>CANTUQ010000038.1:7212500-7860662 GCA_947683425.1 Excoecaria cochinchinensis
CCCAAAGGAAAGGAGAAGGTTGGAGGTAGTGAAGCCAATTGATTGTTGAGGAGCTCAGGAGCCCAAGGTTTGGGATTTATGTGTAATTGTGTAATTGTATCTTTGACTAATTGACTGAATTTCTGGAAAGTGTGTGGAATTGAGCTTGTTTTGATGCATGATTGGATTGGGTTTTGTTTAATTTGAGATGAATTTGGAAGTGGTTTTGTGTATGAAAGGTGGGAGCGCTTTTGTGGGTTTCTATTGATTTTTGATGGGTTGATGTTTGATTGTGAATGTTAATCATTTTTCTTAATTAGTCACTTTTAATTAGTGTAAAACTTTGATTGAATGATTAGAAACATATCTAAATGGTTTGTGATGAGTGGGTTGATGTTATTTGGTGAACTGTTTGAGTTTTGGAGGAGTTTGGCGTGAGGAGAGCTGTTGAGCTCGAAATCTGACCCAAAAACACGACTCTATCGTGAGCACGATAGAATGTACGGTATCGACTCCAGCTAAGGTGCTCACTGTCTCGAGCATGATAGAGAGTTCAGTTGCCTAGCTTCTGCCAGATTGATCGCTGTTGCGAGCGCGTCTACGTGTGCGAGGGGGACAGTGACCTACCTGCCCTCTATCACGGGTGCGACAGAGGCCATTCTACTTCCCCTCGCGAGCGTGCTTGGCTGTTGCGAGCGTGTCCCCATGTGTGAAGTGACTTACCGGGTGTCTCGAGCACGACCTCCCATGTTCTTTAATTGTTTATTTTTTTGTTATCTCTCTTTGCTTGGTTTCTCACTTATAATTTAATAATGTATCAATGTATGAGTTATAATATGCTTCATTATGTGATCATTATTTTGAATTAATGCCTAGCCTGCAATAGTCAAGTAAGTGGATAGATAGGCATGCTTATAGAGTTCTGTTAGCTACAGTCTATGCATACTGGACCCTGATTGTAACACCCCCTACGTCCCCGTTGGAAGGACGCGGGTGTGCTACCAACGCTCACTCACATACATGCACGCATACACTAAGCGGAAGCATACATTCATGCAAAAACACGGGGAAATTAAAAACTTACCTTGAGAAGCAAAAGTAGACGGCATTAACTCACGCACACGCCGGCGCTAAACAGAGCATATACACATACATACACACATTCAATCATTCAATCAGTGGAAGCATAAGGCGAACGATAGAACTGAGGAATAACTTAATACAAAAATATAATAACCTTACATAGCCCAAATATTACGTTCAGAATCTTACATATCATTACATATACATAAGACTAGAGAAGAATAAAAGCCAAAATACAGAGGTTGAGCAAAGATACAAAATTTCTAACTCCTACTTGGCCGACCCTGCAGACTCGCGACTCGATCCGATCCAAACCTGCCACCTGCACGGGAAAAGAGCCCGTGTTAAGCGATAACGCTTAGTGGGGAGAACACACAAGCAAAAAGGACAACCATTCACAATGGTCGTCAAGGCAAAACATAGTCACAAATGGCACATGCAATTATTCATAGCAGACAGAATCACATGCTTGTTAAAAAATACCATGCATTCATAAGATTATATCCATAAAAACGTACACATTACTTGAGTACTCGTCTCAGTAACAAAATCATGCAGTTACCACATTCCTATAATCATATTAGTCGAACTAATGCAAACAGAAGGTCACACAAAATACAAGTATTAACATGCAAAAATACCTACAATCTCATCCGCATATACTTATCGAGGTATCAAGTATCAGTACCTTACCGTGCACAGTCACAAGAGATATTACACATGCAACTATCATGCCAAAGTACCCATGCATTAACGGAAAACCCAATCACTTGCAACACAATTACCATATAATAACGTACCCAGCTATCATGCTAAGAACACTAGCTATCTAAGCTTACATTTGTCATGCCATAACACACATTAGCCGAACCCAAGGGAAGACGTCAAACACCACACTTCCACTGCACCACTCTATCACATAAAATATCATGCCTTGAAATGTAAACACAAGACCACACGCTGAAATCACTACAACAAGAAAACTAGAGAGAAAACACGTAACATAGCACAATATTTATAACATTCCATGGTCAAGAGCACATTCATACGTATCTTGATTCACATACTTCACCATAACAGTCAATAGTACAAAATCACGTTCATGTACATACTTATTAACCATAGCATTCAGTAATTCAAGTTTGCATTCATATACCTATTAATTCATATGCTTATAAATATAACTAATCGGATTAACACACTCATCAGCATAACATAATAAACTATAACAATGGCATTCAAGAGATTATGATCGCAGTTGTACACATTCAATTCACATACTTATGTTCATAACTGATTGTATACGAACACATTCTCAATATGATATACGTTGATAATTATGCATAATGCACATGCTTGAGTCACATTCAACCCATTCAGAGAGTCAAAATCACATTCGAGTACATAACTGAATCACATACCCAGAATTATGCTCATTCAAATATCACATTCTCTTAATCATACCAGATAAAACAAATAGGATACCTGCTGACTCTAAATACTGGATAACGAATGAACTGACAGTACCTTACGGGTACGAATCGAATACTGACATCACCTTACGGGTGCGAATCGAATACTGACATAACATTACGGGTGCGAATCGAATACTGACATCACATTACGGGTGCGAATCGAATACTGACATCACCTTACGGGTGCGAATCGAATACTGACATCACCTTACGAGTGCGAATCGAATACTGACATCACCTTACGGTTGCGAATCGGATACTGGCATCACCTTACTTGTGCGAATCGCATAATGCATATATATATAGATATATTAATATGCATAAACCATAGTACAATAGACATAGCAATATGTTCATAATGTCAGTCATTCATAATCCATTCAATCCATTCTATAATATCCCAAAATCATTTATATACATATATGCATATTCATATCATGGATTCACATTCATATAATTCATAAGTTAACAGGTATATGACTTATAGGCACTAAAAGAAACAGGAGTTCAAAACCAAACACTAAAGAAAACTCATGCAACATAACAAGGTTGTCGTGCTCGCGACGTCTGTCGCGCTCGCAACAGAGACCATAGTCCCTTCGCTGCGCGCACGCGACGGACCTCGCGATCGCGGGGAGGAGAGAAAGCCCTGCTCTGTCGCGCTCGCAACATTGTCTTGGTCACGACAGAGAGCATAAGCATCGCTATCGCGGGCTCGCGACAGATCGCGTGCTCGCGATAGCACAGGCCAACATTGTGCTCTGTCGCGATCGCGACACCGTCACGCTCGCGACAGAGAGCACACAACAGCTATTGCTATTGCTATTGCAGGCTCGCAACAAGGTCATGCGCTCGCGACAGCACAGCCCAGCAAGAGGATCACCGGTCTCTGTCGCACTCGCGACAGTGTCGCGATCGCGACAAAGTCGTTATTCCCAAATTCTGCAGAATTCTGTAGGTTTCTTCCTCTCCCCAAACTCACACACAAATCACATCAAATGGTCTCTTACCTCAAATCCAGCCACCCATCACCACTATCAACATAAATCACAACATCTATACTAAGAATTCCAACCAAATCATGCCAATAACAACCTCAATATACGCAACTTGAAATATCAGCAATATTCATCATCATCACACTCAAGAACACAATTAAGTTCACCAAACCACATTTGGACTTCCTTAACACATCTAAAGCAAAACCCATGACATATGAACCACAAAACACATCAAAATCACCATAATTTCCAGAAATCAAATATAAACACACATATACACACAAACTTGATCCTAGAAAAGAGAAGAGCAAAGACATTCCCAAACCTCTTTTGAAGCACAACCCACAATCTCTTCAAGCTTTAATCTTCAATCTTCCTTGCCCTTGAGCTTTCTCTTGCCACCCAAAACTTGCACAAACCAAAACCCACAAAATCACTTAATCCAAACCCTAACTCAAATAAGACCAAAAGAAGAAGAAGAGGAAGAACCCAAATGCTGTAAATCCAAAAACCCAAACACATACCTCTTTAATCTTGTTCCAAAAACTCAATCAAAGCACCCCATAGCAAGCACAACATCCGGCCAAAAGAGAAGGAAAGGAAAAACAAAGAATGGAGAAGAGAAGAAGAAGAGGAGGCGTGAGAGGGAGGGGAGAACGAGAACAAATTATGTGTTCTCTCTCTCTCCCTCTCTCTCTTTTCTTCTTTCCTTCATTCAATGCTCACCAACCATGCAACATAGCAAGCTCTCATTGGACCACAATCCCACTTATTGACTTAATGCACTAACACACTATACAACACATGCACCATAGTTGCTCCCTCAAATCAATGACTTAAATTCCATGGCACCAAACACTTACCTCACTAGATAATTCTTAGGTAGATATTTTCCAACCTTAGTACCATACACACAATCCACTAGATAATTGCCACAACAAAACACCCTACAACCATGCACCACATGCACACCAAATAATTTCCCACACTTAACTTATTTAATTTAATTACTTGCAATTAAATCCTTTTCATCCAAATTCCTTATGCACAAATTACTGAAATACCCTTCACTTATCCGACCTCGCTTGCCAAATCTGACTAGGCCCAATTTGGGGTGTGACACTGATCAGGTCCCTATTTGGACCCTCGCGATCCCTATGAGTTTTAATCTTATTTAAGATCCCTATGTGAAAATGTTTTGATATGAAAAGGAAAAAATTTTTTTTTGTACCTATAGGTACCTATGTGTTTACTCGTTATCCACCACTCTGAATTTGCAGGCTTACCTATGTGTTTACATAATGTTATATGAATTATTGTGATGCATTATATTGATATTATGTGAGATGTTTAAATGAAGTTATTGGTTACGATGTATGCAACTTTTGGAAGATTTATGATGCTTTATCCATATGTATGTACCATGTGTATGTGAATTGCATTTAACGTCCACTATGAGTGGTCGTTCATTTCTTGTTTTCCCCACTAAGCATTATCGCTTAGCACGGGTGTTTCATCCGTGCAGGTGTGGAAGCAATCAGAGATTTTGGGAGGACCAATTTGCAACGATCAGGGCAAACACAATTAAGAGGCCTTTTACAACCCAGGATTTTGTATTTTTGTATTTTGTAAGTTGTACTCAGGTGTAAAGTCTTTTGTTTTGTATCCGATTTTGTATATTTCCAGTTGTGTATATTGTAAGACTCACCTTTTTAGTTATGTAAGGAATCTTATTGTACTTTAGCTTTGTAATGAATATTTTAGTATAAATGAATGAGATTTGAGTATTTCAGTTGGTATTCTTCTGAATGTGATGTATGAGATGGAAAGTTTTAGTTTACTCAATTTCTGTTATTATGTTTAAGTTATAATGCTTATGTTTTGCATGCTTTGTTCTATTTGTGTGACAACCCTTGTCTATCGGGGTACTCACTTCTTCTTGTAGGGTGAGCTCCCCTACGTATAGGTAAGGGGTGCTACATGCACTTTATTCCATAATGCTCCATTTAGCTCATTTTAGTTATCAAATGCATTTAGTTCACAATTCTCACTTTAATTTATGCATCAATCATCAATTGTCAATTAAACTGTCACTTATCTCGTACTTATGTAATTCTGCTCACACATGGTTTCCACATTCAAAATGCATTTATCTAAATTTAAGCATAGTATTATGTCTCATACATGACATGAACACATTATATAAATGAATTTCCACATACACACAATAATTCCTTTAAGATTTCCATTTTAAACACTTATTTCATATTATGTTCTTCAGACTTTCCATCTAATTTCTTCATTTAAACTAACCTCTAACACTTATTAATAACCCAATTACAAGTTTTAAGCATCAATTCCATCATACAAATAGATTCGTAGATAAATCACACACTTCCATAAACAAATGAAACATGGAACCATAAGTTTAAGTATTCGCAAACCTATTTTGTCACAAAAATCTTTCTTTCTTCTTGTTCTTCTCTAAACTATTTCTCTTTTCCTTTCTCTTTTCTCATTTCTTCCTCTTGATCCCCTAATCATAAAAAATTTTTCGTGGATGAGAATCAATTTGATTTATAATTAATTTCATCAAATTCTACTAATAATCAAACTAATTACTTGATAGTTTATGTTCTTCAACTGCCCTTGCTAATTTATCTTCCTTTCTTACATATATAGGTGGATTGAGGGCTAGAATCACATTTAGGGGTGAAATCGAGGTAGGATTCAACTTGATTCTTGTAAGAAATGGAAGAAAAAAGAGGAGAATGAGAGGGAAAGAGATTATTTCAGCTAAGAGAGGAGAAGATTGTGTGTGTGTTCTTGAAATTTCCATACACTTCTCTCTCTTATATGTGTAAAATGGATGGTCATGATTGGCTTGGTCATTATTTGATCCATTGGTTAAAATTATGCCACTTATCATTATTTTATTTGTCAATTATATTTTATAACTTTTTTCCCAGCAAAATATCTTTATAATATGACCAAAATTTCATATTAAACATCCATAGGATGTAGATATTCTTCCAGTAAAAAGTACATCATTTCGGTAAATTTTCCAGTCTGACGATAAATGTACTTGCTCGAAAATGTACTTTTCTATCTAAAATTTATTTTACATTTTTCACATTGTAATTGCAATTTTTATCATTTATTATGAATGCCCGAGGTCGGATTAAATTTTCAGAGGTCTTCTATCAAGGTTTGACTTTGGGCAAACTCAAGTCAAAATGTGCACTATTTATGCGAAATAGCTATCCGAATTTTCTTTTTAGTTTTTAACCCCCTAAATGAACTCATTTAAATCATTAATTTGATCCTGAGATTGTCTTTGAATAATACTATCTAATGCCTGGAAAAATATAGTACAAGTCCTGAGCAGTACTATTCATTATAGGTTGCATTATTCACAGCCCGAAATGAAATTTTCTAGGTGTTACAAACATTATACCTAATCTCTAGCTTTTTTATTCATTTTCTCAAGTTCTCACTCTCCTAAACCCTAACTCAAATCTAACATTGATAAGTTCATTTTCATGTTATGTTTCGTGTTGTTTTTAGTTGAATTGTCGGTTTTCTTTATTTCAATTGTTTTAGAGAAATTTTAGTTAATTTTGCTGGTTTTTGTTGTTTCACACGGCGGTCAAAATTTCCTGACCACCGTGTGATCATAGAGAATTAGAAGTTTAAGGTTGTTTAGATAGAAGGAAAAGATTTCTACACGCCGTGTCAAATGCAAAATTGCTAAAGTGCATTCCAATAGCTATTTACTCGATAGTCTAGTTTTCTACACGGTGGGTAGGAATTCCTGACTGCAGTATAACCTAGGAAAAAATCAGTTGTAACTGTTTCTACACGACGGGCAGGAATCTCTGACCGCCGTGTAATCTGCTGGACATAAAAATAAGAGCTTTTATATTTGTGGGGTACTACAAGAAAATAGGGTTTTAACGACCAAAATTTAGCGAAGGGACAAAAATTCGGTCGTAAAAAGATAAAAGCAACGAAGGGAATTTAATTCAGTCATTAAAACTCAAATTTTAGTATTATTTAACAAGGGGTATATTTTCGGTTGTTAAAAGCTTCAAAATCCGGTCGTAAAAAGACAAAATTAACGAAGGGATTTAATCCAGTTGTTAAAACTTTAATTTTATTGTTATTTAACGAAGGGTATATTTTCGATCGTTAAAAAGTCTCAAAATCCGGTCGTTATTAACTTGAAAAAAAATAAACCATTTTACCTCCAAAAAAAAAATAACCTAATATAACAAAATGTATTTTTCCATGTGCTAACTTCAAGTCCTCAGCTCTTCATGCCCCTCTCGCGTCGCCCCCACCATCGCGAGCCACCAAGCGCCAGATCCGGTGTTGTCCCCCACCCGGCCACCGCTCGCCCCCACTCTGACGTCGCAAATCCGATCTCGCCGCTTCCGCTGCCTTGCTCGCTATCAGTCCCCTGCCATCGCCCGTCGCAGGTAAATAAATAGAAATTATTGCCTCATTTAGCTTTACAATCTTGTATTTGTAACACCCCCTACGTCCCCGTTGGAAGGACGCCGGAGAGCGCTACCGACGCTCACTCACATACATACATTCATACATAATCATACATGCATAAATGCGGGATAATTAAAAGCTTACCTTACGGGCAAAAGCTGGTCATGCATTAACTCACACACTCATAAGCACCAAGTGGAAGCATAAGCACAAGCACATGCACACACACATACACTCTTTCAATCAGTGGAAGCATAAAACAGACGACATAACAGATGAATAACTTAACACATACTTACAACGGCATTTTATTATCCGAATATTACAGTAAGGCCTTTGCATATAACACATTTACAAAAGGTTACAGAATATAAAACCCAAATTACAGAAGCTGATAACAGAAATAATAACTCCTGACTCCTATGTGGCCGACCCTGCAGATGCGCGACTCGAACCGAACTAAACCTGCCACCTGCACGGGAAAAGAGCCCGTGCTAAGCGATAACGCTTAGTGGGGAAACACACAAGAAAATAAGGGCAGCCATTCACAATGGTCGCCAAGGCATAACACATGAAAAAGGCATAGGTGGACATTCATAACACATATGATATTATACTTGCATATAGAAGCCGGGCATTTAGAGGATCATATCCACATTCATACCGAATCATTCAATAGACAATGTGCATTTCCACGCAAACTAGTTCACATGTTAATCCATAATAGTTAACAGTATAAAATCACTTTAGTATACGTACTAATTCACATGCTTATAACCACAATTGATTATATTCAAACACAGTCACAATACGGTATATATATGAATAATCGCACACAATAGGCATGTTTGAGTCACATTTAACACATTCAGAGATTCATAATCACATTTGAATTCATAACTGATTCGTATGACTGAAATCTTACACATTCGGATATCATATTCTCATATTCATATCAGAAAAAGCAAACCAAAATACCTGCTGACTCAAAATAGTGGATAACGAGTATAAAGACATCACCTTACGGGTGCGAATCGAGTACAGACATCACCTTACGGGTGCGAATCGAATAACAATTTCATTTTCACATTCAAAAACATTTTCATTAGGGACCTTAAACACGATCCAAACACATTAAAGGGTTCGCAAGGAACCAACGGGAGACCTGATCAGGGTCCAAACGTCCAAAGGGCTGCAGCTAAAAGACTCGATTAGGCATGCCTAACTATCCACTAGACTGACTCTCGCAGGTCTTGCATCATTTAACTCATGTGTCAAATCAAACAGTATATAAATATCATCATACCTAATCCAGAGTATAGTAGACATATAAAGAAATTCATAATATTTGCCATGCATCATACTATTCGTATTACAAAGCATATAATATAATTCCATCAACATACTTTAGCACTATTCAATATTCTAAAATTTATCTGAGTCAAATATGGAAACATTATCAGGCCAATCACTAACTTAACATTCAAACTTTACTTTTAACGGTTGACCACTCTTTACAAAAATAGGGTAGGTCACGGTCACAACCAGATTGGTTATCACCGTGACATACCAAAACTCTCGGCAGAATGCAATCTTGGGGTGCCTCACGGTGGTAACCCATTAGGTTGTCACCGTGACATACCCACTGCCCAAAACAGAATGCTATTCCTCACACTTAATCATATCATTCATACCAACTATTTGTACACTTATATAAATACTTACTTACCCGATTTGCCGCATTACGAGTCTCCATTAAAAAGAGGAATTCATAAGCTAAAAGCATTAAAGCACATTTACCATTATCATAATATATAATCACTCAAATATCCACATGAACCATAATAGCATCATAGATATCTTGCATACTAATACATTCTAATAATATTTATTATCAATGCATGCATCATATAATATTGTTAGGCAATTACTTCAATCACACATTCACTACTCTTATCCCATATATATATATATCATTAAGCAAACTCATTTCATGTGTATATAACTTAGATCTTACTTCATACCTATGCATACTTGTTCATATCATACACGTTTATATAGATTGAAGTATTATAATGCTCAATAATGTCATTAAACTTGACTTGATTCTAATACATACAATTACACATCATTACTTCATTAGTTTGCTATTAATCTTAATCCTAATCATGTTTATTTTCCATGTGATAACTATTCTTATACTCATTTAATAGTCCTAAACATACATCGGATGGATCCTAAAAAGTTCTAGTGCAATACGGGTTCAATTCGGGAAGAAAAATACCTAAAATGGTCAAGACAGAAGGGGTCATGGTGTTAAAGAATTTGGTTACCACCGTGAGGTCAAAACTAAGCATTCTGCCCAGCATTTTCATATGTCATGGTGGTACTGAATTTGGTTACCACCATGACCTACCAAAAATTTGCAAAACAGAAGCTAGGATTCAGGACTGCTTCACAACTCATTTTTGTTCACCCTAAACGGACATCTAAACGACATTTTTAGGCAAACTTTCCTCTTAACATTTGTTCCCTAAGATGCTAACTTTTAAATGAAAGAAATTTTAGATAAATTGAACATTTATAACTTCCGATATGATCTAAACAACCCATAGTGTTCAAGTAACCAGACCCAAACAGAGACACTACGGTTTTGGTAAATTTCTAGGGTCTTAGAGCAAGAATTTTCCCAAGGTCATCTCTCAGACGTTTAAAGGTATGGAAGTCATGGTTCTAATGGCTAAAGAATCATACAATTTAGAGACCTAAAACGCAACTTATGATGAAAACAATATACGGAGGTCAAATGAGGACTGAACAGGATTGCCAAACTCACCATAAAACATCAAATTCAAAGGAATTCCCAACTCATGCATTTCAATACCAACCCTCATATACATTTATCTCAATCAATAACATGGATTACTAACACAATTACCTAAATTAGTTCATGCATAAACTCATACCCAACACACTCAATTTTCGGGAAATCACACACAATTACACATTCATGATCCAAGAAGAATTAGGGCAGAGACAAATTAAACTCAAATATAGAAATCAAACTCCCAAACCTGGAAATCAAAGATCCAAAATCACTTTTCAAGCTTCAATCATCAATCCTTTCCTTGCCCTAAAGCTTCCTCTTGTCAACACCAACTTGCACAAACACAAATCCAGTAATTACCCATCCAAACCTTAACTCAAAACCAGAAAAAGGAGAAGAAGAAAACCCAAAAACGTAGGAGCCCTAAACCCAAACACATACCTCTTTAATCTTGCTCGAAAACTCAATCAAAATCACCTCTAAGCATATACAAACTCCAGCCAAAAGATAGAAAAGGAAGAAGTGCAGAAAATGAAGAAAGAAGAAGCAAGAAAATGTGAGAGGGAGGAGAGAACGTGAATGCAGATTATGTGTTCTCCCTCTCCCTCTTTCTCTTTTCTTCTTTTCCCATTCAATGCCCAACAACTAAGCCACATGGCAGCCTCCTATTGGACCAATAATTCCCCCTTTGACTTTCATGCTCCAATGTACCATACACCACTCACACACTAAATGATCCCTTAAATCAATGCTTTGAAATATTTGGTACCAAAACACAACACACACCAAATAACTGCTCAAACACACTTTACATCCTTGGGTACAATACACACACTTCACTAGATTAAACCACCACAAACACCCTACAATCCTACACCACAAGCACACCCAATAATTTCCCTCACTTAACTTATTTAATTAATCACTTTACAATTAAGTCCTTATCATCAAATTCACTCATGCAAAAATCACCGAAATACCCTTCACTTATCCGACTTAGCTTGCCAAATCCGACTAAGCCCGATTTGGGGTGTGACAGAATTCCTCTTGAATCCACATCTCTGCTTTCAATTTAGAGTTTGGGTCAATTTTTCAGTTTTGATTTTCTTAATTTCATACGAAGTTAAAATTGTGCAGATCTCGTTCTATTCTTATTCCTCCCCCTACCTCTGTTCTTCTCTATAATTCGTTTCTGTATAATTTGTTATTCTTAATCAAATTAGTGAAGAGGTTTGCAAATTGAGAATTTCCTAGACACAATCAAATCCTAGGAAGAGATTCTACAATTGCAAGGTTGGAAAGGTAAGTTTATTTCATTGAACCTGTGAAATGCTGATTGTATTTTTTTTGTCAAGGTCTAATTTTGTAAATTGAAATGTAATTGCAGAAACACGGTGAGTATGGTTATGTCAATTGGTACATCTAAATAAGTTAAGAGATTGATTGGGAGGTTGTTGATTATACATTTACAGTTTAGTGTTAGATTTGAATACATTATTAGTTAATTATACATTAACAGTTTAAAAACATTTGCCTTTATTGCTTTGCTTCTTCTCGGCTACTGCAATCATATACATGTCTTGAATTTTCTCTTACCATGCCTCATCATAAAAACAAGCCAAAACAAACTAACTTTTGCTCTTCAAAACAAACTAAATGCTTAAATGGTTACAGTAAGAACTTAAGTGCTTAAATTAGCAAGTACATATGGCTGCTTATGTATATTTTGTTTACACGTTGTCATTTAATGTTCTTTTTAGATAATAATTTACATATTGTGAAATGTATTTTAATCATTTTTAGAAAAAGTAAAATGCAAGTAATGGATTTCATAAATTTAATAAGTATTTGATCTAAAGTAATAATATTTTGAATTGAAATTTATGTGGAAAAGTTGGTATATTTAATCTAAAGTAAAATTATGCGTTTATGGGGATCTGAATTTGAATTTTTTTTTAGAGTTTTATTTTCTTAGGTAATTCATCTTTCTTTATTTTTTTTTGTAGCCGTAACCTAGTTTTAGAGACATTTATTGGGTATCTTAGAATAGTTTTTATGGAGTTTTCAAATAATTATTAAATGTTTCTCTGAATATTTTGTTCATCATTAAAGAACACTTGGATTTTGTAAGAACTTTTAGATTTAAAGATCCAATGAGTATTTTAGGGATTATTTCATTTATTTTGTTATTTATTTAAATGAATAGTGAGTAGTTCTTTTACTTGTTAAGGGGTTCCTTGAATCCCCATAACCATGTAAATAATTCTGTTTTTCATTAATTTCTACATGCTATTGTAGTTTTATCTCTCTTAATGATTTCTGTATGAATATGATTTGAATAATTTATTTGGATTTAATTCAGAATGATGATATGTATGAATATATTTGATGACTATTATATGCTATGTTCTTTTAAGATTTGCACCTATTTGTCTAGCTAAATCCAGAATAGTAGGCTTGATATATAGCTGTTGATTTTATTAGGTTTAGATTAGTAAGGAATAGATGGGTTTTTAGATAACTGAATGCAGAATAGTAGTCTAATTTAGACCTAGGATTTGGTAACCCGCAGTTATGCTAATAAATGTGTTGAATCCGGAATGGTACGCTTATTGATTAGAAGAGCTAGGTCTGGAATGAGAGCTTGGATTTAGATGGGTTGTCCACTGCAGGCACATGTAATGTTTCAAGAGGGTTTAGTACATGGTAGTATGGGGAGGATGGGTATTGCTTAACAAGGCTTTTACATAATTTGATTTTAAATATATTTTTCTAGATTTAATTCAGTTTTGTAAAATTTCATTTAGTCTTTAATTACTACCTGAGTTTGATTATTTAATTTTGTTTGTTAAACTTTATTTTAATTCTTCTTAGTTTATTAAAATAAAAACTCATCAACGAATTTGGGAATTCTTTAGAATAAATTCTAACAATCTTAATCTAAATTCACCTTTCCCTTACGTACGATATTCGCGGGTCATAATTTTACTCGCTTTACTACTCGTCAATTCGCTTCATGAACGTTGAACAAGTTTTTAGCATTGTTCTGTAAGAATAGTGTTATTAGATATTTTGCTTGTTAATTTTATGTGTTTTTGTTTTCTTATTTTTAATTTCCTATTCTTTTCAGGTGTTAACAGTGCATGAGAAGGCAGCTGTGTGATCAACTTGCACCATTTGACACTAAAATCTAGAGAATGCTTCATCAACGACAAAGACGAGAGCAGCAGATAGATATGGAACCGCAGGATGAGATGCCCAACGAACAATAGAATGAACAATAGCCTAGTGTAGTAGCTAATCCTAATAGAGAAAATTGTTATCGACCAAAGACGATTAGAGACTACATTATACCAAGGTGGAATGAGGAGCAAAAAATAATTTTGCTACCTCATGTGACTCAGTTTGAGCTTAAACCAGCGACTATCATGATGTCCAAAGGAACCAGTTTTCAGGATCTGAATTAGAGGATCCAGCTCAGCACTTAGATATATTTTAGAAATTTCTGACACGGTGGAAATTCTAGGAGTTTCTATGGATGCTATTAGACTGAAACTTTTCCCTTTTAATTTGATAAGTAAAGCTTGGGATTGGTTGCAAATGATGCTAAGTTAGTCCATTCATTCATGGGAGCAAATGCATGAAATTTTATGGCAAGATTCTATACTCTATTGAAAATTGCTAACATTAGAAATAATATCTATAATTTCTTGTAGCTTTATGAAGAGCCTTTCCATGAGGCTCGAGAGAGATTCAGAAGATTGTTGTAGAGTTGTCCGTATCACGAGATAATAATGCACCAACTTATGTCCACGTTCTATGCGGCAATAAATTCAACAACTAGATCTCTATTAGATGCTACATCGGGGGGAAGTTTTATGAACAATATACCTGAAGAAGAATTCCCGTTTCTTGATGAAATGACAACCAATGATGCACAGCGGGTTAGCACAAGGAATATGAGGGTGCGTAGTATGGATGAAGTTTCAATGATCAACGCCCAGTTGGAGTTCATAAAAATGGAAATTAGTGGGTTAAAATTGCAAAATATATCAGCCATATCTCAAGGAGGTTTAGCCTTTGAAGGACATTTAAATATAAGAGAGGAGAGAGGTAGAGATTCTTGCAACCAAGCATTAGTTGATGTGAATGCAGTAAACTATTATAGGAGAAATGATCCTTACAATAACCATTATAATCCTGGGTTGGAGGAACCATCTTAATTTGTGAAGGAGAGATCAAACATCCAATTCCAATGTAGTAAGACCACTAGCAGCCCCATACCAACCACCATCCCACAACGTAAACCAACACCAAGGCCACCAAAATTAACCACAAATACATTACCAGCAACCTTTCCCAACCTCACACTCTGATTAAGGATATCAACCACCAAGTTTGCACCTTAGACCTCTACCTCCACAAGACAAAAAGCCTAATTTAGAAGACATGCTTGCAAGTTTTATGACAAGCCAGTCCACTTTCATGGCAAATTAAGATGCAAGTTGGAAATCACAAGACGTTAGGATAAGGAACCAAGATGCATCCATCCGAAACATAGAAACTCAAGTGGGATAGGTTTCAAACTCAGTTGCAAACAGAGCTCAAGGTACATTTACATCAAATATAGATTGAAATTAGAAAGAAGAAGCCAAAGTAATTACCTTGAGGAGTAGAAGGGAAATTAAGGGTAGTAAAGGTAAGGAACCAATTTCAAATGAGGTGGAACCGATAACCAAGGTAAGAGATTTTGATCCTATTTTAGTAAAGGATGCACCAAAATTTTTGGATAAAGGTAAGAAGGTTTTGCATGAAAAAGATAAAAATGTATTGTCTTATCTGTCTTTAACTAGAAAGGAAAAGAAAAATGAACAATTCTCCAAATTCATTAAAGTGTTTAAGAAATTACATGTGAACTTGCCATTCGCTGAAGCTTGGCTTCATATGCCTAAATATGCTAAGTTCATGAAGGAGCTTTGTTCGAATAAAAATAAATTGGATGGTTGTGGTACTGTATAGTTGTCTGAGAATTGTAGTGTAATTATTTTGAGCAAAATTCCAGCTAAGTTAGAATACCCTAATAGTTTTAAATTACCATATGAATTAGGAGGGAATTTTGTAGGGCAAGCTTTATGTGACTTGGATGCAAGCATCAATTTAATGCCTTATTCTTTGTGCAAGAAATTAAATTTGGGAGATATCAAGGAGACGAGGATGACTTTATAGCTTACAGATAGGTCTATGAAACAACCAATGGGAATTATCGAATATTTTTTAGTCAACGTCGGGAGCTTTATCTTTCCAATTGATTTCGTGGTAATGGATATAGAGGAGGATTGCAAAGTCCCTTTGATCATTAGAAGACCTTTACTGAACACAGCAAGAGCACTCATTGGCGTGCATGATCAAAAAGTGACACTTCGATTTAATGACGAAGAGATGAGTTTCAATGTGCACAAAGTGATGAAACACCCTATTGTCAATTTTGAAGAGTCACTGTATTTTTTGGATTGCATTGAGGAATGTATGGAAAAAATGCAAGAGGAAATTATATTGAATGGTCATTTGAAAAGTTGTTTAATGCATTATATGAAAAATAGAGATACAAATGAGGAAAGTAGAATTCTAAGTAGAGAGTTGGATTGTTATCATAAGCTAGAGGAAGAAGAAAAGGAAGATGTTATTTGTTTTTATAGGATGATGCTAAACCTGTTATTATTTCTTCTATTTTGTCAGGAATTGAAGAGGAGATGCTGATTTTTGTTTTGTGGAAGCACAAGAAGGCAATAGGCTAGGAAACATCAGATTTGAAGGGCGTCATCCCCAGCCTATGCACACATCAGATTCTAATAAAGTAAGATTTAAAGCAGTTGTGCAACCTTAATGACATTTAAATCCAACAATGCAGGAAGTGGTGATGAAAGAGGTATTACGATTACTCAATGCATGTATAATCTCTCCTATTTTCGATAGTAAATGGGTTAGTAATGTCCAATGTGTACCTAAGAAAGGGGGGATGGCAGTAGTTAGGAATGAAAATAATGAGTTGATCCCTACCCAAACTGTCACGGGCTGGAGAGTGTGCATAGACTATAGGAGACTAAACAATGCCCCACAAAAAGATCATTCCCCATAACCATTTGTTGATCAGATATCAGAAAGGCTTGGAGGAATAGATGGTTATTCCTAGTACCTTCAAATCCCAATTACACCGGAGGATGAAGAGAAAATATCACTTGTCCTTACAGTACCTTTGCCTATAGGAGAATGCCATTCGGATTGTGTAACGTGCTGGCCACATTTCAGCAATGTATGATGGCCACTTTCCATGATTTATTATTTCATTTATGCGTCTATTTCTTTTGTTGAGCACTAATGTAACACCCTACACCCGCAAATGTTACGGATACCAGATGTCACCACACTACACTGCTGTATGATATAATGCACTCGATAGTCCAGTGGAAATATTTTTTTTTAATTTTCATCGATAACATTCATGCACAAGTAACACTCACAATATAACAATCCATATGATACAAACTGCAAACCTGTTTTTACATGTTCTTAACTCCATCCATCTCTATCATATACGTGCCATGTCTACGAATCCATTCTCGCCATCCAATAATATCCTCAAACGTCTCTCGGACACTTCTAATCTTTCATATTTCAAAACCTATGCATAATAACAAGTCTATGCACTAAGCATTAAAATACCTAGTGGTTGATACATATCCCTAACTTTCCATCTCTTATACTTAGATGCACATACACACACACAAATATGTTCTTTCCTATACATTATATATACGTTATTTCTTTTAATTTTTTACTTATCTTATGACTTAACTCATAATTTATTAAATATTTTACTCAATTTAGTTATCATTACATTTATAACTATTTCTATCACTAAACCTTAGTATATTGGTTCTAGCGATTAACTTGTTTACTAATTACATTTTTAACCTTAATATTTATGTTAATATTATTATGATTCATACTTTATAGCATTAACTTTCTTATTTCATTTATACCATTAATACTTTCACAAATCACTTAAATATAATCTTTGTCGATTGACTTATAATTGCTTAAGTTACTATTTACTTAATTAAATTTTTGGCAGTATAACGGCTATATACTTTGCCTACTCTCCGGTAAAGCAAACAATATCACAGCCCATTATGGGCACAACAATCCAACAATATACAGATATAATAAATGTCTTAATTAACAGTTCATATTATTTCGTGAACAACTCATAAGACTTTACTAGTGGTTTTGTCATTAATACTCTCACGAAATCTTGTTTAACCAAATTCATTTCTTCACTAACATTTCTATAACTCTTCCTGTTATCTATTAACATTATTATTTACATTTCTCTGTCCATTACCTTAGTTATTACCTACATTCTTTCTCTGATAAAGTTGTAGTAATACCATTATTATCATTGACATTAACATAATTGTATGAACCCTATCATCTTTTCAATAACATTCTATGAAGCTTACAAGTAAAATATCTTAAAAATATTAGATTTCATAATTTTCCTTCATTTAATTAAGCCCTTATTAACATTAGCTATATCAGTTATATTACTTTAATTATTTTCATTTCATAAGTAAACTTAATTTATGCTTTCAATTAACCTAATTATACATAATTTTGTATTCATAATTCCCTTAATCAATTTTCAATAATCCCTTAATTATTACCATAACATTTTCATATTAATTTATTAACATTATTATTGTTTAATTTTCTTACACCAATACTATTATTATTTACGATCTTTATATAACTATTATTATTATCATTAAAATCATCATCATTATTATTATTATTACTACTAACATTAACATTACGTACTAGTATTATTTATATTAGTATTATTGTTAACATCAATATTAACATTAGCATTAACATTATGCTTTTCTACCTTTTATATTGCTACTAATGTTATTATCTTTGTCAACATTTTTACTACATCCATTACTTATTTAATTCACTTAATTCTTCTAATTCTATTTGATACTAATACATATTTAAATTTTCTTTTGGTCCTTCATTTAAGCGTAATACTATCAAATTATCATTTAGTACCTATACTTTCATTTATTTACGATTATATCCTTACTTGTACACTAATTACCATTTTACACTACTTATTTATTTTCTTCACATTTAACCTGTTTTTATGTGAAATTTCTATTTAGCCCTTACATTTTGCTTTTATACTTAGTTACACTTTAAATCTTTATTTTGCTATCTTCTATATTTTTCTATATAATTATCAATTATCTTAAACCATTAAACTTATTAATCATAATTGTCATTAAATTATAATTTGGTTATTTTCATGAGATTTATTAAAGACTATTTACACTTCAACACTTTTAATATTATTAAAATTATAATTTTGCCCTTCATGTTCACTATAATTATAATTATGCAACTAACCTTGGTTTCACATTTCTTTTATTATTTGTCATACAAATTACCTTTTAGTCTTTAAACTATTATTTCCATACCAAATCACATTTTAATCCTTATGTAATAATTTAAATTACTTATTTTAACAAGTCATTGCCTTTTTCTTTTATTTACTTATTAATTATCATTCTTCTAATCAAATCTCTAAATCTTTCCTATTCTAACAATTTTCATTTTATTTCTTATATTAACTTTAAATTAATCATTCTTAATTCACTTTTACTATTTTATCTTATTCTTTTACATAATTACCATTTATTCTTATTTCATACACATCTTTACAATTTAATCTTTTTTCATTCCATTTCCCTCATTAATATTTATTTACTTATTTTGATTCATTTTCATTATTTTTCCCTAGTGTCAATTCGGTAGAAATCTCTAAATCGGATACACGGGACGTGGACCCCATAGGTCCATTACACTTTAGAGTGACCCCGAAGGACCACCTATACACTTTCACTGCAATTCACTGTACACTTTATCACTTTTTCACTTTAGCAGGCCGTCATTGGCCTACTAATATGAGTTGCCATGACTCACTACAGCCCTATGGCTAGCCATCTATATCCTGAGCTAGATTTGACTACCAGACTACTATTAAGTGCAAAGTATACTTTTCATTTTGCATTTATTCTCTAATTCACTTATACACTCAATTCTTACAATATTTATCATTCACTTTGCACTATATATGTAAAATCATATATTTTCCAAATACATACTATAACATCCCGAATTACACTTTAGTAGGATTATGGTGTAATTATATATTAGGGTACAAAGAATTGGACTAAGAATAAGATTATGAGTAATTAAGGACTTAATTGAATGGAATTATAAGTTGAAGGAAATAAGAAAAGGATTTGAGGGACTTAAGGGAACATTTACAAGTTAGTGGACATTTGGCTCATGTGTGACAAGTGGCTTGTTGTGCTTTTGCCACATGGATGAGACATGCAATAAAAGGCTTATTAGTGGGAAAATCTGCCCCCAAGTTGAATTGCATGCAGTTTTCTTCTTTCTTTTTCTCTCTCTCACACGGTTTTCTTCTTTTTATTTCTTCTCTCTTTGTTTGTTTGGCTTGTGGTTTAAATTTATGCTATTTGAATTGGATTGAAGAGTATTGATAAGGATTAAAAGTTAAGAGGTAAGTGTTTTGGATTTGAGTTTCTGCTTCTACCCCTTTCTTGTGGATTGTTGGTTAAGTATGTGGGTTTTGATTTAGATATTACAAGAAGCTAAGGCTAGAAAAAGGGAGAAAGGCAAGGATAAGGCCTGAGTTTGGGAGGTATTTCGGCTTCTCTAAGTGGTTCGGATCGTGTGCCCTTTGATTTTTGCATGTGTAGTGAATTGTGACGTAGTGTCAATTGATGCATGATTAATGTGTTTGTGTAGTTTGGAGAAATTGTATGTGTTAATTAATATTTGATATAATTGAAAAGTAAAATGGATGTGTGTTGAAGTGTTAATTGAATTGCCATGAGTATAGTATAGTGATCATGTATGAACCCTAATTGTAGGGGAAAACTCCCAGATTGTATCAGACCTTCATGTGATATTTTGGTGATAAGTGGAGTTTGAGAACTCTAAATTAAGTGATTATTTTGCCATCAGAACCATGACTTCCATACCTATATAAGTCCTAGAAATGACCATGAATGAATTCTGTCTCTAAGTGTCCCAAAAGTGGCCAAAACTTAAGTATTTCTATTCTGGCAGGTTCGTTGGAATAATATAGATTGTTTAATATATGTCTGTTGTTGTAGAAGTCCAAATGACCTTAAAATTGTTCCATTTGAAACTTAACATCATAGGAAACAATTGTTAAGAACGAAGTTTTGCCTAAAAAGGATGTTTAGAGGTTGGTTTTTATGGTTTAAGTGAAAAGCAGTCTCGTAGGGCACCTGATGGAAGCTACTGTCGCGAGCACAACCATGGTCGCGAGCGCGACAGAACAAGTTAAATGAGGGAATTTTCTTCATATTTTGATCCCATGGTTGGCATGAATCATTGTCCACCTTTGCCCTCCTCTAGTTTGTGTATTTTCGTGTGTTTATCCTTCCCGAAATGCACCCGAACTTCTCTACAAGTTCCTATAGCTTGTCCAACTCATGTCTAATATTATGAGATGAGTATATGAATGTTTGTTAATAGAAATTATACGTAAATAATGTTATGGCATATTAGTTTAATAGAGGAATTAAATGTATACATGCTTTTTAATTATTGAATATGATATGGCATGCAGTGTTGATGATATATGATTGAATTATAATGGTATGTGCACTCGTATAGTGAACTATGAGAAGTGCCTAATTGATGCATTATTTAGTATATATTTTATGTGAGTTTAAGAAGTTAATTATGTAAATATGTGTATCTTTCATGTTATTTGAGTTAGTTTATTTGTTTTTGTGTTTTGTAGGGTGATTTGATTAAAAAGGAGGAAAAGATGCACGAATATAGCAGAGAAGCTTAAATGGATGTGCACGAGTCGTGAAAGTGGGACACGACTCGTGAAGGGAAGAGTGACTCGTGAAGGTGTGCAAACAAAAGGAAGAAAAGGAGAATAGAAGAGCACGAGTCATTAAAGTGGGACACAACTCGTACAATGTGAGGACACTGAAAGAAAGAAGAATCGTCGAAGAAGAGGAGTAGGAGCACGAGTTGTGAAAAGAGATCACGACTCGTGAAGATGCAAAGAAAAAAGAGCGATAGAAGGGAGGAAGGTCTCAAGATGTGAGCCAAATGCACGACTCAAGCAAGCGGTCATGACTCGTGAAAGGGGATCACGAGTCGTGAATGGCCAGAGAGAAGGAAGAGAAAAGAAGGAAGAAAGAAAAGGAACAAAAGGCAATCCGTATTCTGTCGCGAGCGTGATAGAACAATCCGTTGGGACAGTTTTTCTTCAAAAGTCATCTGAAAGGGCATATCTCTTCACCAATATTTGTAACTATTTGAAGGAGGGAACACAACTTTTGGAATTCTATAAATTTATATCTCAATTATAATTCAAGGAGGATGATAAGTTAAATATTGTTTTATTTTCTATAAGCTCTGTAGTTAAAAGTTCGCTTTTCATATTTTGAGAAAGAAGACCAAGGAGAAGAATAATTTTTACAAGGGTTTGAGAAAAGGGTTGAAAGATTTCTTTCTCATTACTCTTATCTATTATTTCTTCTCTGTCATTAAATAAATTTTATTTAATGGAGCTTGAATCATATTTCTGTTATTTTCTATTTCCATCTATGCTAGTAGTCTTTTAATGTAGAATTTTCTATTAGTATTTGATGCATGATCATTATAATTAAGAGTTTAATTGAAAGATAAATTCTTACTTTAATCTAATAGAAGTTCATCATTCAAGTATTATTTGATAGATCGTAATGTTAGATGGTTGCTATAGGTTGTTTATTATTCCTGAAATTTGCATGTATAACCGTCTAATTCATTAATGAAAGTTGTGAGTTAGAATTATAAATGTATGTTTTAGGCACTCCAATTTATATCGAGAGAGTAAATTGGAATCTTATTCAACTTGGCTTGCTTAAGAGATTAAAATTATAATTAAATGATGGAATCATGTTTTATAATTGTTAATTCTTTATTATATGTTTTGTCTTCTTTCATTAACATGAACTAGGTTTAATTAGTTTATATGATAGAATAGTTTAGATTTAACTCACAAATTTATGATCATTGTAAACAAGATTAAAATTGAGTAGTAATAGTGTGTAATATTAATCGCATTCCTTATGGGATCTACATCTTTTGTACTATAATTGGTACACCGTATAGTTGTGGAATTAGCACCTAGAAATAAGCTAACAAGTTTTTGGCGCCGTTGCGGGGAATGAATGATTTAATTATTGCCATTATGAATCTTGATTTATGATTTTGGATTACAATATTTGTTTCATTTTGTTTGTTTGTTTGTTTAGTTTAACTTAGTTTTGTTTTGTGTTGTTTTTACAGGATTTGATAGTTCATACCTAGTACAAGGAGTTCTCAAGAAGAGCTTGAACCTTTGAATCCTAAAATAGAGAGATTTTTGTCAAGTAACCGAAAATCCAACAAAAAGAAAAATAAGAATAAGAGACCTATCATGGCTGAAGAGGAGAATCCACCAAGGTTGATGGATTTTGCTACACCCACATTGAGTGGTGCTCAACAAGGTGTGGTAAGGCCTACGGTAAATGGTAACCAATTTGAAATAAAACCACCTCTTTTGCAAATGATTCAAAATAGCATTCAGTTATATGGTTTGGCAAATGAGGATCCTAATGCTCATTTGGCAAATTTCTTAGAGATATGTGATACTTTTAAAATAAATGGAGTTTCGGCTGATGTAATTAAGCTTAGGCTTTTTCCTCTCAGTTTGAAGGATAAAGCCAAGGCTTGGTTGAATTCAATAACTAGAGGATCAATAACCACTTGGGACCAATTGGCCCAAGCATTTTTATTCAAATAATTTCCTCTAGCCAAAACTGTAAAAATTATAAAAGATATCACAACATTTGTGCAACATCACAATGAATCTTTGTATGAAGCTTGGGAAAGATTTAAAGAATTGCAGAGAATATGTCCTCACCATAACCTTCCAAGGGAGTTGGTCATGCAACATTTCTATAATGGAGTAAACCCTACAACTAGAGGTACCATAGATGTTGTTGTTGGTGGCTCTCTTATGAGGAAAACAATAAAAGCTGCCTTTGAATTGTTAGAAGAGATGGCTATGAACAATTGTATGTGGCCAACCGAAAGAGTAAGGGAATCTAATTCTAATGCTAGGGGGGTCCATTAAATAGATTCTATAGTAGCTTTGCAAGCACAAATTGAGGCTTTAACTCAAAAGGTTAATAGTCTAGCAATGGGGGGAAGTCCACAAAATGGATGCACTATGTGTGGTCAACAAGGTCATATTAGTGAAAATTGCAATTTAGGATTGGCTAGTAAAGCGGAATCAGTAAATTTTATTCAACGCCAAGGACGTGGTAATCCATATTCTAATACTTATAATCCTGGTTGGAGAAATCATCCTAATCTTTAATGGGGAAATAATAGTAATAACCAAAATAGAAGTGTAGGTTTCCAACAACCACAAGATAGATTTGGAGTATTTGAAGGGAAAATTGATAAATTTATTGAGGAGATTAATTTTAAGATTAGCTCTCAAGATGAGAACCAAAAGAAGCTTGAGTCAAAAATTGATCAAATTAATAAAAATCAAGCTTCATCCATTCATAATCTTGAGGTTCAATTGGGACAAATAGCAAGTTCATTACCATCAAGAAGTTTAGGTTGTCTTCCAAGTAATATGGAAGAAAATCCTAAAGAGCATATTAAATCCTAGTCTTTTATAGTCTTTTATTTTGGTTGATAACTTAGATTTTCTTTCTATATATTCTTTATGTTGTGTTAAGTTATTGTATGTTAATGTGTTAATTAATTTTTAAATTTTGGTTTTTAATATTACTAACACACTTTGTTTTTATTCTACAGGTAAAATTAGTAAGATTATATGTTAGTGTTAATTAAATAAATAAAAAAAATTATAATAAAATAAAATTTATTTTTCAGACGGGATGTTTCTATCGCGAGCGCAACAACAATCTCGATCGCGACAGAATGAGTGTAGACACCGGGTCTCGAGTCGGGTTTAATGTTAAAAAAAAATGGCGATGGCAATGGAAATTTTGGGGCCTTGATAATTCCTCCGAAAAAATATATAATATATATAAAATAGGTAGGTAGGTTAAATTAAAAGTTAGATTAAAGTGCATGAAAAATTAAGATTAATTAATATTATTAGTTAATTGATTGGTTAATATTATTGGGTAATTAAATTTGAAAAAGAAAATAAATATAGGGTTTAATTAGATAAATTAGATGTGATAATTTAAGTAGGTTGACTAAATTAAATAGGTATAAAAATATAGAGTATTTAATAGAGTATCTAATTAGTTAATGTGTTAGTTTAAGTAAGTTAATTAAAATTGAAAATTAAAAAAAAATAGAAAAATGGAGGAAGTGATTAGGGCAACCAAACTTAACCTAATTTAGGGATATAAATAGAAAATGATAAGCAAGAAGAGAGGAGGCTCTCGGCTGGAACAAAAAAGAAAGAAAAAGAAATAGAAAAGAGAGAGCAAAGAGAGAAAGAAAAAAGAAAAAAAAAACAATAAAAGAGAAAGAGGAGACACAGACCAGGGAAACAAAAGAAAGAAAAATAGAAAGAAGAAAAGGGAAACCAAGGTGGAGAGGCCCAACGGAAACGCAGCACGACGCCGGTGGAAGAAAAAAGAAGAGAAGAAGAGAAGAAGGAGGCGGTGCCTCCGCCGGCCAGCCACGGCGGCGCACCACCACACGCGCCCCATCTCCGAACAGGGCAGGCCCAGACGCACCCGGTGGTGGCCACCGGCCATCGCCATTCGCCGGGAAAGGAGAGATCGGAGAGAGCAATGGCGCGACGCTCCGACGCGATTTTCGGCTATTTGGCAACTCCTACCAGCTTGTGGACACCGGAGGCAAGCTCCTCGGGCGACGATCTCTCCTCCGGTGAGGGAGGTGTCGACCACCGGCGATCCCCGGCGGCTCCGGTGAGGTAATTCTATTTTATATTTATTTATTTTAATATATTATTATTATTATTATTAATATTAATTATTATTATTATTATTATTATTATTATTATTATTATTATTATATTTATTTACTGTTGTGTGTTATTCTATTTTTTTTATAATTATTATTATTATTATTAATATTATTATTATTTTATATATTTATTATTAGTATTAATGAGTTATATTAATATTATTGTTACTAACATTATTTATTTTATGTTTGTTATTATTATTATTATTATTATTGTATTTATTTATTATTTATTGTTGTGTTTATTATTATTATTGTATATATTTAGTTATTATTAATTATTATTGTGTTTGTTATTATTATTTTAATATTATTATTATTATCATGATTGGGCTAATATTATTGTTGATTATAATTATTGTTCTGTGATATTGTTATTTATTTGTTATTATTAATATTATTTATTTTACATTATAACTATTATTGTTATTAGCACATTATTATTACTATCATTATTGTGGTTTTATTATGATTATTATATTCATCCTTATTGTTATGTCATCAATTTATTGTTAGTATTGTTATTATCATTTTGTTATCATTTTATTTATTTATTATTATTTATGTTATGTTTATTTATTTTATATTATCAGTATTATTATTATTATTATTATTATTATTATTATTATTATTATTATTATTATTATTATTATTATTATTATTATTATTATTATCATTACTTTATGTCATTGGCATTGGTATTATTATTATTATTATTGTTAATATTATTATTATTATTGTTATTATTTGTATATTATTATTATTATTATTATTTTATGTTGTTATTATTATTGTCATTATTATCATTATTATTATTTTGTTCATCCTATTATTATTACATTGCATTATTACTATTATTGCTATTAATATTATTTGTCTTATTATTATTATTATTGCATTTATTTATTATTATTTATTATTCAGTTTTATTATTATTATTATTATTATTATTATTACTATTTGATTTATTGTTATTATTATTGTGCAATTGAATTATTATTTTATCCATTCATAATTACTATCATTATTTTATGTTTATTTATTATTCATTATTATTTTATGATATTATTATTAGCATTATTATTTTTATTGGCATTAATCATTTTAATTGTCATTTGTGCTTTTATATTCATTAATTCTCAATTTATTTCATTCAATTATTTATTTAATTATTTATTCATTTACTTATCATTTAATTTAATCCATTATCGATCCCATTCGTTTTTCTCAATTTACTTTATTCAATCATTCATTTTTCTCAATTTACTTCATTCAATCATTTATTTGTTTATTTATCTATTTATTCGATTGTTTATTTATCCACTATTAACCAATATTGTTTTTTTGTCTTTACCGCAATGCGAGTGGCACGTGACTCGCCCATGGAGTTAGGCGGAGCATGGTCGGGATGAATAGATTAGGATTTATTTCTTATTGGAATATGTAACTGTTATTTTATTCTTTTTATTCGTTTGTGGTCTGTAATAATAAAAGATTTTCGACCGCGCTTAAAAGAACTACCACACAAACGTTTTCTATCAAAATGAAATTTCCTAATAAAAATGGGACCAATGTCTCAATTTTCTCTATCTAAAATCATCACATCAAAATTATTTCATAATAAATATGTGTGCGATGACCAATGTACTCATCATTAATGAATATTCCGATTTATGCATGATTTGTATTTTATTTACAATGGGAGTTGTATTCCGCCCCTAATTTTATTGTAATTTACTTTTGAATGCTTTATTTTAATTTCACTTTTACGTGAATGATTGCGCCTTTTAATTGATTGCATCGTATGGAAAGATGGTGAAATAATAAATTCAAAACCTAATTGTAAAATTAATCAAAGTACAAATAAATGAGAAGTCCCGAACCTATCTCTGGTCTTTGGGCTCAACGAGGTGAGAGACCCATTCCAATGGGATCTCCAAGACACCTCTTGTGTCCCGTCAAAGGACCTAATTAAAAATCCTAGGCTCCAAAGGAGAGAGGTTCATCCTCCAAGACCCCTTTTGGTTTTCCCAAAATAGATACATGCCCTGTCTTAGGCTCTTCGAGGTGAGAGGAACTTTCCCAATGTTTTATTGGGTGGCGACTCCATAAAACCTCTTTGTTGCCAAAAATAGATGCACTTGCAATTCGTCGCAAGTTGTAAACAAACCTCACTTGCCCGATCGCCCTCAAGCGGGAAATCAAGGGGCACCCACGGGGTTCGACGCGCGTCACAGTGGCGACTCCACTGGGGACAATACTCGAGACTTCGATTCGAAAGCACGTTGATTAAAATTTATAATTAAGTTTTAGTTTAAAAATTTCACCTTCTTTCAAAACTGCATTGCATCGCATTAGAGCCTTAGATCTATGCTAGTTTGGTCCCCTATCAGCCCCGGTGCATTCCCGAAGTACGACCCTATGTTCACTCAATGTAGGGAAGTGTTAAGGATAATCACCAGCTCAAGCCTCGTACCATTTGGTATATTAAATGGAGACCCAATCGGTCATTACGCTCATGATGAGCTAGACCCGTTGGCAGGGACCATGCTTGGGTAGACCTAAAGTAACACCACCCATGACTAAAGCTCATGTAATGGCTATAGATACTTCCACTAGGTAGCATGCTCCATAATACAATGCTTGCTATGTGGGCCCGTATATATCAAACCAATTCAAACATATTAATGGGGCACTCATCAAAGGCTTTCATGCCCCGATGGGCTCGTTTTAGTCTGTTTGAAAGGTCCAGATATATAAGGGCCAAAACCCATGCGCCTGTGCTTTAATTTAAGAGTGTTATGCTGCCAGTTTTTCACAGTGCACCATACGAGCCCATTGGGTTCCCTGTTAACCATTGGGTCAACCCCGCCTAGGAAAGAGACCACACGACCTCTAGTGTGGGGGCAATAAGGTTGGAAGGTTCTACTTGTTTGCATGTAGTTGTTTATGCTGCATAATTCACAATCATGCATTGTATATTATCATCCATGCATCATTCTAACAATTTGAATTTTTTTCGCCATCATAGATTCATCTAAGTGGATTAAATGTCCCGACGGTCGACTAATAAGAATGGACTAGCCCTTTAGATTGCTAGAAGTAGTGCTTGGTTGGGATTCTGAGTCACTCTTAACAACCAGTGAATCATCCACTATGGCAGAAGAGGCTGGGGCTTTGACCACTCAAAATCTTGCCAAAAGGCTAGAAGATTTCAAATGGAGAATGCTAGATATGATGGGCGCTATGGTTGAAAAGATTGCTCATCATCCTGTTCCACAAGTACCGGCAGTCCCTCCTCGAGGGCAAGTCGAACCGCCTGCTGGTGGGGAGGCTCCCTTCGTTGGAGTACCTGCCCGTAAACCTGTTAATGAGAATGAAGCTGATACACCTGTTGAGCCAAGAAGGACAAGGGTCCACAATCCTGATGAAGATTATGTGGAGGAAGATGAGGTCGAAGAGTTAGCAGCCCACCAAGCTGTGAGGGGTAGAGCACCCAAAGTGGAGGATGAGGCCCTGAGAGGAATGAGGCAGCAGATTGAGGCTATTACTCGTATGCTATCAGCTGGGAGAGGGATCAATCCCGATGACAGAGATTTGGGAGATGAGGAATTGTTGCATCAGAGATTTAAAATGCCTGAGCCACTGAAGTCTGATGGTACTTCAGACCCTTCTGCCCATATCAACCAATACACCTTAGCAATGAAGGGCATGGGGCTAAGTAAGAACCAAAAGGTGGAGTATTTCTGCCTCAGTTTAGTGGGTCCGGCAGTAGACTGGTATCATGGGCTGGATAGGAAAGCCAAGGAAGATTGGGACCTTCTGACTGATGAGTTTATGAGTAATAGTAGTAAATAAAACACATGCATTTTGTCTCATGTATAATTCTTTCCATAAAATAATAGAACCTGTGCACTCTGTATATAAAATTGCTTGTATTATAATTTGTGAATATGAACATAACATGTATCTGTCTTGCATATACATACATAGCAGTGCTTGTCACGACTCACTAACATTATGACATCCATAACATCCATCATGCACCATAGCCAGTACATACGGCATACGTCCCCGAAGGTACGTATTGACATGCATCATATCACACCCAGACATACTACCACCATGACATGTACAAAAAAATAAAAATAATATATAGTCAACATAATGCATTTACCATCTATCATAGCATGTACATATCAGTATGCTCACATTACATATGTATATAAACATTGTGTGCTGGAACATACATATATCACTGCATGTCATAACATGCACACATTAGCATACATCTTTAGACTAGGCATTCTACACATCGTGACACCTTAGACCTTTCACTTTTTGTGCTATATTGTGAACAAGCATTATCATGCATGAGTTGTGCCATGTATATATGAATCCTGCATTGTCTATGCTAGTCATTGTATATACCAATGTATGTCTGGCATTTACATACCATGCAAGTATACATACCCCGTCGATGTCATTCATCTCTTGTAACCATTTTCATCCCATATCATGTGCATTATCTGTATATATTTTGCACTTTTATGTATGTGAGTTTTGCCATCTACATCTGCATCACATGCGTATTCCTATTATGCCATGTGCACATGCATCATGTATTATAAAATCCATTCTCATGTTGTGCAATAATTTATACTTATGCCTTCATTATATGCTGTTTTCATGTACACTATAAATTTATGTATGCACATCATTTTTCATGCATTGTTTACACATACGTACTCACTTATAATTTTTTTGCAGGTGTTGCACGTACACACGTCTATGTACGTATTTCATGTACACATTTTTATACAATTTATTTTTACACATGTTTTGCACGTATATTTTCTTACACGCATTGCTGATATGCACGACACTATTGCATGCGTCTTTTCATGTTCATGGTTTTTAACCCATAGTTTGTGCATATTAAAAAAAAAAATTCTTTGTGCCTATACGATTTTTGTGCATATACATTTTTGATGGAATAAATTTTTTTTATGTTAAGTTGTATCCTAAAACGCTGACATGTTTGCACTTCATTAGGGTACCTCTGATTCAAAGTTTGACTCTGCCTAAGTAGTTCTCAACTATGAATAGCTTTGATCTTAACTTTAGAAATCTGTGTTTCATTCCACTTTGAATTAAGTAAGGGGTAGATATATTTGTTCTCTAAGAGCTAGATCAAGTGAAAATATTTGACTATACTATGTAATTTCTAAGTTTAGAGCATATTTGGCCTATTTTGAAAATAAACTGAAAAAAAAACTAGTTGCAATTAGGGGATTGGATGAAAACTCACTAAGAGCACTAGAACCTTTTCGATTACCCGTTAAAGTGACTCCTGGATAAGGCTGAATCTAGAAAATGATTTAGGCACCATTTCTTTGTATAGCTCTCTAAATGACCATTTCCTACCCTCATTTCAAAATTGCTTGCTAGCCCATTGAGCCTTTATTTTGGTATGCTAAATGCGTACCGATTTTATTGTTACATACATTAAAACTACCTTTCGCCTAAAATAATTTTGGCTTCCCCTTAGAAGAATGGCCGCTCTAGTTAGGATGGATGTATATTACGATATCCGCTTGAGGTATCCAAAAATTGCCCTAGTGAAATTGGGTTTCCACTTCTGAAAGAGATTTTTAATCACTGATGATCTATGAGGCTTGACCATTGGTAATCCTTTGGGCCATTAAAAATTTGCCCCAATGAAAATGGGTCTACATTTCAAGAAGGGAATTTTAACCATTGATAATTTTTGGGTCACCAAAAATCACCCTGATAAGGATGGGTCTACCCTTTGAAAAACGAATTTGCGATCATCGATAATTTTTGGGCTACACTTTAGGAAAGGGGTTTAAATCACAAATAAATCTTTTGGGTAATTAAAGACATAAATTTGTGAAGAAAAAGAGAGAAGAAGAAAAAAAAAAAGAAAAAAAGAAAAAAAAGAAAAAAAAGAGAAAAAGAAAAAAGAAAAAAAAAAGAAAAAAAAAGAAAGAAGAAAAAAGAAGAAAAATAGTAGGGCCCAAGATAATACCCCTTGATGAGTTCAGTAGCTATCTTTCTTAGCTTAATTGTTTTGTTGAGCTTGATAAATCAGAGTATTACCGAGTCCAAATTCGAGAATGTCTGGACAGTATGCAATTAGATTGAAAATGATTCTTTCATCCGAATGAACGCTGCAGCCTTTTTTCTCTAGTGACCTGATCCTCCTTTGATAACCATCTACCTGAGCCTAACGTTACAACCAAAGTAACACCTCTTAATTCTTGGTTTGGCCTTATCTAATTAGTGGAGATGACCTTCTAATAAGGTTTGGTACGTAGGAAGAGGCATATAGTGCTTCTTGAGCTTCAAGCGAGAAGCCATGAGTGCATTTATGCATTCGAGTTGAGTCTTGCCCTCGACATTGCATCTAGAATTTGCTTTTGAAAAATGAAAAATCTTGTGTTGGCCTTTTGCACATACACACAGAGGTTGCGTAGTATGCCTCGTATTTACATGTTGGTTTAGTAAACCTTGATGTCTACACATTTATCTTCTTGCCCTTCATTGGGAATGACTCCCGAATTCTTTTGCTGAGATTGAGTCAGTTGAGAATGTGGTTCATTCAGTATGCTCAAAGGCAGATAGAAACTCGAGTTTGAAGTACCTAATAGGTTGCTCTAATTTTACAATTTTGGGGTATTTCTTATCACTACCCATGAAAATGATATTTCGCGTACACTCCTAACAATATTCTTTGTACATATGCTTTTTGCAAATGTTTTTATGCATAACTGTAGCAAACATTCTTATAAAATAGTTTTACATATAGAATTCTTGGTGCATGTCTTTTGGCATAAGAGCTTTAGCGAATATATTTCATAAGTGCTTTTGACACACATGGCTCTTTATGGGCATATCCTTTGCCCGCATCTCACATCCACAATTTTCATCCACAATTTTCGCATGCATTCAATACATACATGTATATAATTTGTCCTACACGTGTTCCATATACATAGTTGTAGGTGCACACATCGCACACACCCATTACTTTACATAGCCTTCGTGTATATAATGACTTCTGCCTATTTTTGCATATGATTCTTTACATCTATGATGATAAATGACTCTTTATCCTTGTCACATGTATGATCATTTGTACATACTCTGCATACATAATCCCCTTGTATATATTTATTATGCTTGAACCTTTACATGTTTTTCTCATTCATGATCATTTGTAAACATGTTAGAATAATGATTCTTAGCACATGTTCCATGATCCTCCTTATGGATGCAAGCCATGGGCATATATGTCGTATGCATAAGCATTTAAGGATCATAGTCCTTTGCATGTCATTTCATAAAAGCATAGCCTTTCACATGCATTCCATGCATACATGGTGTCCAACGCACAGTAGATGATATACATCAGTCTCATGTCGACAAGTAAACTCTCGAAGTCCTCTGAGGGCGCAAAATTTCTAAGTCCTCCGAGGGGGCAAGGCAGAATCTAAAAGTCCTTTGAGGAGGCAAAATCTCAAAGTCCTCTGAGTGGGCAAAATTTTTAAGTCCTTTGAGGAAGCAAAGATCTCAAAGTCCTAAGGAGGTGAAATCTGAAAGTCCTCTGAGGAGGCGAAATCTGAAAGTCTTTTGAGCAGGAAGCAAGCCTATTCATGCATGCCATGCCGGGGGCAAGCAGGTAAGTTTTTCTATCATAAGATGTACACTCACACACATCACACAAAGTGTACAAAATCCGGATTCAAATGTATGTATACATTTCGCACGTATGCTCCCATACACACACACACAATATTTTGTATATATTGCCATGTACGTGACTCAGGGGAAAGGTCCGAATAGACCCTATGCTTAGAGGTGATCCAGATGATGGGTTCAGCTCAAGGTTGTCAGACACTACCCAGAAAAGTAAGCCAGTCCATGCTGTGCCAGGGGGCAATCAGGTAAGTTTCTCTATCATAAGAGGCACGCTCACCCACATCGCACAATAAATGTACAAAATCCAAATGCAAATGTACAAACAATACAACTTCTCAAACAAGAACAATACAAACAAAATGGCAAAACACAAAGAAAAGACATTTTCAAGGCCTTAAAAATCCAACATACTGTGAAAATTCAAATACATCCAGAATGTAAAAATTAAAAAAAAAATTCGAGAAAGGAAGAATCAAGAACAAAAGCAAAAACAGAAAAATAACTAAAGATATTGAAATCTATCCGCCTACAGGCAAGCAACAAAACTTTCAATCTAACTTCTCTCTAAGTAAGCTTAAATCTCTTTTCCTCTCTTGAGAATCGAACATCAAAGTCTCCCAGTGAGCATCCAAGCCTCCCAGTGAACATCAAAGCCTCCCAGTGAGCATTAAAGCATCCCGGCAAGCATCAAAGCCTCCCGGTGAGCATCCAAGTCTCCCGGTGAGCATTAACAGACAATGACCCCAACGGGCAGGTGCTGCTACAGGTACGTATCTCTTTTATAATTTACCCTACAAATTTGCATTTTCCTTTTTTTTTTTGCAGAAAAAAAGAAAGTTCAAGATAAACATCAATGATAGAGCAGATCGCAACCGGGACTGCAGTTAGAGAACACTGCATCTCACAATCGAGGTTGTAGTCAGAGAGCACTACACCTCATAAGGTGGGACTGCAGTTAGAGAACACTACATCTCACAATAGAAGTTGTAGTCAGAGAGTGCTGCATCTCACAGTTCACATGGTAGTCAGAGAGTACAACGCACCTTGCAGATCGGATGGGGGTTAGCAGGGGAACTTCACAAATCAAAGTTACAGTTAGAGAACACTGCTCTTCACATCGAGATTGTAGTCAGAGTGTGCTGCATCTCATAGTTCACGTGGTAGTCAGAGAGTACTACGCACCTTGCAGATCGAATGGGGGTTAGCAGGGGAACTTCGCAAATCGAAGTTGCAGTTAGAGAACACTGCTCTTCACATCGAGATTGTAGTCAGAGAGTGCTACATCTCACAGTTCACGCGGTAGTCAGAGAGTGCACCTTGCAGATCGGATGGGGGTTAGCAGGGGAACTTCACAAATCGAAGTTGCAGTTAGAGAACACTGCTCTGCACATCGAGATTGTAGTCAGAGAGTGCTGCATCTCACAGTTCACGCGGTAGTAAGAGAGTGCTACGCACCTTGTAGATCGGATGGGGGTTAGCAGGGGAACTTCACGAATCGAAGTTGTAGTTAGAGAACACTGCTCTTCACACCGAGATTGTAGTCAGAGAGTGCTATATCTCACAGTTCACGCGGTAGTCAGAGAGTGCTACGCACCTTACAGATCGGATGGGGGTTAGCAGGGGAACTTCACAATCGGACTTGCAGTTAGAGAACACTGCTCTTCACATCGAGGTTGTAGTCAGAGAAACTACACCTCACACCGTGCAGGCCGAGACGAGGCTAGCGGTACAGACCAGCCACCGTGCAGACCGAGATGAGGTTAGCAGGACGCTAGCGATAGAACAGATTGCAAACAGAGGTTGGAGTTAGAGAAACTGCACCTCACACCGTGCAAGCCGAGATGAGGCTAGCGGTATAGACCAGCCACCGTGCAGACCGAGATGAGGTTAGCGGGGCGCCAGCGATAGAGTAGATCGCAAACAGAGGTTGGAGTTAGAGATACTACACCTCACACCGTGCAGGCCGAGATGAGGCTAGCAGTACAGACCAGCTACCGTGCAGACCGAGACGAGGTTAGCGGGGTGCCAGCGATAGAACAAATCGCAAATAGAGGTTGGAGTTAGAGAAACTGCACCTCACACCGTGCTGGCCGAGACGAGGCTAGTGGTACAGACCACCCACCGTGTAGACCGAGACGAGGTTAGCGGGGCACCAGCGATAGAACAGATTGCAAACAGAGGTTGGAGTTAGAGAAACTACACCTCACACCATGCAGGCCGAGACGAGGCTATCGGTACAGACCAGCCACTGTGCAGATCGAGACGAGGTTAGCGGGGCGCCAGCGATAGAACAGATCACAAATAAAGGCTGTAGTCAGAGAGTACTACATCTCGCAAACTCTGTACAGGCCGAGACGAGGCTAGCAGAACACTCGTGGTAGAACAGACCACAGAACGAGGCTGTAGTCAGAAAGTATTGCACCTCATAGGCACTATGTGGACCGAGACGAGGTTAGCAGGGGGATTAGCGATAGAACACATCGCGATAAGACTGCAGTAAGAGAAAACCGCATCTCGCAATAGAGATTTGTAGTCAGAGAGTACTACATCTCATCAAAGCTGCGCGAGCCGAGACGAGGCCAGTAGAAACAGGTTGAGATGAGACCGGTAAGGGCACATGTACCAGTGCCAACAAGGTAAGGTCCGGCATCCCCGGGTATGTAATTCTCTCTCTTCCTTCTTTGAATTTTGGCTCACCTAGGTGTCTAGGCACTAGTTTCTCAAAAATTGGGGGCAACTGTAGACACTGGGTCCCGAGTCGGGTTTAATATTAAAAAAAAAATGGCGATGGCAATGGAAATTTTGGGGCCTTGATAATTCCTCCGAAAAAATATATAATATATATAAAATAGGTAGGTAGGTTAAATTAAAAATTAGATTAAAGTGCATGAAAAATTAAGATTAGTTAATATTATTAGTTAATTGATTGGTTAATATTATTGGGTAATTAAATTTGAAAAAGAAAATAAATATAGTGTTTAATTAGATAAATTAGATGTGATAATTTAAGTAGGTTGATTAAATTAAATAGGTATAAAAATATAGGGTATTTAATTAGTTAATGTGTTAGTTTAAGTAAGTTAATTAAAATTGAAAATTTAAAAATATAGAAAAATGGAGGAAGTGATTAGGGTAACCAAACTTAACCTAATTTAGGGATATAAATAGAAAATGATAAGCAAGAAGAGAGGAGGCTCTCGGCTGGAACAAAAAAGAAAGAAAAAGAAATAGAAAAGAGAGAGCAAAGAGAGAAAGAAAAAAGAAAAAAAAAAGAATAAAAGAGAAAGAGGAGACACAGACCAGGGAAACAAAAGAAAGAAAAATAGAAAGAAGAAAAGGGAAACCAAGGTAGAGAGGCCCAACGGAAACGCAGCACGACGCCGGCGGAAGAAAAAAGAAGAAAAGAAGAGAAGAAGGAGGCGGTGCCTCCGCCGGCCAGCCACGGCGGCGCACCGCCACACGTGCCCCATCTCCGGACAGGGCAGGCCCAGACGCACCCGGTGGTGGCCACCGGCCATCGCCATTCGCCGGGAAAGGAGAGATCGGAGAGAGCAATGGGGCGACGCTCCAACGCAATTTTCGGCTATTCGGCGACTTCTACCGGCGCGTGGACACCGGAAGCAAGCTCCTCGGGCGGCGATCTCTCCTCCGGTGAGGGAGGTGTCGACCACCGGCGATCCCCGGCGGCTCCGGTGAGGTAATTCTATTTTATATTTATTTATTTTAATATATTATTATTATTAATATTAACTAATTAATTAATATTATTATTATTATTATTATTATTATTATATTTATTACTATTGTGTGCTATTCTGTTTTTTTATAATAATAATTATTATTAATATTATTATTATTTTATATATTTATTATTAGTATTAATGAGTTATATTAATATTATTGTTACTAATATTATTTATTTTATGTTTATTATTATTATTATTATTATTATTATTATTATTATTGTTGTTGTATTTATTTATTATTTATTGTTGTGTTTATTATTATTATTGTATATATTTAGTTATTATTAATTATTATTGTATTTGTTATTATTATTTTAATATTATTATTATTATCATGATTGGGCTAATATTATTGTTGATTATAATTATTGTTCTGTGATATTGTTATTTATTTGTTATTATTAATATTATTTATTTTACATTATAACTATTATTGTTATTAGCACATTATTATTACTATCATTATTGTGGTTTTATTATGATTATTATATTCATCCTTATTGTTATGTCATCAATTTATTGTTAGTATTGTTATTATCATTTTGTTGTCATTTTATTTATTTTTTATTATTTATGTTATGTTTATTTATTTTATATTATCAGTATTATTATTATTATTATTATTATTATTATTATTATTATTATTATTATTATTATTATTATTATTATTATTAGTTTATGTCATTGGCATTGGTATTATTATTATTATTATTATTATTGTTATTATTTGTATATTATTATTATTATTATTATTATTATTATATGTTGTTATTATTATTGTCATTATTATTATTTTGTTCATGTTATTATTATTACATTGCATTATTACTATTATTACTATTAATATTATTTGTCTTATTATTATTATTATTGCATTTATTTATTATTATTTATTATTCTGTTTTATTATTATTATTATTATTTGATTTATTGTTATTATTACTGTGCAATTGAATTATTATTTTATCCATTCATAATTACTATCATTATTTTATGTTTATTTATTATTCATTATTATTTTATGATATTATTATTAGCATTATTTTTTTTATTGGCATTAATCATTTTAATTGTCATTTGTGCTTTTATATTCATTAATTCTCAATTTATTTCATTCAATTATTTATTTAATTATTTATTCATTTACTTATCATTTAATTTAATCCATTATCGATCCCATTCGTTTTTCTCAATATACTTTATTCAATCATTCATTCTTCTCAATTTACTGCATTCAATCATTTATTTGTTTATTTATCTATTTATTCGATTATTTATTTATCCACTATTAACCAATATTGTTTTTTTGTCTTTACCGCAATGCGAGTGGCACGTGACTCGCCCATGGAGTTAGGCGGAGCATGGTCGGGATGAATAAATTAAGATTTATTTCTTATTTTGAATATGTAACTGTTATTTTATTCTTTTTATTCGTTTGTGGTCTATAATAATAAAAGATTTTTGACCGCGCTTAAAAGAACCACCACACAAACGTTTCCTATCAAAATGAAATTTCCTAATAAAAATGGGACTAATGTCTCAATTTTCTCCATCCAAAATCATCACATCAAAATTATTTCATAATAAATATGTGTGCGAGGACCAATGTCCTCATCATTAATGAATATTTCGATTTATGCATGATTTGTATTTTATTTACAATGGGAGTTGTATTCCGCCCCTAATTTTATTGTAATTTACTTTTGAATGCTTTATTTTAATTTCGCTTTTATTTTTCGCTTGTACGTGAATGATTGCGCCTTTTAATTGATTGCATCGTATGGAAAGATGGTGAAATAATAAATTCAAAACCTAATTGTAAAATAAATCAAAGTACAAATAAATGAGAAGTCCCGAACCTATCCCTGGTCTTTGGGCTCAACGAGGTGAGAGACCCATTCCAATGGGATCTCCAAGACACCTCTTGTGTCCCGCCAAAGGACCTAATTAAAAATCCTAGGCTCCAAAGGAGAGAGGTTCATCCTCCAAGACCCCTTTTGGTTTGCCCAAAATGGATACATGCGCTGTCTTAGGCTCTCCGAGGCGAGAGAAACTTTTCCAATATTTTATTGGGTGGCGACTCCATGAAACCTGTTTGTTGCCCAAAATAGACGCACTTGCAATTCATCGCAAGTTGTAAACGAACCTCACTTGCCCGATCGCCCTCAAGCGGGCGGTCAAGGGGTGCCTACAGGGTTCGGTGCGCATCACAATGAGCAAAGATTTATGCTCGAGGCTTTTGTCGCGATCGCGAAAAGTATCGCGATCGCGATAGACTGGGCAAACAGCGAAGCTACCGACTCATGCTGAAGTTAACGAGTCGTGCAGTCATGAGTGTGCAGATTTGGAGGTAAGCAGGGCTATGCTTCACGAGTCCTGAAGATGATTCACGACTCGTGTAGCGTAAAGCCTGAGTCGATTTGCCAACAAGTTAATTTGTTTTCTTTTCTTATTATTTTTCTATTAATTTGATTAATTTTCTTTCTCCTCAGATTAATCTACCTTAATTTCAGTTAACTTAAATTAATTTAACCCTAACCCCTAAAAACACAAAATCACAAATTAAAAGAGGGAAAATTTTATTTTGAAAAGTCGTGACCTTTCGTATTCTTCCCTCTCCTTTTTTTATTTCACTTAACTTTTCACATTTCCCTCTCATTTGTCTTATTTCTTTTCTCGCATTCTATTTCACGAGTCGCACACTTCCTTAGTCTCTTCATCTTCTTTCATTGTTTTCCTTTCATGAGTTCTCTTCATCTTTCTCTCTTCGATTTTATTTTTCTTTGTAAGCCAGTATTCTGTTCTTTTAACTTCATTTCAATTTTAATTTTCCTTGCTTCATTCGGCATTCTCCAACAAAAGAAATCCAGTACTTTCGATAGTAGTTTCATCTCTTGAATATTTTCCTTTTACTTTCTGTCTTCGTGCAATTTCTATTTTATTTACAAAAAATGGTAAGAACCAAGAACCCCTCTTCCTCACGCATAGAATGAGCACGATAGGAGGAAGAACAGGGAGATATATCTTCTACATTTGGTGCTGGTTTTTCCATCTTTTCTGTGGATGAAGGTAGTAGATTTCTTGCCCTTCATGATTGCCCAATTTTGCAATGTAAGTATTTTCCATCTACTCTTCTTAAACAGGTAGGCATGCTAGATACTGTTAATGATCTGTTGTCTAACTATGGCTTCCTTATATTTGCAAACATGCATGAAAAAAATTATCCTGACTTAATGTTAGAGTTTTACACTACTTTGCACAAGAATGAGGCTAATGAACACTAGTTAGATTCTATATTGGATGGAAAGGCCCATACTTTGACATATTTTATGATGAATAGAATGTTTGGGTTTTCTCAAATTGGTTTATTTGACCCACATAAATCTTTTCAACCTAATGCATTTTGGTAATTTTTAACTTGTTTGCAAACACCATATAGAGCTAGAGATGCTAAATCCATGTTTATCAAGGATTTAAAATATTGGATTTTGCATAATATTTTTGCTTCTTTGATTTTTAACAGGTCTGAATTTAATTGAGTTTCTTTTCATGAATTATTTTTGATGTGGTGTGTGCATAAGGGTAAGGATGTATCTTGGTCTTATTGGGTTGTTAATCAGTTGTTGAATTGTGCTAATAAACATGATTCACCTATCACACATGGGCATATTATTACTATTATTGCAAGAAATTTAGATATTGATTTTAAAGACTATCATAGAGATCGACCTTGTATTTATTTCACTAAATATTTATTTGTGCATGGAGAGGTTGTTAATAACACATTTCAGGAAATTCTACCATAATCAAGGTCTGTTGGAGGGATCTTGCAGGTTCCTCTACTCCTCAAGAGGAAGCCACTAATGATGGGGGTAGTGGAGATGAAGCTATGCCAGATGTGCCTGCTACACCTGCTGTTAGATCTTCTTCCTCTAATGTGCCAGCAATGCTTGAGCAGATTTTATAGACCCAGTCCTCTATGCAAGATCAGCTTTTTTCTATGGATAGAAGACAAAGGAGGCTTGAGCATAAGGTGGACACATTCATAGCTCAAGCTGGTTATCATGATTCACCTACCACACATGGGCACATTATTACTATTATTGCAAGAAATTTAGATATTGATCTTAATGACTATCATAGAGATCGACCTTGTATTTATTTCACTAAATATTTATTTGTGCGTGGGGAGGTTGTTAATAACACATTTCAGGAAATTCCACCACAATCAAGGTCTGTTGGAGGGTTCTTGCAGGGTCCTCTACTCCTCAAGAGGAAGCCAGTGATGATGGGGGTAGTGGAGATGAAGCTATGCTAAATGTGCCTGCTGCACCTGCTATTAGGTCTTCTTCCTCTAATGTGCCAGCAATGCTTGAGCAAACTTTATAGACCCAGTCCTCTATGCAAGATCAACTTTCTTCTATGGATAGAAGACAAAGGAGGCTTGAGCATAAGGTGGACACATTCATAGCTCAAGTTGGTTATTTAGTTCCTTCTCCTCCACCTTCACCATAATTAGGGGAGTTTTTCTTGATTTTTCTTACTTTTATTTTATCTTTGTTTTTCTTATTTACTTTTATCTCATTTCTTCACATTGAGGACAATGTTGGTTCTAAGTGTGGGGGAGTGAGTATGTTTATAAGTTTATTTGTGTTTGATGAGTTTTTGTTAGTATGTTTTATATGTTAGTTGTTTGTGTGATTTTATTTTTCAATTAGGCTTTTTAGTGAGTTTTATTATAAGGCATTGTTAAAATGGTATATTATATAGGTTGTTAAGTGTATTTAACTTTTATGCTCAATTTACTAGTCTTTCAAAATTTTTAACATGTGTTTTAAGTTTTTCAAGTTATTTTCTTTTACTTCTTGTAACATTTTAGATTATTTAGTTTCTTTACTAACTATGTTTTAAAGTTAGAATTTGCTCATTTGGTTTAAAATTTTAGGGTTCTAGTTGCCAAGGGAAACTATAGCCATAATACTTACCTTTATATCTTTTCAATAATGGACGAGGACTTAAAAAAGAAAAAAATAAGTGGGATGGAGCATAAAATGCACCCACAGTGTTCATAAAAAGAAAAGAAAGCAAGATGTATATCCAAAATTAAAAAGTATGGGATGGAGCGTAAAACACACCCATACTACATTCTCTTGCTATTCATGGGATAAAAATGAAAAATATACCCATGATTAAAAACAAAAGGAAGAATCAAAATAAAAGAAGAGAAAAGTCTAAAAATGCCATTAGATTTGATTAAGGGTAAGTGTGCTTACAAATTGTCCTAAAAGGCAGCTAATAACTTTAGAATTTTAAAGTTTATGATCAATATTCTATCTTTGAATCATGTTTAGTTTTAGGACTCTATAATCTTGATGTTTAAATGAGTAAAGTTTGGTGACTTGTTAAATTTTCAATACATGTTTTAAAATTTGATTAACTGATAATTTGAGTATGCGAGGTATTTTATTTCTTTTGTGATATGCCTTATGAACAATGCTGTATAATAAGGTATACTTAGTATGTTGGCATTAAATTTTCTCATTATCTTCTCTTGCTTGGGGACAAGCAAGGTTTAAGTGTGAGGGAATTTAATAAGTGCCTAATTGATGCATTATTTAGTATATATTTTATGTGAGTTTAAGAAGTTAATCTTTCATGTTATTTGTGTTAGTTTATTTGTTTTTGTGTTTTGTAGGGTGATTTGAGTGAAAAGGAGGAAAAGATGCACGAATATAGTAGAGAAGGTTAAATGGATGTGCACGAGTCGTAAAAGTGGGACACGACTCGTGAAGGGAAGAGTGACTCGTGAAGGTGTGCAAACAAAAGGAAGAAAAGGAGAATAAAAGAGCACGAATCGTGAAAGTGGGACAACGTGAAGACACTGAAAGAAAGAAGAATTGCTGAAGAAGAGGAGTAGGAGCACGACTCGTGAAAAGAGATCACGACTCGTGAAGATGCAGAGAAGAAAGAGCGAGAGAAGGAAGGGAGGAAGGTCACGAAACGTGAGCCAAATGCACGACTCATGCAAGCGATCACGACTCGTGAAAGGGGATTACGAGTCATGAATGGCCAGAGAGAAGGAAGAGAAAAGAAGGAAGAAAGAAAAGGAAGAAAAGGCAATCCGTGTTCTGTCGCGAGCGCGATAGAACTATCCGTTGGGATAGTTTTTCTTCAAAAGTCATCTGAAAGGGCATATCTCTTCACCAATATTTTCAACTATTTGAAGAGGGAACACAACTTTTGGAATTCTATAAATTTATATCTCAACTATAATTCAAGGAGGATGATAAGTTAAAATATTGTTTTATTTTCTGTAAGCTCTGTAGTTAAAAGTTCTTAGTTTGTTTTCATGTTTTGAAGAAGAAGACCAAGGAGAAGAATAATTTTTACAAGGGTTTGAGAAAAGGGTTGAAAGATTTCTTTCTCATTACTCTTATCTATTATTTCTTCTCTATCATTAAATGAATTTTATTTAATGGAGCTTGAATCATATTTCTGTTATTTTCTATTTCCATCTATGCTAGTAGTCTTTTAATGTAGAATTTTCTATTAGTATTTGATGCATGATCATTATAAGTAAGAGTTTAATTGAAAGATAAATTCTTACTTAAATCTAATAGAAGTTCATTATTGAAGCATTATTTGAGAGATCGTAATGTTAGATGGTTGCTATAGGTTGTTTATTATTCCTGAAATTTGCATGTATAACCTTTTAATTCATTAATGAAAGTTGTGAGTTAGAATTATAAATGTATGTTTTAGGCACTCTAATTTTGTTAAGAGAGTAAATTGGAATCTTATTCAACTTGGCTTGCTTAAGAGATTAAAATTATAATTAAATGATGGAATCAAGTTTTATAATTGTTAATTCTTCATTATATGTTTTGCCTTCTTTGATTAACATGAACTAGGTTTAATTAGTTTATATGATAGAATAGTTTAGATTTAACTCACAAATTTATGATCATTGTAAACAAGATTAAAATTGAGTAGTAATAATGTGTAATATTAATCACATTCCTCGTGGGATCGATATCTTTTGTACTATAATTTGTACACCGTATACTTGCGGAATTAGCACTTAGAAATAAGCTAACAAACTATATGAATATGTTTGACATACATATTATAGATCATAGGTATAATTTGCTAGTATGAATTATATATATTTATTTGATTGTTTAGTATGTACATGAATTGAGTGAAATGTGATTGTGATTGGATACGAGAATATGTGTTATAGAGATTAGAGTGGTATGTATGCCTGAATAGTCAAGGTAGTGGATAGATAAGCATGCTTATAAATGGTTTTGTACAGCCGCTCTGTAGACTCGTATGGGTCTTTTGTTTAGAGATTTCGATCTCTTCTGTTACCTTTGGGTATAAGTATAATTTGAGACTTATGTCTTTTGTGTGTTTAGATACTGTGTCCAATTAGTATCTTCATTAGCCGTATCCACGATTTATGAAAGTTCAAGCTCTTTTGTTTCGTTTGGTTTTATGATTTGTTAAGCTATTGCTTTAGTGAATAATTGATTGTTTGAGCATTCATGTTAATGCTCATGATAAGACCATGCTTTAGCAGGTGTGCATGATAATTTTATGATTAAACCATGTGTTATGTAAGGTAAGAATGTACATGAGTGATATGAGCACGAAAGGTAAAGGTAAATGTATTAGTTGTGCTATTTATATTGTTGCTCATATTATTTTTATTACCTTTGATTGTAACACGCCAAAATGGCCCTAGAAGAATTACAGAGTTATTGGTTCGAAAAAGGTAAATTTTATGTGCGAGAGTTCTATCGCGAGCGCGACAGAGCCCTCCAGTGGTTTTCGAACTTCAGCTGGTTGGTGCGGGCATGAGCGTTCTGTCGCGAGCGCGACAGAACCCCCTCGCGAGATGTGTGCATAAGTGGGACTAAGAGACTTGGAGTTGTAGGGAGTTGACATATGGCATCGTAGAGGAGTGACAAGTGGCATCGTATAAGAGTGACAAGTGGCGGCATAAGAGTTTGACAAGTGGCATTGTAAGAGTGTGCCAAGTGTCATTGTAGGAGAGTGACACATGGCGGCGTAGGAGGTTGACAAGTGGCAGCGTAGGAGTGAAACATGTGGCAAGAGTTGGATATTATTACATAAAATAAAAAGGATAAGCATGTATTTAATTGGTAGATGGCATTAATTAGGTTAGTTGGCCTTTAATGAGGTAAGTGGGAAAGTATGGAATTCTTTAGCTTTGGATTTGCATTGACCGGCCATTCCCTTCCTCTTATTTCTTAACATTTCCTACTTTTGGCCTATAGCTTTTCTTTTGGGTTCCTTTGCTTTGAATTTTGCCGTGCTTTTCCTCTCTTCATCTTTTGTTGCTTTTCTTTTTTTCATTTGTATTTGCTTCTCAAGAGAATCCCTTGGATTGGTTAAAGAGAGTGTAGAAGGGGCTTGATTAGGTCTCTTCAAGAAGGTAAGTTGGATTTATTTTCAGATCTGACCTCCTTTTCTCTTTGTTTTTGATTTAAAGTAAAAGAAGAGTAACCCAAGTGTTTTCTATGTGATTTGTGAAAGATGTGGATAAGAGGCTAGTGAAGGAAAAGAGAAGATCGGAACGAGTAGAGAGCTGTGATCGAGTTCCTAGAGGTAGGGATCGAGTGGTGTTAACTTTGCATGTGTTTATATGAGAAAATGCTTGAACAAAGACATGTAGAAATAAAGAGATGCTTGATGAGCTTTAATTAGCTCAAGATGTTCATTTTGATTGCTTACAGTGCTCATGACAAGTGTATATATGTTTAAAGTATGTAACCTGATCATTTGAGTGTTTGTGTTGATGATAGAGCTTGATTTTGCAAAATTCTGCTTATTTGTCATCAGACCTCTGTGTATTGTATTTGTGATAAGTAGAATTATAGGGCTCCAATTGTGTTGATTCCAATTTCATATGAAAGATAAGATCCGTATCTAAAAATGTCTAAGAGGGTGCTTGATCTAATTCTGGACTTAAGTATCCCAAAAAGTAATTAAAATGTAGGTGACCCTGTTCTGGCGGGTTCACTGGAACAGTATATGTTTTTTTATCATATCTTTTGTTATAGATGTCTAAACGACCTGAAAATTGTCCCATTTAAAAGATAACATCCTAGAGAAAAATTGTTAAGAAGAACGTTTTTCCTAAAAAAGACGTTTAGAGGTTCATTTAGATGATACAGGTTTAAGGTAAAAAGCAGTCTAGTGAGGCACCAAAGCGGAGCTTCTGTCGCGAGCGCGACACAGGTCGCGACCTCGCGACAGAACAACCTATATTAAGCTCTTTTTTCTTCTTTTTGAGCCCATGGTTGGCATGGGTCAACCCCTTGCCTTTCCCCTTAACGTTTTATACATGATTAGAGCTCCTAAATGATTACAAACTAGTTGTTAATGGAAAAATACATATGAGTATGATTAAATATGGTAATTTAACTAATAAAGTAACAATGTATAGTTGTAGGAAGTATAGTACATGACATGATAAATATGTATGAACTTAGGAATTGTTACATAATGCATTTGGTATAGAGTATAGAGCCTTTTTGCAATCTGGCTTCTGTCGCGAGCGCGACATCTTGTCGCGATCGCGATAGTGGACTTGGCTTCTGTCGCGATCGCGACAATGAACTTGGCTTCTGTCGCGAACGCGACTTCTTGTCGCGATCATGACAGTGAACCTCTTCGCATCCTGTTTTATTTGTTTTGAAGAGAGTGTTTTCTTCTGTCTTGCTTTGCATGATTTATATGTTTATGTAATGAATTTAAGTGTTATATGCTTTTAGTTGTTAAACAAGATTGTATATGAATTACATACCTCTGAATTTGATAAATGCACTTGAATTTTAGTTGGTGAGTTGATATCTGTTTATTGTGTGTGAGTTGGTATTGAGCCTGATTACCGTTATAGTGGATAGATAAGCATGCTTATAAAGGGCTAGAGTGCAGCTGCTAGAGTTGGCCTTAATTGTGCCCAGAGTTCGGAATACCTCATGTATTCCATAGAGTTTGAGTTAATTCTCCATATGTAAGATACTATAAACAGTATCCAGAGTTACTCGTATCCACCATGAAAGGAATTCAGGCTTGTTTTGTTAAATATAGTGCAATGAACTTGAGATGATTATAGTGTTGCTTCGAATAAAGCTATAGTACATGAAAGTAATGTTTAAGTACATTACAGTTCTGTATACAAGTACATGATTACATGAGTGTATTGACATGAATGTGGTTACATGATAATGTATATTTGAATAATCGAAATGTACAAGTTGTAGTGTATATGAATAAGTAAAAAAGTAGATGTTATATGCATGTGAACTCATAGTATTTGATATTTGAACATGAAACCTATACAAGTATCAGAGCTATATGCATGAACTACTTGATTTTTTGTTATATGACATATGTGTGAGCTATTCGTGACTTTGTAAAGAAGTCCTTTGCATTGTTTTCATCCCCACTAAGCGTTATCGCTTAGCACGGATGTTTATTTCCGTGTAGGTATACAGGTTCGGATCAGTGAGCGGACATCTGCGGGTCAAGGCCACTAGGAGTTTTGTCATATCTTTTTACAAGTTAGAAATAGAGTTTTACATGTTGAGTAACATCATTATGTAATAAAAGTTAAAGAATCACATGTAAATGTATATGTAAAGCTAAATGGAAACAGAGTGTAATATGAACATGTATAAAGAGAAAGAAATACATATGTATAGTTGATATGAAATGCATGTTGGGCCCTAGTGTAGTATTTAATTACTTTTAAAAGGATGTGTTTATGCTATCGCTTCCGCTAATGCATGTACATGTATACGTAAGTGTCCGCGTAGCGCCCCGATATTCCTTACCGGGGGTATGGGGGTGTTACATTGATTGTGGCAAGTGACTTTGATTGTATAATCCATATGTTTTGGTTGCGACTTCATTGGAAGTCCTTTGCTTCTATTGATCCCCACTAAGCATTATCGCTTAGCACAGATGTTTTGTTTTTGTGTAGTTTTGCAGGTTCCGTTCTGAGCGTGAGTCCCCATCTGCTGGCCACTAGGAGTTTTGATTTTGAAGGGTTTCTTTTTGTTTGAATATATAGTATTCTTTTTGTATAGGACTCTTGTATAGTGTTTTGTATAAGTAAGGAAACAGGCATATAATTCTAATATTTGATAATGTAATGATTTTGTATATGTATATTTTATAAGTTTTGAAATGCAAGTATATATGTTGTTCCTGAATGCTTCCGCTTATATTCTATTTTATAAGCTTTCGCTATAGTTATTTTCATGAATGTAAGTGTTTGTTTGTGTAGCATTCCGATATTCCTCCCGAGGGGTATTGGGATGTTACACATACCATGTCTTGTTGTTAACACTTGCATTATCAATCATAATTCACTTTTATTTACACTTTAACACACATTTATTCTCATGTATATACATATACATTTCTATTTACATTTACACTTATCATCAATATTATTCAATATCACATTATCAAACTAATTCATTAATTACTTGATTATTTCATTTAGCCAAGATACTTTATATCTACCCTTAATTCCTTTTTCCTCCATTTCATTTTTGTGCTAATTATCATTTATCTTTTTCTCCATTTATACTCTTACCTCAATTAAAAATATCATGTTCCATTAATTTCTCCTAAAACAAAATACCATTCTGACCTTAATTAGTTCAATTGAGCTCTAAAAATATCAAATTAATTTACATATCTTCCATTTGGTCTCTATATTCATTTTCTATCATTACTTTAATTAAATTAAGTAAATATACACTAAAATACTACAGCAAAGCTTTTGGCCAACGTACTAATTCCACTCCAAATTTTATTCTTTCTTCATTTATCATTTATTCCATTATTTCTTACAATAAATAACATATATCTATAATTATCTTTCATTAAACACTTAATTATACTATATTTTACCTTAAGATTCCATTTGGTGTCACCTAGGATTTTATGATCAATTTTTTGTTTCCATTTTACTCACCTAAATATTCATTTTAAGTCCTATTAACATGCTTACACACTTAATTTCAATTTATCATGTAAAAACCCTAAATTTACATACTAGACATACACTAAAATCTACATATAAATAATGGAGAAAGAGAGATATTGTATCCACTTACCTTAAAACCTTGGTTTTCACATTTTAAGATTTATTTCCTTTACTTTTGTCCTATGATTTCTCCTCCCCTTCCTTTCTTCATTTCATGGCCGAATTCATCCTCATAGAAATCCCTCAAATTTCTTTTTCCATAATTCAAATTAAACAGATACTAATGTTAATCACCTTCAAATATACCCATAAAACTAATTAAACCATTAAAATCTAACTAATTTTACTTACTTGATTTTTACCCAAAGCCTTATCTCCCTTAATTTTTTTCACTTCCATCACTCAAATCATGCTCTTGAAATTGCTAGAGATGGATTTAGTGGCTTAGAATTATTTGGGCAATAAGATTTAGCATGATTCACTACAAGAAAAATAGCTTTTCCCGACGGAAATTCCCGACGGAAAATAAGGAATTTCCGTCGGGAAACTAAATTGCCGACGGAAATTCATTCCGTCGGCAATTTAGTCGTAGGCAAATTTCCCGACGGAAAAAATTCCGTCGGGAAATTTACCGACGGAAATTAAATTTCTTTAACGACGGAAAATCAATTTCCGTCGGTAATTTTACCGACGGAATTTTTTTCCGTCGGTAATTACCGACGGAAATTAAATTTTCGTCGGGAATTACCGACGGAAAATCAATTTCCGTCGGTAAAATTACCAACGGAAATTGATTTTCCGTCGGTAATTCCCGACGGAAATTTAATTTCCGTCGGGAAATTTTACAAATTAAAAAAAAAATTAATAATAACAATACAATTAACATAAATAAATAATAATAATAATAACAATACAAATTATAAATAAATAATAATAATAACAATACAATTAACATAAATAAATAATAATAATAACAATACAAATTATAAATAAATAATAATAATAACAATACAATTAACATAAATAAATAATAATAATAATAATAATAACAATACAAATTATAAATAAATAATAATAATAACAATACAAATTAACATAATAATAATAACATGTTGAATAATAATAATAATAACTTAATAATAATAATATGTTGAATAATAATAATAACTAAAATTAACACTAATTAACAATAATAATCATAATATGAAAAATTCTATTAATAAATTTAATAACAATAAAGTTTTAAGAAATATAAATTTAAACAATAATTAAAATTTACCAATATTCATCTAACATAAATAAAATAATAATAATAATTCTTATTATACCCAATTAACAATAATAATAATAATAATAATAATAATAATAATAATAATAAATAAAAGAGAGGCAGATCTGTACCTGGCACCGGAGGAGGAGGAGAGGTGGTCGGCGGTGGTCGGCGGCGACTGGGCAGAGGGCAGAAACGGGGAGAGGAGGAGGGAGGAGAGGGAGGAGAGAGAGAGAGAGAGAGAGAGAGAGAAAGAGAGAAGGGAAGGAGGAGCGGGAAAAGAGGGAGGGAGGGGAGGGAGGGTGCGCCGATCGGCGCCGGAGGGAGGGGGAGGGGCGGTGGTCGGCAGCAGCTGGGCAGAGGGAGGAGAGACGGGGCGAGGAGAGGGAGAAGAGAGAAAGAGAGAGAAGAGAGAGAGAGAGAGAAAAAAAAGAGAGGGAAAATATGAAATTTAATTTAACTTTAGCGACGGAAAGAATCTTCCGTCGCTAAAAAAAGAGAGGGAAATGAAATTTAATTTAACTTTAGCGACGGAAAGCATAATCCGTCGCTAAAAAGAGAGGGAAATTAATTTTTTTTTTATCTTTAGCGACGGAAACCATATTCCGTCGCTAAAAATAGCGACGGATTATTCAAACCGTCGCTATTTTTAGCGACGGTTTTTTTAACCGTCGCTAAAAATACAATTAAGTTTTTTTTTATTATTTTCAGCGACGGAAACTAATTTCCGTCGCTATTTTTAGCGACGGTTTATAAAAACCGTCGCAAATATCGGTCGGCAATTTTGGTGGGAAATCTTGGCGCCATTTTTAGCGACGGATTTTATTTTCCGTCGCTAATTAGCGACGGAATTTAAATTCCATTAATTTCCGTCGCTAATTAGTGATGGACAATAAAATCCGTCGCTATTTAGCGACGGAAATAACTCCGTCGCTAAATTTCCGTCGCTACTTTACCATTTTCTTGTAGTGATTTTAGAGAGAGAAAGGAAAGAATTCTATGAAGAAATGGAGAAGAAGGAAGAAATGGCAAGAGAGATGGAGAAAATGGGAGAAGCTTCAAGAGAAATCTGATTTTTCCATCTATTTATAGCCCCTCCTAATGGCCCATTCTAGTATCTTCTAATTGGGCCAACCCAATTAGCCAAAAGCCCATTAATTAACTATTATATGTCCGTAATTTATTTCTCTCGCTTCCTAACTTCAATTCCTCTCAAAATAAATTCAATAATTCATCATATATATTCAATAGTTCACCCATAAATTTTTAGCTTAATCGGAGACCATTTGTCCGTTCGATAATTATTTACCTGTCCTAGAGCCAAAATTTTAGTGTCACTGTAAAATTAATTTTTCGACACCATTAGATTCTACACATTCATATGAGTGCGTCTATATTTATGGATTTTTTTCTGAGGTACGTAGCATAAGTTATGGTCCGGTCAAACTTGGGTCAAAACTGGTCAAACCGGGCTGATTTTTTGCAGATTTGAGATGATGGACACCCGTCCCTCATCCACAATCGCCCAAAAGTGATTTTTTTCACTTCTTTTTGCATTTTCAAGACCTATTTGACTTTTGTTTGACCTTAAATTTCATATTCGGACTCCCGCTGACGTGCTCTATCCAATGGTCCAATAAAATATTTTTTGACTCGGGGAGGTACTATTCATCCCGGCATCACTATTACTAGACCGAGAATCAATATTCACGAAAATTACGATTTTGGGCCATTACAACTGATTTATTTACAATGCACTTAATTTCTTTCTTTATCAATTTAGGAACTTATGAGTTTCTTTCTGCAGTGGGTCCGAATCGATCACGCATAGATGCACCTTCTTCATTAAGAGTTGTTGGCACTTTTTGTAACACCCCCAACCCCCACACGTAGCATATTGAAGGACAAAGAGCTACGGTGAGCGAAGGGTGCTACCAGAAAAAGACACACATGGCAATAATGGAAAACAGAATAATAAAATTTTTCAAAACAAACCTCGAGACATGCACATCCTAAACCTATGTCATACCCACACCAGAATTCGCACTATAAGATATTACAACTTATTACAAAAACAAATAAACAAAACTTAATTACATTCCGAAATCCAAAAACACTTCCTATTAAAATTCTATCGACTTATTGGCCAAAGACTTAGCTGTCACACCCCAAAATAGCCCTAGTCGGATTGTGCATGCTAAGTCGGGATCGGAAGGGTATTCCAGTAATTTATGATTGAGAATTTGGAGTGTTAAGGACCTAATTGATAAGATAATTAAGTTTGTTAAGTAAGAATTGTGTAAGTGAGTGAAGTGTGATTGGCCTAAGGACTAAAGAGCATTAATTGATTTGGAAATGTTAAGTGGAGTTTGGGGTCCAATTGGATGTTGCCAAGTGGACTGTTAGGTGGGCATTGAAAGAAAGAAGAAGTAAGAGGAAGAGAGAAGAGGGAACACAGATTTTTGGTTTGGCTTTCCCGTCTCCCTCATCTCACGCTTCTCCTTCTTCTTCTCTTCTCCTTTCTTTGCTTTTCCTTTCTTTCTCATTTGGCTTGGGTTGTGTTGGGCTTGGATTGTTCTTTGTTTGAAGAGGTAAGTTGGTTTGAGATTTTCTACGTGTTGTTCTTCTTCTTCTTCTTCTTTTCTCCTGGTTTTTGGTTGAGTTAGGGTTTGAAGAATAATTATTGGTTTTGTTTGTGTAAGCTTGGGATTGTAAGAAGAAGCAAAGTAAAGGCAAGGAAAGGATTGAGGACTGATCTTGAAGCGTGATTTTGGATCTTCGATTCCAGGTTTGGGAGTGTTTTGGATTGCATGCAATGTTTGAAGAACTCCTATGTTCATGTCTCTGCCCTATTTCTCTCTAGACTTATAATGTGTTTGTATGCTCTAATTTCTGGAATTTGATGTGGTTTAGAATGTGTACATGCATGATTAAGTGAATAGATGTGTTAGTAATGCATGATAGGAATTGAATTGAAGTTACTGAGCTTTGGGTTTTGAACTTACTGTATTTTAGGGTTTATGCTCTAGAATGGATTAAATGTGTTTAAGCATGGTTTTAATGATTTGATTGTTGAATTAAGTTGCAATTGTCTTGCTTATGCTGTTTGGGGCATCGATTGAAAGGTAAGATGAGCTTGGATGTGTTTTGAATGAGATTGAAAATGAATTTATCGAGTTCTTGGAATTCTGGGTAACCTGGAAATGGAAAATCGCGTCTCTGTAGAATTTCCATTTTGTGAGAAGCGAGTCACGTCTCGTGACTTAGAGTCACGACGTGACTCATGTGAAGGGCAGCGTGACTCCCAGTTGCGAAGCGTGACTCTTCTCTCTGTGAGAGGAAAGTCACGTCTCGTGACTTAGGGTCACGACGTGACCCTTGTGAATGGCGAAGCGTGATTCCCAGTTGCGAAGCGTGACTCCTCTCTCTGTGAGAGGGAAGTCACGTCTCGTGACTTAGAGTCACGACGTGACTCTGGTAAAGGCAGGCGTGACTCTAGTCACGAAGCGTGACTCCTCTCTCTGTGAGAAGGAAGTCACGTCTCGTGACTTAGAGTCACGGCGTGACTCTTGTGAAGCCAGGCGTGACATAGAGTCACGTCCCGTGACTCTCTAGCAGGTCACGAGACGTGACACTAGGTCACGTCTCGTGACCTTCCTGAGGTCAGTCACGAGTCGTGACACGGCTCGTGACCGACCCCTCTTCAGCTCCTTTTTCTGATTCCGCCCAGTTTTAACCAAAATAAATTTCCTATCTCTTCTGTATGGGTCTTCACTGCTGTATAAATTATGCCATACTGTTATATGCTCCTGTATAGCTTTTCTGTTTTGATTTGTGCCCCCGTGACTAGTTTATTATAGAATGACTTTCAAATACTTTTATGACTCTTTTCTCTACTGTGTGCTATCTTATCTGAGTGGTTAGCCTATTTTAGTTGTGTTTAGCATTATGTTATGCTTGTCCTTGATCGGATTCTTATCTAGAATAACATGCCATGTTTAAGAGCATTGTATCATTCCATGGTTCAGATTATACGTTATTGATCATTGGCATAATATGAGATTGATTGACCTATTGCATGCTTCAGAATATGACTTGAATGAAGTATGATTGATATTATGCTATGCTATATTTATTTGATTAATATGGTTAATGTCTGAATGCATTGTTATGTTTTAGCCTTTGAACTCATTGTGTTACGTTAAATGCAATTTGGACTATGCATGGTTTATGGTTAGTATCTTCACCTAATGCATGATTAGGATTTTGTATTGATAATCATTGGCATGGTAGTGCTTCTTAATCTGATTCTTGGCATGCTTTAGAACATTGTTTAATGTTAAAATGCATGGACTGTAATATGTTTTGCAATGCGAATTGCATGATTTGTGACCAACTTTATGAGAATATTTAAATGTCTGTCGTTCTCTGTTTATGCATGCTGATTATATATGCATTGTGCGATTCGAAATGTAAATTGGGTTACGCATAACCTGCTAGAGTCAAGTAAGTGGATAGTTAGGCATGCCTAATAGAGTCTTCTGTAGCTGTAGCGCCCTTTGAATGATTTGGACCCTGATCAGGTCCCCGTTTGGTTCCTTGCGAACCCTTTTCTGTATTGGATCTTGTTTAAGGTCCCTTGTGAAAATATCTGTGAAAGTTAAAGTATAATGGTTTAATCGGTTCGTACCCGTAACGTACTGTCTGTAATCGGCTCGTACCCGGAAAGTACTGTCTGTACACTCGTTATCCACTACCTAGAGTCAGCAGGTGTTCTTTGAATGTTTATCTGAACTGCTCTGATCTGATTTGGCTATAAATGGATTATCCGAATGAGTATATTAATGTAGTGTATATCGGATTTTTCTGAATAAATATGATTATGAAATACTGATTGTATGGCTTTATTATATGAGCATGCTTATATAGATTATGTTTTAGCCTTCGAATGTGATATCCGTTTGAGCTTGATAAGGATTTCAGGAATCAGTTTATATGCATATGAATGTGACTATGGGCTTCAGAATGTATGTCTGTTTTAAGTAAGCATGACTTTACATTTAACATGATTATCCGTACTTGTCATGTGATGTGTTATAAGTTTCTGATTACTTTGAAATGATTTGATTGATGTATTTAAGTATATGACTTCAGCATAGTTTTGTTATATATATTAGCATGTGAACCGAAGCAGCTGTGATGATAAGTATGTGATGATTACTGTACTCTCTGCATGATGATGATAGGAATGTAATACTAAGTGGTTATGCCTTCAGTCTCCGTTATCAGAATGTTTCTGCTTGATGCTTAATATATATTAGAGTTGCGCAGCGGTATTGTGATGCTCTAAATGTTATCCTTTGGATATTTGACTAGTGTGTATGCTTAACATGATTATTGGGTTGTCAGTTCAGGCGTGGGTACTTAGTGATATTTATTGCATGTGTATAGCTCTTGTGACTCCGCATGGTAGGATGATATCATTTGATACCCATGTAGGTTTATGCATGAGTTATAGTATGTAGTTCGGCATGATGATATTTGTATCGTATATTGTATGATGTCTGTTTTGGTATATCCTGGACATGAGTTTATGGTCTATTTATGAGTTATCGATTGAGTGCCTTTATTATGCAGCCTGATTATTCATATGCTATGAATATCCGCATTTGCCATTTGAATGTGTTATGCCTTGGCGACCATTGTGAATGGCCGTCCATATTCTGGTGTGTTCTCCCCACTAAGCGTTTATCGCTTAGCACGGATTTCCTTTCCGTGCAGGTGGCAGGTTTGGTTCTGTTCGAGTCGCGCTTCTGCAAGGTCGGCCACGTAGGAGTTAGAAGTTATGTATTTGGTTCAGCTTCTGTATTTCAGCTTTTGTAATTTTGTAGTATTGTATATGTAATTATTATGTTTCGTTCTTGAGTTTTCTTTTGGGAATGTAATAGTTAGTATGTCCTTATGTTTAGTTATTCCTTTGTTTTATTATTTCGATTATGCTTCCGTTGAAGGGTCATATGTATGCCTTTGTGTATGCTTTTGCTTAATGCCTGCGTGTGCATGAGTTATTGCATGTTCAGTCTGTACCGCAAGGTAAGTCAAGGTAAGTTTTTAATTAAACCGTATTTTCGTATGTATGTTATGTATGAATGTATGCTTCCGCTTTGTGCATGTGTATATCTGTATATGTGAGCGTCGTGTAGCGCGTCCGTCGGTGTCCTTCCAACGGGGACGGCGATGGGGGTGTTACATTAGCGGACCACTGCGCTACTCTGATCTCCTGACCTGCACGGAGAAACCCCCGTGCTAAGCGATAACGCCTAGGATGGATCCATAATTAATAATAACCAACCACTCGCAGTGATTGGCGATACGAATACATTCATATACACATTTATATAAGCAAAGAATACATCAGTCAAAGTTATCACAATTTCATATTCTTACTCTTATTCGAAAACTTAAACAATTACCCATACATTAGTGTCTTATAAACCATAAGTATAAATACTTATTTACTTCTTGATCAAAAATATTTTATACAAAACTTATCATATACTTTAAATCACTTAATGGCCCTAGAGATAGTTACACTTCACACTTTCCCGAAATACATTTTAAGGTTTAAAATATAAAGTTCAAAACTCCCATTATTACAAATATTTCAAAATCATATAAATTACATTATCAATACTTAAATCAAAACATTTTCATTTTAATCAAACCGTTATTTATTCAAAACTAAACAAAACATTTAGACTTTATGATTTGGTTCGGGCTTGGAATGTTACTCCAAGCTTCCTACGTATCCCTATGGTTGGGGGAATCAGAACCATGTAGTTCTACAGAAAACCTTAACACACATGCTCCATAATTAATCCTAACTTATTTCCTAAATCCAGTTATTTATAATATGCTTAACACATTATTATTCCTTACATTCCAATCAGTATAACATCATCATATTCATTACAACCAATAAACAATGCACACGAATTACTTACCAATATACTTACAATAATAATTCAGGCTAAGATCCACAAGGTAGATAATACATAACGTACCTGTATTCTCATATTAAACATATAAACGAATACATTCATAAAGCTCATTCACCAAGTTCTTAACTATAGTAAAATGTTTAACAAATATCTCAATAACTCGTGACAAAGATTTCATGTAAACAATCATACTCTGAACTTTTGAATAGATTAGTAGCATGCAATATCCATATACGAATTCACATGCAGTCAGTATTCATTAATACACACTTATCAGAATAACATTATCTACTACATTCCTCTTTATCTAACTGATATTAGGTTCAGATGCAAAGCATTTAGGTATCCGAAGATACCACACAATTCCACATACGAGTCCGTGAAGGATCCTGAACACATTAGTGCTTGAAGCACAAGCTTATCATTTCAACAAACACTTTCAAACACTTGATTCACATATCTCTTTATACATTATCAAAGAACTTATCAATTCATTTAATTGCCTGCTAAGTCAAAGGGGTGGATAAGCAAGTGAACACATGGCGGTACCCGACGGTATGATTCAAAAAGCAACATCATATTTTTATCATTCAAAACATTTTCACATTGGGGACCTTAAACAAGATCCGTACACATTGAGGTTCGCGAGGTACCAAACGGGGACCTGATCAGGGTCCAGAACAGAACAGAGCGCTGCAGCTAACAGAACTCTATAGGCATGCCTATCGATCCACCACTCGACTAACGCAGGCTAAATTTCCATATTATTATTATATTCATCACATTTTACGCATATATATATATATATATACTCATTCCCTCAAATACTTGCATCATTCTTTCATGATCACATAGACATATGCATTAGTATACTTGAATATCATATGTACTAATTACATTTATCATGTTCAAAACCGATCACATATGGTTTTATAAATTAAAGCATTCATGTGAACATATTAAACGTAATCCCATCATTAATTATTGTGCATCCATTAAACTTAATAGATAAATTTACATTTCATCTAATCAAACACATTTACAACACAATAATAGTAGATCAAATTCTCGTATTTCAATAATTACTATGCATGGGAACACATTAAATAGTTCACATTTTAAATCATATATGCATAACATAAGTGAGAAGCCATGCAAAGAAGAAGATTTTTCAAAAACACTGTGAGGCAAAGAGGTTTGTCGTGCTTGCAACAGACGAGACCCAAGAGGCCGTCACGAGTTGTGCACGAGGTCACGACTCGTGAAGGTAACACAACAGATCATAATGAAAGAATAGAGGGAAAGCACGAAGGGGGCAGAAGCTATCACGAGTCGTGTTCCCATTCACGATTCGTGACATTGGCTTGTCACGACTCGTGACAAAGCTCCTCCCAGGCGGCCGAGTCGTGAGGCACTTCACGACTCGTGAGGAAGCCCACCGACTCGTGAAGGAAGACACGTCTCGGATAGGGCCTCTCACAGATGTTGAGTTCACGGCTCTATCACGCTCGCAACAAGCGTCGCGCTCGTGACAAGCTTGCGCTCGCTACAAGCGTTGTGCTCTGCAAATCTCCAGCGACAATCACAAAAATCCAGTTTTTCCAAAGTTCATCCAAACCTCCAAAATCAATCAAACTTCAACACCACTCAATTTACACTTTCAAATCATCAATAAAAACACAAAACCCAACTTTTATACCAAATATAAACCTCATTCATCACATATTTTTCAAGAATTTCAAATAAAAATCCCAAAAGCACAAAATAAATCAAATACACAAAAATCCCTAACCTTAACTCCCTTGCTCCAATTAGCATTCTTAGTTAATCATTCTTGTTTCCAAACTCATCCCAAATCTTTCTCATATAAAATCCTCATCAAAACACATGCAAATACACAAAGCATAAATCTAGGATTTGAAACTAAATCAAAGGGAGGGAAGGAATCAAAGCTTAAAACTTTACCTTTACCATCTCAAATCTCTTAATCAAATATTTGGACTAGAAGATTCCATCATCAAAATCTTAAAGTTGTCCACAAGAAGAGGGAAACGGCAATGGAGGAAGAAGAAGAAGAAGGAGAAGGAAAAGAAGAGGAAGGGGAGGGACTAAAATGAGGGTAAGTAGAAAATCCCCCCTCACACTCTTCTCTCTCTTTTTAAATACTCCCTCTACTCTCCTTGCCACATGTCACCTTCCTATTGGCCCAAATTAGATATTTGTATCAAATCTCCTATTTAGTTCATCAACTCCTTTCCCTTCTTACATTTAGCATCCCTTTACATAATTCTTAACATTGTCCAGCAAAATTAATCTTACTCCTTCAATTAAGTCCTAAACTCACACTTCACAATTTTACCATTAATCGTACTTGCTGAAACTTTCACTTAAATTCTTAAATGGTTCATTTGACATACCTAACACTTCAACGTGCATAACTTTGGTCACTACCTATTCTCAATAGTCTAATCCTTCTAGGGTACATTTCGGGGTGTGACACTTCTACCCAGGAGAGAGGGGATCTCTGCATAGCCGTTCACTGGATCACATTCCATTATGGGTCACTCAGACGGTTCGATACTCATACAAGTGTTTTACTGATGTTCACTATCTCCCCTCTACATTTATTGATTATGATTTTCTCAGAAGAACGGAGATTCGAGAGGAATTCATGATTGCTACAATTGGATGGACTGAATTCTTTAAAAAGGTAGAGTGGGTACATCTATAACTCACACGAGATTTTTTGGCCACAGTCCATTGCAGAATTGATAAGCCGAACGTGGAGGATCCTAGGTCACTGACATTTTGGCTTAATAAGAAGGCATATAGGATGATATTTAATCAATTCAGTGAAGCAATCGAATTCTCTATAGCAATTGGGCTTCTATCTGCGATCCAATTTCTCCCACCCAATACATCATAGGGTGATCTAAGGCCCACCATCTGAGAAACCATTCTGCAAAAATACTACATAGGTTCTTTGCCCTTTCATTCTACGGTCATACAGAAGCTTTAGGTGTTATTAATCAAGGAGAAGCTTTTTTTCTCCATTATATGTTCAATGGTATTAAGTTAAATGAGGCGTATTTCTTGTGGAAGAAATTTGAAGATCTCTAAGGAAATCCTGTGAAAGTGAAGAAAATTTCTATTAGTTGGGTGGCAACAGTTTTAGCCAAGGTAGTGGGCCATTCTCCTTTAGGTCCAGATTTGAGACCCTATCCCACCATTGATTTTAGAATGATGAAGAACCTACACACTGCAATAGAGGATATTGATTACACTTGTCTCATGCACTTAACCACTCGAGATAAATACTTGCTCCTGGTAGAGAGAGGAAGGGTAGCTCTACCTGCTGCCCCAATTGATACTAATGATGATTTGGATGAGGGAGGAGCTGCTCTAAATACTGTACAAAATATTCCTGAACTCATACCTCACTTGGAGAACTTGCAGATAGGTTAGCCCAGGTTCATTCAAGAGTAGATCAGATGATGGCTTACTTTGAGAGAGCACAGATGGAAAAAATGCATCTTATTGGCAAATTGGATATGTAGGACTAAAGGCTAAATTTATTTGAGCAGCATATAGAGCAGATGGAGCAGTTTCTAGATCTGATCAGTCGGGAGTCCAAACACTTTCATCAGAGTATCATGGATAGATTTCCACCACCCCTTCCTCCTCTAGAGTGATTTTCGAGAGTTATTCTATTAGAATTTTTGTGCTTCATTTATCTTTTTTTTAATTGATAAACTGTTTGATTGCTGGGGACAACAATCTCTTAAGTGTGGGGTGGGGCACATTTTATTTGTAGTACTTTTGGGGGGAGGTTGAAAAGTTAATTTTCGATACATGTGAAGTTATTTAGGCACCCCAATTTTTACTTTTAGCTTTAGTTGTTGGTTTTAAGTATGGGTGTTCGAAAAAAACCGGTGGACTTGATTAAACGAGAAACCGATCAAAAATATCAGTTATATTAACCAATTTTTATGGTTAATGTTTAGTGTTTTTAAAAAATCGATATTAATGGACTGGTTTTTTTAAGGTCATGGACCGATTAACCGAACCGATACATGAACACCCCTATAATTCATTAACTTTATTTCACTCTTTCTTTCTTTTTATTATACTTTTTTATTTTATTAATTTATTATTTATATTCCTTTAATTTTCATTTATTTTAAAATATATTTCAATTTCATTTTAGTTTTTTGTAAAGACATTATAGTTACATAATTTATTAATTGTTCAATATGCCTATATTTACTTAATGAAAATGAAAATATATTCAAAAAGTTATATAGCTTTAATATATTAACTAAAATTTTTAATTATTTAAAAAAAAAAAATTTACATATATGTGAAAATAATGTGTGTCAAGTTATAAAAAATAAAGGAAAAGAGTTGTTAGCATTGAATGGATTTATTTTAATAATTTTGTATTTTTTAAGCATTTTTGTTATACTTTTTTTTATTATTCTAATTATTTTAAAGTTTTAAAGTTTTTTTTTATTTGACGATTAGTAAGTGTAACTGTCCATCTAATTAGAGTGATATGGACTGGCTAATTTATTTACTTATTAATTCTTAATTCTTTAAAACAAAGTTTCTTATATCCACCAAAAGCTTTTATTTTAACAACAATGATGTTATATTATCGTAGAAAAGTTTTAATTTTTAAGTATCTTGAAAATTTTAATTTTATTTATGAATTCATCTTATAATTATAGTGGTTAACCAAAAAAATATTAGTTAACTGATTCGAAAAATTGAAACCAATGGACTGGTTAACCAATTGTAAAGGACATATTAATGGTTTGTGTCTGAATAAAATCGAGATTAATGGACTGCTATTGCTCAATTTACCTCCTCCATCGCATCCATCCGAGTTAACACTTGCTTTCAACCAGCAGCACTGCTACCCTCACTAGCATCAGAATTGGACTCCCCATCATCATCAGCGTCTTCATCATCAGATTCCTCACTCTCTGCAGCAGCTGTAGAAGTAGCAGGTGCCTTGCCCTTGCCACCGTCAGATTTCCTGGTACGCTCATCAACAGAAAAAATACTGGAGGCCAACCTCCTCCTTTTAACAAATTAGAGTTCATAAAAAATGGAACATTAAGCATAGCAATTTTCTCATCCTTATCAGGCACAAAACTAGACAATTGCCCCAAACATCCTAAAATAATTCCTGTAATAATATGCCCTATTCCAATGGACTTAGTCTTAGCAATCGAAGCATTATACAATCCATCGAAAATAAAAGATACAAAACAAGGGATTTTCTTGCTTTGAACAAAGGACAACACAAACAAGTCTTTCACTTGGACTTTATTACTCTCAACTCTACCAAACATAAAATGGTATAAATATTTGTGCAATAACAACATAGCATCATTTTTAATTAAAATATTGGTAGAGTTCTTAGCGTCAAAATGAGATATACCAGTAGATTTTTTCCAAGTGTCATGTACAATAATGTGTTGGTGAATAAATTATTTACCATTCAATTGAAACCTAAACCAAGTGTGCATATCATCAAAACCAAAAACATACCCTATACAATTGTGCCTAAATTGCATGCTAGTCTTCTTTTCATCAACATAAGACAAAGTAACAAAGAATTCCAAAGCCCAATCCTTACGAACAGGCAAATTCATTGTAACAAAATTTTCCCATTTCATGCACTTCAAGTATTTGTTAATATCATTCTCAAGCACCAATGTCTTAAGCAATTCAAAATCAAAATTCCAACTACCTACAATTGATTTCTTTGAAAAATCTTCAAATTTTGGACCCTCTTCATCAGATAAGAGAGGAAAAGGACACTCATACCTATTTTGCAAGAAGATGGAATCATGGCTTTGTGAGGAAGACCCAGCAGCAGCCTTTTTCTTCTTGTCCTCCAATGTCTTTTGGCGCACCATGGTGAAAAGCTCAGTAAAAACAGAGTAAAATCACAGCAAGAATCAAGAAGCAAGAACCCAAAAAAACTAGAGAAGAAGAAGAAGTTAGAGAGAAAACAAAAGGAATGAGTGAAAATGAGGAATTAGGGCACAAAAAGGATTTATATGGGTTGGAAATTTAAGTTGCAATGGTCAGAATTCCCCTCATAAATTCAAATTCTGCACTTCGTCGCGCTCGTGACAGAAGCAAATTTCACCAGCCACTGCACTTGTGAAACCAGGCATGCTAGCGACAGAAGCAATTCCCTCGATCTATTACGCTCGTGAAGCTAGGCACATTTGCGATAGAAGCAAACATAAACAAGCGCTCGCGATAGAAACAAAACAAAAAAAAAAATACAATGCATATTATGTTTTGAAGAAAAAACCCTATATTTAAAACTTATATGAATAGACCTACTTACAAATTTAACCTGTAGAACAAAAAATAAACTGTGTTAGTAACACTTTAAGCCAAAATACTAAAATGAAAAATAATTAGCAACACAAAAATAACTTATAAATGAAATAATTACAGCATACAATTAAAGATAGATCAAATAACCTTCAATCCAAATGTAGAGAGATACACAAGACCTCTTTACCCTAAAAATTACCATCTAGATACACCTTACACCTTTGACCATTAGCCTTAAACAATTCTCCTTTACTATTTTTAAGCTCCAAGTAACCATGATAAAAAACACGAGTCACCTCAAATGGCCCACTCCATCTAGACCTGAGTTTTTCGTGAAATAACTTCAACCTTGAATTAAACAAAAGGACCTTGTCTCCCACTTTAAAATTCTTATGCTTAATATGTGTATCATGCAATTTTTTAGTTCGCTCTTTATATATTCATGCATTTTCATAGGAACTAAGGCTTAACTCACTAAGTTCATTCAATTGCAACTGTCTCTTAATACAGACCTCCTTAAGATCATTTTAAAAGCTCTAATTGCCCAAAAGGCCTTATGCTCTAACTCAACGGGCAAATAACATGCTTTGCCAAAAACTAATCTATACGGTGACATACCAATTGGTGTTCTAAATGCAGTGCAGTATGCCTAAAGAGCATCATCCAATTTATGTGCCCAATCTTTCCTTAAACTAGACACCGTTTTTTTAAGGATCCAGTTAAGCTCCCTATTAGAGACTTCAACATGACCACTAGTTTGTGGGTGGTAAGGTGTTGCTACCCTATGATGCACCCCATATTAATGTAATAAAGAGGCAAAAGATTGGTTTATGAAATGTTTACTTCCATCACTTATTATAGCTCGTGGCACTCCAAACCTTAAAAACAATCTCTTCAAAAACTTGACATCCACTTTGGCATCATTTGTTGAGGTTGCCTGAGCTTCCACCCACTTAGACACATAATCTTCTCCAACTAAGATATAGATTTTCCCAAATGAAGTAGGAAAAGGACCTATGAAGTCAATTCCCCATACGTCGAAGATCTCTACCTCCAAAATATTTGACAAGGGCATCTCATCTCTTCTCCCAAGGTTGCTAACCCTTTAGCATTTATCACATTGAAACAAAGTGGGCTGATAAAACTCACAATTAAGAACCCTAGCAGCAGTTTTGGTACTTCCATTATGCCCCGAATATAGAGCTGAGTGACAATGGTTAAGAATGTTTGCATACTCATCTTCATCAACACCACTCCTTATGACACCATCTCCATAAATCTTAAATAGGTAAGGCTCTTTCCAAAGGTAGTACTTAACATCTGCAAAAAACTTTTTCCTTTGCTGAAAAGTTAAGTCGTTTGCCAAAATTCCTGCACCACTATAGTTAGCAAAATCTGCATACCAAGGTACATTAACATGCTCAACCATCATAAGTGTTTCATCAGGAAATGTTTCATTTATTGCATCATTATCACCCATAAGTCCCTTATCATTTTCTAACCTTGATAAGTGATCAGCCACTACATTTTCTGAACCTTTCTTATCCCTTATCTCTATATCAAATTCTTGCATTAAAAGAACCCAAAAAATAAGATGAGGTTTAGCATCTTTTTTAGCAAATAGATATCTAAGAGCTGTATGATCCATGTACACAATAAACTTAGACCCCAACAAGTAATATCTAAATTTATCACATGCAAACACAACAGCAAACATCTATTTTTTAGTTGTTGTATAATTTAATGGAGGAACCGACAATGCATGACTTACATAATATATCACATGCAAATGCTTATCCCTACGTTGACCTTACACACGTCCCACAGCTAGGTCACTAGCATCATACATCAATTCAAAAGGTAGACTCTAATCTGGTGAAGTAATAATGGGTGCACTTACAAGGGCTTTCTTTAACCTCTCAGTAGCTTCCATGCATTCACTTGAAAACTCAAAAGGCACATCATTAACCAAGAGGTTAGTCAAGGGTTTTGCAATCAACAAATTTTTTTTAATAAACTGCCGATAAAACCCAGCATGTCACACCCCAAAAGTGGCCTAATTGGAATTAGTAATTTTAATTGGAAAATATGGATATTTTGTTAATTGTTACAAGTGTAATTAAGGGGCAATTGGGTAATTTACTAGAGGAAAGAGGATTATATTGCAAGGAATTAAAAGTATTATTTGCAGATTTTATTTTAGTGAGTAAAAAGAAATTGTTAAGGACCTATTAGAAGATTTGAAGGAGCTGTTAGTAATTGGTTTAAGTGAAACTGTGCATGTGTGCCAAATGGAAAGGTGAGTGTGTGCATGTGGGAGAGAGAAAGGAGAGTTTCAGAAATTTGGCGTAGCTTCAGAAAGAAGCCATCAGATTTCAGTCTCTTTCTCTCTTGCTCTCTCTCACGTTAGCCATTCCTTCCCCTTTTCCATTTTCAGTTCTTTCCCATTTGCATGTGTGTTCTTCCGTTTTGAGCTTTGAAGGGATTTCAAGAGGTAAGTGGCAGAAGTTCTTTACGTTTTTATAGTTGAATCTCCTTCTTCTCCTCCTTTGGGTTTATAAAGATTATTTTTCTTGGGTTAATGGCATGTGGTCTTTGTCTATTTGCAAGCATCTGAAGATAAGAGAAAAGAGAAGGGAAAAGGGAAGGTTGTGGATTAAAAGTTGCAGTGGTCATTTTTGAACTTCATTACCAGGTTTGGGAGTGTCTGTTCTTTCTCAATTTTGGATCCTGGTTGCTGCATGTTGTTAATGTTAGGTACGTGTATTTGTTTATCAAAATGCATGAGTAATAGAATTTATATGTATGATTAGTAGTGTTAAAGTTCTGTTGCTTTGCATGTTAAAATGGAAGTCCATATACATGTACGTTAAAAGGGAAGATTCTGGGTTTGTGACTCTCTGTTAATATTATTTAATTGGTTGATAATGTGAATAATTTGAGTGATTATTGTTGTAAATGTGTTTTGGAGACTTGAAGGTATGTGTTTGAATAATTATTGCATGAAAAATGGTTTTAGACAAATTGGGGTTTCGAGTTTTGGTTGTACTCTGTTTTCACGATTTTCTGGTTTCGACATTTTCTGAAAATTCTGAGTTTTTAGAAGGAGAAGCAGAAGTAAGAGAAGAAGATCACGTGACGTGATGAAGAATCACGCTGTGACCCTCTTCCCTGAAGAGGATCACGAGACGTGATGCAGCATCACGCCGTGACCTGCTTCCCTGGGGAAGTCACGAAACGTTATGAAAAGTCACGGCTCGTGACCCTCCCATTCTCTGCGTGTCACGAGTCACCACTGCTCGAGTGACTCGTGACCTCCCCCTCTTCTCTGGCGTCACGAGGCGTGACGGAGGGTCACGACTCGTGACTGCCCCTATTTTTGGCATGGCACTTGCATGAAGCCAGCGTCACGAGTCACCATTGCCTTGGTGACTCGTGACTGGCCTCCTTCCTGCTGCCCTGTTTTAAAAAGTAAAGTATTTTTCTTTAAAGCTTCTGTTGCATGGGATTTTCACTACTTAACTCAAGAACAGGTTTAAAACTGTGCTATAATTAATAATTGTTTAATTATGAGATTTGTGTACATGATTAATAATTAATGTACATAATTTAAATGTTAATAAATTTACATGAACATAGGTTATTTTTTTTAGTGTGAGTTATATGTTCTTATTATCTCCTGTATTTGATATTTATATATTTATATGTTTCCGAATTTGATCAATATACATGTATACATGAATTATAAGTTCGTATTTAATGCAATTCTCATGATATGATAATGATACTGGAATTTTTGAGTTATGTCATTTAAGCCTGAATAGTCATAGTAGTGGATAAGTAAGCGCTTACTTAGGTCAGGGTGTGTGTGCAGCTGCTATATGATAAAACGTTATATGCGGGTCGATTTGGATCCTTGTTTCGAGCCCGTTTGGGTCTATATGGAAAATAATGCGAGACTTCGGTCTCTATATGAAAATCACATGTTTGAGACTCATGTCTCTATATGCTTGGGATACTGTGTTCTATCAGTGTCCAAATGACCGCATCCACTTCTAAAGAGTATTTTCAGACTAATCAGGCTATATGTTAAATTGTATTGCATAAGTTGAGATGCATATTGACAGGATTAAAAGTATATGATGCACATGAATTCTTGCATAACTTTATATTATGCACCTTGTATCTGTGTACTTAGAATGGTGAGAATTATTTTAATCCTAGTATGAATTGAGTAGTAATTACTTGTAATGTATGTTTATGCATGTCAAGTAAGGAAATTTTAAATATGTTTATATGTAATTTTAATGCCTTGGATTTTGAATCATAGCTTTATTGCACGTTTATGTTGCGTTGAGATTATATTAATGTTATAAATATTGTATATGTATATTGTTCGTTTGTTTTGTTCCTCCCCACTAAGCGTTATCGCTTAGCACGGGTTATTTTCCCGTGCAGGTGGCGAGTTCGGTTTGGAGTCAGATATGTGCAGGTCGGCCACTAGAAGTCTTTTTGGATGAAGTTATTTTTGAGTCTTCCGCTGTTATTTTGTACATGGCTTGTTTATAGCAAAATGAATCTTTTGTAAAGGAACAACTATTTTTGTATATGTATTTGCTTTCGAGCCTTTTGTAAAACGATATTGATATGATATATGTTCAAAGACTTGCTATATTATGATTAAAAGTTTCTTTATTTCTCATATTAGTTTTTGTTTATTAGTGTGTATTTGGATTCGTATATGTGTTTGTCCGCGTGGCACTTCGGTATCCTTCCAACGGGGATAACGGGGCGTTACAGCTTGGTATCAGAGCCCAAGTTTGGTGGTTCTGGGTTATGTTGTGATTGTTTGAGTGTAGAGTCGAGTTTATGCATGAGAGTCAGTTATGTGTCATGGCCTAATGCAGATGTCTTGTGTTTTGTAGTGTTTGTATGGAGTCGGATCCAAGTGAGTATATGGGCGACACAATGGACAGTGTCAATGTGGGTCATAGAGATAATCCGATCAGAGGAGGTAATCCGGTTGGACAAGATAGGACTGCACAGGAACATGCACCAGCGGTAGGTCCGAATATGGGCGTTGGTATGGATCCAACATTAGCGCAAGGTTTGCTGCAAATGGTTGATAGGTTGACTGCTCCTAAGGCTCTAATAGAGTTGTTAAGAAAAAGAGGAGAAGAGGATTTTCATGGGACTGCCTTAGATAAATCAGATGTGGCTGAGTTTTGGCTTAAGAGGGTAAGTCGAATTTTGCAAGAGATTAGATGTCCTGCAGATCAGAGATCTCCATGTGCAGTATCGTTGCTCCAAGGATCAGCATATGATTGGTGGGAGCTTGTGATGAGGAATCCTCAGCGACCAGCCGAATTGACATGGGAATATTTCAAGCAAGAGTTTGAGCAAAAGTATGTGACAAAGGCATACCAAGAAGCTAAGTGGAGAGAGTTCATTAGTTTGAAGCAGCGGGGTATGACTATGAGTGAGTATGACAAGGAATTCAACCGGTTGAGTAAGTATGTGCCCGAACAGTTCTTGACGGATGAGTTCAGATGTAGACACTTTCTAGAGGGACTTCGTGAGGTGTTCAGAGGTTCTTTGTCTGCTATGATCGTCTTACAACCAGTGGGGTATTATCAGCTTGTGGCAGCGGCAATGAAGTTAGAAGAATCTGAGATAGTAAAGCAGAAGATGGCACAGAAGAGGAGAGCACCGGATGGGGGAGTTGTGAGTACTAAGAAGTCTAAGGGTGCTCCAGTTGAACAAGGAAATAGAGGGACTGTTCAAGTACCTTCAGAAGTAGGAAGTGTAGCACCGCATGCTAGCAAGGGAAATCGAGCACCGGAGTGTGAGCATTGTCATAGGTACCATTGGGGTACATGTCACAAGATTACCGGTGCATGCTTTAAGTGCGGGAGTATGGAGCATCGGTTTGCAAGTTACCCTAATCGACAAGAGGACTAGAATCAACAAGAGAGCAGAAGATCCAATGTCACCCGAAGCAACCGTGATAGAAGTAGAGCTCCGCAAGCACCATCAGAGACGGTGCAACGACCTGGTGCTACGGAAGATCATAACCGGCATAGAGCATATGCTTTGATTGGAGCTGATGCGATAGATACCGCAGGTCCTTCTGGTAAGTGTTGATATGTTAAGTTTGTTTCATTTCGATTTTGATGTTCGAGATGTATATGATAAGCGAGGAAATTTCGAGGACAAAATTTTCTTAAGGACGAGACAGTTGTCACACCCCAAAAGTTGCCTAATTGGAATTGGTAATTTTAATTGGAAAATATGGATATTTTGGTAATTGTTACACGTGTAATTAAGGGGCAATTGGGTAATTTACTAGAGGAAAGAGGATTATATTGCAAGGAATTAAAAGTATTATTTGCAGATTTTATTTTAGTGAGTAAAAAGAAATTGTTAAGGACCTATTAGAAGATTTGAAGGAGCTGTTAGTAATTGGTTTAAGTGAACCTGTGCATGTGTGCCAAATGGAAAGGTGAGTGTGTGCATGTGGGGGAGAGAAAGGAGAGTTTCAGAAATTTGGTGTAGCTGCAGAAAGAAGCCATCAGATTTCAGTCTCTTTCTCTCTTACTCTCTCTCACGTTAGCCATTCCTTCCCCTTTTCCATTTTCTGTTCTTTCCCATTTGCATGTGTGTTCTTCCGTTTTGAGCTTTGAAGGGATTTCAAGAGGTAAGTGGCAGAAGTTCTTTACGTTTTTATGGTTGAATCTCCTTCTTCTCCTCCTTTGGGTTTATAAAGATTGTTTTTCTTGGATTAATGGAATGTGGTCTTTGTCTGTTTGCAAGCATCTGAAGATCAGAGAAAAGGGAAGGGAAAAGGGAAGGTTGTTGATTAAAAGTTGCAGTGGTCATTTTTGAACTTCATTACCAGGTTTGGGAGTGTCTGTTCTTTCTCAATTTTGGATCCTGGTTGCTGCATGCTGTTAATGTTAGCTACGTGTATTTGTTTATCAAGATGCATGAGTAATAGAATTTATAAGTATGATTAGTAGTGTTAAAGTTCTGTTGCTTTGCATGTTAAAATGGAAGTCCATATACGTGTACGTTAAAAGGGAAGATTCTGGGTTTGTGACTCTCTGTTAATATTATTTTATTGGTTGATAATGTGAATAATTTGAGTAATTATTGCTGTAAATGTGTTTTGGAGACTTGAAGGTATGTGTTTGAATAATTATTGCATGAAAAATGGTTTTAGACAAATTGGGGTTTCGAGTTTTGGTTGTACTCTGTTTTAACGATTTTCTGGTTTCGACGTTTTCTGAAAATTCTGAGTTTTGAGAAGGAGAAGCAGAAGTAAGAGAAGAAGATCACCTGACGTGATGAAGAATCACGCCGTGACCCTCTTCCCTGAAGAGGATCATGAAACGTGATGCAGAATCACGCCGTGACCTGCTTCCATGGGGAAGTCACGAAACGTGATGGAAAGTCACGGCTCGTGACCCTCCCAATCTCTGCGTGTCACGAGTCACCACTGCTCGAGTGACTCGTGACCTCCCCCTCTTCTCTAGCGTCACGAGGCGTGACGGAGGGTCATGACTCGTGACTGCCCCTGTTTTTGGCGTGGCACTTGCATGAAGCCAGCGTCACGAGTCACCATTGCCTGGGTGACTCGTGACTGGCCTCCTTCCTGCTGCCCTATTTTAAAAAGCAAAGTATTTTTCTTTAAAGATTCTGTTGCATGGGATTTTCACTACTTGACTCAAGAACAGGTTTAAAACTGTGCTATAATTAATAATTGTTTAATTATGAGATTTGTGTACATGATTAATAATTAATGTACATAATTTAAATGTTAATAAATTTACATGAACATAGGTTTTTTTTTTAGTGTGAGTTATATGTTCTTATTATCTCCTGTATTTGATATTTATATATTTATATGTTTCCGAATTTTATGAATATACATGTATAAATGAATTATAAGTTCGTATTTAATGCAATTCTCATGATATGATAATGATACTGGAATTTTTGAGTTATGTCATTTAAGCCTGAATAGTCATAGTAGTGGATAAGTAAGCGCTTACTTAGGTCAGGGTGTGTGTGCAGCTGCTATATGATAAAACGTTATATGCGGGTCGATTTGGATCCTTGTTCCGAGCCCGTTTGGGTCTATATGGAAAATAATGCGAGACTTCGGTCTCTATATGAAAATCACATGTTTGAGACTCATGTCTCTATATGCTTGGGATACTGTGTTCTATCAGTGTCCAAATGACCGCATCCACTTCTAAAGAGTATTTTCAGACTAATCAGGCTATATGTTAAATTGTATTGCATAAGTTGAGATGCATATTGACAGGATTAAAAATATATGATGCACATGAATTCTTGCATAACTTTATATTATGCACCTTGTATCTGTGTACTTAGAATGGTGAGAATTATGTTAATCCTAGTATGAATTGAGTAGTAATTACTTGTAATGTATGTTTATGCATGTCAAGTAAGGAAATTTTAAATATGTTTATATGTAATTTTAATGCCTTGGATTTTGAATCATAGCTTTATTGCACGTTTATGTTGCGTTGAGATTATATTAATGTTATAAATATTGTATATGTATATTGTTCGTTTGTTTTGTTCCTCCCCACTAAGCGTTATCGCTTAGCACGGGTTATTTTCCCGTGCAGGTGGCGAGTTCGGTTTGGAGTCAGATATTTGCAGGTCGGGCACTAGAAGTCTTTTTGGATGAAGTTATTTTTGAGTCTTCCGCTGTTATTTTGTACATGGCTTGTTTATAGCAAAATGAATCTTTTGTAAAGGAACAACTATTTTTGTATATGTATTTGCTTTCGAGCCTTTTGTAAAACGATATTGATATGATATATGTTCAAAGACTTGCTATATTATTATTAAAAGTTTCTTTATTTCTCATATTAGTTTTTGTTTATTAGTGTGTATTTGGATTCGTATATGTGTTTGTCCGTGTGGCACTTCGGTATCCTTCCAACGGGGATAACGGGGCGTTACAGCTTGGTATCAGAGCCCAGGTTTGGTGGTTCTGGGTTATGTTGTGATTGTTTGAGTGTAGAGTCGAGTCTATGCATGAGAGTCAGTTATGTGTCGTGGCCTAATGCAGATGTCTTATGTTTTGTAGTTTTTGTATGGAGTCAGATCCAAGTGAGTATATGGGCGACACAATGGACAGTGTCAATGTGGGTCGTAGAGATAATCCGATCAGAGGAGGTAATCCGGTTGGACAAGATAGGACTGCACAGGAACATGCACCAGCGGTAGGTCCGAATATGGGCGTTGGTATGGATCCAAAATTAGGGCAAGGTTTGCTGCAAATGGTTGATAGGTTGACTGCTCCTAAGGCTCCAATAGAGTTGTTAAGAAAAAGAGGAGAAGAGGATTTTCATGGGACTGCCTTAGATGAATCAGATGTGGCTGAGTTTTGGCTTAAGAGGGTAAGTCGAATTTTGTAAGAGATTAGATGTCCTGCAGATCAGAGAGCTCCATGTGCAGTATTGTTGCTCCAAGGATCAGCATATGATTGGTGGGAGCTTGTGATGAGGAATCCTCAGCGACCAGCCGAATTGACATGGGAATATTTCAAGCAAGAGTTTGAGCAAAAGTATGTGACAAAGGCATACCACGAAGCTAAGTGGAGAGAGTTCATTAGTTTGAAGCAGCGGGGTATGACTGTGAGTGAGTATAACAAGGAATTCAACCGGTTGAGTAAGTATGTGCCCGAACAGTTCTTGACGGATGAGTTCAGATATAGACACTTTCTAGAGGGACTTCGTGAGGTGTTCAGAGGTCCTTTGTCTGCTATGATCGTCTTACAACCAGTGGGGTATTATCAGCTTGTGGCAGCGGCAATGAAGTTAGAAGAATCTGAGATGGTAAAGCAGAAGATGGCACAGAAGAGGAGAGCACCGGATGGGGGAGTTGTGAGTACTAAGAAGTCTAAGGGTGCTCCAGTTGAACAAGGAAATAGAGGGACTGTTCAAGTACCTTCAGAAGTAGGAAGTGTAGCACCGCATGCTAGCAAGGGAAATCGAGCACCGGAGTGTGAGCATTGTCATAGGTACCATTGGGGTACATGTCGCAAGATTACCGGTGCATGCTTTAAGTGCGGGAGTATGGAGCATCGGTTTGCAAGTTGCCCTAATCGACAAGAGGACCAGAATCAACAAGAGAGCAGAAGATCCAATGTCACCCGAAGCAACCGTGATAGAAGTAGAGCTCCGCAAGCACCATCAGAGACGGTGCAACGACCTGGTGCTACGGAAGATCATAACCGGCATAGAGCATATGCTTTGATTGGAGCTGATGCGACAGATACCGCAGGTCCTTCTGGTAAGTGTTGATATGTTAAGTTTGTTTCGTTTCGATTTTGATGTTCGAGATGTATATGATAAGCGAGGAAATTTTGAGGACGAAATTTTCTTAAGGAGGAGAGAGTTGTCACACCCTAAAAGTGGCCTAATTGGAATTGGTAATTTTAATTGGAAAATATGGATATTTTGGTAATTGTTACAAGGGTAATTGAGGGGCAATTGGGTAATTTACTAGAGGAAAGAGGATTATATTGCAAGGAATTAAAAGTATTATTTGCAGATTTTATTTTAGTGAGTAAAAAGAAATTGTTAAGGACCTATTAGAAGATTTGAAGGAGCTGTTAGTAATTGGTTTAAGTGAACCTGTGCATGTGTGCCAAATGGAAAGGTGAGTGTGTGCATGTGGGAGAGAGAAAGGAGAGTTTCAGAAATTTGGTGTAGCTTCAGAAAGAAGCCATCAGATTTCAGTCTCTTTCTCTCTTACTCTCTCTCACGTTAGCCATTCCTTCCCCTTTTCCATTTTATGTTCTTTCCCATTTGCATGTGTGTTCTTCCGTTTTGAGCTTTGAAGGGATTTCAAGAGGTAAGTGGCAGAAGTTCTTTACGTTTTTATGGTTGAATCTCCTTCTTCTCCTCCTTTGGGTTTATAAAGATTGTTTTTCTTGGGTTAATGGAATGTGGTCTTTGTCTGTTTGCAAGCATCTGAAGATAAGAGAAAAGAGAAGGGAAAAGGGAAGGTTGTTGATTAAAAGTTGCAGTGGTCATTTTTGAACTTCATTACCAGGTTTGGGAGTGTCTGTTCTTTCTCAATTTTGGATCCTGGTTGCTGCATGTTGTTAATGTTAGCTACGTGTATTTGTTTATCAAAATGCATAAGTAATAGAATTTATATGTATGATTAGTAGTGTTAAAGTTCTGTTGCTTTGCATGTTAAAATGGAAGTCCATATACATGTACGTTAAAAGGGAAGATTCTGGGTTTGTGACTCTCCTTTAATATTATTTGATTGGTTGATAATGTGAATAATTTGAGTGATTATTGCTGTAAATGTGTTTTGGAGACTTGAAGGTATGTGTTTAAATAATTATTGCATGAAAAATGGTTTTAGACAAATTGGGGTTTCGAGTTTTGGTTGTACTCTGTTTTCACGATTTTCTGGTTTCGACGTTTTCTGGAAATTCTGAGTTTTGAGAAGGAGAAGTAGAAGTAAGAGAAGAAGATCACGTGACGTGATGAAGAATCACGCTGTGACCCTCTTCCCTGAAGAGGATCACGAGACGTGATGCAGCATCACGCCGTGACCTGCTTCCCTGGGGAAGTCACGAAACGTGATGGAAAGTCACGGCTCGTGACCCTCCCATTCTCTGCGTGTCACGAGTCACCACTGCCCGAGTGACTCGTGACCTCCCCCTCTTCTCTGGCGTCACGAGGTGTGATGGAGGGTCACGACTCGTGACTGCCCCTATTTTTGGCGTGGCGCTTGCGTGAAGCCAGCGTCACGAGTCACCATTGCCTGGGTGACTCGTGACTGGCCTCCTTCCTGCTTCCCTGTTTTAAAAAGCAAAGTATTTTTCTTTAAAGCTTCTGTTGCATGGGATTTTCACTACTTGACTCAAGAACAGGTTTAAAACTGTGCTATAATTAATAATTGTTTAATTATGAGATTTGTGTAGATGATTAATAATTAATGTACATAATTTAAATGTTAATAAATTTACATGAACACAGGTTATTTTTTTTAGTGTGAGTTATATGTTCTTATTATCTCCTGTATTTGATATTTATATATTTATATGTTTCCGAATTTGATCAATATACATGTATACATGAATTATAAGTTCGTATTTAATGCAATTCTCATGATATGATAATGATACTGGAATTTTTGAGTTATGTTATTTAAGCCTGAATAGTCATAGTAGTGGATAAGTAAGCGCTTACTTAGGTCAGGGTGTGTGTGCAGCTGCTATATGATAAAACGTCATATGCGGGTCGATTTGGATCCTTGTTTCGAGCCCGTTTGGGTCTATATGGAAAATAATGCGAGACTTCGGTCTCTATATGAAAATCACATGTTTGAGACTCATGTCTCTATATGCTTGGGATACTGTGTTCTATCAGTGTCCAAATGACCGCATCCACTTCTAAAGAGTATTTTCAGTCTAATCAGGCTATATGTTAAATTGTATTGCATAAGTTGAGATGCATATTGACAGGATTAAAAGTATATGATGCACATGAATTCTTGCATAACTTTATATTATGCACCTTGTATCTGTGTACTTAGAATGGTGAGAATTATGTTAATCCTAGTATGAATTGAGTAGTAATTACTTGTAATGTATGTTTATGCATGTCAAGTAAGGAAATTTTAAATATATTTATATGTAATTTTAATGCCTTGGATTTTGAATCATAGCTTTATTGCACGTTTATGTTGCGTTGAGATTATATTAATGTTATAAATATTGTATATGTATATTGTTCGTTTGTTTTGTTCCTCCCCACTAAGCGTTATCGCTTAGCACGGGTTATTTTCCCGTGTAGGTGGCGAGTTCGGTTTGGAGTCAGATATCTGCAGGTCGGCCACTAGAAGTCTTTTTGGATGAAGTTATTTTTGAGTCTTCCGCTATTATTTTGTACATGGCTTGTTTATAGCAAAATGAATCTTTTGTAAAGGAACAACTATTTTTGTATATGTATTTGCTTTCGAGCCTTTTGTAAAACGATATTGATATGATATATGTTCAAAGACTTGCTATATTATGATTAAAAGTTTCTTTATTTCTCATATTAGTTTTTGTTTATTAGTGTGTATTTGGATTCGTATATGTGTTTGTCCGCGTGGCACTTCGGTATCCTTCCAACGGGGATAACGGGGTGTTACACAGCATGCCCTAGAAAAGACCTAACATCTTTAACCGTAGAAGGTGGAGGTAATATTTCTATTAACTCATTTTTAGCGCGATCTACAATCATTTCTCTTGAAATTTTGTGGCCCAACACTATACCTTCCTCAACCATAAAGTAGCACTTCTCCCATTTAAGTACTAAATTACTTTCCTCACATTTAGCTAGCACCTTGTCCAAATTATATAAGCACAAGTCAAAAGAATACCATAAACGGAGAAATCATCCATAAACAGCTCCATAATCTCCTTTATCATATCACTAAAAATAGATGTCATGCACCTTTGAAAAGTCGCTGGTGCATTACATAATCCAAATGGCATCCTTCTATAGGCAAAACTCCCATATGGGGAAGTAAATGTAGTTTTCTCCTAGTGACTAAGGTACATAAAAATTTGAAAATACCCCAAAAAACCATCTAAGAAACAGTAATGAGAATGCCCAGCTATTCTCTCTAACATTTGGTCTATGAATGGTAATGGAAAATGATCCTTTCTAGTGGCTACATTTAATTTCCTATAGTCTATGCATACTCTCCAACCAGTGGTAGTTTGCGACACGCATCGAACCGGGAAGGGCCTCTTTATGAAAGCCTACTTTTAGGGCTCAAGGGATTGGTTCGCGTCTTTTGATATTGGGTGCCAAGAGACATTTTGGAATCCCTACCCAATAAAACATTGGGGAGTTCATCTAGCTTCATGACACCTTTAGGCACCTTTGAGGTATTTTGGAGTCGCCACCAATTTACAAGAAATTGGGAAAGGTCATCTAACCTCTACGGTGTAAACCAGAGAAGGTATTCGAAACTTCACTCTTATTTTTGCCTTGGTTAATTATAAGTGAGTTTTTAGATTATAGAATTCCATCTCTCTTCTCATGCGATTAATGCAATTTATCAAAGCGCATTGCACTCATCTAGAAAGCGATAAAAGAAAGCTGTAACGAAAGCTATAAATAAAGCGATAAATAAAACAGTAAACACGCCAAGCACACAATTATAAAGGAAAAAATAGGGACAGAATACAATCCCTAAATGAAAGAAAGCTAAATAAAATTGCCCCAAAAATAATTAATTACAAGGGTCCACAAGACATATGAACATAAATTTAAAACTAACAAAACAAAGTCAAACATGGAAAACGGCATACATAAATCGGGTTATTTATTCGGTCTAGGAACATTGGTTCCTTCATGCTCACTTAAAGAGCGATCGAAGAGTTATTTTGATTGTTAGTTTGAAAACCAGGATAAGTGATCACATTTTTAGAAAATTTAACTCTTCATTTTCATTCATGATATTTTTACATTCCTTGGCTAAAAACGGGGACATTGGTCCCAATTTTATTACTAAAATCCGAATTTAGTTATAAAAATATTATTGCAATTTTTTATCTTACACGCCTATAAAATAAAATATTTTATTTCTAATCAAAACACAATCACACAAGTAGGGGATAGGAAAGGTCTCACCCAAACGATGTGGTCTCCTACGCGCCATGACCCCTCCGTGTGGTCACGGCGATGCTCAATTGAGCGACATCACGTTTTACCCAAACACGAGAAAAATAATAATAAACAAATATTAGTAATAATTATAACATTAAATAAATAAATATAGAGACAAGAGAAAATATAACACATAATTAACGCATGCTTATGCAATAAAACGGGTTAAATTAGACATGTTAATTTAATATACATGTAACTGTCCTAATACCGGGTTAGTCATAAATAGTATTTTTATAGAGTGAATAGTATTTTCGGGGTGAATAATACTTTCCGAAATCGAAAAATATTTTGTTGGACCATTGGATAGAGCTTGTCAATACGAGTCCGTAGGCATAAATCTCATGTCAATCGGAGGTCAAACGAGTCCAAAATGGCTAAAACAGTAAACAAAAGTATTTATTTCAGTAAAAAGTGGGCCCAGGTGGGACCCACTGAAAAGTAAAAAGTGGGCCTGGGTGGGACCTACTGAATAGTAAATGTGGGACCATGATGACATCAGTGATGGCATCGGCAATGTCATGATGATGAATAGTAACTGTGTCGCCTAAAGTATAACATCATCATTTGGTTGGGTCCCATTGAATAGTGACAGCATCTTTGACTGGTATTTGAATAGTAACTGTGGGTCCGTGAATAGTAACTGTGTGGCCCACAAAATAGTGACTCTGAGATGAATTGTACTTGTCGATCCTCTGAAAGAAATTCTCTAAAGCCTCAAAATGATCTTCTCGAGTAACCGATTTGATCATCATATCATCAACACACACCTCTACCTCCTTATGGATTTTGTCATCAAGAATTTTGGTGGCCATTCTCTGATAAGTTGCTCCGACATTTTTTTATCCAAAAGGCATAACCCTATTGGCGAAAGTACCCCATTCCGTGATGAAGGCCGTCTTGATCTGATCTACTATCTTATTGAGGATCTGATTGTACCCAGCGTATTCGTCCATAAAAATATACAAACTGCAGGTGGCAGCGCTATCCACTAGGACATCTATATGGGGCAAAGGGAAGTCATCCTTCGGGCAAGCTTTATTCAGGTCTCGGTAGTCAACACACATCCGAACCTTTCCGTCCTTTATGGCCATGGGGACAACATTAGCTAACCACATTGGGTATTGAACCTCCACCAAGAACTTAGTCTTAATATGTTTGTGCACCTCCTCTTTTACCTTCTCTGCCCATTCTGGCCTGAGCCTTCTAAGCTTCTGTTTGACTGGCTTATATTCTGGATAGGTTGGACTGGCGTGTTCAGCGACTTCTCGATTAATCCCTGGCATGTCTTCATAGGTCCAGGCAAAGAATTTTTCATATTTTTTTAAGATTCTCTCAAATTCTAACCTCTCTTCAGGAGTCACATCGGATGCTATCAAGATTTCTTTTGGGTTTTCCAAAGTTTTCAGATTAAATGAGGTGGTATTAGTTGAGTTAATGTCAAATATGAATTATTCATGTTCGTGATCATGTATAATAAAATCATGGGAAACATCACACAAGTAAGCAAAGTCATTCATCTTATTGAAATACTCAGCATTACAAGCATAATTGTCAAATAGTTCAGAAATAAAAAGTACATCTGAAAAGCTAACAACTTCAGCTGATGCTGGCACCGAGTGATATGAGCTTCAATAGCTCATATTTAGTCCATGTTTTGTTGTCGAAATAATGTTTATGTGCAGTTAATTGTGTTAGAATTAGGTATGTTTTATGCTTTTGTATAAGTTTTGTGTGTGTAGGAGAAAATTGAGAAGAATAGAGAAAGGAGCAAAAATGAGTAGAGAAGAGAAGGATCTGTCGTGAGCGCGACTAGTGTCGCGAGCACAACAGGAAGTGCCAAATAAAGAAGGAAAGAAGAAAGGAAGAGAAGAAAGCAAAAGAGAGATGCAATCTATCGTGAGCGCGACAGGATGCGCCATTGAAGAGAGCCAAAGAGAAGAAGAAAGGAGACTGGCGTGCGTTGTCAGGAGCAAGGTAGCCCGTCGCGAGGCCGCGATATCCTGCGGAGAAGAACTAGTGCGAGGAAGGCGGGGTGAAGAAGCAGGTGTGCTCTACCGCGAGCGCGACAAACATCGCGATCGCAACAGAAAGGAACGTTGGGCAGTTGAATTCAAATTTGGACTTGAAGAATCATATCTTTCCACCAAGTCTTGCAACCCTTTGAAGAGACACCTGAAAGGACACAACTTTTGCAACTCTATAAATATAACATTTAACTGTAATTTTAGGTGTTGAATTTTTAATTAAGAATATCTATAAGTTTGAGAGTACATTTCTTTAGTTAAAGTTTTTAAGTTAGGATTTTTATGTTTTGAAGAGAAGATTTCTTACAAGGAAGAAGAGTATACTTTGTGAAAGGGAAAAGGGTTGAGAGTTCTCCTTCTTCATTTCTTATTTCTAACTTCTTCTTTGTAATTATTGAATAATGCATTTATGAACTTGAATATTTAATGTTATATTTTGTTATTCATATCAATTTGACATTCTTCCTTGTAGAATTTTCTATTAGTATTTTTATGCATGATCAATACAAGTAAGTGTTTAGTCGAAAGATAAATCCTTACTTAAATCCAATAGAAGTTCATCATTGAAGCATTATTTGAGAAATCGTAATGTTAGATGGTTGTTATAGGTTGTTTCTTATTCCTGAAATTTGCATGTATAACCCTCTAATTCATTAATGGAAATTGTGAGTTAGAATTATAAATGCATGTTCTAGGCACTCTAGTTTATGTCGAGAGAGTAAATTGGAATCTTATTCAACTTGGCTTGCATGACATGAATACACTAATAATCAAGAATAATCAATTCAAATTCTATTTATTATTACTTTATCATTATTAATCATTTGTCTTCTCCGATAATCAATAATTAGGTGAGATAGTATTAAACATAGTTTTTCCACTTTCATTCATAAAATTAATGATCATTGTAAACAAGATTAAAATTGAGTAGTAATAGTGTGTAATATTTATCACATTCCTCATGGGATCGACATCTTTTGTACTATAACCGGTACACCGTATACTTGCGGAATTAGCACTTAGAATTAAGCTAACAAGTTTTTGGCACCGCTTTCGGGGAACTATTTGATTATTTATTGCCATTAAGAATCTTGATTTATGTTTTTGGATTACAATATTTAATTAAATTTGTTTTGTGTTGTTTTATAGGATTTGATAGTTCATGCCTAGTACAAGGAGTTCTTAAGAAGAGCTTGAACCTTTAAATCTTGAACTAGAGAGATTTTTGTCAAGTAACCGAAAATCCAACAAAAAGAAAAATAAGAATAAGAGACCTATCATGGCTGAAGAGGAGAATCCACCAAGGTTGATGGATTTTGCGAAGACCCGCATTGAGTGGTGCTCAACAAGGTGAGGTAAGGCCTACGGTAAATGCTAACCAATTTGAAATAAAACCATCTCTTTTGCAAATGATTCAAAATAGCATTCAATTTTATGGTTTGGCAAATGAGGATCCTAATGCTCATTTGGCAATTTTTTTGGAAATATGTGATACTTTTAAAATTAGTGGAGTTTCGGCTGATGCAATTAAACTTAGGCTTTTTCCTTTCACTTTGAAGGATAAAGCCAAGGCTTGGTTGAATTCACTAACTAGAGGATCAATAACCACTTGGGACCAATTGGCCCGAGCATTTTTATCCAAATACTTTCCTCTAGCCAAAACTGCCAAAATTATAAAAGATATCACAACTTTTGTGCAACATGACAATGAATCTTTGTATGAAGCTTGGAGAGGTTTAAGGAATTGTAGAGAATGTGTCCACACCATAACCTTCAAAGGGAGTTGCTTATGCAAACCTTCTATAATGAAGTGAACCCTACAACTATAGGTACTATAGATGCTACAGCTGGTGGCTTTCTTATGAGGAAAACAATAGAAGCTGCCTTTGAATTGTTAGAAGAGATGGCTATGAACAATTGTATGTGGCCCACCGAAAGAGTAAGAGAATCTAATTCTAATGTAAGGGGGGTATATGCCATAGATTATGTGGTAGCTTTACAAGCCCAAATTGAGGCTTTAACTCAAAAGGTTAATAGCCTAGGAATGGGGGGTAGTTCACAAAAGGCATGTACCATTTGTGGCCAACAAAGTCCTACAAGTGAGGTATGTAATTTGGGGTGAGCTAGTTCAGAAGAACAAGTTAGTTTTATCAAAGGGCAAGGGCATGGTAACCCATACTCGAATACATATAACCCTGGTTGGAGAAGCCATCCTAATTTTTCATGGGGGAATAATAGTAACCAAAATAGGGGTGTAGGATTTCAACCACCTCAAGATAGGTTTGGAGCTTTAGAGGTTAAAATGAATAGTTTCTTAGAGGGGATTAACCTAAAGTTTAGTTTACAAGAAGAGAACCAAAAGATGCTAGAAACTAAGTTTGATTAAATCACTAAAAATCAAGCCGCATCCATCCATAACTTGAAAGTGCAAATAGGGTAAATTACTAAGTGTTTACCTTCATGTGTGCAAGGAAATCTACCAAGAAATACGGAGGAGAATCCAACGGAACATCTTAAAGCCATTAAATTGAGGTTAAGTAAATCTTATACCAATGAATTTGTTTCTACTAATGTGGATGAGAATGTGCAGGAAAATCAAAAGACATTTCAGAAGGATGAACCTTCTGTCACGAGCGCGACAGAAGAGAGACAAGTAGACACCGCGAGCGCACTACCATTCGCGAGTGCAAAGAATGAGAATTCGCCTACTGTCGCGAGCGCGACACCTATTGCGGGCACGACAAAAGGGGTGACCAAAGCACAAACTCCACAAGTGTTTCAACCTCGTTCGCCATTTCCGCAACACTTGAAGCATCAACACCAACATAAGTAATTCTAATCTTTTATTGATAAATTGAAACATTTACACATATATTTAAATTTTATTGAGGCCATTACACAAATTCCTAACTATGCAAAATTCCTTAAAGACTTCATTTCTAAGAAAAGAAGTTGGGAGGACATATCCACTATAGAGTTGACTGAGGCATGTAGTTCAATAATTTCTAATAATTTGCCTATTAAGCTAAAGGATAATGGTAGTTTTACTATTCCTTGCACTTTAGGGGATGTAGATTTTCCTAAGTGTTTATATTATTTGGGGGCAAGTATAAATCTTATGCCTTTGACTATCTTTAAGAAGTTAGGTATCTTTAAGAAGTTAGGGTTGGGCTATGTTAAACCTACTTCTATGGTATTGCAATTGGCTAATCAATCTATTAAGAAACCATATGACATAGTGGAAGATGTGCTTGTGAAAGTTGATAAGTTCATTCTACCTACTGACTTTGTTATTCTAGATTTTGTATATGATGTAAAATGCCCATTGATATTAGGAAGACCCTTCATGAGAACTGGTAGGGCTTTGGTTGATGTCTATGAGGGCACTTTAATTTTAAGAGTGGGGGAAGATAGTGTGGAATATCACATGGATAAGTCCCTAAAATATCCCATGGATGAGAGTGTGTGCATGAAAATAGATGTCATTGATGCTTGTGTTTTGGAAGTGTTAGACAATGCAGGTCAAGAGGAGGTTCACTTTGAAGAAGAAGTGCATTAAGAGGTGGAGCAAGAGAGCTCAAGGCCTGAACTTCTATATTGAAATGAAGCACCATTGCCACCTTCCATTGTAAGTCCTCCTAATATAGAGTTGAAAGAGCTATCTAGTCATTTGAGGTATGCATTTCTTGGTCCAAATCATACTTTACCTATTATTGTTTCAAACAAACTCACTAGTGCACAAGAGACTTGTAACACCCCAATGCCCCTTGGGAGGACAAGGGAGCGCTACCCGACACTAAGCATTCAATTATTATATAACTGACATTATTTAATCCCTGTTATCACCACTATTCATATTAACACGCACTAATGACCATGGGTCATGCATTCCACTAGGTTATACACCATCACTAGTTATCTACTAGTCACTATTGCAGATTACAAGCTTCACTACAATAAGTTACATATAACACTATACGTGTCCAAAAAGAGTTGCTATTACAAAAATGGAGCTTAATATACAAAATCTTTACATTTAAAAGTGACCCTTCACTCTCCTATGGTAGCCTGCAGAAACCTGCCAAAATACTACTGCAGGCACTGGGTCCTGAGTCAGCCTAGATCGAAGTTACCCAATGATGATAATTGCCTTCACAGGCTTAAAAGGTTAAAAGTGATGATTTCCTCATCAAATTTGCATTTGAGAGTGAAAAATTAGAAAATAATAAAAAATATTTTAAAAATAAATTTTGAAAAATGGGGGCTTAAAATCATAGTGTTTTTAGTAAATTTTTTTTAAAAAAATTCGGATCGCGAGTGTCAGGCGTTGTGGGCGCCCAGCGCGTACACGCCAAGGCGCTCAGCGCGCTGGGCCCGAAGAGGTGACGCGCGTCGCTAAAAAGCAACGAGCAGCGTTGTGCGCACTGCGCGGCGCATCGCGCGATTTTTGCGCCTCTGCGCGCCGTTTTCGCTCGGAGCAGGCTGCGGGAAACCCGTCCCTCTATAGTGACGGGCTTCCTCCTCCCCTGGCCGTCGCTATAGGGTCTAATACCCTCTTTTCCGATTTTTCACCCTTTTTTCCGATTTTTTCACCAAAAAATCCATTTTTTATCCCATTTTTTTTGGGTTTTTGAGTCCAAATTAAATTCTAAAATATTTTCTTAGATAATTAATTAATAAAACTTGATTTTATCATTAAAAATAAAAGAATTTTTTGGTAAAATAAATTTGTTTTCCTTAATTAAATTAGGGCAACATTTTTTATCTTATAAATACTTTATGATGAAAAATCAATAGAGAGCCTCCACATGTTTTTAGACCTGAAATTTCCAGAATTCTTCTTCTTCTATTTTCTCTTCAAAAAATTTCAGATTTCTCTTTTAATTAATAAGGTTTAATTGAAATTGAAAAATCAATTTTCAATTCTTAATTATTCCAATTAATTTCTTTGTTTTTCCTCCATAAATACAAAAATGAATCATCACTTTGAAATCAATTTCTTTTCAATTTTAAGCATACAAATTAATTCCTTTGTTTTCTCCATAAACAAAGAGAATTAATTTTATTGCTACATTATTTTTTCAATCAAGTTTCCAAGAAAATCATCACTTTTCCTTCATCGAATCCGACTCCGAGGGTAAATATTCTAGGCTTAATTTCTATTTTATTTTTTATTTTTATTTAATTTATTCATGTATATTTTATTGTTTTTACTGATTTATTTATTGTTTTCATTTATTCATTTGTTTTGTTGATTCTATATTTGTTCTATTTAATTGTTTATATATGGTTTGATTTTTATTCATATGAATATTGTTTTCTTTTAATTCCTAAGATGTAAATGATTTTATTTTGATTCCTCATTATTTTTAACATGTAAATAATTAATTAACTTAAATTAATCTTTTTGCCATGTAAATACTTTGTTTTAATTATGAACACATCAATTAATCATGTCATTGTTTTAATTATTTTTTCATTCTTTTGTTTACTAATTTTTATTATTCTTTTTATCATTGATACATGATTTATTTATTATTATTTGTTTATTTATTCATTTATTTATTTTTCACTTTTCATCATTATTTTCATCATGTATATATTTTCATGTACTAATTAATTAACATGTTTTATTTTATTTTCATCACATCATTTAATCATTTATCATATATAATGCATGTTTCTCATTTATTTTGGTTTGTTAACATTTTGATTCAATTATCATTCTTTTCATGTCATCTTATTTTATTTTAATTTGTTATTCATTATTTTGTATGTTTAGTTGATTTAATTGATTTAATTACTAACATTATTTTATTTGTATTTTGTTTTTTATGTCTAAACTCATTTTTTGATTGGGCGTTTTCACGAGCACACGGGGAGGTCCAAAAGGCCCGCTCGGAATATTTATTTTTTTTATTTGTAATATTTTGTTTATTTGGCTTTTTCCTATTTATTTTTGCCATATAATTTTCTTGTAAAATTTTTTATTTAGGCCTGCTAGAAAGAAAGTCACTAAACAATTTTTATTAATTAAGTTGGTATTTTTCTTAAATAAAAATCGGACCAATGTCTCAATTTTCTCCATCCAAAATCATCACATAAAAATTATTTCATAATAATATGCATGCGAGGACCAATGTCCTCACCATTAATGAATATCTCGATTTATGCATGATCTGTATTTTATTTACAATGGGGGTTGTATTCCGCCCCTAGTTTTATTGTAATATTTTTACATGTGCTTTATTTTACTTATGCTTTTACCGCTTTTTCTTAAATCTATGTTGTGCACTTTAATTAATTGCATTAAATGTATGTGAAATGGGATGAAATAATAAATTCAAAACTCAATTATAAACTTAACCAAGGTATGAATAAATGAGAAGTCCCGAACTCACTCTTGTCTTTGGGGCTCAATGAGGCGAGAGGTCTAGGACTTCCAAGACACCTCTTGAGTATCACCAAAAGACTTAAATTTACAATCCTAGGCTCTAGGGGGTAGAGGCTGAGGCCTCCAAGATCTCTCTGGCTAGCCCAAGATTGATATGTATGCGCCCTCTTAGGCTAGCTGAGGCTAGACGACCTTTCCAAATGTTCTGTTGGGTGGCGACTCCAAGAAACCTCATTGTTGCCCAAAATAGACGCACTTGTAAATACCTTACAAGTTTTATGAACCTCTCCCGATCGCCCTAAAGCGGTTCCTCGGGAGGCCACGAGGTTCGGCGTGCGTCATAGTGGTGACTCCACTGGGGACATACTCGAGACTTCGATTCAAAAGTACCTTGATTAAAAAATTATAATTGAGTTTTAGTTTAAAAATTTCACCTTTTTTTCAAAACTGCATTGCATCTCATTAAGGCCTTAGATCTACGCTAGTTTGGTCCCTTTTTCAGCCCCGGTGCGTTCCCGAAGCACAACCCTACGTTCACTCAATGTAGGGAAGTGTTAAGGATAATCACCAGCCCAAGCCCCGTACCATCAAGGTATATCAAATGGTGACCCGATCGGTCATTACGCTCATGATGAGCTAGACCCGTCGGCAGGGACCATGCTTGGGTAACCCTAAAATATCATAACCCATGACCAAAGCTCATGTAATGGCAATAGATACTTCCCTTAGGTGACATGTACCTTAATACAATGCTTGCTATGTGGGCCATTATATACTGAACAAATTCAACCCAATTAAATGGCCTTTTATCAAAGGCTTTCATGCCCTGGTGGGCCCATCTTAATTTAGTTGAAATGTGTAAATATATAAAGGCTAAAATCCATATGTATGCGCATTAAATAAGAGATGTTATGATGCCGGTTTTCCACCGAGCACCATACGCATCCATTGGGTTCCCCTCTAACCCATAGATCAAGCCCACCTAGGAAAGAGACCGCATTACCTCGTGTGTGGGAGTAATAAGGTTGGAAGGATTTACTCGCTTGCATGTGATTGTAAATGTTGCATAACTCACTATCATGCATTGTATATGTCATTCATGCATCATCCTAACAATCTAATTTTTTCAGCCATCATAGATTCATCTAAGTGGACTAGAGGTTCCGACGGTCGGCTAGTAAGGATAAATCTGCTCTTTGAGTTGCCGGAACTAGTGTCTAACTGGGATTTTGAGTCATTCCCATCAATCAGTGAATCCTCTCTTGAATCATCAATAGCAGAAGAAGTTAGAGCTTTAACCACTCAGGACCTAGCTAGGAGGCTAAGGGATTTTGAACGTAGAATGATGGATATGATGGGCGCCATGGCTGAAAGGATGGCCCATCCACTTGTTGCTTCACAGCCGCCTGCTGCTCTACAGCCATAGGTAGCCCCTCCTCGGGGGCAAGCCGAACCACCTGCTGGTGGGGAGGCTCCCTTCGTTGGAGCTGCTGCTCGCCAACCCAACAATAAGCACAGAGCTGCCGCACCCATCGAGCTAACAGGGGAAAGGATTCATAATCTCAACGATGATTTCCTGATGGAGGAGGAAGAAGAAGAGGTGCCGATAGTCCACCATGTTGCAAGGCCCAGAGCACCCAGAGTAGAGGATGAAGCTTTAAGAGGTATGAGACAGCAGATCGAAGCTATCACCCGCATGGTCTCAGCTGGAAAGGGGGTCAACCCAAAAGACAGAGATCTGGGGGATGAAGAGCTGCTGCCCCAAAGATTCAAGATGCTCGAGCTGCCGAAATTTGATGGCACCTCTGACCCATCCACCCACATGAAGCAGTACACCTTGGTCATGAAAGGCACAGGGCTGAGCAAGAAGCAGAAGGTGGAATATTTCTGCCTTAGTCTGGTGGGCCCAGCAGTTGACTGGTACCACGGGTTGGATAGGAGGTCCAAGGAAGACTGGGACCTTTTGACCAAAGAATTCATGAAGCAGTACGACTGCAGTACCAGGATGGAGGTCACCTTAAAGGACCTCAAGCTTCTACAGCAGAAGAATGGTGAGACATTCCATGAGTACCTTACAAGATGGAGAAATAGGGTAATGGAGATGAAGAGGAAGCCTGACACTGCAGACCAGATCAGGCTATTTATCAGAAACTCATGCCCTTACTTAAGGGACTTGCTCAGTTTTAAGGGGCTCAAGGACTGGGAGTCGCTTAAGGATATCGCTATAGAAGCTGAGGCGGCTTACCTAGCAAAGAAAGCAAGCCAAAATAACTTTGCTGGGAAAGGCTATGGGAACCAGTCGGGATTCAAATCAGGAGGTACTGGGAGCAGCAACAATAGGAACGGCAAGACAGTTAAAGTGTCAGCTACTGGAGTGGGGCAACGCTAGAGATATTACTCCAATTTAGGCCGCTCCTTATCCTGGGTATTGGAGAGGCTGATGAAAGAGGGCAAGTTGCAGCCTTTGGCACCTAGACCGGCTATGAATCAAGGGCAACCAGGACACAAAGAAGACCAGTACTGCGCCTACCACCAGCACACCGGCCACCTAACAGATTACTGCCGGACATTGAGAAACAAGATCCAAGATCTCATCGACACCAATCAGATCATGGATCCTAAGAAAAGAGAAAAAAAGAAAAAGGCAGGCTACAACGCAGCCCCTCAACCATGATGATGATCGGGTCCTCTTAATCCACTAGTGAGAATGGAAATGAAGATTATGTTCTCTCTTTTTCAATCTTTGTTATTATTTTGAGAACAATTTTTTATGATAATGTTTGGTTATTTCAATAGAACGATTTTTGCTTATTTGTATGATATTTCTATTTCATTTCATTTAACATGATCACACTGTATTTACTTTGGCATTAATTCAAATAATATGACTGCAGTTAATCTCGAAACTTTGGGAACCTAAAGAAAATCTTGATAGCATCTGATATAACTCCTGTAGAGAGGGAAATTAAAAAAAATGAAAAATAATAAAAAAAAACTAGTTGCAATTAGGGGATTGGATGGAAACTCACTAAGAGCACTAGAACCTTTCTGATTACCCATCAAAGCGATCCCTGGATAAGACGGAACCTAGAAAATGATTTAGGCAACATTTTCTTTGTATAGCTCTCTAAATGACCATTTCCTACCCTTATTTTGCAATCGCTTGCTAGCCCATTGAGCCTTTATGTGGGTATGCTAAATGCGTGCCAATTTTGTTGTTACACATGTTAAAACTATCCCTTCGCCTAAAATGATTTTTGCCTCCCCTTAGAGGAGTGGCCGTTCTAGAAGGGATGGATGTACATTTTAACAATTTTTTAGGTTATCAAAAATTGCCTTGATAAGGATGAGTTTACAATTTGAGAAGAGGGTTTCAGTCACGCGCCAAAGACATGAGCTCAAAAAAATAATAATAATAATAAAATAAAATAGAGCTCAAAATAGTAACCACTTGTCGAATTTTGATGATTACCTTTTTAACTGTCATTCTGATCTTAATGAGCTAAAACGTTACCGAACCCAAATTCAAGAATAACTTTGTATATGCAACTGAGCTGAGAATGGTTCATCCATCAGTCGAGTAAATATTGCGGCCATATTTTCTCTAGCGACCTGATCTTCCTTTGACAGCCATCTACCTAAGCCTAACATTACAACCAAAATAAGACCTCTTGATTCTTGGTTCAGTCTTATCCAATTAGCAGAGATGACCTTCTAATAAGGTTTGGTACGTAAGAAGAGGCATATGGTGTTTTTTAAGCTTAAAGCGAGGAGCCATGAGTGCATTCATGCATTCGAGTTAAGTCTCGTCCCCAAAGTTGCATCTAGAATTCACTTTCAAAGAAAAAAATTAAGAGATGAGAGAAAATCTTCAATCATGAAACCCGAGAGGGCTGATTGATAACAAGAGTTGGATGCTTTCAAGATCTATCCTGAGATTAGCTGGGGTCTTGTATTCCTTGAGATTAATTTCAAACAATGATCATGTTTAATGAAATGAAAGTGAAACACATGCATTTATGCAATGGTTTATTGATGTAATCATAGCAGCCCACCTTATATGGTCAAAGTCATCTACTGCAAGTGCTTTAGTCGACTCATCCTACTATCAAACACCAAGACTCCTGAAAGATTCTCGGGCAATATATTCAGCCTCTTCAGCAATCAGCAACAAAAAAAAAAGCCGTTAGAGTGAAAACCGTAACTGGCGCTCTGAGCTAAAATTAGGCAAAAGGATAGGGTGAAACCTGAAAATAGGCAGTCTGTACTTAAAAAAAAAAAAGAAAAAAGCCGCTGGATTCGGTTGGCTCCATTCCAGGCAAAAAATGAGGCACAGGCTTATGTGAAAATCCGCAAAGGACGCATCTCCCACTAAAAAAAGCTAGTGTGAAAATCCACAAGGGACACACTGGATGAGAATCTTGCAATCTCAAAGGGCATGAAATTCAAAAGCAGCTTAAAAGGCATCGATCCTATTGCAAATTGCAGCTAGCCCGGTTGTCATCTCTAAGTCCACATAGATGATTCTTATCCTGCATTCCTGCATTACTCATGCATTTCACTTGCATGCTCACTATTTTTCCTGCATATTTTAGTTTCCCTATTTTGCAGAAAGAGAGATTTGATGCGGACACCGACAAAAGCCGAGTGATGACATCAGCCCAAACAATCAACCAAAGACCTCTCAGGGGGCAGATCTCAACCCAAGAACTCTCAGTGGGCAACCGCTTCTCAAAGGGCTCATAGACAGCACCGCTTCATCAAACAGAAGGGTTAGCACGATGGCGGCACTACCACTCTGAGGAGGGTTAGCACGACCACGGCACTACCGCTTCATCAAATCGAAGGGTTAGCACGATGGCGGCACTACTGCTCTACGGAGGGTTAGCACGACCACGGCACTACCACTTCATCAAAACAGAAGGGTTAGCACGATGGCGACACTACTGCTCTACGGAGGGTTAGTACCACGACACTACCACTTCATCAAAACAGAAGGGTTAGCACGATGGCGGCACTACTACTCTATAGAGGGTTGGCACTACCACTTCATCAAAACAGAAGGGTTAGCACGATGGCGGCACTACCACTCTACGGAGGGTTAGCACGACCACGGCACTACCATTTCATCAAATCCGAATGGTTAGTACGATGGCGGCACTACCACTCTACGGAGAGTTAGCACGACCACGGCACTACCGCTTCAACACGGCCACAAGATGGCAACAACCACCACCACGGATTCCCCGCTTCAGAAAGGTAAGGGCTGCCTCAGGTACGCGTCTCTTTCCTTTTCTTCTTTGAGTTTAGGCTCACCTAGACACTAGTGTACTAGATTCCACTAAACTGGGGGCAACTGTAGATACTGGGTCCTGAGTTAGCCTAGATCGAAGTTACCCAATGATGATAATTGCCTTCACAGGTTTAAAAGGTTAAAAGTGATGATTTCCTCATCAAATTTGCATTTGAGAGTGAAAAATTAGAAAATAATAAAAAATATTTTAAAAAATAATTTTGAAAAATGGGGGCTTAAAATTATAGTGTTTTTAGTCAATTTAAAAAAAAGAAGAAAAAAAAATTTCGGATCGCGAGTGTTGGGCGCGGCGGCGCGCTGGGCGCGAAGAGGAGACGCACAGCGTCGCCAATGCTGCGCGTCGCTAAAAAGCGACGCGCAGCGTTGTGCGCGCTGCGGGCCGCACCGCGCCTGGAGCGCGCGATTTCCATGCCTCTGCGCGCGGTTTCCTCGAGGAGCTGGCTGCGGGAAGCACGTCCCTCTATAGCGACGGGCTTCCCTCCTCCCCTGGCCGTCGCTATAGGATCTGATACCCTCTTTTTCGATTTTCACCCTTTTTTCCGATTTTTTCACACAAAAATCCGTTTTTTATCCCATTTTTTTTGGGTTTTTGAGTCCAAATTAAATTTTAAAATATTTTCCTAGATAATTAATTAATAAAACTTGATTTTATCATTAAAAATAAAAAACTTTTGTGTTAAAATAAATTTATTTTCCTTAATTAAATTAGGGCAACTTTTTTTATCTTATAAATACTTTATGATGAAAAATCAAAAGAGAGCCTCCACATTTTTTTAGACCTGAAATTTCCAGAATTCTTCTTCTTCTATTTTCTCTTCAAAAAATTTCAGATTTCTCTTTTAATTAATAAGGTTTAATTGAAATTGAAAAATCAATTTTCAATTCTTAATTATTCCAATTATTTTCTTTGTTTTTCCTCCATAAACACAAAAATTAATCATCACTTTGAAATCAATTTCTTTTCAATTTTAAGCATACAAATTAATTCCTTTGTTTTCTGCATAAACAAAGAAAATTAATTTTATTGCTACATTATTTTTTCAATCAAGTTTCCAAGAAAATCATCACTTTTCCTTCATCGAATCCGACTCTGAGGGTAAATATTCTAGACTCAATTTCTATTTTATTTTTTATTTTTATTTAAATTATTCATGTATATTTTATTGTTTTTATTGATTTATTTATTTTTTTCATTTATTCATTTGTTTTGTTGATTCTATATTTGTTCTATTTAATTGTTTATATATGGTTTGATTTTTATTCATATGAATTTTATTTTCTTTTAATTCCTAACATGTAAATGATTTTATTTTGATTCCTCATTATTTTTAACATGTAAATAATTAATTAACTTAAATTAATCTTTTTGCCATGTAAATAGTTTGTTTTAATTATGAACACATCAATTAATCATGTCATTGTTTTAATTATTTTTTTCATTCTTTTGTTTACTAATTTTTATTATTCTTTTTATCATTGTTACATGATTTATTTATTATTATTTGTTTGTTTATTCATTTATTTTTCACTTTTCATCATTATTTTCATCATGTGTATATTTTCATGTACTAATTAATTAACATGTTTTATTTTATTTTCATCACATCATTTAATCATTTATCATATATAATGCATGTTTCTCATTTATTTTGGTTTGTCAACATTTTGATTCAATTATCATTCTTTTCATGTCATCTTATTTTATTTTAATTTGTTATTCATTATTTTGTATGTTTAGTTGATTTAATTGATTTAATTACTAACATTATTTTATTTGTATTTTGTTTTTTTATGTCTAAACTCATTTTTTGATTGGGCGTTTTCACGAGCACACGGGGAGGTCCAAAAGGCTCGCTTGGAATATTTAATTTTCTTTATTTTTAATATTTTGTTTATTTGGCTTTTTCCTATTTATTTTTGCCATATAATTTTCTTGTAAAATTGTTTATTTAGGCCCGCTAGAAAGAAAGTCACTAAACTATTTTTATTAATTAACTTGGTATTTTTCCTAAATAAAAATGGGACCAATGTCTCAATTTTCTCCATCCAAAATCATCACATAAAAATTGTTTCATAATAATATGTATGCGAGGACCAATGTCCTCACCATTAATGAATATCTCGATTTATGCATGATCTGTATTTTATTTACAATGGGGTTGTATTCCGCCCCTAGTTTTATTGTAATATTTTTACATCTGCTTTATTTTACTTATGCTTTTACCGCTTTTTCTTAAATGTATGTTGTGCGCTTTAATTAATTGCATTAAATGTATGTGAAATGGGATGAAATAATAAATTCAAAACTCAATTATAAACTTAACCAAGGTATGAATAAATGAGAAGTCCTGAACTCACTCTGGTCTTTGGGGCTCAATGAGGCGAGAGGTCTAGGACTTCCAAGACACCTCTTGAGTCTCACCAAAAGACTTAAATTTACAATCCTAGGCTCCAGGGGGTAGAGGCTGAGACCTCCAAGATCTGTCTGGCTAGCCCAGGATGGATATGTATGTGCCCTCTGAGGCTCACTGAGGCTAGATGACCTTTCCCAATGTTCTGTTGGGTGGCGACTCCAAGAAACCTCATTGTTGCCCAAAATAGACACACTTGTAAATACCTTGCAAGTTTTATGAACCTCTCCCGATCGCCCTAAAGCAGGCCCTCGGGAGGCCATGAGGTTCGGCGCGCGTCACAACGACTCCAATCTACGACCTACACGAGAGACAAGCACCCGTGCTAAGCGATAACGCTTAGTGGGGATGTAGAAGCAAGCACTAGCACAACATTCACAAAGCACTATACAATAAAGGACATGCTTAGCACATACGACATATCACGTATAATCACTATATCAGTATTACATTAGCATGTCAATATATAATAGCTCATGTTAATCACAAGATCATGTGCTGTTTATAACATGCTATAAATCACTATTTACTTGCCAAGCTCGATAATCACTTCACGATGCCAATAAATAACAATAAGTTGATAAAGGAAATAGTCATGTAACATACTCATTAGTCACTACACTAAGCCAATGATAGGCTCACTAATATGGCACTAATATCACACTATCATTGAGATCAATAATAGCAATACATATATATATCACAATCATATACAATATAATTGTCGATCATTAATAGCCTGTATAGTCTTAGAGATGGATACGGGTACACTATTCATTGAACACTAGAGACCGTGGTCTCGAACATTAAATCACTAGATACCCATCGGTATCGATCACTAGACACCCGTCAGTGCCAATCACTAGACACCCGTCAGTGCCTCACTAACAGCCGCTATTCACTAGCCCTTCATAAGCATGCTTATTTATCCACGACCCGACTATAGGCTTATAAGTTTATTTGCTCATTCACTACACATACATATTCATGGCTTCATTCATTCACATGTTATTTAATCACACGTATAATTATTCATCTAATAGATTACATTCGCATGGAAATGCTCATTCGCATATTAAAATCCAAACACATGAGTTAACTTACTTATTGTAATTATTTTGCATTGTGATGCAATCGCGCTTAGTTAGGCTAATCATTCATCTCTAGTTCGCATAGTAATATATATACATTCACATAATGATGCACTTAAGCTTAGTTAGGCTATCATACATCTCTAGTTCGCATTCGCATATTCATCTTAATTGTATACATATAAACTTCATTTAACATTGATATAATGCTCATACAACAAGGTCCTCAATCATGGATATAGTTTCATCAAATACACATCCAAATACAATAGGGTTGCATTGCCAATATAGAGGGGTCATGGTCACAACCAACCTGGTTGTCATCGTGACATACTGAAATTCCAAAACAGAATGTAGTTTGTGGTAGGTCACGGTCACAACCACTTTGGTTGCCACAGTGACATATCACTAACTCATGGACAGAATGCATTTCTGGGGTAGGTCACAGTCACAACCTCTTTGATTGCCACCGTGACATACACTCACCACAAAACAGAATGCTCAATTTGACACCTCACGGTCACAACCAATCTGGTTGTCACCGTGACCCATGCCAAATTTCCATTGCACAGCTGTGTTTTACCAAGACACAGCTGTGCTTTTTCTCTCACTTTGCATTCTTGCATTCTCAGGCTTTGGCAACCCTTTTCACTACACAAGTATACTTTGCCTCTTCATTTACATGCCATGATACACAATCAAACTCTTACATACTTCATTCCATATCCACTATTCACTTTGACACACAAACAATCAAGGCACTACAATCACACTAACCAATTTGAGCATGCCAATAGGTTTCACAAATCACTACATGCCATTAACTCTAATTCCATTTCGTTAATCACTTACACTAGTTCCCTATCCAATTCAAATCATTAGCAATATTTCACACTTATTAGCATATCAAATCACACAATTCACACATAATCCCTAACCTCTTGGAGCACTCCTTCCTTTCACTTATATACCACTTTTTCTTTGCCCTTGGCAGCCCTACTCCCATCTTCAACTCACATGCACATACAACACATACAAATTCATGAGGTTGTATCCATATCTTAACCATCAAAATCTGAATTAGAAGGAGATGAAGAAGATAACTATATGCTAACATACCTTTCTAGTCCTTTTTACACAATCTTCTAAACTATCACTATCCACTCTTAGGACTCCATAGCAAATGAGAACAAATGAAAGGGGAACAAGAAGGAAAGTGAGCTTTTGAGAGGAAGGCCGGCTCAAGGAAACAAAATATAGATTTTACCTACACTTCCACCTCATGTTTGCATGCAAATATGAGGTGTCCAACTCCTAACTCTCCTTATGCAAGGTGGCCGGCTCCTCATAACCCACTTGGATTCCACTCACATGAATTAACTTAAGTTAATCACCTCTACACTAATTAATCTTCACTTGCTAACTAATCATGCAAATTACAATTCAGCCATTACCTTACTTTATTTCTTTTCAATTAAGTCCCTTGTTTCACATTTCAATCAAGTTCAATGCTGTAAACCCTAATTATCATGCACACAATTACACTAATGACACTTAATTCTACTAGGGTGATTTTGGGATGTTACAACTCTCCCCGACTTAAGAAATTTCGTCCGCAAAATTCTCCTTAGCTACACATATTATGACTTTAACCCCATATACCATATCTTCTCAATACACATACACTATCTTTAACAACTATAATTATAGTTTAACTCATACTAGGTATCTCATCTTAATCTCTCTTGTCTTCTTCAAAAGTCATGGCATATACTTTTCCCTTTGGTACATTAGGTCCTTCCACTATTTCTGAAGCTATGCCCGATCGCTGTCCAGCTTGACCAGTTCTATTCCCGGTTCTTCCTCTGCTTTCACCCATAGGGTTTGATACACTATCTCTTCTCGACTGCATGCTCAGATTCTCTTGCGCTTGAGGACACCTTGCTACCATATGGTTAGAACTTCCACATTTGAAGCAAGCACTGGTAAGCTTTCGACATATACCCCAATGAGATCGTCCACAATGTTCACATGGCTCTGGGACACTTCCCTTACTAGATGTGTAACACCCCAAAACTGCCCTGGTAGTTTGAGCCTGTCTGAGTCTGAATGTGCCTATCTGTATCTATGTGTGTGCGTACTTGTGTGCATTTTGATGTTGTATGCATGTTAATTTATTTAAGTAGGTGTTTATGGTTGTGATTCTTGAGGTGAGGAGTTGCTAGTGTGTGTTTAAGTATAGGGAAGTAGGATGTGAATAAGTGATAATTGTATGTGAGTGAGAGTATGGGAGTAGGGTATGCATGTAAGATCCTTTCCTATGAGAGAGTGACACTTGGCAAGTAGACAGGGTTGAATTTAGTGGGTGAGGAAAGAGAGGACAGCTGGAAATCACTTTGTTTTCTTCTTCCTTTTTCCCGTTGCCTTTCCCCTCCCTCACGCCATTTTCATCCTCTCTTTTCCTTTTCTTCACCTTTCCTTCTCCTTCCTTACATATTTCTACTCTTCTCTTCTTCATTGGGTGATTGTTTAACTGGGTTGTGTCTCATAAGTTCAAGGGTGAGTTTAAGTTAGTAATATCTTAGATTCTTTTCTTCCTCCTCTCTAGGTTTGATTTTTCACTTATGTGTTAATTGTTAGAATTAAACCTGGTTGTGTTTGATTTATGGTTCAGAGGAGCTTCCTAGAACATCTAAGGGGAAAGAGAAAGCGAGTGGAAGCGGAGCTCACGACTAGGAGCAAAGGAAATCAGGTTTGGGAACGTTTGTGTATTTTGGGATTTTTGTTTGAGAAATGTGATTGAATTTGAACTTAATGTAATTTCTAGGGTTTGTGTTCTTGAGGGACTTGGATGTGTTTATGCATGATTTTGGTTGTGTTGATTATGGAATTAAGTTGTTTTTATGTTATTTATGATGTATGGAAGATCTATTGGAAGGTAAGAGGAGATTTGAATAGTTTTGAGCTATTTTGGAGTTAATCCTGGTGAAATTCCCGTTCCCAGTGTGTGTGAGTGACGTGACTAGCCAAGAGAAGAGAAGAGAGGTCTGTTACGAGTGGTGACGACCATGACGACTCGTGACAGAGGAGGCTTGTCACGAGTGGTGAGGACCGTGATAACTCGTGACTAGCCAAGAGAGGACTGTCATGAGTGGTGACGATCGTGACGACTCGTGACAGAGGAGGCCTGTCATGAGTGGTGACATCCGTGACGACTCGTGACCGGCCAACCTTGTTAGTCACCACCCATTTTCTGGAATTTTTGCTCAGTTTTAACTTAAATGAATTTCGTATCTCTTCTGAATGAACTTATACTATTGTATGATACATGTCATACTTTTATGTGCTTTTATATAAGTGATACCATGATTCTTTAGATGAACTCTATCCTGTACTCTGAAATATGAATTGAATGGTTTATGCATGACCTGCTAGAGTCTAGCAAGTGGATAGTTAGGCATGTCTAATAGAGTTATGTGTAGCTGCAGCCATGTGTACGATTTGGACCCTGATCAGGTCCCCCGAATGGATCTTCGTGATCTTTCTGTTGAATCTTACCTAAGATTCTATGTGAAAATACTTTGGAACAAGGATAAAAAGATTGTTTTGATACCCTCGGGTATCTATGTGTTATGAGAATATTGCTGGTACCTCCGGGTATCTATGTGTACTCATTATCCACTATCTTGATATAGCAAGTGCAAAAGTGTTATTGGATGTTATGCATAAGTTCTGAATTATTGCTTATTGAGAATAATATAATTACAGTGCTACTACGCATTAGTTTGATTTATGATATCTTATCAAGTAACTATGCCATTCGTTTGTGATTATTTGTTAACGCCACTGTGAGTGGCAGTATTGCATTTTGTTTTTTCCCCACTAAGCGATTTCGCTTAGAATGGGTGTTTTATCCGTGCAGGTGTGGAAGATTTTGGTATGGCCGGTCAAGGCGTGCCGCATCGGGAAGGCCACCACAACTAGGGATTGGAGTTTTATAGTATAGGCTTTCCTGTCTTTTTGTATAAGATGTAATATTTTGTGTGCCCTTTGAAATAGTATTCTTTGGGCCTTTGTATGTATGAAATCTTTTGTAATATGTACAGACTTTGTTTATGAATATATAACAGAAAAGAATGAATTTTTCTTGTTCAGTACCGCTGTGCTTCTCTTTTATAAGTTTTATGTTATCTCTGTTTTATCTGTTTACTTGCTGTGATCGAATGTTTTGGTATGTGTAATGTGACACTCCTATCTATCGGGACTCTTCTCCCTCTACCGGGGTAGAAGTCTCCAGGGTGTAGGTTGGGGTGTGACATTTGGTGGTATCAAAGCATTTGGTTTGGTTGTTTCTGGGTCTTAGTATGTTAGTGAGTCTGTTAGAGTTGTGTTGGCCTGATGCGTATTGCGTCTATGTTTTGTAGTTGATGGAGTCCTCGCATGAGACGCCGGAGGGGTGTGAATCCTCTTGAGCGATATCCATTAGTTGGGGGTCCGGCTCATCCTCCTAGGGGGCAACCTAAAGTGCCTATGGTTCCGTTGGAGGCGATGCTTAAGGTTTCACAGGATATGGCCAGAATGATTGAAAGAGTGACGGCACCGGTAGCACCTATCCAGAAGCTGAGAAAGCATGGAGCGGAGGATTTCTTTCGTACGGGTTTGGATGAGTCTGATAAAGCGGAGATGTGGATTAAAAAGGTAAAAAGGGTGTTAAGGGAGATTAAGTGCCCACCTGACCAAGAAGTGGAATGTGCTGAGTCTTTGTTGCAAGGCTCTGCTTATGATTTGTGGAGGTTAGTGATTAGTCAACCTCAGATTCCTGAACTTAAGACCTGGGAGTTCTTTGAGAACGAGTTTCAGGATCGGTTTGTGACTAAGGCTTATAAAGACGCTAAGTGGGCACAGTTTCTAAGTCTGAAGCAAAGGGCGATGTCAGTGGCTGAGTATGAAAATGAGTTCACTAAGCTTAGCAAATATGCACCGCCAAGGGTTCTTACAGATGAGTTCAGATGTCAACACTTTGAGTTAGGGTTGAATGAATCCTTGAAAGTAATGTTAGTTTCTCTGATGTCGGCCCCGAATGTTAGGTACTATCAGTTGGTTCAAGCAGCCTTGAGGGCGGAGCGCTCAGAGAACATCTTGAGAGAGAAAGCTCAGAAAAGGAAGTCTTCTAGGGGTGGATCTTCTTCTGGAAAAAGACCAAGAGAGTCGCAAGGAAACCCTATTGATGAGTCTGTTGCTAGTCCGGCCTCTAGAGGGAGAAGACAGGGCTCTTCTAGGGGATCGGGCGCAGGTAGAGGTGAAGGTGCTCCCCGATGTGCCCATTGTAATAAGCTATATTGGGGCGAGTGTCGGTGGTTAACGGGAGGTTGTTTTAGATGTGGTTCCACGGACCACTTCCTTGTGAATTGTCCAAGTCGGTATGAGAGTCCTTTAGGGCAACAAGAAGTTAGTCGAGCTGGGTCCAATATAACCCAAGGTAGCCGTAATAGAGGTAGAGGAAGGGGTCGTGGAGGACGGCCTCGTGAGAGAGAATCCTCCGAAACAGTGGACCGTCCTGTGCCGATGACTGGTAGGGCTTATGCTATAAAGGCTCGAGAGGAATAGAATGCCCCAGAAGTGATTGTCGGTAAGTTCTCTTTGCTTGACTCTGAAGTTTATGTTTTGATTGACCCGGGTCCACCCATTCTTATGTATGTTCTGGTAAGATATGGGATAGTTTGGGAAATGAGGAGAAATTGGGGTATGAGATTTGTGTATCTAGCCCGTTGGGATAAAGTGTTATGGTAGATCGGGTGTGTCGAGCGTGTCCTTTAAAGATTCAGGGTATAGAATTTGCTGTGGATTTGATCTGTTTGCCGTTCCATGAGTTTGATATCATCCTGGGTATGGATTGGTTAGATAAGCACCGGGCTGTAGTGGATTGCCATAGAAAGGTGATGGTACTAAATAGTAAGGATCAATCGCCTGTGATTGTGAAGGGTATTGGGAGCAGCTCTTTACATAATGTGATTTAGGCAATGAAAACGAGAAAGTTCATTAGAAAGGGGTGTGAAGCGTTTTTTGCATTGGTGTTGGATTCTCGAAGAGGACAAGTGAAAATTCAAGATATTCCTGTGGTCAGATATTTTGTGGTTGTTTTTCCGGAAGAATTACCTGGATTACCTCTTGAAAGAGAGGTTGAACTGTCAGTAGAGATTGTGCCAGGGACAGCTCCAGTTTCTAAGGCTCCTTACCGGATGGCTCTGGTGGAATTAAAAGAGTTGAAAAGTCAGTTGCAGGAATTGTTGGATAAAGGGTTTATTTGGCCTAGTGTATCACCGTGGGGTGCTCCAGTGTTGTTTGTCAAGAAAAAAGATGGAACGTTACGAATGTGTATTGATTATAGACAGATTAATAAGGAGACTGTAAAGAATAAGTATCCCCTACCGAGAATAGAGGATCTCTTTGATCAGTTGCGAGGAGCTGGTGTGTTCTCCAAGATAGACTTGAGATCGGGTTATTATCAGTTGAGGGTAAAAGAGGCAGATGTAGCGAAGACGGCTTTTCGGACGCGTTATGGTCATTATGAATTTCTAGTGATGCCTTTTGGATTGACCAACGTGCCTGCAGCCTTTATGGATTTGATGAACAGAGTTTTTCGACCGTATTTGGACAAGTTTGTTGTGGCGTTCATCGATGATAATCTAGTATACTCAAGAGATAGAAAGGAACATGAGGAGCATCTTCGGTTAGTATTGCAGATGCTAAGAGATCATCAGCTTTATCCGAAACTTAGCAAATGTGAGTTTTGGTTAAAGGAAGTAGCTTTTCTTGGACACGTAGTCTCAGAAGATGGTATACGAGTGGATCCAAGTAAGATTGAAGCAATTGTTAATTGGATGCCTCCGAAGAATGTACCAGAGGTTAGAAGTTTTCTGGGTTTGGCAGGTTATTATCGACGTTTTGTTAAGGGATTTTCAGTGTTAGCCTTTCCTTTGACTAGGCTGCTTTGGAAGGAAGTTCAGTTTGTGTGGTCTGAAAAGTGTCAAGCCAGTTTTGATCAGTTGAAAGAGATGTTAGTTAAAGCTCCTGTGCTTACACAGCCGGTTTCGGGTAAGGAATTTATCATGTACAGTGATGCTTCTGGGATTGGCTTGGGTTGTGTTTTGATGCAAGAGGGTAAAGTGCTGGCCTATGCGTCGAGACAGTTGAAGCCTCATGAGCAGAACTACACGACTCATGACTTGGAATTAGCAGCAGTAGTGTTTGCGCTTAAGGTGTGGCAGCATTACTTGTATGGAGAAACATGCCGGATTTTTACCGACCACAAGAGTCTCAAGTATTTGTTGACACAAAAAGAGCTGAATTTGAGACAACGAAGATGGTTAGAGCTGTTTAAAGACTATGATTGCATCATCGACTACCATCCGGGCAAGGCTAATGTGGTGGCAGATGCCCTCAGTAGGAAATCTATGTCTGCATTGCTCCTTAGTCGAGGTAGATGGAGGTTTGATTCTGAAGTTGCTTTAGTTGCTCAGCTTAAAGCTAAGCCAAGTCTGAGGCAGGAGATTGTGAAAGCACAGTTAGATGATCATGTGCTACAGCGGGTATGTCAAGCAGTGAAAGATGGTAAGCAGTCCGAGTACCGGGTTGATAGTGATGGAGTGCTTAGGCATGGAGACCATTTGTGTGTACCCGATGTGGGCGAGTTAAGGAAAAAGCTATTGCAAAAGGCTCACTCATCAGTTTTCACCATGCATCCGGGAGGTGACAAGATGTATAAGGATCTGAAACAGTTTTATTGGTGGCCAGGCATGAAAAGAAGTATAACGGAGTTTGTTTCAAAGTGTCTTACGTGTCAGCAAGTGAAAACGGAGCATCAAGTGCCATCGGGATTACTTCATCCTTTACCCATTCCTCAGTGGAAGTGGGATGATATCACGATGGATTTTGTGTCTGGTTTGCCCATGACACAGCGTAAGCACGATTCTGTGTGGGTTATAGTGGATCAGTTATCAAAGTCAGCGCACTTTTTGCCAGTTCGGTTGGACTACTCCATGGAAAAGTTGGCGGAGCTTTATGTGAATGAAATAGTTAGACTTCATGGGATTCCGCTATCCATTGTATCTGATCGAGATCCCCGTTTTACGTCCAAGTTTTAGAAGGAACTCCAGGCAGCTTTAGGGACTCGGTTAAACTTCAGTATTTCATTCCATCCGCAGACCGATGGGCAGTCAGAAAGAGTTATCCAGGTGTTAGAAGATATGCTTCGAAGTTGTGCTTTAGAGTTCTCGGGAAGTTGGGATCGATATGTATCTTTGATGGAGTTTGCTTATAATAATAGTTACTGTAAGCACCGTGTCCCAGAGCAGTCCGGATCAGAGGTTACCCTATGATAAAATCAGTATCCGAGCCTGTATAAATGGTTGGGATTTGGAGGTTTTAGTCCCGCGTTCCACGAGAAGTGAGTCTTTTTACCTTTCGTAGGCAGATGGGGAGAAAACAGGTATTTTCGAGTCGAAAAGGCATATTTTCCTCCACAGACGGCCTGCTCATCTGTGAGGCCAGTCCGTCGCTTAGGGTCACAGACGGCTTGTGGTATTTTTTGACGCCCGTCGAAAAATCACTGCCCCTGTCAGAATGCCGCCTGGTTTCCCGGAGCACGCAACCTTTTCGACGCCCGTCGGTGCATGTGGCAGGGCCGTCGGACAAATCCTTATGTTAGAAGGATTCTTCCGACGCCCGCCTCCATACACCAATGCCCATCGGTCGTGTCTGGCTTATAAAAGCTCTGGATTTTTACTAGAAAAGGGTTCCAAAAAATTTTTAAGAGGGGAAACTCTGCAAAAATTCAAGCATATTTTCTCTCTCTTCCAGCAAACACATTCACGAAGGATTTCTTTTAATTAGAGGATAAAAATCATTAAAAGAAACTAAAATTAATTAGTTTTCTTTGAATCTTGATTCCAAAAATCAGTCTCTTGAGGGGTTTAAAGAGGAAATAATCAATTTTCCTTCTCTTGATCCTTCATCTTGCTTTTCGTGGAACGAGCGGGGCTCTAATAAATACAAGAATCTCACCCAAAGCAATTATCTGAGGGTAAACATTCCGGATTCTCTCTCTATATCATTTCATATTTACTCCTTATTTGGTTGGTTCTTTCAATTTTGTCATTATTCTTCTTTATTTTGACTCTCTTTATCTCACTTTGTGTTAAAACCCTTTTTGACTTTTAAAAAGAGTCCTTTTTAATGTTTTTTTCAAAGACAGTGGTGACCGACGGGTCATCTTCTTTACCGACGCCCATAAGTCACCCCGCTCACAGACGCTCTTCCACTTGAGTGAGTGACGGACATGTCGATCAATTTGACAGACGCCCGTCGGTCACCTAAGAAAGGCCGTCGCTGGGTTCTGTCTCCACATCTTCAAATCTTTTCTTTTTCTTTCAAGTCCTTTTGACTTTATTCATGTTGATTCTTTTTATATTGACACCTTCTAACTTTCTGTGAGCAATGTAATGATCTCCCGGGACCATCCTGAGCTTGAGGGGGTATCTACCATATTCAGAGGATTTCGTCCGGTTTAGTTTCCTAACCTTCTTGATTATTTTCTTCATTTGTTATTCATTGACTGTCTTATGTACATGGATATTCTCTTTTCATATCTCGTTAAGTGTAAAAATGGATCAATGTTTTATACTCAATAAAAATGAGGTTTGTATAAAAGCAAGGGTCCAATGCCCTATTTTTATCCAACAAAAATCATCACAAATAAAAACATCCAATTTTAATAATGATGCATGCGAGGACCAAAGTCCTCAAAATAAGCAATGCCCCGATTCGTGTATGCATCGCACATTTACAAAAGGAGTTGTATTCTGCTCCTTGTATTATTGTAATTTATTGCTTTTGATATTTACTTGCCCATTTACGGCTTTCCAAATATGAATAAAAGCGCCTTCGATTAATTGCATCGTGTGGAGAGAGAGCGAATTAATGATAATTAAAATTTGATCATAAAATAATCGAGGTAGAAATAGATGAGAAATCCCGGACCCAGCTCTGGTCTGTGGGCTCAAAGAGGCTAGAGGTCTACCCTCCAAGACACCTTTTTGTGCCACGAGACTTTAGCACTAATCCTAGGCTCCTTAGGGCGAGAGGTTTACCTTCCATGACCCCTCTGGCTGGGCCAAAATGGATACTAAGCGCAGTCTTAGGCTCTCCGAGGCGAGAGTAACTTTCCCAATGTTCTATTGGGTGGCGACTCCATGAAACCTCCTTGTTGCCCAACATAGACGCACTTGCGATTTATTGCAAGCTGCCAACGGACCCACAAATGCCCCGATCGCCCTCGAACGGGCGATCCCATAGGCGGCCGCGGGGATTCGGCGCGCGTCACAGTGGCGACTCCACTGGGGACGTTTATGGTTCGAGATTTCGATTTGAAAATGCCTCGTTTAACATTTATGATTAAAATTTAATTCATAAATTTGCTTTCTCTCAAATTTGCATTCGCATATCATTAGAGCCTTAGAATATGCTAGTTTGGTCCCTCTTTTAGCCCCGGTGCGTTCCTGAAGCACGACCCCATTTTCACTCAATTTGGGGAAGTATTAAGGATAATCACCAGCCCAAGCCACGTACCTCAATGGTATATCAAAATGATGACCCGATCGGTCGCTATACTCGTGATGAGCTAGACCTGTCGGCAGGGATCATGCTTGGGTAGCCTTAAAGAAATATCTCCCTTGTCCAAAGCTCATGTAATGGCCGTAGCTACTTTCCACAGGTGAAATGAACCCTAATTCCATGCTTGCTGTATGGATCCTCATGTATTGGGTGAGTCCAGATGTCTCGCTTGGTAACCTAGCCAAAGGCTATCATGCCCCGGTAGGGCCATGCCGAAATTTATGGAACGTCTGAATACATGACGATCATTATCCATCCGCTTGTACATTAGCATAGGAGTGTCATGCTGCCGGTTTTTCGCCGTGCCCCATGCGCGTCCATTTGGTCCCTCGTTGACCCTTGGGCTAATCCCACCTAGGAAAGAGACTGCACGACCACGTGTGCGGGAGAAATAAGGGTGGAAGGACCTACTTACTTGCTTGTGCTCTGTGAATGTCGCATATCACGACCATGCATTACACCTGCATTTCATGCATCATATCTAACGTCTTGTCCCTGCAGCCATCATAGATCTGCCCAGGTGGACTAGATCACCAACCGGACGACTGATCCGAGTTCCTGCTTTCGAGCTGTCAGATAGAGAGGGCCTACCAGAAATCTTGCCAGAGATCAGCAGTACTATATCTGAGATGGCAAACTCGCCTAGAGGGGATGATACCACCAGGGCCATGATCGCGGAAGAATTGGGCCGGCGATTTGAGGAATTCGAGGGCAGAATGATGAATATGTTGATCGCCCTGGCACAGCAGAATGCTCCATAGAACCCTCCTCCTCCTCCTCCTCCCGTGAGACAGAATGAGCCAGAGGAAAAAAGAGCCGAGAGGCGAGAGGAGCCCATTAGGCCGCCGCCAGTAGAGTTGAGGTCAGTATCCTCGGGGGAGCAGAGAAGAAGGCCTGTACTGAGAATTGATGATGATAGAGATATCGAAGATGACAGGGTGAGTATTACATCGGAGAGGGGGAAGGCACCTCATACTGATGACTTCATTTTAAAGAAGATGGAAGAGAGGTTCGAAGCTATGGCCCGTATTCTGAGCAGGGGTCAGGGGATGAACCTAGAGGATAAGGAATTGGAGGGAGAGGACCCAATTCCTTACAACTTTAAGATGCCAGACATGCCGAAATTTGATGGTACTTTTGACCCAACCGCTCATGTGAAGCAATATTCTCTAGTCATGAAAGGGACCACATTGTTTAAGAAGCAGAAAGTAGAAAACTTTTGTCTGAGTTTGACCGCTCATGCCATCGACTAGTATCATGGTCTCGACCGTCGCACCAAAGAAGATTGGGATCTGCTCACTGAGGAGTTTTTGAGACAGTATGACTGCAACACCAGAATGGAGGTGACTCTAAAAGATCTTGAACTGCTCCAGCAAAAGGTTGGGGAATCTTTCTATGATTATCTCACCCTATAGCGGAACCGAGTAATGGAGATGTGAAAAAAGGCAGACACCCAGGACCAGATTCGTTTATTTATCAAGAACGCAAGCCAGTACTTGAAAGATGGGTTGAAGATGAAGGGGTTGAAGGACTGGGAGTCTCTCAAGGATACAGCTATCAAGGCAGAGGGAGAGTTCTTGGCTCGAAAAGCTAACAGTGATAATTTTGCCAAAAGGGCTAACCCCAGTCAAGGAACCTGTAGGCCAGCGGATCCCAGTAGTAGCACCAGAAGAACAGGTGAGGTGTCTGCTACTGAGGTAACCACCCAGAGGAAGTTTTCAAACTTGGGGAGACCATTATCTTGGGTCTTGAGAAGGTTAATGAAGGAGGGAAAATTGCAGCCCTTAGCTCCTAGGCCTACTATGACGCAGGGGAAGCCTGGTCAAAAAAATAATGAATTCTGTACGTTTCACCAACACTCAGGCCATCTCACAGACAAGTACAAAGCGTTGCGGCACTGTATCCAAGACTTGATTGATAGTTTCTGACCCTGAGAAGAGGGAAACTGAGAAGAAGCCCGGTTATAATGCCGTACCACGACCCGTGTTTATGATCGGATCTAGCTTGCCAGAGTGGTACGTGCTATAAGATCTATATGGGAGTGAGAATTTTGCTGCTAATTGTTCCGAGGATAGAGAGGAGAAAGCAGTTGTGGCGACCCTTGATTGTTGGTCTAGCAGCGAGAGCGGTAGAGGAACCGAAGAGGAGGGAGAGATGAACCTTGATTTGTGGAGGTCTGATAAAGACGAAGAAGCGATAGGGGCTGTAACGAGGAGTGGAAGAGTGGTCCCTGAGATTACGAGGCTACCTGAGCCAGTGCAGGCATCAGTAGAGAAAGAGCCCGAGGAGAATCAAATTGTTAAACAATTGAAGAAAACTGTGGCTCAAATATCCATCTGGGATCTCTTGAGACAGTCCCCCTCTCATAGGCAGAAGGTAGTAGAGGCTCTGGTTGAGGCCACGGTCGCCAACACGATTTCCCCATCAGAGCTTTTGGGCTTAGTTAAGGGAGGATCCGAGGAGAGATTAGTCTTTTCTGATGCCGACCTACCGGTCAAAGGCCGCAATCATAACAGACCCCTGTACATCAAAGCGCAGATTAACGTTAAGCACACTTCTTGCGTTATGGTAGACGATGGGTCTTCTATCAATGTATGCCCTCTGATAGCTCTGCAGGCTTTTGGTTTAAACGAGGATATGCTTAGTGGATCAGATCTGACTATCACAGCCTATGATAATTCAAGGAGGCAAGTGATAGGAGTTTAGTTAATGTATAATTAAGTATATGTTTTGTATGAGATTATGATATTAATTATGCCATTATGTGTGTATTTGATGTTATAATTGTTTAGTTTAAGTGGATATGTGTTAGTGGTGAGTTTGTTGTGTTACAGGTCTATTTAGCTGTAAAATTGAGCAAACAAGCTTTGATGGGAGAAGAAACAGAGTTACTGGGACAGTGGAGCACGAAAAGAACAGAGCAAAAGGAGAGGATCCGACTCGGATGGTCAAGCACGAGTAGGACAGAGGATCCGACTCGGATGGTCAAGCACGAGTAGGACAGAGGATCCGACTCGGATGGTCAAGCACGACTAGGACAGGAGAGCGGAGTCACGCCGTGAGCTAAGGTCACGCGACGTGACGAGAAGCCAGAGAAGAAAGGAAAGGAAAGAAAGGAAAAAAAAAGGAAAGAGAAGAGAAAGGGGAGAGGTAGCGACGTGAGCGCCAGTCACGCCACACACGCGAGAAGTCACGCCGTGATAGGGAGTAACGTCTCGTGACTGGCGAGAGAGAAGAGTAAACTGAGAGAAAGAAAGAAAGAAGAAAAGAAGGAGCGCGTTCTGTCGCGATCGCGACACCGTTGCGAGCGCGATAGAGACGACCGTTGGGGCAGTTTTGAGCCAAAAAACACATGAAAAGTTGTCTTCTTTCACCAAACTTTGCAACCATTCTCAAGGGACATAATTCTTAGATTAATATCCATAAATATGTAGTTTAATTGTAGTTTTAAGGGGATGAATTTTTAGTTAAGTAATTTTTCTGTATTTTGTAAGAGAGATTTTTCTTAGTTAAATTTCTATTTAGTTTTATGGTTTGAAGAAGAAGATCAAGGAGAAGGAAATTTATTTTCAAGAGATTGAGAAAAGGGTTGAAAGGCTTCTATCTTATTCTCTTATTTTTAATTATTCTCCAATATTTCTATGAAAATCATTTTAATGAATTTGCATGTTTTTATTCTTTATATTTTCATCTACTTTCGTAGTCTTTCATTGCAGATTTTCTATTAGTATCTTTTGCTTGATTTTTATAAGTTAAAGTAATTCGAGAGTTTACTTTATCTGACATCTAATAGAATTTCATTATTAAGATATATTTAAGAGATTGGTAGATTGAGATAATTGCTATAGGTTAGTGTCTATTCTTAAAATATGTAATTAGAAACCTCTAATTCATTAATGAAAATTGTGAGTTAGAATTTTAATTGTATGTTTTAGGCATTTTAATTCATATCGAGAGAGTGAGTTAAAAATTTATTCTAACTTGGCTTGCATGAAAGATGAATAAATGTAAATCAAAATGATGGATCAAATTCATTATGTTTAATTCTTCATTCATATACTATTTATCTTCTTCTGATAAACATAACTTAGGTTTAAATTAAGTAGTTCTAATTCAACCATCAAATTAATTAATCATTGTAAACAAGATTAAAATCAATTAGTAATAGTGTGTAAAGACGTTCCTCGTGGGATCGACATCTTAAGTACTATTGCGGTACACCGTATACTTGCGGTATGTTGCATCATTAGAAAATGCACAACAAGTTTTTGGCGCCGTTGCCGGGGAACAAGTTTTTGGCGCCGTTGCCGGGGAACGGTTGTTTGCCATTGTGAAAATTGATTTATGATTTTGGATTACAATATTTTCTTTTGTTTTAATTTATTTGTTTGTTTTAGTTTAATTTTGTGTTTTGTTTGTGTTTTGTTTTTGGCTTACAGGATTTGTGGTTTACTTAGTTTTATTTTCTTTTTAAATATATTTTATGTTGTGTTAGATTTGTATAGATAGATTTATGTATTAATTTTTGTATTCTAGTTTCTTATGTTACTAACACATTTGATTTTTATATTACAGCTAAGTTAGGAACATTAGAGTAGTTTAATTTAATTTATTTAAAAAAAAAATAAAAAAAAAATATATTATTTCGAAGCGTTCTGTCGCGAGCTTGGCATCATCGCGCTCGCGACAGAGAGGATTTGCAAGCAAACTCAGAAGGAGAATCCGAGACGAACAGGAGCATCCGAGTAAGATGCCAGAACACGAGTCGCGCTGGTCTGTCCGACTCGTGCTGGTGCCCAGATTTCATAGAGCGTCGGTTTTTTTTTCCTCTTTTTAATCGCTGTACGTTTTCTTTTCCCTCAATTATTTTATTTACTTGCAGATTCTTTCTAACCTGATTTTATTTCTTGTTAAGTGCTTGTTTTACGTTTCATTAACCTTAGATTAATTGCCCTTAACCCTAAAAGTACCAATCTAGAAATTAAAACAGGGGAGTTTTATTTTTAAAACCCTAACTTTTAAACTTACGCTATTTGGATTTTCAGCTCCCTCTCGTTTTCTTTTCGTTTTCTTCCTATTCTCTCCTTGTCGTGTTCTTCAATTCGAGTCGCACACAGATAAGTTTCTTTTCATTTTCTTTCTTTCTTTTTCGTCTGTACGCGTCGCACATCCGTTTCCTCTTTAGTTTCTTCCTCTTCTTCACTCATTTCTTTTCTCATTTATGCATCACGTTTTCTAACAGTTCAACATTTCCATTTCTTTTTTTTGTTTCCTCAAATTTATTAAGGTATTCATACGTTTGTTCCTCTTCACTTTCTGTCTTCAGTTCCGTTTTCATTTTCTTTCTTTTTGGGTTGCTCCCACACTATGTCGTTTCATTTCGTGAACTTCTTTGACAGTATATCTCTTCTTTCTATTTCTTGCATTTTCTATTTACACAAACACACAACAATGGTGAGAACTAAGAATCCCACACCTTCAAGCGACAACCAGGAGCCAGTGGAGGAATCTCAGGTACCTATTTCTACTGCCCTTGGTGCCAATTTTCCCATCCATTCAGCTGAAGAAGGTAATCGTTTCCTAACTTTTCAGGACAGAGGTGCATTGCAATGTAGGTTTTTCCCTACAGATTTGCTTGAACAATCTGGTTTGCTTAATGTTTTGAATGAAATGCTTGCTGGTTGTGGTTTGTCTAGATTTGCTGCTATGCATGAGCCCTTTTATCCTGATGTTGTGTTTGAGTTTTACACTACATTGCAACAAAATGAACATAATGATAGGTTGTTAGATTTTCGCCTAGAAGGTAGTACATACACACTTACATATTTCATGATGCATAGGATTTATGGCTTTTCACAACATGGATTAACAGAGTTTCCTAGATCTTTTAACCCGAATGAGTTTTGGACGTATTTGACTGATATACAAACTCCTTTCAAAACTAGGGATGCTAAATCCATGTTTATCAAAGATTTAAGATTTTGGATTTTGCACAAAAGTTTAGCTTCCTATGTTTTTAATCGGATGGAGTTTAATCGGGTTTCTTTGAATGAATTATTTCTCATGTGGTGTGTGCATAAAGGTAAGCCTATTTATTGGTCATATTGGATATTCAATGAATTGTTGCAAGGTGTTAACAAGAAAAATTCACCTCTTACCCATGGGCATATCATTGCTGCTATTGCTAAACATTTACATGTTTCTGTTCGTGCATTTGCTAACATACTTCCTTGTAAATATTTTACTAAGCATTTATTTGTGCGTGGAGGTGTGGTTAATAATGATTTTCAGGAAATTCCACATCGCTTGAGATCTTGTTGGAGGGATTTTGCAGGTCCCTCTACACAACAAGAAGAAGAGGGTGAGGAGGAACCTAGTGGTGATGCTTCAATGCATGAGATTCCTATTGCACCTGAAGTTGGCTCATCAAGCTCCAATATTCCAGCCATGTTTGATCAAATTCTTAGCAACCTGCACCACATACAAGATCAACAAACCATTTTAGCTAGAAGACAAAGAAGGTTGGAGTACAAATTTGACAACTTCATAACACAAGTGGGGTTTCGGGTTCCATCACCTCCACCATCACCATGATAGGGGAGTTCTCTTCTCTTACTTTTTATTTATTTATTTATTTATTTATTGTGTGTCATTCCTTCACATTGAGGACAATGTGTGTTTTAAGTGTGGGGGAGTGTGTTTATTTCTTTTTATCAGTTTTTTTTATGTCATAATTATGTATATATATATTGTGCATGTTAATTGTATGATTGTTTTGTGAGTATGCTTATAGGTTGTGTGTATGTTTTAATTAGGCTTTTGAGTAAGCTTTATTATAAAGCATTGTTTATTTGGTATATTGTACAGGTTGTTAAGTTCATTATCTTTTATGCTCATTTTTATCAGTTTTTCAAATTTTTTTGGGATGTGTTTTAAGTTTTTCAAGTTATTTGGTTTTACTTATTTCAACATTATAGATTAGTTAGTCTCTTTATCTACCATGTTTTTAAAGTTAGAATTTGCTCATTTTGTTTAAAATTTTAAGTTTCTAGTTGCCTATGGAAACTATAGCCATAATACTTGCCCTTATTTCTTTTCAATAATGGATGAGGACTTGAAAAAATAAAAAGAAAAGTCAAAAGTGGGATGGAGCATAAAATGCACCTACTAAATTTCAAAAATAAATAGCAAGATGTACATTTAAAATTGCAAAAATATGGGATGGAGCGTAAAACGCACCCATATTACCTTCTCTTGCTATACATGGGATTCAATAAAAAGTTATACCCATGTGAAAGAAAACAATTTGAAAAGAAAAATAAAAAGAAAAAGTAAAGTCTAAAAATGCCATGAGATTAGAATAAGGGTGAGTGAGCTTACATTGGTCTTAAAAAGCAATTAGAAAATTTAGAATTTTTAACTTTATGATCAAATTTCTCTCTTTAGTTCATGATTAGTTTTACGAGATTTAGTATTCTTTATGTTGGAGTTAGTAAAGTTGAGTAACTTGTTGAATTTTCAATGCATATTTTGAATTTTGATTTACTGATATGTGTGAGTTTTTGGGATAGTTGATCTTTGCAACTCTAGAGTATATGCTGAATGGACATTGCTTTATAATTATGTTTACTAGCTGTTAAATTTGCTCATGACTTTTGTCTTGCTTGGGGACAAGCAAGGTTCAAGTGTGGGGGAATTTGATAGGAGTTTAGTTAATGTATAATTAAGTATATGTTTTGTATGAGATTATGATATTAATTATGCCATTATGTGTGTATTTGATGTTATAATTGTTTAGTTTAAGTGGATATGTGTTAGTGGTGAGTTTGTTGTGTTACAGGTCTATTTAGCTGTAAAATTGAGCAAACAAGCTTTGATGGGAGAAGAAACAGAGTTACTGGGACAGTGGAGCACGAAAAGAACAGAGCAAAAGGAGAGGATCCGACTCGGATGGTCAAGCACGAGTAGGACAGAGGATCCGACTCGGATGGTCAAGCACGACTAGGACAGGAGAGCGGAGTCACGCCGTGAGCTAAGGTCACGCGACGTGATGAGAAGCCAGAGAAGAAAGGAAAGGAAAGAAAGGAAAAAAAAAAAGGAAAGAGAAGAGAAAGGGGAGAGGTAGCGACGTGAGCGCCAGTCACGCCACACACGCGAGAAGTCACGCCGTGATAGGGAGTAACGTCTCGTGACTGGCGAGAGAGAAGAGTAAACTGAGAGAAAGAAAGAAAGAAGAAAAGAAGGAGCGCGTTCTGTCGCGATCACGACACCGTTGCGAGCACGACAGAGACGACCGTTGGGGCAGTTTTGAGCCAAAAGACACATGAAAAGTTGTCTTCTTTCACCAAACTTTGCAACCATTCTCAAGGGACATAATTCTTAGATTAATATCTATAAATATGTAGTTTAATTGTAGTTTTAAGGGGATGAATTTTTAGTTAAGTAATTTTTCTGTATTTTGTAAGAGAGATTTTTCTTAGTTAAATTTCTATTTAGTTTTATGGTTTGAAGAAGAAGATCAAGGAGAAGGAAATTTATTTTCAAGAGATTGAGAAAAGGGTTGAAAGGCTTCTATCTTATTCTCTTATTTTTAATTATTCTCCAATATTTCTATGAAAATCATTTTAATGAATTTGCATGTTTTTATTCTTTATATTTTCATCTACTTTCATAGTCTTTCATTGAAGATTTTCTATTAGTATCTTTTGCTTGATTTTTATAAGTTAAAGTAATTCGAGAGTTTACTTTATCTGACATCTAATAGAATTTCATTATTAAGATATATTTAAGAGATTGGTATATTGAGATAATTGCTATAGGTTAGTGTCTATTCTTAAAATATGTAATTAGAAACCTCTAATTCATTAATGAAAATTGTGAGTTAGAATTTTAATTGTATGTTTTAGGCATTTTAATTCATATCGAGAGAGTGAGTTAAAAATTTATTCTAACTTGGCTTGCATGAAAGATGAATAAATGTAAATCAAAATGATGGATCAAATTCATTATGTTTAATTCTTCATTCATATACTATTTATCTTCTTCTGATAAACATAACTTAGGTTTAAATTAAGTAGTTCTAATTCAACCATCAAATTAATTAATCATTGTAAACAAGATTAAAATCAATTAGTAATAGTGTGTAAAGACATTCCTCGTGGGATCGACATCTTAAGTACTATTGCGGTACACCGTATACTTGCGGTATGTTGCATCATTAGAAAATGCACAACAGCAAGCCTCGGGAACCTTTAAGACCTGGGTCAAGACAGGACCTATTGAAGTGGAGGTAGAATTTGTGGTTCTGCCCATACCTGCTAACTTCTCAGCTCTGCTTGGGAGACCCTGGTTTCACAAATTAGGAGGAGTGCCATCCACGCTGCATCACATGATAAAGTTCCCACATGAAGGGGAGGTGGTGATTATCAAGGCAGCCAGGGAGAACCAGGCCTCAGCGCTTGAAATAGCTAATCAGCCATTTAGTGGCTTCCACATGTCCATGATAAGAGAAGAGCACGGGTCAGTGGATAACCCAGCTGTGGTTAATATGATAAAGAAGATGCACTATCTTCTTGGGGCTGGTTTGGGCAGAAACTCTCAAGGGCTGCAGACTGCGATCACCACTCAAGGTTAGAAGAATCGGAAAGGTCTGGGGTACAGAGGCGGCTTTGGCAAGAAGAAGGCGGCGGATAAGATCCCTCACATTTCAGAAAGCTTTGTACCAGCATCCTCAGTTTGCGCTTATACTGGCAAAGATGAGCCGCAATGGGTGAAGGGGAGGATTGTCCCTGGGTTTGAGATCTTTAGCGATGTATTTAACTAGCGTGTCGGGTTTGTCAAGGCTGTTGAGAACTTCTGGGATTAAGAGGTCATGACTCAGGGTATCACTTGGGACAGATGCGAGCCTGAAGAGGTCATTACCGAGAAGATGATAGCTACCAGGCTGAAAGGGAAAGAGAACATAGCAGAATTAGAACTGAAAATGGGGGATTTGAAGATTTCCTCAGACATGCCTGAGGGGCCTCTGCTGAATATGGAAGCCAATGGGCAAGCTACAACAGCATCAACCTCTGGAGTGGCAGAAGAAGACTCTAGGTTGGACTGTCTTTTTATTCCAGAACTCTTTTATGATGTAAATGACAATTATAATATTATTAATAAGGCAAACGATTTCTCTTACTTGTGCGATGTTTCTAATGGTTTCAACATGCTTGAACATGATCATATTCCATCAATTTTTAACATCGATTCCACTGATACAACGCCTTTTAATCTTGGAACCTCGAAAAATCCGAGAGAAATTCTAATAGCATCAAATATAACTCCTAATGAGAGAAAAAATTTTGAGAGAATAATAAGAAAACATGAAAAAGTCTTTGCCTGGACCTATGAGGACATGTCGGGGATTGACAGAGACGTGGCAGAACATGCTATCCCGACTTATCCGGACTATAAGCCTGTGAAACAGAAGTTGAGAAGGCTCAGGCCAGAATGGGCTGACAAGGTCAAGGAGGAAATTCGACAGCAGATTGAAGCCAAGTTTCTTGTTGAGGTGCAGTACCCTACATGGTTGGCGAATGTGGTCCCTGTAGTAAAGAAGAATGGAAAGGTCAGGGTGTGTGTGGATTATAGAGATCTGAACAAGGCCTGCCCTAAAGATGATTTTCCACTACCCCACATCGATGTGTTGATAGACAGTGCCGCCAATTGCGCGATGTACAGCTTTGGAAATGGTTATGTGGGCTACAACCAGATCCTGAACAAAATAGCTGACCGGGTTAAGACCGCTTTCATCACAGAGTGGGGGACCTACGCCTACCCAGTCATGCCTTTCGGCCTGAAGAATGCAGGGGCCACATACCAGAGGATGGCGACCAAGATCTTAAGCGACCTGATCCACAAAGAAGTAGAGGTGTATGTCGATGACATGATGGTCAAGTCAGCCACCCGAGAGGGACACTTTGAAGCTCTATAAAAGTTCTTCACCAGGATTGACAAGTATTATCTGTGACTTAACCCCAAGAAGTGCATTTTCGGAGTGACTTTAGGAAAACTACTGGGACATGTCGTCAGCCAGAGGGGAATAGAAATTGACCTAGACAAGGTGAAGGCCATCAGAGAGATGCCCGTGCCGCAAAAAGAGAAGGATGTAAGGAGTTTCCTAGGCAAGTTGCAGTATGTCAGCCGATTTATTACCAAGCTCACTTCAATATGGGAGCCTGTTTTTAAGCTGCTTAGAAAGAATCAACCTGTGGTCTGGAATGAAGACTGCCAGAAAGCTTTTGATAGCATCAGGGAATATCTGTTGAATCCGCCAGTGCTAAGGCCGCTGCAATCGATCAAACCGCTTATCCTGTATCTGGCAGTAGAGGGCAGTTCAGTGGGCGCCATGATGGCTCAAGAGGATGAATTTGGGCTAGAATTTGCAATTTATTACCTCAGCAAGAAGTTTCTGGCTTATGAGATAAAATATGCTGAAGTAGAGAAGATCTACCTTGCAGTGATTTGGGCGTCAAAGAAACTGAGACATTACTTCCACTCATACAAAGTTCAAGCAGTTGCCAAGCAGAATCCGTTAAGATATTTGTAGGAAGCACCGTCTTTGCTTGGTAAGATGGGGAGGTGGCTGCTCTTGCTACAGGAGTTTGATGTGCAATACATCACTCGCAAAACTATTAAGGGGCGAGCCGTAGCCGAGTTTCTTGCTGAGCATCCTATTCAAGGAGACACTCCCGAGTTCACCTTTCCTGATGAGAGCATAGTCACGATTTCTATCCAGGGATGGCAGTTACAGTTATACGGGGCAGTGAATAACAGAGGGGCCGGAGTTGGAATCATCTTGACAACCCCAGATAATGAGAAACTCCCCCTAGCCAAGAAGCTGAGGTACAAAGCAACCAACAATGAAGCCGAATATGAAACATGCACTTTCGGGTTAGAAGCTTTAGCTGCATTGGGGGCAAAGAATATAGAAGTCTTTGGTGACTCATCATTGGTGATCAACCAGATCCGAGGTGAGTGGGCTGTAAAAGAAGAACGGCTGGTACCCTATGTTGAATATTTGAAAGAGGTATGTGGGCAGTTTGAGACTTGCACTTTCCACTTCGTGCCGAGAGATGAGAATCGTCTAGCTGATGCGTTGGCAACCTTAGTGTCAATGTGCGATAATCCTGAAGGAGTAGCTATGAAGCCAGTACTGATTTCAAGTTCTGAGAAGCCCAGCTTTGAGATCAAGCTTGTAATGGAAGTAGAAGTGGCGGATGGGAAACCATGGTACTTCGACATCATGAATTACTTGGAAAACAATAAGTTTCCAGAAGAAGCTACTGAGAAAGACCAGAGGATGATCCAGAAGCTTTCTACTCAGTTCATATCCTTGGAAGGGGTGTTGTACAAAAGACAGTCAGACGGGATTCAGCTCAGGTGCTTGAATGAAAAAGAAGCCCGCAAGGTGATGGAGGAAACCCATGCAGGTGTCTGTGGGGCCCACATGAACGGTTTGGCCTTGGCTAAGAAGATCATGAGACAAGGCTTCTATTGGCTTACGATAGACAATGATTGCTCGAAATATGTTAAGCAATGCCAGTTGTGCCAACAATACGCAGACTTGAGACACCTACCAGTATCGGAGCTACATAACCTGACATCACCTTGGCCTTTCGCTGCTTGGGGGATAGATATCATTGGAGAGATTCGCCCTATGGCATCCAATGGGCACAGGTACATCATAGTCGCAATTGACTATTTTACCAAATGGGTAGAGGCAGAATCCTTCAAAAAGATTGACGCAAGGGATATGGCCAAGTTCATAGAGAGGAATCTGATCTGCAGATATGGCCTCCCTCATCACGTAGTGTCTGACAATGGGGTACAGTTCATGGGGGAAACCAGGAAGCTCCTCGGGAAGTATGGTGTCAAGCATCATAAATCTTCCCCCTACCGACCACAAGCAAATGGAGCAGTAGAGGCCGCGAATAAGAATATGAAGAAGATCCTGTCCAAGATGGTCCGAACCTACAAAGACTGGGCTGAAAAGTTACCCTTCGCCCTGTAGGGATATAGAACAACGGTAAGGACGTCTACAGGCGCTACACCATTTTCCCTGGTATACGGAATGGAAGCAGTATTGTCAGTTGAGATGGAGCTCAAATCACTGAGGGTGGTCATGGAGGCCCAAGTTCCGGAGGCCGAATGGGCGCGGCAGAGGCTACAACACTTGAACTTACTAGACGAGAGTAGGCTGAAAGCTTATTATCACAACAAGATTTACCAGAAGAGATTGGCAAGGACTTTCGGGAAGAAGGTGAGAAAGCATCCGTTGAAAGAAGGGGACTTAGTGTTCAAGCAGATGAGGCCAGGCATACCAGATATCAGGGGAAAATTCAGACCTACCTGGGAGGGGCCGTATATCCTTAAAAAGCTGCAATCTAAAGGAGCCGCAATCCTGTCGGATAGTAATGGGAATGAATTCAAAGAACCAATCAATGTCGACAGACTCAAAAGGTTCCATGGCTAAAGACCAAAATAAAAAGAAGAGAATAAAGTGCCCTGCAGGTCGAAAACCGAAAAAAGGCGGCCGTGCTAAAATCGGGCGCCTCGACAGGGTGAAAACCGAAAAAAGGCATCCTGTGCAAAAATTAGAGGCATGAGAGAAAATGTCCGATCGTGAAAACCCGAGAGGGCCGATTGGTAACAGGAGTTGATGCTGTTAAAATTTGGTTTCATGTATTAACAGCGCGTAAGCAGCTGAGTAAATGTCAAAACTGATCATGTATGCTGAAATTATATGAAAATGTACACAAATTCGTGAAATAGAATGAATATTATTCTTTTCATTTTTGTCATTTCCTAGTTCTGCATTAAAAAGAAATGTAACACCAAAAGAAAAATATATGTAAGCTAAGCTAAGTCCTGCTGCTGCTCTCGCCGACCAGATGCTTGAGCCCTCGAGTCCTGTTATCAGATGCTGGACTAAGGATCCACTTCTTGTACTCGTTAGTTGAAGACACCGAATGATTGCTGAACCTCGGGATAACAGTCTTCACTGGTAGTTTGCCCCACAGCTCATGATACTGAGAAGCAAACGCAACCGAGAGAGCTCCTCCCCGAAAAGATAAGGGAACCCTCATTACATCATGGGTTATCCCGAGCTGACGCGTACATCGAGAAGTGATGCAGAAGGTGGCTCGACGGAGCCCACAGAGGGGAACACACCCTGATGGCCCATCAATGACCACATGAGACAGTGGGAGCCAGGCAGACGTGAAACTGATGTCATCATCTGACAGCTCGCCAAATCTGGTAATGCCTTCACCAGCAGTGGCACACCCATGCAATCGTTGACGTGGGAGGAAGTGGCTCGGCGAGTACTGTGGGGTAACCCGAGGAGGTGGCTCAGACAGCATCCTCAGTTTCTCTTGCAGCCAAATCTAAAAAATAAAAAAAAAATAAAAATAGAGCCGCTGGAGTAAGTAGGGTTTACTTCAGGCAAAAATAAGGCACAGGGTTGTGTGAAAATCCAAAAGGACGCACCTCCCGCTGAGAAAAGCTAGTGTGAAAATCCATAAGGGACACACTACCTTTAAAATAATGACGTACCTGGAGCAATAAGGGGTTGCCAGTAAAGGTTGCGGTGGATCCAGAGCTCACAGCATCCAAGCCCAGAATGGTTTCAGCCAGAATGAGTGGTAAGGGTGATAATCCCAGATGAAAGTCGTTCAGGACTCCGAATAGGCGGGAGTCACCTGTCAAACCCCCTGGAACAACAGTGAGGAAGTTCACCATGCAAAACAAGAATATGATGCTTACCCGGTAGGTGGGGATGTCAGTGAACTGATCCAGAGCCTCGATCAGTGGCCCCAGAGCAAAGGAAGAGCCCGGCAGAATCAGCCGGACGGCCTCAGAAGAAGGTATGCCAAGAGCCATAGCTATGTCTCGGGTCTGGAATAGGCCGCAGCGGGGGACGCAAGGCAGAGCGCTAGGAGGGAACCAGGCTCCAAGAATGGTAGCTAACTCTTCAGGCAAAGGGCACAGTTCCTGGTAGGTGAACCGGAAGACGTGAAACCGGGGGTTCCAGAAGTGGGTCGCCGCCAGAAGGAGGTTCTGATCGACTTTGACCCGGCACAGATATTTCAGCCCAGACAGAGAAGAAAGGGCGCCTTCTTCACAAGTGTGTTTGTCATCTAAGATACGGTGCATTCTTTGTGCTAGAGAAGAAGACATGCTAAGAGAGACGAAAGGCTCAAGATGTTGGAAAATGAAGAGACATAAGAGGAGCAAAAATTTTGTAAGAATTTATAGGGAAGTGTCACCGACGGCCTACCCGCCTCTCCTAAGAGATAGCCTGCCCGTCGGTGGAGATCCACCTGGCAGATGCATACGTCAGCATTGCATTCATCACGCGCATTAACTCACATTTATTGAGCGACAGACGGCCAGCCCATCGGTCGCTCCTACAGACGCCCAGCCCGTCGGTCACGAAATTTTATATAAGGGCGAGTGACAGACGGTGCAGTGCCTGCTATCCCTTTCATTTTCTCTCTCAAACGATTTTTTTTTTTGCGTTTTTTTAGTTTTTTTCAAGCATTTCTTCTTCCCTTTTTCGCGATTTTTCCATATTTTCGCATTCTCTACTCACTAGGTGCTTGGATATTTATATTTCTTCAGTTTCTACACTTCTCGCGACTATAAGTAAGTAAATAACTACCTTTTTTGAATTTCATTCAATTTATTTCTTCATTTCTTCTTCCTTTAACCTTAAAAATGGTTAGGATGCTTTCGATGCCTTAGAAATTTAGGGAGAACGCTGTTGTGATCACATAGAAATAGAATTTTTTAGTAAAGTTAAATCTGAACCTTTGCATGATCACATAGAAATATAATTTTTCTATAGCTTTGGTGCCTTAAAATCACGCTTTCTAGCGCACTATTCTGTGCATATATTGTTTTTGAGGCCTGAGGCCATTTTTTTTTTGTTGTTGTTGGGAACACACTCTTGCCGGGGTGCGTCCCATTTTCATGCATATATTGTTGTTGAGGCCTGAGGCCTAATTTGATGCCTTTTTATGCAGGAGGTTGGGCATACCCTTGCCGGGGTGCTGCCCATATTTTCATTATTTATTCTAAAATTTAATATTTTTGTGTATAATGCATGCCTTGGGGCCTAGAAAGCCCATTTTTATTCACTTTAAATTATTTCCATGCTAATTTGCATGTTGCTTTTGCTTTGATATGTGCGAGGCATGTTGGGCAACTTCCTTTGACAGGACGTTCGCCCTTTTCATTTGTTATCAGTTTTCTATCTTGTTTTCGGGCCGCCATTGCCCTGGTGAGGCCTAAATGGGCCTTCACCTTGAAAATAAGTCTAATAATGCTTGTTTTGTCAAATTTTCGCTATCTAATTTTTTTCCTTTGCTGGATGCCTCCTAGACGCAGAGCACCGCAGGCCCAACCCGAGGTCGTAGTTCCGGGTTGGATGGATGATGAGTCAGCTCAGAGGTATAGAGCGTTGGCTCAGGTAGAGCTTCGGGCCAGCCGTTTTGTGTCCCGGCCGTTCCTAGAGGCCCTAGTGATGGCCCCAGAGTTTGATTTGCTTGTCGAGGGTGCTGGGTGGACAGAGTTCCTTGACCCCTCCATCCAGACTTTTACAGAGGCTACTCGCCAGGTCCTAGCCACTCTCCGCTATACCGGTTTTCAGAGCCCAGATATCGAGCCAGGGGTGATCCAGTTTTAGTTCGACGGCGACTAATACAGCATTACCAGGCAGAGATTCGCACAGGCCATGGGGCTCCCTACAGAGGAAGGGGTCGTGATCCCACGGCAAGCGGTGAGACGCGCCCATTGGGCGGCTATTGCCTTACCGGGAGTGTTGTATGATCATGATACAGCGAAGAGCACCGTACTGGTGTCTCAGGCACTCCGATATTTGTACAGAGTGCTATCCAGTTCGTACCTTGGTCGAGCTGGTAATCCAGGGTCGCTTAACGTGGCCGAGATCTAGAGCCTCTGGGCTATGGTGGCAGGCTAGCGTCTCAATATTAGCCATGAGATCTTGGCCAACTTGACCAGAGTCGGCAGAGGATTGACATCGGTGGTGATACTGGGAGGAGTTATCACCCGGTTGCTTTTGAGGTTGGGAGTTGCCCCAGACAGGTTGAGAGAACTGTTGGAGGAGGGGATCCATGTGGATGCCGCAGCGGTAGTACAGATGGGGATGATCTCCCCGATATCAGGCCAGGCAGAGGCCTACAGGGAGCTGACCATTCATGAGACCCGGCGGATGTTCTCACTTCCACCCTTGGGTCCAGATCCAGACCACCCGGAGCACCCAGAGGATCAGCCTCCACAGCCAGAGCTCCAGCCTTTGCCCAAGCCTCAGCCAGAGGATCAGCCTCCACCTCCGCCAGGGACAGTGCACATATCGGATGATGAGGACCCCGATGAGCCCTCTGACTACACACCCCTATGACATTCAGGGAGTCATATTTTTGTACATGTATGCTTTGTATATACATTGTACAAAATAGATATTTCTAGTGAAAAACTTTTGTTTTCAAGATTTATGCATTTATTCAGTTATTTATGATTCATTCATATAGCAGGTGAATATATGCCTTCACAATCACTCATATTCCAAAACAAAAAAATGATGAAAATGATGAATAACAACTCAATAAAGAAGAATATAAATGAAACATGACATAGCAGATGAGGCAAACTCACGCCATTGATAAACATGTTAAAAGACAACAACTCAAACGTGAATTAACAAAACCTTTTATCACACAGGTATAGAGAAACATCGATCCGCACACAGGCATCGATTAAAAGTCCGAGCAAGGGCGCCGAAGATCCTTTTTTGAGACGAGGAATCCGGCGAGATCTCCTCCTCTTCACACCGAATTTTTAGCCAAAAATCGCTACATCTCACAAACCCTGCACAAGCCGAGACGAGGCTAGTAGAAGCAGAAGATGCGGTTAGAGAAACTCTGCTCTTCATCAGATCAAGATTGTAGCCAGAGAGTTTCGCATCTCACAGTTCACGCGACAGCCAGAGAGTGCTACGCACCTTGCAGACCGGATGGGGGTTAGTAGGGGAACTTCAGATCGGAGACGCAGTTAGAGAAACACTGCTCTTCACCAGACCGAGATTGTAGACAGAGAGTGCTGCATCTCATAGTTCACGCGACGGCCACAGAGTGCTTCGCACCTTGCAGATCAGATGGGGGTTAGCAAGGGAACTTTAGATCGAAGCTGCAGTTAGAGAAACACTGCTGTTCACCTAGAGATTGTGGTCAGAGAGTAGCGCTTCTCACCAATTGAAGATGCAGTTAAAGAAACACTGCTCTTCACAGATCGAGATTGTTGCCAGAGAGTGCCGCATCTCAAGTTCACGCGACGGCCAGAGAGTGCTACGCACCTTGCAGATCGGATGGGGATTAGCAAAGGAACTTCAGATCGAAGTTGCAGTTAGAGAAACACTGCTCTTCGCTTCGAGTTCGTAGCTAGAGAATGCTACGTCTCGCCAACACCTACAAGTCGAGACGAGACCGATAGGGGTATCTTCGCATCGCCGAGCGGACCGAGACGAGGTCTACCCGACCAAAGGCATGGAAGGTAAGAACCGTTGTAGGTACGACTTCTTTCTTTCTGTCCTTTCTCTGAGTTTTGGCTTATCTAGGCGCTTGTGCACTAGTTTCCCCAAAACTGGGGGCAATTGTAAGCACCGTGTCCCGGAGCGGTCCGGATCAGAGGTTACCCTATGATGAAATCAGTATCCGAACCTGTATAAATGGTTGGGATTTGAAGGTTTTAGTCCCGCGTTCCACGAGAAGTGAGTCTTTTTACCTTTCGTAGGCAGAGGGGGAGAAAACAGGGATTTTCGAGTCAAAAAGGCATATTTTCCTCCACAGACGGCCTGCCCGTCTATGAGGCCAGCCCGTCGCTTAGGGTCACAGACGGCCTGTGGTATTTTCTGACACCCGTCGAAAAATCACCACCCCTGTCAGAACGCCGCCTGGTTTCCCGGAGCACGCAACCTTTTCGACGCCCGTCGGTGGATGTGACAGGGCCGTCGGACGAATCCTTATGTCAGAAGGATTCTTCCGACGCCCGCCTCCATACACCGACGCCCGTCGGTCGAGTCTGGCTTATATAAGCTCCGGATTTTAACTAGAAAAGGGTTCCAAAAAATTTTCAAGAGGGGAAACTCTGCCAAAATTCAAGCATATTTTCTCTCTCTTCCAGCAAACACATTCACGAAGGATTTCTTTTAATTAGAGGATCAAAATCATTAAAAGAAACTAAAATCAATTAGTTTTCTTTGAATCTTGATTTCAAAAATCAGTCTCTTGAGGGGTTTAAAGAGGAAATAATCAATTTTCCTTCTCTTGATCCTTCATCCTGCTTTTCGTGGAACGCGCGGGGCTCTAATCAATACAAGAATCTCACCCAAAGCAATTATCTGAGGGTAAATATTCCGGATTCTCTCTCCATATCATTTCATATTTACTCCTTATTTGGTTGTTTCTTTCAATTTTGTCATTATTCTTCTTTATTTTGACTCTCTTTATCTCACTTTGTGTTAAAACCCTTTTTGACTTTTAAAAAGAGTCCTTTTTACTATTTTTTTCAAAGATAGTGGTGACCGACGGGTCATCTTCTTTACCGACGCCCGTCGATCACCCCGTTCATAGACGCTCTTCCACTTGCGTGAGCGACGGACATGTCGATCAATTTGACAGACGCCCGTCGGTCACCTAAGAAAGACTGTTGCTGGGTTCTGTCTCCACATCTTCAAATCTTTTCTTTTTCTTTCAAGTCCTTTACACTTTATTCATGTTGATTTTTTTTATATTGACACCCTTTAACTTTCTGTGAGCAATGTATTGATCTCCCGGGACCATCCTGAGCTTGAGGGGGTATCTACCATATTCAGAGGATTTTGTCCGGTTTAGTTTCCTAACCTTCTTGATTATTTCCTTCATTTGTTATTCATTGACTGTCTTATGTACATAGATATTCTCTTTTCATATCTCGTTAAGTGTAAAAATGGATCAATGTTTTATACTCAATAAAAATGAGGTTTGTATAAATGCAAGGGTCCAATGCCCTATTTTTATCCAACAAAAATCATCTCATCACAAATAAAAACATCCAATTTTAATAATGATGCATGCGAGGACCAAAGTCCTCAAAATAAGCAATGCCCCGATTCGTGTATGCATCGCACATTTACAAAAGGAGTTGTATTCCGCTCCTTGTATTATTGTAATTTATTGCTTTTGATATTTACTTGCCCATTTACGGCTTTCCAAATATGAATAAATGCGCCTTCGATTAATTGCATCGTGTGGAGAGGGAGCGAATTAATGATAATTAAAATTTGATCATAAAACAATCGAGGTAGAAATAGATGAGAAATCCTGGATCCAGCTCTAGTCTTTGGGCTCAAAGAGGCTAGAGGTCTACCCTCCAAGACACCTTTTTGTGCCACGAGACTTTAGCGCTAATCCTAGGCTCCTTAGGGCGAGAGGTTTACCTTCCATGACCCCTCTGGCTGGCCCAAAATGGATACTAAGCGCAGTCTGAGGCTCTCCGAGGCGAGAGTAACTTTCCCAATGTTCTATTGGGTGGCGACTCCATGAAACCTCCTTGTTGCCCAACATAGATGCACTTGCGATTTATTGCAAGCTGCCAACGGACCCACAAATGCCCCGATCGCCCTCGAGCGGGCGGCCGCAGGGATCCGGCGCGCGTCACAGTTACCAGGTGAGTATTGGTATGGCTCCTTATGAGGTATTGTATGGGCGGAAGTGCAGGACACCGGTTTGCTGGACTGATTTGTCAGAAAAGGCTTTGATAGGTCCGGATATAGTGAGAGATACTGAAGAGAAGGTAAGGATTGTTCGGCAGGATCTAAAAGCAGCTAAAGATAGATAGTGCTCTTATGCCAATCTGAAGCGCAGAGATATTCAGTATGAAGTGGGGGATAAGGTTTTCTTGAAAGTGTCACCGTGGCGAAAAGTTCTTCGTTTTGGAAAGAAAGGCAAGCTAAGCCCGTGCTTTATTGGACCATATGAGATTTTAGGAAAAGTGGGTCCAGTAGCGTATCGGTTAGCTTTGCAAATGGAGTTAGCCAGACTGCATGATGTCTTCCATGTGTCAATGCTTCGTCGATATCGATCAGACCCTTCTCATGTATTATCAGTAAGATATCCGGGTTCAGTCAGATCTTTCGTATGATGAAGAGCCAAAAAGGATCGTGGATAGAGAGATCAGACAGCTTCGGAATAAGCAGATACCGTTGGTTAAAGTCCTGTGGCAGTATCATGGTGTTGAGGAAGCTACGTGGGAACCGGAAGAAGCTATGAGATTACAATATCCTCAGTTATTTAGAGCAGGTGAGAATTTCGAGGATGAAATTCTGTTTAGTGGGGGAGTATTGTAACACCCCAAAACCGCCCTGGTAGTCTGAGCCTGTCTGAGTCTGAATGTGCCTGTCTATATCTATGTGTGTGCGTACTTGTGTGCATTTTGATGTTGCATGCATGTTAATTTATTTAAGTAGGTGTTTATGGTTGTGATGCTTGAGGTGAGGATTTGCTAGTGTGTGTTTAAGGATAGGGAAGTAGGATGTGAATAAGTGATAATTGTATGTGAGTGAGAGTATGGGAGTAGGGTATGCATGTAGGATCCTTTCCTATGAGAGAGTGACACTTGGCAAGTAGATAGGGTTGAATTTAGTAGGTGAGGAAATAGAGGACAACTGGAAATCACTTTGTTTTCTTCTTCCTTTTTCCCGTTGCCTTTCCCCACCCTCACGCCATTTTCATCCTCTCTTTTCCTTTTCTTCACCTTTCCTTCTCCTTCCTTACATATTTCTACTCTTCTCTTCTTCATTGGGTGATTGTTTAACTGGGTTATGTCTCATAAGTTCAAGGGTGACTTTAAGTTAGTAATATCTTAGATTCTTTTCTTCCTCCTCTCTAGGTTTGATTTTTCACTTATGTGTTAATTGTTAGAATTAAACCTGGTTGTGTTTGATTTATGGTTCAGAGGAGCTTCCTAGAACATCTAAGGGGAAAGAGAAAGCGAGTGGAAGCGGAGCTCACGACTAGGAGCAAAGGAAATCAGGTTTGGGAACGTTTGTGTATTTTGGGATTTTTGTTTGAGAAATTTGATTGAATTTGAACTTAATGTAATTTCTAGGGTTTGTGTTCTTGAGGGACTTGGACGTGTTTATGCATGATTTTGGTTGTGCTGATTATGGAATTAAGTTATTTTTATGTTATTTATGATGTATGGAAGATCTATTGGAAGGTAAGTGGAGATTTGAATTGTTTTGAGCTATTTTGGAGTTAATCCTGGTGAAATTCCTGTTCCCAGTGTGTGTGAGTAACGTGACTAGACAAGAGAAGAGAAGAGAGGTCTGTCACGAGTGGTGACGACCGTGACGACTCGTGACTAGCCAAGAGAGGTCTGTCACGAGTGGTGACGATCGTGATGACTCGTGACAGAGGAGGCCTGTCATGAGTGGTTACATCCGTGACGACTCGTGACCGGCCAACCTTGTTAGTCACCACCCATTTTCTGAATTGTTGCTCAGTTTTATCTTAAATGAATTTCATATCTCTTCTGAATGAACTTATACTATTGTATAATACATGTCATACTTTTATGTGCTTTTATATAAGTGATACCATGATTCTTTAGATGAACTGTATCCTGTACTCTGAAATATGAATTGAATGGTTTATGCATGACCTGTTAGAGTCTAGCAAGTGGATAGTTAGGCATGCCTAATAGAGTTATGTGTAGCTGCAGCCATGTGTACGATTTGGACCCTGATCAGGTCCCCCGAATGGATCTTCGTGATCTTTCTGTTGAATCTTACCTAAGATTCTATGTGAAAATACTTTGGAACAAGGATAAAAAGATTGTTTTGATACCCTCGGGTATCTATGTGTTATGAGAATATTGCTGGTAACTCCAGGTATCTATGTGTACTCGTTATCCACTATCTTGATATAGCAAGTGCAAAAGTGTTATTGGATGTTATGCATAAGTTCTGAATTATTGCTTATTGAGAATAATATAATTACAGTGCTACTACGCATTAGTTTGATTTATGATATCTTATCAAGTAACTGTGCCATTCGTTTGTGATTATTTGTTAATGCCACTGTGAGTGGCAGTATTGCATTTTGTGTTTTCCCCACTAAGCGATTTTGCTTAGCACGGGTGTTTTATCCGTGCAGGTGTGGAAGATTTTGGTATAGTCGGTCAAGGCGTGCCGCATTGGGAAGGCCATCACAACTAGGGATTGGAGTTTTATAGTATAGGCTTTCCTGTCTTTTTGTATAAGATGTAATATTTTGTGTGCCCTTTGAAACAGTATTCTTTGGGCCTTTGTATATATGAAATCTTTTGTAATATGTACAGACTTTGTTTATGAATATATAACAGAAAAGAATGAATTTTTCTTGTTCAGTACCGCTGTGCTTCTCTTTTATAAGTTTTATGTTATCTCTGTTTTATCTGTTTACTTGCTGTGATCGAATGTTTTGGTATGTGTAATGTGACACTCCTATCTATCGGGACTCTTCTCCCTCTACCGGGGTAGAAGTCTCTAGGGTATAGGTTGGGGTGTGACATTTGGTGGTATCAGAGCATTTGGTTTGGTTGTTTCTGGGTCTTAGTATGTTAGTGAGTCTGTTAGAGTTGTGTTGGCCTGATGCGTATTGCGTCTATGTTTTGTAGTTGATGGAGTCCTCGCATGAGACGCCGGAGGGTTCAGCTAGGAGTGTGAATCCTCCTGAGCGAGATCCATCAGTTGGGGGTCTGGCTCAGCCTCCTAGGGGGCAACCTGAAGTGCCTATGGTTCCATTGGAGGCGATGCTTAAGGTTTCACAGGATATGGCCAGAATGTTTGAAAGAGTGGCAGCACCGGTAGCACCTATCGAGAAGCTGAGAAAGCATGGAGCGGAGGATTTCTTTGGTACGGGTTTGGATGAGTCTGATAAAGCGGAGATGTGGATTGAAAAGGTAAAAAGGGTGTTAAGGGAGATTAAGTGCCCACCTGACCAAGAAGTGGAATGTGCTGAGTCTTTGTTGCAAGGCTCTGCTTATGATTGGTGGAGGATAGTGATTAGTCAACCTCAGATTCCTGAACCTAGGACCTGGGAGTTCTTTGAGAACGAGTTTCAGGATCGGTTTGTGACTAAGGCTTATAAAGACTCCAAGTGGGTGCAGTTTCTAAGTCTGAAGCAAAGGACGATGTCAGTGGCTGAGTATGAAAATGAGTTCACTAAGCTTAGCAAATATGCACCGCCAAGGGTTCTTACAGATGAGTTCAGATGTCAACACTTTGAGTTAGGGTTGAATGAATCCTTAAAAGTAATGTTAGTTTCTCTGATGTCGGCCCCGAATGTTAGGTACTATCAGTTGGTTCAAGCAGCCTTGAGGGCGGAGCGCTCAGAGAACATCTTGAGAGAGAAAGCTCAGAGAAGGAAGTCTTCTAGGGGTGGATCTTCTTCTGGAAAAAGACCAAGAGAGTCGCAAGGAAACCCTATTAATGAGTCTATTGCTAGTCCGGCCTCTAGAGGGAGAAGACAGGGCTCTTCTAGGGGATCGGGCGCAGGTAGAGGTGAAGGTGCTCCCCGAAGTGCCCATTGTAATAAGCTACATTGGGGCGAGTGTCGGTGGTTAACGGGAGGTTGTTTTAGATGTGGTTCCACGGACCACTTCCTTGTGAATTGTCCAAGTCGGTATGAGAGTCCTTTGGGGCAACAAGAAGTTAGTCGAGCTGGGTCCAATATACCCCAAGGTAGCCGTAATAGAGGTAGAGGATGGGGTCGTGGAGGACGGCCTCGTGAGAGAGAATCCTCCGAAACAGTGGATTATGATTTTCTCAGAAGAAAGGAGATTCGAGAGGAAGTCATGATTGCTACAATTGGATGGACTGAATTCTTTAAAAAGGTAGAGTGGGTACATCTACAACTCACACGAGATTTTTTGGCCACAGTCCATTGCAGAATTGATAAGCCGAACGTGGAGGATCCTAGGTTACTGACATTTTTGCTTAATAAGAAGGCGTATAGGATGATATTTAATCAATTCAATGAAGCAATCAGATTCTCTATAGCAATTGGGCTTCTATCTGCGATCCAATTCTCCCACCCAATACATCCTAGGGTGATCTAAGGCCCACCATCTGAGAAACCATGCTGCAAAAATACTACACAGGTTCTTTGCCCTTTCATTCTACTGTCATACAGAAGCTTTAGGTGTTATTAATCAGGGAGAAGCTTTATTTCTCCATTATATGTTCAATGGTATTAAGTTAAATGAGGCGTATTTCTTGTGGAAGAAATTTGAAGATCTCTAAGGAAATCCTGTGAAAGTGAAGAAAATTTCTATTAGTTGGGTGGCAACAGTTTTAGCCAAGGTAGTGGGCCATTCTCCTTTAGGTCTAGATTTGAGACCCTATCCCACCATGGATTTTAGAATAATGAAGAACCTACACACTGCGATAGAGGATACTGAATACACTTGTCTCATGCACTTAACCACTCGAGATAAATACTTGCTCCTGGTAGAGAGAGGAAGGGTAGCTCTACCTGCTGCCCCAACTGATACTAATGATGATTTGGATGAGGGAGGAGCTGCTCTAAATACTGTACATAATATTCCTAAAACTCATCCCTCACTTGGAGAACTTGCAGATAGGTTAGGCCCAGGTTCATTCAAGAGTAGATCAGATGATGGCTTACTTGGAGAGAGCACAGATGGACAAAATGCATCTTATTGGCAAATTGGATGTGTAGGACTAAAGGCTAAATTTATTTGAGCAGCATATAGAACAGATGGAGCAGTTTCTAGATCTAATCAGCCAGGAGTCCAAACAGTTTCATCAGAGTATCATGGATAGATTTCCACCACCCCTTCCTCCTCTAGAGTGATTTTCGAGAGTTATTCTATTAGAATTTTTGTACTTCATTTATCTTTTTTTTAATTGATAAACTGTTTGATTGCTGGGAACAACAATCTCATAAGTGTGGGGTGGGGCACATTTTATTTGCAGTACTTTTGGGGGGAAGTTGAAAAGTTGATTTTTGATACTTGTGAAGTTATTTAGCCACCCGAATTTTTACTTTTAGCTTTAGTTGTTGGTTTTAAGTATGGGTGTTCGAAAAAAATCGGTGAACTTGATTAAACGAGAAACCGATCCAAAAAATCAGTTATATGAACCAATTTTTATGGTTAATGTTTAGTGCTTTTAAAAAATCGATATTAATTGACTGGTTTTTTTAAGCTCATGGACCGATTAAACGAACCGATACATGAACATGCCTATAATTTATTAACTTTATTTCACTCTTTCTTTCTTTTTATTATACTTTTTTATTTTATTATTTTATTATTTATATTCCTTTAATTTTCATTTATTTTAAAATATATTTCAATTTCATTTTAGTTTTTTGTAAAGACATTATAGTTAGATAATTTATTAATTGTTCAATATGCCTATATTTAATTAATGAAAATGAAAATATATTCAAAAAGTTATATAGCATTAATATATTAACTAAAATTTTTAATTATTCAAAAAAAACAAAAATTTTACATATATGTGAAAATAATGTGTGTCAAGTTATAAAAAATAAAGGAAAAGAGTTGTTAGCGTTGAATGGATTTATTTTAATAATTTTGTATTTTTTAAGCATTTTTGTTATAATTTTTTTTATTATTCTAATTATTTTAAAGTTTTAAAGTTTTTTTTTATTTGACGATTAGTAAGTGTAACTGTCCATCTAATTAGAGTGATATGGACTGGCTAATTTATTTACTTATTAATTCTTAATTCTTTAAAACAAAGTTTCTTATATCCACCAAAAGCTTTTATTTTAACAACAATGATGTTATATTATAGTAGAAAAGTTTTAATTTTTAAGTATCTTGAAAATTTTAATTTTATTGATGAATTCATCTTATAATTATAGTGGTTAACCAAAAAATATTGGTTAACTGATTCGAAAAACTGAAACCAATGGACTGGTTAACCAATTGTAAAGGACAGATTAATGGTTTGTGTCTTAATAAAATTGAAATTAATGGACTGCTATTGCTCAATTTGCCTCCTCCATCGCATCCATTCGAGTTAACACTTGCTTTCAACCAGCAGCACTGCTACCCTCACTAGCATTAGAATTGGACTCCCCATCATCATCAGCGTCTTCATCATCAGATTCCTCACTCTCTGCAGCAGCTGTAGAAGTAGCAGGTGCCTTGCCCTTGCCACCGTCAGATTTCCTGGTACGCTCATCAACAGAAAAAATACTGGAGGTCAACCTCCTCTTTTTAACAAATTAGAGTTCATAAAAAATGGAACATTAAGCATAGCAATTTTCTCATCCTTATCAGGCACAAAACTAGACAATTGCCCCAAACATCCTAAAATAATTCTTGTAATAATATGCCCTATTCCAATGGACTTAGTCTTATACAATCCATTGAAAATAAAAGATACAGAACAAGCGATTTTCTTACTTTGAATAAAGGACAACACAAACAAGTCTTTCACTTGGACTTTATTACTCTCAACTCTACCAAACATAGAATGGTATAAATATTTGTGTAATAACAACATAGCCTCATTTTTAATTAAAATATTGGTAGAGTTCTTAGCGTCAAAATGAGATATACCAGTCAAATTTTTCCAATTGTCATGTACAATAATGTGTTGGTGAATAAATTATTTACCATTCAATGGAAACCTAAACCAAGTGTGCATATCATCAAAACCAAAAACATACCCTATACAATTGTGCCTAAATTGCATGCTAGTCTTCTTTTCATCAACATAAGACAAAGTAACAAAGAATTCCAAAGCCCAATCCTTACGAACAGGCAAATTCATTGTAACAAAATTTTCCCATTTCATGCACTTTAAGTATTTGTTAATATCATTCTCAAGCACCAATGTCTTAAGCAATTCAAAATCAAAATTCCAACTACCTACAATTGATTTCTTTGAAAAATCTTCAAATTTCGGACCCTCTTCATCAGATAAGAGAGGAAAAGGACACTCATACCTATTTTGCAAGAAGATGGAATCATGGCTTTGTGAGGAAGACCCAGCAGCAGCCTTTTTCTTCTTATCCTCCAATGTCTTTTGGCACACCATGGTGAAAAGCTCAGCAAAAATAGAGTAAAATCACAGCAAGAATCAAGAAGCAAGAACCCAGAAAAACTAGAGAAGAAGAAGAAGTTAGAGAGAAAACAAAAGGAATGAGTGAAAATGAGGAATTAGGGCACAAAAAGTATTTATATGGGGTGGAAATTTAAGTTGCAATGGTCAGAATTCCCCTCATAAATTCAAATTCTGCACTTCGTCGCGCTCATGACAGAAGCAAATTTCACCAGCCACTGTGCTTGTGAAACCAAGCGTGCTAGTGACAGAAGCAATTCCCTCGATCTGTTACGCTCGTGAAGCTAGGCACATTTGCGATAGAAGCAAACTTAAACAAGCGCTCGCGATAGAAACAAAACAAAAAAAAAATACAATGCATATTATGTTTTGAAGAAAAAACCCTATATTTAAAACTTATATGAATAGACCTACTTACAAATTTAACCTATAGAACAAAAAATAAACTGTGTTAGTAACACTTTAAGCCAAAATACTAAAATGAAAAATAATTAGCAACACAAAAATAACTTATAAATGAAATAATTACAGCATACAATTAAAGATAGATCAAATAACCTTCAACCCAAATGTAAAGTGATACACAAGACCTCTTTAACCTAAAAATTACCATCTAGATACACCTTACACCTTTGACCATTAGCCTTAAACAATTCTCCTTTACTATTTTTAAGCTCCAAGTAACCATGATAAAAAACACGAGTCACCTCAAATGGCCCACTCCATCTAGACCTGAGTTTTTCGTGAAATAACTTCAACCTTGAATTAAACAAAAGGACCTTGTCTCCCACTTTAAAATTCTTATGCCTAATATGTGTATCATGCAATTTTTTAGTTCGCTATTCATGCATTTTCATAGGAACTAAGGCTTAACTCACCAAGTTCATTCAATTGCAACCGTCTCTTAATACATACCTCCTTAAGACCATATTTTAAAGCTCTAATTGCCCAAAAGGCCTTATTCTCCAACTCAACGGGCAAATAACATGCTTTGCCAAAAACTAATATATACGGTGACATACCAATTGGTGTTTTAAATGCAGTGCAGTATGCCTAAAGAGCATCATCCAACTTATGTGCCCAATCTTTCCTTGAACTAGATACCATTTTTTTAAGGATCCAGTTAAGCTCCCTATTAGAGACTTCAACATGACCACTAGTTTGTGGGTGGTAAGGTGTTGCTACCCTATGATGCACCCCATATTAATGTAATAAAGAGGCAAAAGATTGGTTTATGAAATGTTTACTTCCATCACTTATTATAGCTCATGGCACTCCAAACCTTAAAAATAATCTCTTCAAAAAATTGACATCCACTTTTACATCATTTGTTGAGGTTTCCTGAGCTTCCACCCACTTAGACACATAATCTTCTCCAACTAAGATATAGATTTTCCCAAATGAAGTAGGAAAAGGACCTATGAAGTCAATTCCCCATGCGTCGAAGATCTCTACCTCCAAAATATTTGACAAGGGCATCTCATCTCTTCTCCCAAGGTTGCTAACCCTTTAGCATTTATCACATTGAAACAAAGTGGGCCGATAAAACTCACAATCAAGAACCCTAGCAGCAGTTTTGGTACTTCCATTATGCCCCGAATGTAGAGCTGAGTGACAATGGTTAAGAATGTAGGCATACTCATCTTCATCAACACAATGCCTTATGACACCATCTCCATAAATCTTAAATAGGTAAGGCTCTTTCCAAAGGTAGTACTTAACATCTACAAAAAACTTTTTCCTTTGCTGAAAAGTTAAGTCGTTTGCCAAAATTCCTGCACCACTGTAGTTAGCAAAATCTGCATACCAAGGTACATTAACATGCTCAACCATTATAAGTGTTTCATCAGGAAATTTTCATTTATTGCATCATTATCACCCATAAGTCCCTTATCATTTTCTAACCTCGATAAGTGATCAACCACTACATTTTCTGAACCTTTCTTATCCCTTATCTCTATATCAAATTCTTGCATTAAATGAACCCAACAAATAAGATGAGGTTTAGCATCTTTTTTAGCAAATAGATATCTAAGAGCTGTATGATCCATGTACACAATAAACTTAGACCCCAACAAGTAATATCTAAATTCATCATATGCAAACAAAACAGCAAACATCTATTTTTCAGTTGTTGTATAATTTAATTGAGGACCCGACAATGCATGACTTGCATAATATATCACATGCAAATGCTTATCCCTACATTGACCTTACACAAGTCCCACAGCTAGGTCACTAGCATCACACATCAATTCAAAAGGCAGACTCTAATCTAGTGAAGTAATAATGGGTGCACTTACAAGGGCTTTCTTTAACCTCTCAGTAGCTTCCATGCATTCACTTGAAAACTCAAAAGGCACATCTTTAACCAAGAGGTTAGTCAAGGGTTTTGTAATCAACAAAATTTTTTTAATAAACTGTCTATAAAACCCAGCATGCCGTAGAAAAGACCTAACATCTTTAACCGTAGAAGGTGGAGGTAATGTTTCTATTAACTCATTTTTAGCCCGATCTACTTCAATCATTTCTCTTGAAATTTTGTGGCCCAACACTATACCTTCCTCAACCATAAAGTGGCACTTCTCCCATTTAAGTACTAAATTACTTTCCTCACATTTAGCTAGCACCTTGTCCAAATTATATAAGCACAAGTCAAAAGAATACCATAAACGGAGAAATCACCCATAAACACCTCCATAATCTCCTTTATCATATCACTAAAAATAGATGTCACGCACCTTTGAAAAGTCGCTGGTGCATTACTAATCCAAATGGCATCCTTCTATAGGAAAAACTCTCATATGGGCAAGTAAATGTAGTTTTCTCCTAGTGACTAAGGTACATAAAAATTTGAAAATACCCCGAAAAATCATCTAAGAAACAGTAATGAGAATGCCTAGCTATTCTCTCTAACATTTGGTCTATGAATGGTAATTGAAAATGATCCTTTCTAGAGGCTACATTTAATTTCCTATAGTCTATGCATACTCTCCAACCAGTGGTAGTCTGTGACATGCATCGAACCGGGAAGGGCCTTTTTATGAAAGCCTGCTTCTAGGGCTCGACGGATTGGTTCGCGTCTTTTGATATTGGGTGCCAAGAGACATTTTGGAATCCCTACCCAATAAAACATTGGGGAGTTCATCTAGCTTCATGACACCTTTAGGCACCTTTGAGGTATTTTGGAGTCGCCACCCAATTTATAAAAAATTGGGAAAGGTCATCTAACCTCTATGGTGTAAACCAGAGAACGTATTCGAAACTTCACTCTTATTTTTGCCTTGGTTAATTATAAGTGAGTTTTTAGATTATAGAATTCCATCTCTCTTCTCATGCGATTAATGCAATTTATCAAAGCGCATTGCAATCATCTAGAAAGCGATAAAAGAAAGCCGTAAAGAAAGCTATAAATAAAGCGATAGATAAAACGGTAAACATGCCAAGCACACAATTATAAAGGAAAAAATAGGGACAGAATACAATCCCTAAATGAAAGAAAGGTAAATAAAATTGCCCCAAAAATAATTAATTACAAGGGCCCACAAGACATATGAACATAAATTTAAAACTAACAAAACAAAGTCAAACATGGAAAACGACATACATAAATCGGGTTATTTATTCGGTCTAGGAACATTGGTTCCTTCATGCTCACTTAAAGAGCGATCGAAGAGTTAGTTTGATTGTTAGTTTGAAAACCAGGATAAGTGATCCCATTTTTAGAAAATTTAACTCTTCATTTTCATTCATGATTTTTTACATTCCTTGGCTAAAAACGGGGACATTGGTCCCAATTTTATTACTAAAATCCCAATTTAGTTATAAAAATATTATTGTAATTTTTTATCTTACACGCCTATAAAATAAAATATTTTATTTATAAGCAAAACACAATCACACAAGTAGGGGATAGGAAAGGTCTCACCCAAACGATGTGGTCTCCTACGCCCCATGACCCCTCCGTGTGGTCACGGCGATGCTCAATTGAGCGACATCACGTTTTACCCAAACACGAGAAAAACAATAATAAACAAATATTAGCAATAATTATAACATTAAATAAATAAATATAGAGACAAGAGAAAGTATAACAAATAATTAACGCGTGCTTATGTTATAAAACGGGTTAAATTAGACATGTTAATTTAATATACATGTAACAGTCCTAATACCGGGTTAGTCGTAAATAGTATTTTTATAGAGTGAATAGTGTTTTCGGGGTGAATAGTACTTCTCGGAATCGAAAAATATTTTATCGGACCATTGGATAGAGCTCGTCAATACGAGTCCGTAGGCATAAATCTCATGTCAATCGGAGGTCAAACGAGTCCAAAATGGCTGAAACAGTAAACAAAAGTATTTATTTCAGTAAAAAGTGGGCCCAAGTGGGACCCACTGAAAAGTAAGAGCATGGGTGGGACCTACTGAATAGTAAATGTGGGACCATGATGACATCAGCGATGGCATCGGCAATGTCATGATGATGAATAGTAACTGTGTCCCCTAAAGTATAACATCATCATTTGGTTAAAAACATCATCATTTGGTTGGGTCCCATTGAATAGTGGCAGCGTCTTTGACTGGTCTTTGAATAGTAACTGTGGGTCCGTGAATAGTAAATGTGTGGCCCACAAAATAGTGACTCCGAGATGAATTGTACTTGTCGATCCTCTGAAAGAAATTCTCTAAAGCCTTAAAATGACCTTCTCGAGTAATCGATTTGATCATCATATCGTCAACATACACCTCTACCTCTTTATGGATTTTGTCATCAAGAATTTTGGTGGCCATTCTCTGATAAGTTGCTTCGACATTTTTTTATCCAAAAGGCATAACCCTATTGGCGAAAGTACCCCATTCCGTGATGAAGGCCGTCTTGATCTGATCTACTATCTTGTTGAGGATCTGATTGTACCCAGTGTATCCGTCCATAAAAATATACAAACTGTAGGTGGCAACGCTATCCACTAGGACATCTATATGGGGCAAAGGGAAGTCATCCTTCGGGCAAGCTTTATTCAGGTCTCGATAGTCAACACACATCCGAACCTTTCCGTCCTTTATGGCCATGGGGACAACATTAGCTAACCACATTGGGTATTGAACCTCCACTAAGAACTTAGCCTTAATATGTTTGTGCACCTCCTCTTTTGCCTTCTCTACCCATTCTGGCCTGAGCCTTCTAAGCTTCTGTTTGACTGGCTTATATTCTGGATAGGTTAAACTGGCATGTTCAGCGACTTCTCGATCAATCCCTAGCATGTCTTCATAGGTCCAGGCAAAGACTTTTTCATATTTTTTTAAGATTCTCTCAAATTCTAACCTCTCTTCAGGAGTCACATCGGATGCTATCAAGATTTCTTTTGGGTTTTTCAAAGTTTTGAAATTAAATGAGGTGGTATTAGTTGAGTTAATGTCAAATATGAATTATTCATGTTCCTGATCATGTATAAAAAAATCATGGGAAACATCACACAAGTAAGCAAAGTCATTCATCTTATTGAAATACTCAGCATTATAAGCATAATTGTCAAATAGTTCATAAATAAAAAGTACATCTGAAAAGCTAACGACTTTAGCTGATGCTGGCACCGAGTGATATTAGCTTAAATAGCTCATATTTAATCCATGTTTTGTTGTTGAAATAATGTTTATGTGCAGTTAATTGTGTTAGAATTAGGTATGTTTTATGCTTTTATTTAAGTTTTGTGTGTGTAGGAGAAAATGGAGAAGAATAAAGAAAGGAGCAAAAATGAGTAGAGAAAAGAAGGATCTATCGTGAGCGCGACTAGTGTCGCGAGTGCGACGGGAAGTGCCAAATAAAGAAGGAAAGAAGAAAGGAAGAGAAGAAAGCAAAGGAGAGATGCAATCTATCGCGAGCACGACAAGATGCACCATTGAAGAGAGCCAAAGAGAAGAAGAAAGGAGACTGGCGTGCATTGTCGCGAGCAAGGTAGTTTGTCGCGAGGCCGCGATATCCTGCGAAGAAGAACTAGTGCGAGGAAGGTGGGGTGAAGAAGCAGGCGTGTTCTGCCGCGAGCGCGACAGACGTCACGATCGCACCAGAAAGGAATGTTGGGCAGTTGAATTTAAATTTTGACTTGAAGAATCATATCTTTCCACCAAGTCTTGCAACCCTTTAAAGAGACACTTGAAAGGACACAACTTTTGCAACTCTATAAATATAACATTTAACTGTAATTTTAGGTGTTGAATTTTTAATTAAGAATTTCTATAAGTTTGAGAGTACATTTCTTTAGTCAAAGTTTTTAAGTTAGGATTTTTATGTTTTGAAGAGAAGATTTCTTACAAGGAAGAAGAGTATACTTTGTGAAAGGGAAAAGGGTTGAGAGTTCTCCTTCTTCATTTCTTATTTCTAACTTCTTCTTTGTAATTATTGAATAATGTATTTATGAACTTGAATATTTAATGTTATATTTTGTTATTCATATCAATTTGACATTCTTTCTTGTAGAATTTTCTATTAGTATTTTTATGCATGATCAATACAAGTAAGTGTTTAGTCGAAAGATAAATCCTTACTTAAATCCAATAGAAGTTCATCATTGAAGCATTATTTGAGAAATCGTAATGTTAGATGGTTGTTATAGGTTGTTTCTTATTCCTGAAAATTGCATTTATAACCCTCTAATTCATTAATGGAAATTGTGAGTTAGAATTATAAATGCATGTTTTAGGCACTCTAGTTTATGTCGAGAGAGTAAATTGGAATCTTATTCAACTTGGCTTGCATGACAAGAATACACTAATAATCAAGAATAATCAATTCAAGTTCTATTTATTATTACTTTATCATTATTAATCATTTGTCTTCTCCGATAATCAATAATTAGGTTAGATAGTATTAAACATAGTTTTTCCACTTTCACTCATAAAATTAATGATCATTGTAAACAAGATTAAAATTGAGTAGTAATAGTGTGTAATATTTATCACATTCCTCGTGGGATTGACATCTTTTGTACTATAACCGGTACACTGTATACTTGCGGAATTAGCACTTAGAATTAAGCTAACAAGTTTTTGGCGCCGCTTCTTGGGAACTGTTTGATTATTTATTGCCATTAAGAATCTTGATTTATGTTTTTGGATTACAATATTTAATTAAATTTGTTTTGTGTTATTTTACAGGATTTGATAGTTCATGCCTAGTACAAGGAGTTCTTAAGAAGAGCTTGAACCTTTAAATCTTGAAATAGAGAGATTTTTGTCCAGTAACCGGAAATCCAACAAAAAGAAAAATAAGAATAAGAGACCTATCATGGATGAAGAGGAGAATCCACCAAGGTTGATGGATTTTGCGAAGACCCGCATTGAGTGGTGCTCAACAAGGTGAGGTAAGGCCTACGGTAAATGCTAACAAATTTGAAATAAAACCATCTCTTTTGCAAATGATTCAAAATAGCATTCAATTTTATGGTTTGGCAAATGAGGATCCTAATGCTCATTTGGCAATTTTTTTGGAAATATGTGATACTTTTAAAATTAGTGGAGTTTCGGCTGATGCAATTAAGCTTAGGCTTTTTCCTTTCACTTTGAAGGATAAAGCCAAGGCTTGGTTGAATTCAGTAACTAAAGGATCAATAACCACTTGGGACCAATTGGCCCAAGCATTTTTATCCAAATACTTTCCTCTAGCCAAAACTGCCAAAATTATAAAAGATATCACAACTTTTGTGCAACATGACAATGAATCTTTGTATGAAGCTTGGGAGAGGTTTAAAGAATTGCAGAGAATGTGTCCACACCATAACCTTCCAAGGGAGTTGCTTATGCAAACCTTCTATAATGAAGTGAACCCTACAATTATAGGTACAATAGATGCTGCAGCTGGTGGCTCTCTTATGAGGAAAACAATAGAAGCTGCCTTTGAATTGTTAGAAGAGATGGCTATGAATAATTGTATGTGGCCCACCGAAAGAGTAAGAGAATCTAATTCTAATGCTAGGGGGGTACATGCCATAGATTCTGTGGTAGCTTTACAAGCCCAAATTGAGGCTTTAACTTAAAAGGTTAATAGCCTAGGAATAGGGGGTAGTTCACAAAAGGCATGTACCATTTGTGGCCAACAAAGTCATACAAGTGAGGTATGTAATTTGGGGTGAGCTAGTTCAGAAGAAAACGTTAGTTTTATCCAAGGGCAAGGGCATGGTAACCCATACTCGAATACATATAACCTTGGTTGGAGAAGCCATCCTAATTTTTCATGGGGGAATAATAGTAACCAAAATAGGGGTGTAGGATTTTAACCACCTCAAGATAGTTTGGAGCTTTAGAGGTTAAAATGAATAGGTTCTTAGAGGGGATTAACCTAAAGTTTAGTTCACAAGAAGAGAACCAAAAGATGCTAGAAACTAAGTTTGATTAAATCACTAAAAATCAAGCCTCATCCATCCAAAACTTGGAAGTGCAAATAGGGCAAATTGGTAAGGCTTTACATTCACGTATGCAAGGAAATCTACCAAGCAATACGGAGGAGAATCCAAGGGAACATCTTAAAGCCATTAAATTGAGGTTAGGTAAATATTATACCAATGAATTTGTTTCTACTAATGTGGATGAGAATGTGCAGGAAAATCAAAAGACATTTCAGAAGGATGAACCTTCTGCCGCGAGTGCGACAGAAGAGAGACAAGCAGACACCGCGGGCGCACTACCATTCGTGAGTGCAAAGAATGAGAATCTGCCTACTGTCGTGAGCGCGACACCTGTTGCGGGCGCGACAGAAGGGGTGACCAAAGCACAAACTCCACAAGTGTTTCAACCTCGTTTGCCATTTCCACAACGCTTGAAGCATCAACACCAAGATAAGTAATTCTAATCTTTTATTGATAAATTGAAACATTTAGACATATATTTAAATTTTATTGAGGCAATTACACAAATTCCTAACTATGCAAAATTCCTTAAAGACTTAATTTCTAAGAAAAGAAGTTAGGAGGACATATCCACTATAGAGTTGACTGAGGCATGTAGTTCAATAATTTCTAATAATTTGCATATTAAGCTAAAGGATAATGGTAGTTTTACTATTCCTTGCACTTTAGGGGATGTAGATTTTCCTAAGTGTTTATATGATTTGGGGGCAAGTACAAATCTTATGCCTTTGACTATCTTTAAGAAGTTAGGTATCTTTAAGAAGTTAGGGTCGGGCTATGTTAAACCTACTTCTATGGTATTGCAATTGGCTAATCAATCTATTAAGAAACCATATGGCATAGTGGAAGATGTGCTTGTGAAAGTTGATAATTTCATTCTACCTACTGACTTTGTTATTCTAGATTTTGTTTATGATGTAAAATGCCCAGTGATATTAGGAAGAACTTTCATGAGAACTGGTAGGGTTTTGGTTGATGTCTATGAGGGCACTTTAATTTTAAGAGTGGGGGAAGATAGTGTGGAATATCACATGGATAAGTCCCTAAAATATCCCTTGGATGAGAATGTGTGCATGAAAATAGATGTCATTGATGCTTGTGTTTTGGAAGTGTTAGACAATGCAGGTCAAGAGGAGGTTCATTTTGAAGAAGAAGTGCATGAAGAGGTGGAGCAAGAGAGCTCAAGGCCTAAACTTCTATATTGAAATGAAGCACCATTGCCACCTTCCATTGTAAGTCCTCCTAATGTAGAGTTGAAAGAGCTATCTAGTCATTTGAGGTATGCATTTCTTGGTCCAAATCATACTTTACCTATTATTGTTTCAAATAAACTCACTAGTGCACAAGAAACTTATAACACCCCAATGACCCTTGGGAGGACAAGGGAGCGCTACCCGACACTAAGCATGCAATTATCATATAACTGACATTATTTAATCCCTGTTATCACCACTATTCATATTAACACGCACTAATGACCATGGGTCATGCATTCCACTAGGTTATACACCATCACTAGTTATCCACTATTCACTATCACAAATTACAAGCTTCACTACAATAAGTTACATATAACACTATACGTGTACAAAAAGAGTAGCTATTACAAAAATGGAGCTTAATATACAAAATATTTACATTTAAAAGTGACCCTTCACGCTCCTATGGTAGCCTGCAGAAACCTGCCAAAATATGACTCCAATCTACGACCTACACGGGAGACAATCACCCGTGCTAAGCGATAACGCTTAGTGGGGATGTAGAAACAAGAACTAGCACAACATTCACAAAGCACTATACAATAAAGGACATGCTTAGCACATACAACATATCACGTACAATCACTAGATCAGTATTACGTTAGCATGTCAATATATAATAGCTCATGTTAATCACAAAATTATGTGCTGTTTATAACATGCTATAAATCACTATTCACTTGCCAAGCTCGATAATCACTTCACGATGCCAATAAATAACAATAAGTTGATAAAGGCAATAGTCATGTAACATACTCCTTAGTCACTACACTAAGCCAATAATAGGCTCACTACACAATCACTAGTTCACTAACATGGCACGAATATCACACTATCAAAGAGATCAATAATAGCAATACATATATATATCACAATCATATACAATATAATTGTCAATCATTAATAGCCTGTATAGTCTTAGAGATGGATATGGGTACACTATTCATTGAACACTAGAGACCGTGGTCTCGAACACTAAATCACTAGATACCCATCGGTATCGATCACTAGACACCCGTCAGTGCCAATCACTAGACACCCATCGGTGCCTCACTAGCAGCCGCTATTCACTAGCCCTTCATAAGCATGCTTATTTATCCACGACCCGACTATAGGCTTATAAGTTTATTCGCTCATTCACTACACATACATATTAATGGCTTTATTCATTCACATGTTATTTAATCACACGTATAATTATCCATCTAATAGATTACATTCTCATGCCTTTGTTCATTCACATGGAAATGCTCATTCGCATATTAAAATCCAAACACATGAGTTAACTTACTTCTTGTAATTATTTCGCATTGTGATGCAATCGAGTTTAGTTAGGCTAATCATGCATCTCTAGTTCGCATTCGCACAGTAATATATATACATTCACATAATGATGCACTCAAGCTTAGTTAGGCTATCATACATCTCTAGTTGGCATTCGCATATTCATCTTAATTGCATGCATATAAACTTAATTTAACATTGATATAATGCTCATACAACAAGGTCCTCAATCATGGATATAGTTTCATCAAATACACATCCAAATACAATAGGGTTACATTGCCAATATAGAGGTGTCACGGTCACAACCAACCTGGTTGTCATCGTGACATATTGAAATTCCAAAATAGAATGTAGTTTGTGGTAGGTCACGGTCACAACCACTTTGGTTGCCACAGTGACATATCACTAACTCACGGACAGAATGCATTTCTGGGGTAGGTCACAGTCACAACCTCTTTGATTTCCACCGTGACATACACTCACCACAAAACAGAATGCTCAATTTGACACCTCATGGTCACAACCAATCTGGTTGTCACCGTGACCCATGCCAAATTTCCATCGCACAGCTGTGTTTTACCAAGACACAGCTGTGCTTTTTCTCTCACTTTGCATTCTTGCATTCTCAGGCTTTGGCAACCCTTTTCACTACACAAGTATACTTTACCTCTTCATTTACATGCCATGATACACAATCAAACTCTTACATACTTCATTCCATATCCACTATTCACTTTGACACACAAACATTCAAGGCACTACAATCACACTAACCAATTTGAGCATGCCAATAGGTTTCAGAAATCACTACATGCCATTAACTCTAATTCCATTTCGATAATCACTTACACTAGTTCACTATCCAATTCAAATCATTTGCAATATTTCACACGTATTAGCATATCAAATCACACAATTCACACATAATCCCTCACCTCTTGGAGCACTGCTTCCTTTCACTTATATACCACTTTTTCTTTGCCCTTGGCAGCCCTACTCCCTTCTTCAACTCACATGCACATACAACACATACAAATTCATGAGGCTATATCCATATCTTAACCATCAAAATCTGAATTAGAAGGAGATGAAGAAGATAACTATATGCTAATATACCTTTCTAGTCATTTTTACACAATCTTCTAAACTATCACTATCCACTCTTAGGACTCCATAGCAAATGAGAACAAATGAAAGGGGAACAAGAAGGAAAGTGAGCTTTTGAGAGGAAGGCCGGCTCAAGGAAACAAAATACAGATTTTACCTACACTTCCACCTCATGTTTGCATGCAAATATGAGGTGTCCAACTCCTAACTCTCCTTATGCAAGGTGGCCGGCTCCTCATAACCCACTTGGATTCCACTCACATGAATTAACTTAAGTTAATCACCACTACACTAATTAATCTTCACTTGCTGACTAATCATGCAAATTACAATTTAGCCACTACCTTACTTTATTTCTTTTCAATTAAGTCCCTTATTTCACATTTCAATCAAGTTCAATGCTGTAAACCCTAATTATCATGCACACAATTACACTAATGACACTTAATTCTACTATGGTGATTTTGGGATGTTACAACTCTCCCCCACTGAAGAAATTTCGTCCGCGAAATTCTCCTTAGCTACACATATTATGACTTTAACCCCATATACCATTTCTTCTCAATACACAGACACTATCTTTAACAACTATAATTATAGTTTAACTCATACCAGGTATCTCATCTTGATCTCTCTTGTCTTCTTCCAAAGTCATAGCATATACTTTTCCCTTTGGTACATTAGGTCCTTCCACTCTTTCTTAAGCTGTGCCCGATCGCTGTCCAGCTTGACTAGTTCTATTCCCGGTTCTTCCTCTTCTTTCACTCGTAGAGTTCGATACACTATCTCTTCTCGACTACATGCTCAGATTCTCTTGCGCTTGAGGACACCTTGCTACCATATGGTCAGAACTTCCACATTTGAAGCAAGCACCGGTAAGCTTCCGACATATACCCTAATGAGATCGTCCACAATGTTCACATGGCTCTGGGACACTTCCCTTACTAGATGGAGCTGTAAATCCAACTTCAAAACCTCGGGTTCGCTTGATCGACTTGTTACGGTTTGCTGCTTTCGGAGTTGCACTATATAAACCTTGATTTTCTTTTGCTAAACCATAACCATGTCCATTGTCTTGTGTCTTTCTCTTTTGATTCTTTCTTTGTACTATCTCAGATTTCTCTACTTTTAATGCAGCTTGTACCAATTGATAATAATTTACTGTCTGCATCGATGTTACGGCTGCCAATAACCCTTTAATCATGTCATCAAATCCCTCTTCAAATTGGCGACATTTAAACTCTTCTGTCATTAGGTCATTTGGCACATATTTAATGAGACGGTTGAGTTCTTTGTCATATTCTGCTACACTCATGTTTCCTTGCTTGAGACTCACGAATTCCCTCCACTTAGCCTCTGGATAAGCTTTAGTAATATACTTCTTCTCGAATTCTTGTACAAAGAATTCCCAAGTTAGATTTGTAGGCCGCTGCAGATTCCTCAATACCAATTTCCACCAATCGTATGTTGGCCCTTGCAACAAAGACACAACACACTCCACTCGCTGCTCTTGCAATATTCAATCTATTTTCTCTAACCAATACTCTGCTATGTCCGACTCATCCATTGATGTTCCCTTAAACTCCTCTGCCCCTTTTTTCCTAATCAAATCCGAAGGAGCTTTAGGGGCTATCACTCAGTCAATCATTTGCATCAACCCATGCATTAACATTACATTTTCTTGCACTAAAGGTGGATTCTGATTCTTATCTGGTGGAGGCTCAGGTATGAACGGATTTCGATTAGCTATACCCAGGTTAACTATAACACCCCGATACCCCCGTTGGAAGGACACCGGAGTGTTACCCGATAAAAACACGACGATAAACACATACATACAAACATACATACATGCGCATAAGCGGAAGCATACTATGAAGCAAAAGAACATCTTAATACATATACAAATACTTACAATAATTACAAAAGAGTTCTTAAACATATACATACACCATTTTACAAAATTACATAATCCATAAACAAAAATACAAGAATTGAAAACAAAATAAAACCCTAACTCCTATGTGGCCGACCTGCAGATACGCGACACGAACAAACTCCCAAAATCCTGCCACCTACACAGGAAAAGAACCCGTGCTAAGCGATAACGCTTAGTGGGGAGGAAAAGCAGACAAGAGATCACTAACAATATACAAGTAATATCATGCGTAAAATGAGTAAAGCATACACTAATTGAATCCACTCTAAAAGCAGGAAAAAAAATTATTTATAAAATATATAATCACTACATCCATTCAACTAGCATACATGGCATAATTACACTATCTGAAACTGATTCACTAAGGTAAAATAATTACCTCAAATAACAATACACTTCATGTCACGCCCCGATATCCCCGCTGGAAGGATACCGGAGTGCCACGCGGGCAAACACATATACAAATCCAAATACATACTAATAAATAAAACCAAATGAAATGGATGTAAAGAAACTTTTAATCATAATCTAGTAAATCCTTTAACATATAATATATCTATATCGTTTTTACAAAAAGGGCTCGTAAGCAAATACATATACAAAATAATTGTTCCTTTACAAAAGATTCAATTTGCTATGAACAAGCCATGTACAAAAATAACAGCGGAAGACTCCAAAATAACTTCATCCAAAAAGACTTCTAGTGGCCGACCTGCAGATATCTGACTCCAAACCGAACTCGCCACCTGCACGGGAAAAGAACCCGTGCTAAGCGATAACGCTTAGTGGGGAGGAACAAAACAAACTAACAATATACATATACAATATTTACAACAATAATATAATCTCACTGCAACATAAACGTGCAATAAAGCTATAGTTCAAAATCAAAAGGCATCAAAGTTACATCCAAGCATAATCCATGTTCTCTACTTGACATGCATAAACATACATTACAAGCAATTAACTATTCAATTCGTATATAAGATTTACATAACTCTCACTATTTTAAGTACACAGATACAATGTACATATCATAAAGTTATGCATGAATTCATGTGCATCATATCCTTTTAATCTTGTCAATAAGCATCTCATCATATGCAACACAAATAACATATAGCCTGATTAGTCTGAGAATACCCTTTAGAAGTGGATGCGGTCATTTGGATACTGATAGAACACAATATCCCAAGCATATAGAGACATAAGTCTCAAACATGTGATTTTCATATAGAGACCGAAGTCTCGCATTAATTTCCATATAGACCTAAACGGGGTCGAAATAAGGATCCTAACGGGACCCGCATATAACGTTTTATCATATAGCAGCTGCACACACACCCTGACCTAAGTAAGCGCTTACTTATCCACTACTAAGACTTATTCAGGCTTAAAAGACACATCTCAAAAAGAAACTCAAGTAATCATCATTTCATGAGAATCGCATTAAATACGAACTTATAACTCATGTATACATGTATATTGATCAAAATCGGGAACATATAAATATATAAATATCAAATACAGGAGATAATAAGGACATGTAACTCACATTGAAATGATTCATATTCATGCAAATTATAATATTTAAATCATGTATATTAATTACTACTCATTTACACAAACCTCATAATTAAACAATTATTAAAAATACAAATCAAATCTTTAAAACCCAAACGTTTGATATGTACAGAAAAACCCTTTAAACCAGAAGTTAAAACTTGGTTTTTAGAAAACAAGGCAGCTGGAAGAAGGCTGGTCACGAGTTACCCAGGCAGTGGTAACTCGTGACACTGATTTCTCGCGAGCGCCACGAAGAACGGGGCAGTCACGAGTCGTGACCAACCGTCACGCCTCGTGACGCCAGAGAGGAGAGGGGGAGGTCACGAGATCTTGTCTCGTGACACGCAGGGAAGAGGAGAGGTCACGAGGCGTGATGCTCCATCACGTCGCGTGACTTCCCAAGGAGGGAGGTCACGGCGTGATGCTCCATCACGTCTCGTGATCTTCCTCTCACTACTTGCTCCTCCTTCTCAAAACTCCAAAATTTCCAGAAAATGTCGAAACCAGAAAATCGTGAAACAGAGTACATTCAAAACTCAAAACCTTTCTTGCCCAAAATCATTTTTTTCATGCAATATTTAATTGAATACGTACCTTCAAGTCTCCAGAACACATTTACAGCAATTTTTAATACAAATAACATATTTTTACTATTCAAATAGAGGTAATACCAGAACGTCAACATATCAGGATTTCTCATTCAAACTCATGCATATTCATCTCATTTGCATAGTTAACATCATTCTCTTTCTACTGTAATCATGTATACTACATTACGTAACTCATGCATTTCAATATATATAAATACACCTATATAACTTTAACATCAGAATAGCAACAGGATCCAAAATGAGAAATGACAGACACTCCCAAACCTGAAAATGAAGTTCAAAACGTCCACTGCACTTTTTAATCCACAATCTTTCCTTTTCCCTTCTCTTTCCTCTTATCTTCAGGTGCTTGCAAACAGATAAAACCACATTCCATTAACCCAAGAACAGAATCTCTATAAACCTTAAGGAGAAGAAGAAGAACCACACGAAAACTGACAGCCACTTACCTTCTGAAGCTTCTACCAAACCCAAACCCTAGCTCCACAAAGGAAGAACACACATGCAATTGAGAAAAAGAACAGAAAATGGAGAGGGGAAGGAATGGCTAACGTGAGAGAGAGCAAGAGAAAAAGAAACTAAAATCTGATTGCTTCTTACAGAAGCTACAAAAATTCCTAAAATCCTCCTTTCTCTCTCCCACATGCATACACCCACCTCTCCACCTGGCACACATGCACAGGTTCACGCAATCCACTTATCCTTCTTTTACCTTTTTGCTCCTTAATCTTCTAATAGGTCCTTCTTAATTTCTTTTTACTCACTAAACTAAAAATCTGTAATTAATTCTTTATTAAAACCTTGCAATAAAATCCTCTTTTCCTCATGCAAATTACCCACTTGCCCTTAATTTTCCAATTAAAATCGCTAATTCCAATTAGGCCACTTATGGGGTGTGACACTTCATTTATACATGGATACATAACATTACACAACAGCCTGAACTTCACTTGCAGTGGATACAGGAAAAACACTACACTAAAACTGGAGGCTAGGCCTCAATAGCATCACTAAGACCCTATTAATGGGGTCATCGCTCAAAACCGGAGGCTAGGCCTCAACGGTATCACTAAAACCCTATAAGCGGGGTCATCACCCTTTCAGAAAGTAAATATAGGCAACTGCACTCACTAACCCTTTATAACCATGCTTATATATCCACTACACTGACATTTCATGCCAACCCCATTCACTCAAGTTAAAACATTTGACATAATTGGGTAAAACAAATTGAAACATATACATGGCCAAGAATTAACATTACAACTCTAATCATGTATTAATAAGTCTAAATCATGCACTAGAAAGGAAATATGCCGAACAAGACAAGAAGGAGACAATTCAGAATTAAAACAGGGCAAAAGAGGAATCCTACTGTCGCGATCGTGACTGAGCGGAAAATGCTGTGGGAAGATAGAGGGGAGGAGCACGACTCGTGCTCCACAAGCACGACTCGTGCACAAGGAGCACGTCTCGTGCTCCTTGTGCACGAGTATGCACTTCTTCAATTGAGCACGACTCGTGTTCAGCAGAAATTTGCCCTCCGAGTCGTGCTGAACAGCACGAGTCGGACGCCCTCTCTCTCAAACACGCAGAAATCTCGATGGGCACGAGAAATTACTTCTGTCGACAGAAATGATTTTTCCAACCCAAAAATGCCCCAAAACACTCTGTTCAACAAAATCACTCAAACACTCATCACATACACATGCAAAATTCTCACTTCAAAGCCCAATTCCACCTCCAAAACATTCCCAAAGCCTAAGAAACATGTATTACATAACAATCAACCAGAACTCATTATGGATTCAAACAAAACCAAACAAAAAAATTCATTCTTCTTAAATGCTCATGTTCTTCAAATACACATACAAACATCACTTTATCATTAACAATTTAACTCATAATCACCATTTAATCAACACATGCCTTTACCCAAATAAAACACTCAAGATTTTAAGGATTAAAGACACAACAAACACGTAATCCATATGAGAACTAGGGCAAAACCATCACTTAGTAGGGTAAGCAATTTCAACTCATAAACAAATACAACCAACAAAACTCCCAAACCTCTTGAAGACCAAAACCCAGCTCATCTTCAAACTAGAACCTTATCCTTGCCCTAGCTCTCCATCTGGCCATCAAAATCTTGCACAAACAAACCCAAAATCCTTAATCCAAAACCCTAGATTCCCCAAAATCAAAACAAACTAGAAGGAGAAGAAGAAGATCCAAGCGCAAATAACCAAATCCTAACCACTTACCTCATCAATCTTGCTCCCAAACACTCCCAAATCAGCTCCACTTCACACACAATCAAGAGAGGAAAAGCAAGAAACGAGAAAGGGAAAAAGAAAAGAGAGAACGGGAAGGAGAGGAGATAAAAAATGTGAACATTTCCTTTCCCTTTCTTTTCTTTTTCTTTTCTTCTTTCTCATTAATTGCACACACCAAGCAAGCCACTTGTTACCATCCTACGGACCCAAGTGTCACAATCTTGTCCATTCACTTTTTAAGCACCTTATACCCACACATACTAGATAACTTCCATAATAACCAAAAAGATCCTTAATACAATACACACGTTCCACTAGATAATTCCTCACTTAACACTTAAATCCTTAATAAATCCAATTTTCACATGCACTAATTACCGAAATACCCTTAACTTTTCCGACTTAGCATTCAAATTTCGACTAGACCCTATTTGTGTTGTTACATTAACACTTCCAGTAGTCTTTCCTATCTCTTCACTAGGGTCTGTCTCCATATTACTTTACAAAACAACATACAATATCTGGATTATGGCCACCCTCTAGACAGACTAATGATAATTCTATCTCTCATATACTCTATGGTCCAAAAATGCCTAAACCTATGCTCTGATACCATAACTTGTAACACCTCAATGCCCCTTAGGAGGAAAAGGGAGCGCTACTCGATTCTAAGCATGCAATTATCATATAGCTGACATTATTTAATCTGTTATCACCACTATTCATATTAACAAGCACTAATGACCATGGGTCATGCATTCCACTAGGTTATACACCATCAATAGTTATCCACTATTCACTATTACAGATTACAAGCTTCACTGCAATAAGTTACATATAACACTATACATGTACAAAAAGAGTAGCTATTACAAAAATGGAGCTTAATATACAAAATCTTTACATTTAAAAGTGACCCTTCACGCTCCTATGGTAGGCTGCAGAAACCTGCCAAAATACGACTCCAATCTACGACCTACATGGGAGACAAGCACACGTGCTAAGCGATAACGCTTAGTGGGGATGTAGAAATAAGCACTAGCACAACATTCACAAAGCACTATACAATAAAGGACATGCTTAGCACATACGACATATCACGTACAATCACGAGATCAGTATTACATTAGCATGTCAATATACAATAGCTCATGTTAATCACAAAATCATGTGCTATTTATAACATGCTATAAATTACTATTCACTTGCCAGGCTTGATAATCACTTCATGATGCCAATAAATAACAATAAGTTGATAAAGGCAATAGTCATGTAACATACTCATTAGTCACTACACTAAGCCAATGATAGGCTCACTACACGATCACTAGTTCACTAACATGGCACGAACATCATACTATCATTGAGATCAATAATAGCAATACATATATATATCACAATCATATACAATATAATTGTCAATCATTAATAACCTGTATAGTCTTAGAGATGGATACGGGTACACTATTCATTGAACACTAGAGACTGTGGTCTCGAACACTAAATCACTAGATACCCATCGGTATCGATCACTAGACACCCGTCGGTGCCAATCACTAGACACCCGTCGGTGCCTCACTAGCAGGCGCAATTCACTAGCCCTTCATAAGCATACTTATTTATCCACAAGCCGACTACATGCTTATAAGTTTATTCACTCATTCACTACACATACATATTCATGGCTTCATTCATTCACATGTTATTTAATCACACGTATAATTATCCATCTAATAGATTACATTTGCATGCCTTTGTTCATTCACATGGAAATGCTCATTCGCATGTTAAAATCTAAACACATGAGTTAACTTACTTCTTGTAATTATTTCGCATTGTGATGCCATCGAGCTTAGTTAGGCTAATCATGCATCTCTAGTTCGCATTTGCATAGTAACATATATACATTCACATAATGATGCACTCAAGCCTAGTTAGGCTATCATGCATCTCTAGTTTGCATTTGCATATTCATCTTAATTGTATGCATATAAACTTCATTTAACATAGATATAATGCTCATACAACCAGGTCCTCAATCATGAATATAGTTTCATCAAATACACATCCAAATACAATAGGGTTGCATTGCCAATATAGAGGGGTCACAATCACAACTAACCTGGTTGTCACAGTGACATACTGAAATTCCAAAACAGAATGTAGTTTGTGGTAGGTCACGGTCACAACCACTTTGGTTGCCACCGTGACATATCACTAACTCACGGACAGAATGCATTTCTGGGGCAGGTCACGGTCCCAACCTCTTTGGTTGCCACTGTGCCATACACTCACCACAAAATAGAATGCTCAATTTGAGACCTCATGGTCACAACCAATCTGTTGTCACCGTGACCCATGAAAAATTTCCATTGCACAGCTGTGTTTTATCAAGGCACAGCTGTGCTTTTTCTCTCACTTTGCATTCTTACATTCTCAGGCTTTGGCAACCCTTTTCACTACACAAGCATACTTTACCTCTATATTTACATGCCATGATACACAATCAAACTATTACATACTTCATTCAATATCCACTATTCACTTTGACACACAAACATTCAAGGCACTACAATCACACTAACCAATTTGAGCATGCCAATAGGTTTCACAAATCACTACATGCCATTAACTCTAATTCCATTTCGATAATCACTTTACACTAGTTCACTATCCAATTCAAATCATTAGTAATATTTCACACGTATTAGCATATCAAATCACACAATTCACACATAATCCCTAACCTCTTGGAGCACTCCTTCCTTTCACTTATATACCACTATTTATTTGCCCTTGGTAGCCCTACTCCCTTCTTCAACTCACATGCACATACAACACATACAAATTCATGAGGCTATATTCATATCTTAACCATTATAATCTAAATTAGAAGGAGATGAAGAAGATAACTATATGCTAACAAACCTTTCTAGTCCTTTTTACACAATCTTCTAAACTATCACTATACACTCTTAGGACTCCATAGCAAATGAGAACAAATGAAAGAGGAACAAGAAGGAAAGTGAGCTTTTGAGAGGAAGGTCGACTCAAGGAAACAAAATATAGATTTTACCTACACTTCCACCTCATGTTTGCATGCAAATATGAGGTGTCCAACTCCTAACTCTCTTTATGCAAGGTGGCCGGCTCCTCATAACCCACTTGGATTCCACTCATATGAATTAACTTAAGTTAATCACCACTACACTAATTAATCTTCACTTGCTAACTAATCATGCAAATTACAATTCAGCCACTACCTTACTTTATTTCTTTTCAATTAAGTCCCTTATTTCACATTTCAATCAAGTTCAATGCTGTAAACCCTAATTATCATGCACACAATTACACTAATGACACTTAATTCTACTAGGGTGATTTTGGGATGTTACAAGTCTTAATTATTAGAAGTTGTTAGAAAGAGGATCAAGAGTATAGGTTGGCAAATTTCTGATTTGAAAGGAATTAGTCCTAATATTGTCATGCATAGGATTAATATGGTAGATGAATGTGAACCAAAAGCTGATAGACAAAGAAGGCTTAATCCCAATATGAAAGAAGTGGTTAAAAAAGAAGTCATTAAGTTATTAGATGCTGGGATTATCTATCCGATTTTGGATAGTTCTTGGGTAAGTCCTATTGAATACGTACTAAAGAAAGGGGATGTGATGGTAGTTAGAAATGAGATTGGGGATTTGATTCCTACTAGAACCACCACCGATTGGAGGGTGTGTATTGACTATAGGAAGTTGAATTCGGCCACTAGGCTGGATCATTTTCCTTTACCATTCATTGATCAAATGTTAGAAAGGATAGCTAGCCACTCTCATTATTGCTTTCTAGATGGTTATTCGGGATATTTTCAAATATTTATATACCCTAGTGACCAAAAAAAGACCACCTTTACTTGTCCATATGGGACTTTTTCCTATAGAAGAATACCATTTGTGCTATGTAATGCACCAGCAACTTTTCAAAGGTGCATGACTTCTATTTTTGGGGATATGATAGAAGACATCATGAAAGTGTTCATGGATGATTTTTCTGTGTATGGGGACTCATTTGAATTATGTTTGAATAATTTAGATAAAGTATTGGCTAGATATGAGGAGACTAATTTGGTCCTAAATTGGGAGAAATGTCATTTTATGGTTGAAGAAGGAATAGTTCTAGGCCATAAGATTTCAAGTAGGGGGATAGAGGTAGATAGAGCTAAAACGAAAATGATAGAAAAATTACCTTCTACTACACTTAAGGGTGTAATGTCAATTTTGGGACATGCTGGTTTTTATAGAAGATTTATGAAGGACTTTTCCTTAATTGCTAGGCCTTTAACTAATTTGTTGGTTAAGGATGTACCTTTTGAATTTTTTCATGCATGTATGCAAGCTTTTGATACCTTAAAGAAAGCTCTTGTAAGTGCAGCCATTATTACTTCTCCTAATTGGGAATTACCTTTTGAAATTATGTGTGATGCAAGTGATCTTGCTATTGGATGTGTGTTAGGACAATGACAAGGTAAACATTTACATGTGATTTACTATGCTAGCCATACATTATCACCACCTCAAGTCAATTACACAACTACAGAAAAAGAAATGTTAGCAGTTGTCTATGCATGTGACAAGTTTAGGTCTTATTTGTTAGGATCTAAAGTAATCATCTATACAAATCATGCAGCACTAAGGTACTTATTTGCTAAAAAAGATGCTAAGCCTAGATTAATTCGTTGGGTTCTTTTATTGTAAGAGTTCGACCTTGAAATTAAAGATAAGAAGGGATCTGAAAATTTAGTGGCTGATCATTTATCAAGGTTAGAAAATGATGAGGGACCTATAGGGGATAGCAATGAGATTAATGAATCCTTTCCGGATGAGTCTTTTATGTCTATCAAGCAAGTAAATAGCCCTTGGTTTGTAGATTTTGCTAACTTTCTTGCTGCAGGGATTATACCTAATGATTTGACATGGCAACAAAAGAAACAATTCTTTAATGATGTGAAAAATTATCTTTGGGAGGAACCCTATTTATTTAAGTTAAATGGGGATGGTATTATCCGTAGGTGTGTTAGTGAGGATGAGTATGTAAACATTTTGACACATTGTCATTCATCTTTGTATTCGGGTCATAATGGTAGTACTAAGACTGCCTCTCGTGTGCTAGAATGTGGTTTCTTTTGGCCTACTTCATTTCATGATGCTAGGGTTTTTGTAGCACAATGTGATAGGTGTCAAAGAGCTAGCAACATTGGGAAGAGAGATGAGATGCCTTTGAACAATATCTTGGAAGTAGAGATATTTGATGTGTGGGTGATAGACTTCATGGGTCCTTTTCCTACATCTTTTGGACAAAACTACATTTTGGTTGGCTTTGACTATGTATCAAAATGGGTTGAAGCCAAAGCAACACCAACTAATGATTCCAAGGTGGTGATCAAATTTTTAAAGAAGCTCTTTTCAAGGTTTGGAGTGCTAAGAGCCATCATAAGTGATAGAGGTAAGCATTTTATTAATCGCTCTTTTGATTCTTTATTGCATAAATATGGTGTGCATCACAGGGTACCTACTCTATATCATCCACAAACTAGTGGTCAAGTAGAGGTATCCAATAGAGAACCTAAGCGGATCTTAGAAAAGACAGTTTCTAACTCTAGGAAAGATTGGGCACATAAGCTTGATGATGCATTATGGGCATATCGCACAGCATTTAAAGCACCTATTGGGATGACAACATATAGGTTAGTCTATGAAAAAGCTTGTCATTTGCCTGTTGAGTTAGAGCATAGAGCATATTGTGCCATCCGGACTTGAATTATGACATTAAAGATGCTAGTGTTAAAAGATGTTTACAACTTAATGAACTAGATGAGTTACGACTTATTTCTTACGAAAATGCAAAGATATACAAAGAAAGATCCAAGAAATAGCATGATGCTCATATTAGATATAAAAGTTTCAAGATTGGGGATAAGGTTCTTTTATACAATTCTAGATTGAAACTATTTCCTCGAAAATTGAGGTATAAGTGGACTAGACCTTTTGAAGTAACACAAGTCTTTGACCATGGTTACTTGGAGCTTAAAAATAGTAAAGGAGAATTATTTAAAGCAAATGGTCAAAGATGCAAGGTATATTTAGAGGAAACTTTTCATTGTAGGGAGGTCTCATATATCTCTTTACAAATGGTTTGAAAGTTACTTACATGTTCTTTTTATTTTGTAATTATTGTATTCTTAAGTTGTTTTGTATGGTGTTCATTAGACTTTAGTGTGATTTTTGCATTATTTATATTAATAATAAAGTTTCTTTTAAATTCTACAAGGTGTCTTAGATAGTATGTCATTTTTGTTATTCAAATTTATAGTGTTATATTGAAAAAGAAAAAAAAATTGTTCTTTGAAAATTCCTCACTGTCGTGAGCGCGACAGTGAAGGAAGGATGTTTTCACAAGTTGCTGTCGTGATCGCGCCAGGCATGTAGCGCGCGATAGGAAAATGCTTAGTTGGGAAATTCATTTCTGTCGCAAGCGCGACAAAGAGGTGATAAAATATTTTGTCATGAGATCGCGATGGGTTTTGTGAGCAGTGATGTAACACCCCGAAATAGCCCTAGAAGAATGACAGAATTTATGTTCAAGAAAGATTAGTGTTGTGTGTGTGAGTCCTGTCACGAGCGCAACGAGCGTCGCGGGCGCGACAGAACCACTCCGGTGATAGGGTAATTAAATTGGCTTTTTTAATTTGTAACTTGTAGGAGAGCGACACATGGCTTTGTAGGCAAGTGACAAGTGGCAATAGATTAATTTATGTTAAGAAAGATTAAGAGTTAAAGAGAAGATAAACATGTAATTAATGGGTTAGGTAGCATTTAGTAACCTAGTTAATTTTTGGATTTGCTTTGACCTTTTGCCTCTCTCTTTTCTATTCCCGTTGGTTTCTTTGCTTGGCCATTATTCTTCTTTTCTTTTCCTTTTCCTTGAATTTATGCCGTTCACTTGCTTTGCCCTTTCTTTCTTCTTCCTTCTTGACATGTTTTGAGTGATTCATTTGGTTTGGCTTTGAGAGGGGCTAATAGAGCTTGATTAGGTATCCTAAGAAGGTAAGTAATGCTATTTAGTTAGTATTAGTCTTCTTTTATCTTATTTCTGTTTTTGATTTAAAGTAAGAGAGAAGAGTAACTTTGGTATTTTGAATGGTTTGTGTATGGAAGCTGTGGACAAGAGGCCCAATAAAGGCAAAGAGAAGGTCGGAGCCGAGTAGAGAGCGCGGTTCAATTCCTAGAGGTAGGGATCGTGTGCGGTTTTCTTTTACTTGTTTTGATTGCTTTTTGTGATATATGATGTTTGAATATGCATATGTTATGGTTATATGAGTGTTAGATGAGTTGTACATGTTTTATAGTTGTGAAGTGTGTTATGGGTAAAATTCTGTTTAGTTGTTCATAGACCTCTGTGTATTGTATTTGTGATAAGTAGAGCTATAGGACTCCAATTGTGTTGATTCCAATTGCATCTGAAAGATAATATCCGTAGATAAACATGTCTAAGAGGGTGCTTGAGCTAATTCTGGGTGTAAGTATCCCTAAAGGTAATTAGAACGTAAGTGACCCTGTTCTGGTGGGTTCACTGGAACAGTATAGATTATTTGAATCATATTTGGAGTTGTAGATGTCCAAATGACCTGAAAATTGTCCCATTTGAAAGCTAACATCCTATTGAAAAATTCTTATGGGATAACTTTTCCTAAAAAGGTGGTCTAGATGGTGGTTTTTGCGATTCAAGTTTAGGGTAAAAAGTGGTGCCGTGAGGCACCAAAGGCGAGTCTTCTGTCGCGATCGCGACAGAACAACTCATTTTAAGCTTTTTCTTCTTCTTTTTGAGCTCCTAGTTGCCATGGGTGAACCCCTTACCCTTCCCCTTAGCTTATTATGTGTGTTTAGGGTTAGCAAATGACTATAAACTAGTTATCAACGGGGAAATACATTAGGACATGTTTAAGATTTGTAATTTAACTAATAAAGATTGTATATGCATTTGGTATAATACCTAGAGTTTTCTTTTGGCAATCTGGCTTCTGTCGCGAGCGCGACATCTTGTCTCCATCGCGACAATAAACCTGGCTTCTATTGCGAGCGCGACTCCTTGTCATGATCGCGACAGTGAACCTTCTCGTCTTGTTCTATTTTGAGATATGTTTTCTTCTGTCTTAATTTATATGTTGATGCGATGAAGTGATAACATGTATACATGAATTAAGTAAACGAGTTGATATCTGTGTACGGTATGTGAGTTGTATCTGAGCCTGATTACCGTTATAGTGGATAGATAAGCATGCTTATAAAGGGCTAGAGTGCAGCTGCTAGAGTTGGCCTTAATTGTGCCCAGAGTTCGAATACCTCGTGTATTCCATAGAGTTTGAGTTAATTCTCCACATGTAAGATACTGTAAACAGTATCCAGAGTTACCCGTATCCACCATGAAAGGAATTCAGGCTTATTGTTATTGTACAGTGAATATGAGAGAAATGTTTAAGTACATGACAGTTTATATATATAAGTATATGTTTACAAGAATGTGGACACATGAATATGTAAAAGAGTAGATGTTATGTACTTGTTAGTTCATAGTATTTGATATTTGAACATGCAATCTGTATATGTATAAGAGCTATATGCATGAGCTAGTTGCTTTTATTACATGAGATCCTGTCACATGAACTATGCGATTTATTTGTGACTTCGTAAAGAAGTCCTTTGCATTATTTTATCCCCACTAAGCGTTATCGCTTAGCACGGATGTTTGTTTCCGTGTAGGTTGACAGGTTCGGACTAGTGAGAGTGGCATCTGCAGGTCAAGGCCACTAGGAAGTTTTGCTATATCTTTTGTATAAGAGAGTAATAGAGTTTCTTACATTTTGAGTAACATCATTATGTACATAGGAAGTATAGTATAGTTGACATGTAAAAGTTAACTGTTATACATATGTATACCGAAAATGAATATGTAACAAATATAAATCTTTTGTATTATGTACAGTTTATATATATGTTATAAGAGCTCTTTTTGTTTGGGCCCAACTTATTTCTAATTATTTGTTATTATCGCTTCCGCTAGTGCATGTATATGTATGTGTATACGTAAGTGTCCGCGTAGCGCCCCGATATTCCTTACCGGGGGTATGGGGGTGTTACATTTAGTGGTATCAGAGCTCTAGGTTAATTGGTTCAGGACTATAAGATGATAGAGTATAGTACTAGTGTATATGTTTGAGTTGTCTAGAATGTGGCCTAATGCAGATGCTGGTTTTGTAGGGTCTAGATGGAGTCCGACCCGAGTAAGCATGTAGGAGAGACTACAGGAAGTGTGAATCCGGTTCGAGTGGATCCACATGTACAAGCACAAGATAGAGAGGAAAGAGCAAGAGTTGTTCAGGACAACCCGGAGTTGATGCAAGGGTTGGTACAGATCCTAGATAGACTGACAGCTCCTAAAGCTCCAACAGATTTGATAAGAAAGAGAGGAGCTGAAGAGTTCCATGGAACATCCCTGGATCAATCCGAGATAGCAGAATTCTGGTTAGAGAAAATAGAAAGAATTTTACAAGAGATCAGTTGCCCTCAGAACCAGAAAGTAGTTTGCGCCGTGTCATTGCTGCAGGGTGCAGCATATGACTGGTGGAAGTTGGTGTTGCAGAATCCTCAGAGACCCATGGAGTTAACCTGGGATTTCTTTGTTCGAGAGTTCAAGGAGAAATTTGTGATAAAAGCGTATAAAGATGCCAAGTGGAAAGAATTTGTAACTTTTAAGCAGAGGAATATGACTGTTGCAGAATATGATAAAGAGTTTACTCGTTTGAGTAAATATGTACCGGAGGGTATGTTAACGGATGACTTCAGGTGCAGACAATTCGAAGATGGATTGAGAGAGAGCATAAGAGGACCGTTAGCTGCCATGGTTGCTTTACAACCGGTGGGTTATTATCCATTGGTGTTGGCAGCGATGAAAATGGAAGAATCTGAGTTGATAAAGCAAAAGAGAGAGCAGAAAAGAAGATTTTCAAGAGAAGATGAGGGATTTGGTAGAGGAGCTAGAGCAATAAAAAGAGGAAAGGATGAACAAGTATCGGTACAAGTACCAACTTCGGTTGGAAGTGTGAGACTGCCTACTAGTAGAGGGAGTATGGCCCCAGAATGAGCACTGTAATAGACGTCACTGGGGCGAATGTAGAAAGCTCACTGGAGCTTGCTTCAAATGAGGTAGTACCGAGCATTTCCTTGCTCAGTGTCCTAAAACAAGAGAGAATATGGCATCACAAGTAAATAAAGAGAAAGGAAATGCTTCTGGGAATGTTAGAAGTGGAAGAGGACGAGGTAGAGCTGAAAGACCGCCATCGGAAACAGTCGAGAGGCCATTCCCCGAGGATCAGCAACGTGTATTTGCCATGACGGCTGAAGATGTGGAGGCATTGATCGGAACTTCTAGTAAGTCCTCCTACTAGTTTATACAGTATATAGTTTGAGTTAGTTGTTCGGTAGCGGGGTAAATTTCGAGGACGAAATTTCTTAAGGGGGAGAGATTTGTAACACCCCGAAATAGCCCTAGAAGAATGACAGAATTTATGTTCAAGAAAGATTAGTGTTGTGTGTGTGAGTCCTGTCGCAAGCGCAACGAGCGTCGCGGGCGCGACAGAACCACTCCGGTGATAGGGTAATTAAATTGGCCTTTTTAATTTGTAACTTGTAGGAGAGCGACACATGGCTTTGTAGGGAAGTGACAAGTGGCAATAGATTAATTTATGTTAAGAAAGATTAAGAGTTAAAGAGAAGATAAACATGTAATTAATGGGTTAGGTAGCATTTAGTAACCTAGTTAATTTTTGGATTTGCTTTGACCATTTGCCTCTCTCTTTTCTATTCTCGTTGGTTTCTTTGCTTGGCCATTATTCTTCTTTTCTTTTCCTTTTCCTTGAATTTCTGCCGTTCACTTGCTTTGCCCTTTCTTTCTTCTTCCTTCTTGACATGTTTTGAGTGATTCATTTGGTTTGGCTTTGAGAGGGGCTAATAGAGCTTGATTAGGTATCCTAAGAAGGTAAGTAATGCTATTTAGTTAGTATTGGTCTTCTTTTATCTTATTTCTGTGTTTGATTTAAAGTAAGAGAGAAGAGTAACTTTGGTATTCTGAATGGTTTGTGTATGGAAGCTGTGGACAAGAGGCCCAATAAAGGCAAAGAGAAGGTCAGAGCCGAGTAGAGAGCGCGGTTCAATTCCTAGAGGTAGGGATCGTGTGTGGTTTTCTTTTACTTGTTTTGATTGCTTGTTGTGATATATGATGTTTGAATATGCATATGTTATGGTTATATGAGTGTTAGATGAGTTGTACATGTTTTATAGTTGTGAAGTGTGTTATGGGTAAAATTCTGTTTAGTTGTTCATAGACCTCTGTGTATTGTATTTGTGATAAGTAGAGCTATAGGACTCTAATTGTGTTGATTCCAATTGCATCTGAAAGATAATATCCGTAGATAAAAATTTCTAAGAGGGTGCTTGAGTTAATTCTGGGCGTAAGTATCCCTAAAAGTAATTAGAACGTAAGTGACCCTGTTCTGGTGGGTTCACTGGAATAGTATAGATTGTTTGAATCATATTTGGAGTTTTAGATGTCCAAATGACCTGAAAATTGTCCCATTTGAAAGCTAACATCCTATCTAACAATTCTTATGAAGACAACGTTTCCTAAAAATGTGGTCTACATGGTGGTTTTTGCGATTCAAGTTTAGGGTAAAAAGTGGTGCCGTGAGGCACCAAAGGCGAGTCTTCTGTCGCGATCGAGACACATGTCGCGACCTCGCGACAGAACAACTCATTTTAAGCTTTTTCTTCTTCTTTTTGAGCTCCTAGTTGCCATGGGTGAACCACTTACCCTTCCCCTTAGCTTATTATGCGTGTTTAGGGTTACCAAATGACTATAAAGTAGTTATCAACGGGGAAATACATTAGGACATGTTTAAGATTTGTAATTTAACTAATAAAGATTGTATATGAATTTGGTATAATACCTAGAGTTTTCTTTTGGCAATCTGGCTTCTGTCGCGAGCGCGACATCTTGTCGCCATTGCGACAATAAACCTGGCTTCTGTCGCGAGCGCGACTCCTTGTCGTGATCGCGACAGTGAACCTTCTCGTCCTGTTCTATTTTGAGATATGTTTTCTTCTGTCTTAATTTATATGTTGATGCGATGAAGTGATAACATGTATACATGAATTAAGTAAATGAGTTGATATCTGTGTACGGTATGTGAGTTGTATCTGAGCCTGATTACCGTTATAGTGGATAGATAAGCATGCTTATAAAGGGCTAGAGTGCAGCTGCTAGAGTTGGCCTTAATTGTGCCTAGAGTTCGAATACCTCGTGTATTCCATAGAGTTTGAGTTAATTCTCCACATGTAAGATACTGTAAACAGTATCCAGAGTTACCCGTATCCACCATGAAAGGAATTCAGGCTTATTGTTATTGTACAGTGAATATGAGAGAAATGTTTAAGTACATGACAGTTTATATATATAAGTATATGTTTACAAGAATGTGGACACATGAATATGTAAAAGAGTAGATGTGATGTACTTGTGAGTTCATAGTATTTGATATTTGAACATGCAATTTGTATATGTATAAGAGCTATATGCATGAGCTAGTTACTTTTATTACATGAGATCCTGTCACATGAACTGTGTGATTTATTTGTGACTTCGTAAAGAAGTCCTTTGCATTATTTTATCCCCACTAAGCGTTATCGCTTAGCATGGATGTTTGTTTCCGTGTAGGTTGACAGGTTCGGACTAGTGAGAGCGGCATCTGCAGGTCAAGGCCACTAGGAAGTTTTGCTATATCTTTTGTATAAGATAGTAATAGAGTTTCTTACATTTTGAGTAACATCATTATGTACATAGGAAGTATAGTATAGTTGACATGCAAAAGTTAACTGTTATACATATGTATACCGAAAATGAATATGTAACAAATATAAAGCTTTTGTATTATGTACAGTTTATATATATGTTATAAGAGCTCTTTTTGTTTGGGCCCAACTTATTTCTAATTATTTGTTATTATCGCTTCTACTAGTGCATGTATATGTATGTGTATACGTAAGTGTCCGCGTAGCGCCCCGATATTCCTTACTGGGGGTATGGGGGTGTTACAAGTGAATTGGAAATTTCAGTTCTATGGCGAGTGCAACAATATCGTACGGTCGTGATAGAGCGCGAAATTTGAATTCTTTTGAATTTTGGACCGTTACAACCTTAATTTTATCTCACCTATAAATAGCTTTAAGCCCTAACTGTAGCATTTCTCTTTTACTTTTGAGTCATCTCTTTATGTCTCTTCGGTTTTTCTTTTAAATTCTCTCAAATCTTCCTATCTTCTTTCCTATTTCTTGAGTTTCCTGGTTTTTTATTCTTCATCTAACTTTCTTTCTGAGTTTATTTTGCAAAGTTTATCTTGATTTCACTAACCCTCAAGATGGTAAGAACGAAGACTGTGGACCACAAGGAAAAGAAGGATGCTGGACGATCAAGTTAAAACCAAGATCTAATTCGACTGCAAAATAGGTTTGAATGTCCTTTCCCCAATTTTTTAGAAGAAGAAGGTGAGAAGTTTGTTTATTTTGCTAAAAAATCTTATGTTGGCATGTGGCATGTTGATTTTTCCTTATTAAATCATTCGGGCATAACAGAGAAATTTGAACGATTTCTTAAATATATGAAGTGGGGTAAATTTGTTCATCTTAATCTTCCAATTAAGCAAGAGTGGGCCCTTGAGTTTTTTATGTCCCTTGATTATATGGATAAAGGTAGGGATAAAATGAAATTGAGACATCAAGGACAAGAATATGTTTTTGGGTTTAATGAAATACATGAGTGGTTTTGTTTTCCACTAAATGGTAAACGATTTAATGCACATATTTTTGATCCTAGACCTGTGTGGAAATGATTGTCTAGTTTGGATTCCTTTAACAATAAAAATTCAACGAATCGCCAAATTAAGGATGATGTTTTGATGCATTTTCATAAATATCTTTATCATGCCTTGTTTGGTAGAGTGGAAAGTTCAAAGGTTCAAACCAAAGATTTGTTTGTGCTAGATTTATTGCAATCTAGGAAAACCCCATGCTCAATTTATTTTATCTTTGATGGCCTTTATCATGCCTCCATTGCCAAGAGTAAGACTGTGGGGATGTGTCACATGGTGACAGGCATTATATTAGGTTGTTTGGGGGATTTACATAATTTTCAATTAGATGAGGGTGAACATGTTGCCATGTTAGATGTTGTATACTTGAGGCGTGCTAATATTTTAACAAAAGGCGGTTGGCCGCCCAAGTTTGTTGATAGAGGTGTACAGGGTGATAGTTCACGCTTAGACAAAGGCAAAGGGAAAGCCCCTAAATCTACCACAGCTGCTAGTGCCCAAGAGGAGTCTACTGAAGAAGAAGAATTTGAGGATGAAGAGGCTGCCAGATTTGGTGCTCATAAAGGTAGTGATTCTGCTGGTTGGCAGCAGGTTCTTACAAGATTGGACGGTATGGAAGCTGCCAACTAGAGCATGGCTGCAAGGATGGATTCCCATGAGACCACAGTGAAGGCAGTCCACAAGAATTAGAAAAGCTTGAGTCGCATACTCCTATCCTTCTTCAGACAGCAGAATGTTGAATTTTCGCCTTCTCCACCTGATTCCCCTAGTGGGAATTGAGATGAGTTTTCTCCACGCTCTTTTACTTTTTCGTGTTATTTTTATTTTCTTTCTATTGTCTCTTGTGTTTTGCTTGTTTATATTATTTGTTTGTTTGTTTGTTTTCACACAATGAGGAGATTGTGTCCTTTAAGTGTGGGGGCATTATTGTTATGTTTATTTGATTTTTATATGTTGTGTTTAGTGTAGCTTGTGTTTATGCATGCGCTGCTAGTTTTAGGTTTTTATATATAGGTTGTTAATATTAGGTATGTTGAGTTTGATTTGTACATACTTGTATGTAGGGTTATGCATGATTGTTTATAGGTATATGTATGGGTTGTTTTGTGCATTTGATTTTGGAGCTTATATATTTGATGTATATTTGGGAATATATGCATGATTAAGCTTGTATTTGTTTTAATTAAGTCTATATATGCCATATCTTGAAAAATATCATTTTCATTTTACTTTGACAATTAAATGTACATGGTGAAGGTCATGACTTGGCAAAGCACTTTAGTGTCGGGTCTTTTTAAGTTGAGTATCTTTTCACATGTATAAAAGGATTATTTTGCCAATGCATTGCTTAGGGTAGTTTGACCTATAGTTTATGTGAGCTTTTGAGCCTTATACATTTAAATTTTTCTTGTATGAGAGCCTTTATATGCCATATCCTCTAGAACTTGTCTTTAGTAAATTTTGAGATTATATTTAGTATGAGATGTGCATGAGAAATGAGAAGGGCAATTAGATTAAACTATTTTGGCTTGCTTTAAAAAAAAACTAACCTTTTTGACTTTAGGTAGCCATTTTTTAGCCTTAACCTATTTTTGTTGTTAAGCACTTCATTAAATAAATCCCTGGCTAAATAATAACTACTTATTTTGTTACCCTTATTGTGATGAGAATTAGGATTGCTATACCATGGAGATACATTTGTTAGTATAAGCATGATTACAGAAGATTATAGTTGATGTATAAGTTGAATTCCCTTATATATTTATCAAAAGTCCATTATTAGAAAAGTCTAGTTTCTACAAGGAAAAGAAAAAGAAAAAACTATCAAATAAGTGCGATAGAGCATAAAATGCACTCATAAAATAAAAAAATCATAAAAATAAAAAAAAGAAGAAAATGAAAAAAAAAAGAGAAAAAGAAAAGGAAAGCAAATGAAACTAGAGGAAAAGTTTGGACACTAAGAAGGGAGTTAGAATAGAAAGTTGGAATATCATGCTATACTTAGTTTTATTATCTCTTATTATATAGTGATAATTTTTCTCTACACAATATGAGCTACTTAAACCAAAATTGTCGTACCTTTACCTAAGCCAAGTTACAACCCTTTTATGACCCTTTGATTTCATGTACTACTTTATACTAGTAGTGGATATTTTTTATATTTACATGTGTTAAGATATTCAAATTCTTGAGGTCAAACATTCTTGTGTTTTGCAACTTTATGATTTTTCAAAATATGCATGATTGTTCAAGTTTGATGGATAATGATATTGGTTGAGATTTTGCATATTTAGACTAATTTATTAAGAGATAAAAGCTTATGCATGACATTTCTAAATTTTTATGAAATATAGAAGTAAGCTCCAAAGTTGTGTGCATATTATTATGTGTTATGAGTTTGTGTGGGTTAAGTGTTTGCTATGTTTTGCTTGGGGACAAGCAAATTTTTAAGTGTGGGGATTTGATATGAGCTTAAATAGATCATATTTAGTCCATGTTTTGTTGTTGAAATAATGTTTATGTGTAGTTAATTGTGTTAGAATTAGGTATGTTTTATGTTTTTGTTTAAGTTTTGTGTGTGTAGGAGAAAATGGAGAAGAATGGAGAAAGGAGCAAAAATGAGTAGAGAAGAGAAGGATCTGTCGTGAGCGCGACAGGAAGTGCCAAAAAAAGAAGGAAAGAAGAAAGGAAGAGAAGAAAGCAAAGGAGAGAAGCAATCTATCGAGTGCGCGATAGGATGCACCCTTGAAGAGAGCCAAAGAGAAGAAGAAAGGAGACTGGCATGCGTTGTCGCGAGCAAGGTAGCCCGTTGCGAGGCCGCGATATCCTGCGGAGAAGAGCCAGTGCGAGGAAGGTGGGGTGAAGAAGCAGGCATGCTCTGCCGCGAGCGCGACAGATGTCGCAATCGCAACAGAAAGGAGCATTGGGCAGTTGAACAAATTTTGCCTTGAAGAATCATGTCTTTCCACCAAGTCTTGCAACCCTTTGAAGAGACACTTGAAAGGACACAACTTTTGCAACTCTATAAATATAACATTTAACTGTAATTTTAGGTGTTGAATTTTTAATTAAGAATTTCTATAAGTTTGAGAGTACATTTCTTTAGTAAAAGTTTTTAAGTTAGGATTTTTATGTTTTGAAGAGAAGATTTCTTACAAGGAAGAACAGTATACTTTGTGAAAGGGAAAAGGGTTGAGAGTTCTCCTTCTTCATTTCATATTTCTAACTTCTTCTTTGTAATTATTGAATGATGCATTTATGAACTTGCATATTTAATGTTATAGTTTGTTATTCATATCAATTTGATATTCTTTCTTGTAGATTTTTCTATTAGTATTTTTATGCATGATCAATATAAGTAAGTGTTTAGTCGAAAGATAAATCCTTACTTAAATCTAATAGAAGTTTATCATTGAAGCATTATTTGAGAAATTGTAATGTTAGATGGTTGTTATAGGTTGTTTCTTATTCCTGAAATTTGCATGTATAACCCTCTAATTCATTAATGGAAATTGTGAGTTAGAATTATAAATGCATGTTTTAGGCACTCTAGTTTATGTCGAGAGAGTAAATTGGAATCTTCTTCAACTTCGCTTGCATGACAAGAATACACTAATAATCAAGAATAATCAATTCAAGTTCTATTTATTATTACTTTATCATCATTAATCATTTGTCTTCTCCGATAATCAATAATTAGGTTAGATAGTATTAAACATAGTTTTTCCACTTTCATTTATAAAATTAATGATCATTGTAAACAAGATTAAAATTGAGTAGTAATAGTGTGTAATATTTATCACATTTCTTGTGGGATCGACATCTTTTGTACTATAACCAATACACCGTATACTTGCGAAATTAGCACTTAGAATTAAGCTAACACCGAGGTCGATGGTCCACTGTCTTGGTTGTCTGCAATCTTCAGGTTCTCAAACTCTAGCATCGCTACCTCAACTTCCAATTTTTCCTTGCCCTTCTCTAAGGTGGCTAATAAGCTGTAAGTGATGACCTCTTTGGGGACTTCCCGATCCCATGCAAAGCTTTGACTGAGAATCTCCTCATCCCAAAAACATCATTGAAGATCTCAAAACTCGGAGTTATCTTTCCATCAATCCACTACGGCTCGGCCTCCCCACAATAGGCACATGCTGATGTAGCTGGCACGAAACTCTCTAAAATATGCGGGACCTCTGTAGGCTTCTCCTCAAGCTTGTTCTTTCTAGTTTCAGCAGTATAACTGTAGACACCGGGTCCCAAGGCGATCTAAGATCAGGATTACCCGATGATGAAGATAAAGACTAATTTATAAGCAAGAAAATATGAATCGATCATCTCTTTGTCAAATTCTTTGATTATCCTCAAAATTATTTTAAAGTGTTTATTCTTATTCTTATTTTTATTTTTATTTTATTTTTATTTGTATCTTTATTTTTATTCATAATTTTGTATTTTATTGTATTTTCTAAAAAAAAAAGAAAAATTTTTCGGTGGTCCGGTTACGGTCGCCGCGCACTGCATGCGAATCTCACCGATCCGCGTACTCCCCCCCCTGATCGGCGAGAAATCTCGCCGATCATGCCCAGATTCCGCCGATTCTGCTATTTTCCACCGAAAATCAATTTTTCACATTTTTAAGGTAAAAAATGATTTTTTCTTGGGATTTTTTCAGATTTTGTTAAAATTTGACAAATATTAGTCAAATTGGGTGGGCATTAAAAGTCAAAAAATAACAAAAAATAATTAAAAATAAATAAAAAAATTAATTGTAAATATTTGACTTTTAGGATTTTATTTTGTGATTTTTGAGTGTTTTTTGTTGAAATTAGGGAAGAGGGATCTTTGAAAAATCTGTTAGGGAGCTGGAGGGGGCAGAGATTGGAGTTTTTACGAGAGTTAGATTTTAATTTGGAGGAGGAGAGAAAAAATTGGGATTTTTTGGGAGTAAGAAAATTTTCTCTAAGAAAAATACATTTTTTTCTAAGGCATTTTGAGATAGATATTCTTAGAAGAAGATAGTGCATTTTGCTGGAAAAAACAAGGAATTTATTGTTCTTGGAATTCATCTTTTCTTGTTCTTAAAAATTAAAATCATTTCCTTCAATCTTATTAGTTCTCTTTTATTAAATCTATTTTTTTTTCTTTGATCTCGATTTTAATTTTTCTTAGATCTAAAAAATATTTTGTTGATTTTGGAGACTTGAGAAAGGAAAATTAATTTCCTTATCTTGTTTTCTCAACAAATCAAACATTAAATACAAAAAAAAAAATTATTTTTAATTTTTAGTGTTCTTGAGTTTTCTTTGAGACATAAACTCAAGATTTTCTTGAACATATTTTTTGAGTTTATTTTCGGATCTTGACAAGAGATTAGATCGGGACATCTTGCTTCCATATCATCAAATTCTGAGGGTAAAGATTCTTTTCAATGTTCTATTGTGAAAGGAGGTGCCGAAAATATCTCATAATACCTAAGATCCAAAAGACGCAAATCAATCCCTCGAATCCTAAAAGCGGGTTCAAAGAGGGCCTTTGCTAGGTTCCGGTGTGCGTGACAATGGCGACTCCACTGGGGACTGTTTGTGACTTTGCTCTGAAAGTGTCTTGGTTAAAATGTATAATTGGGTTTTTAAAACTAAAATTCCATCTCTTATCTAAAATTGCATTGCATCATTTTAGGGCCTTAGAATTATGCTAGTTTAGTCCCTATTCTTACCCCGATGCATTCCCGAAGCACGACCCTATTTTCACTCAATCTAGGCAAGCCTCATAGCATCATGGTATATTGAATGGAGACCCGATCGGTCGTTATGCTCGTGATGAGCTAGACCCGTTGGCAGGGACCATGCTTGGGTAGCCCTAAAGTATCACCACCTTTGACCAAAGCTCATGTAATGGCAATAGATACTTCCCCTAGGTGAAATGAACCATAATACAATGCTTGCTATGTGGGCCATCATGTATTAAACAAAATCGAACAAATTAAGTGGTCTTCTATCAAACGCTGTCATGCCTCGATGGTTTCACCTTAATTTGGCTGAAGTGTCTAAATACATAACAGCCAAAATTCATACGTGTGCACATCTTGAGAGACGCTGTGCTACTTTGCACTATACGCTCTCCTTGGGTGCCCTGTTGACTCGCAGATTCAGTCCACCTAGGAAGAGACCAATTGACCTCGTGTGTGGGAGTTAAAAGGTTGGAAGAATCTACTTGCTTGTATGTGGTTGTGACGTGCTGCATAGCTCATGATCATGCATCATGTACATCATTCATGCATCATTCTAACAAAGTGAGTTATACAGCCATCATAGATTCGTCCGGGTGGTCTAGAGATTCTAGTGGGCGGCTGATCAGGAATCCTATCTTCAGGTTGCCTGTAGGGGTATCAGTTCGGGAGTCAGATACAGAAAGCAGTAAGACTTTATCTTCAGTAGCATCCAGTATGGCTGATCCTTCCAGAGAGTCTGAGGCTACCCGTGCATTTGTTGCTGAGGAAGTGGGTAGGAGATTTGAGGAATTTGAATATAGAATGATGACAATGATGGGAAATTTGACCACTATGATGACACAGTCTGCGGGACAACCATCAGCTGCTCCCACAATGACACAGCTTGCTACACAGCCACCAGTTGCTCCTGTAGTGGGACAAGAGAGGCAAGATTCAAGCAAAGAAGATCCCCCGGTGATTTTACGCCCACCAGTGGTTGAACCTAGGGGTGTACCCGAGCCAAAAAGGGTTGTAGACCTTGACAATGATTCCTTTGAAGATAAAGGGCAAGGCACCTAAAGTTGAGGAGGCAATGTGGAAGAAGATGGAGGAAAAGTTTGAGGCTATGACAAGGATGCTGACTGTAGGAAGGGGAATAAACCCTGAAGATCAGGAGTTGGACAGTGATGACCTAATCCCCCTGAATTTCAAGATGCCCAATATCCCTAAGTTTGATGGTACTTCTGATCCTACGGCGCACGTCAAACAATATTCATTAGTAATGAAGGGGACAACTCTAACCAGAAAGCAAAAAATTGAGTACTTCTGCTTGAGCCTTCCGGGGCCTGCAATTGATTGGTATCATAGGTTAGAAAGAAGATTCAAAGAAGATTGGGACTTATTGACTGAAGAATTCTTAAAGCAGTATGATTGCAGTACTAGGATGGAGATCAGGCTGAAGGATTTAGAGCTGCTGCAGCAAAAGCCTGGGGAATCTTTTCACGAGTACCTCACTCGATGGAGGAATCGGGTTATGGAAATGAAGCATAAACCGAATACTCCCGACCAGATCCGATTGTTTATCAGGAATGCCAGCCCATATCTAAGGGATGGATTGAAAATGAAAGGGTTGAAGGATTGGGAGTACTTAAAAGATATTGCCATAGAAGCGAAGAGTGAGTACATGGCAAGGAGGACAAACAGTGAGGCCTATGCCAGAAAGAGCTATAGTAATCCGGGGGCAAGCAACTTAGCAAGTTCTAGCAATGGTAACAAAATCATAAAGATGGCCGAGGTTTCAGCCACAGAAGTGAACCAACGGCACTTCTCAAACATGGGTCAACCTTTATCCTGGGTATTGAAGCGATTGATGAAAGCGGGAAAGCTGCAACTACTGCCACCTAGGCCAGCTAGAACCCAATGACAGCCGCAGCACAGAGATAATGAATATTGTGAATTCCACCAGCACACTGGGCATCTGACAGACAACTGTGCGAGGCTGAGGCACCATATTCAAGATTTGATTGATAGTAAACAGATTTGCGATCCTGAGAAGAGGGAAAAGGAAAAGACGACCGGGTATAATGCTGTTCCTCCACCTATTTTTATGATAGGTTCAAGCCTGCCGGAAGGGTACGTGTTAAGAGACCTTTATGGTAATAATTATGTGGCTATTGTTCATCCCGAGCAGGGGGTTAGTGAAGAGAAGCCTCAAGTTGGCATGATAGAATGTTGGGACTTGACCAGCGACTGCGAGGATGGAAAAGTTGATGAGCTAAAGGACGTGTGGAATTTCGAGGATAAAGAGAAGGTACAGGAGGTACAAGCTGTGACCCGAAGTGGTAAAGTGATTCCAGAGGTGGAGAGGCCTCAAGATCTAATGCTTGCGCCTGTAGAAAGGGAACCCGAGGAGGATCGGATAATGAGACAGCTGAAGAAGACACCGACTCAGGTATCGGTGTGGGACCTACTGAGACAGTCTCCGAGTCGAAGACAAAAGCTAGTGGAAGCCTTGTGCGAATCAACAGTTGCTACCACCATTTCACCTACCGAGTTATTGGACATGGTAAAAGGGGGATCTGGAGAGCATGTAGTCTACACCGATGCTAACTTACCAATTAAGGGTTGCAATCACAATCGCCCCCTGTACATCAGAGCCCAAATTAATGGGAAGCATACAGCTTGTGTCATGGTGGATGATGGGTCTTCCATCAACGTATGTCCACTTGTGGCGTTACCTGCCTCTGGGATGAATGAGAGCCTTTTGAGTAAATCTGACCTAACCATTACTGCCTATAACAATTCAAGAAGACAAGCTGCTGGGACTTTAAAAGCACAGGTGAGAACTGGGCCAGTTGAGACAGAAACCGAATTTATCGTCCTGCCTATCCCAGCTAACTTTGCAGTGCTTCTAGGGAGGCCCTGGTTTCACAAGCTGGTAGGGGTTCCATCTACCCTCCACCAAATGATCAAAATCCCTTATGAGGGCCAGGTTGTGACAGTCAAGGCAGCCAACAATAATCAAATGTCGGTCCTCGGGATTTCCAATCAACCCTTCAGTGGGTTCCATGTGGCCGTGGTGGATGAACAGGATGGTTTAATGGGGAATCCTCAGGTTGTCAACATGATGAAGAAGATGAACTTCCTCCCGGGGGCCGATTTGGGCAAGAATTCACAAGGGCCCCAGGCACCTGTCGCCACTAGGGTGCAAAAGGACAGAAGGGGTTTGGGCTACACCACCGAAGCTAAGAAGAACAAACTTAGGAAGAAGCCCACAGAGATCCTGCACATTTGAGAGAGCTTTGCGTCGGCTGCATTAATATGTGCCTACTGTGGAGAAGCCGAGCCACAATGGATTGGCGGTAAGATCACCCGAGGCTTCGAGATTTTCAATGATGTTTTTGACTGGTCCAACGGAATGGTTAAAACAGTTGAAGGATTCTGGGATGAAGAGGTCTTCAACCAATGTTTGGCTTAGGATCGAGAATTTCCCGAAGAGATCGTTACTGACAGTCTGCTGGCCACCCGGGTGAAAGGCAAAGGAAAAGTAGAAGATGAGGTGGCGGTGTTAGAATTGAAGAACCTGAAGATTGCAGACGACCAAGATGATGGGCCATCAACTTCAGCGCCGGCAGCAATGAAAGATATTAATGATAGTTTTTCTGATGTACTTTTTATCCCTGAACTATTTGACAATTATGCTTGTAACTCTAAGTTTGTCAATGAGATGAATGACTTTGCTTACTTGTGCGATGTTTCTCACGATTTCATTATGCATGATCACGAACATGAATCATTCATATTTGACATTAGCTCAGCTAATACCACCTCATTTAATCTCGGGACTTTGGAAAACCCAAAAGAAATCCTGATAACATATGACATAACTCCTGAAGAGAGGGAAAATTTTGAGAGAATATTGAAAAAATATAAAAAAGTCTTTGCCTGGACCTATGAAGACATGCTGGGAATTGATCAAGAAGTCGCTGAACATGCCATTCCAACCTATCCAAAATGCAAGCAAGTCAAACAAAAGCTCAGAAGGCTCAGACCGGAGTGGGCAGAAAAGGTAAAAGAAGAGGTGCACAAACAGATTGAAGCAAAGTTCTTAATAGAGGTTCAATACTCAACATGGTTGGCTAATATTGTCCATGTAGCCAAAAAGGATGGAAAGGTTCGGGTATGTGTTGACTAACGGGACTTGAATAAAGCATGTCCACAAGATGACTTTCCTTTGCCCCATATTGATGTGCTAGTCGATAGTGCGACAGCTTGCACGATGTATAGTTTTGTGGATGGATATGCGGGATACAACCAAATCCTTAATAAGATCGCGGATCGGATTAAGACAGCCCTCATCATTGAGTGGGGTACATTTGTTTACTGAGTTATTCCCTTCGGATTAAAGAATGTAGGAGCAACATACCAAAGAATGGCCACCAAGATCCTGGATGACTTGATCCACAAAGAAGTGGAAGTGTATGTCGATAACATGATGATCAAGTCAGCCACTCGAGAGGGGCATTTTGAGGCCTTGGAAAAGTTCTTTCAGAGGATTGACAAGTACAACCTTCGCCTTAACCCTAAGTAATGCATCTTTGGAGTAACCTCGGGTAAACTGTTAGGCCATGTGGTGAGTCAAAGGGGAATTGAAGTAGACCCAGATAAGGTTAAAGTAATCAGGGAGATGCCAACACCTCGAAAGGAAAAAGAAGTCAGGAGTTTTTTAGGCAAATTGCAATATATTAGCAGGTTCATTTCCAAGCTTGCTTCGGTATGCGAACTGATTTTTAAGCTCTTTAGGAAGAATCAGCTAGTTAGGTGGAACGTTGACTGCCAAAAGGCTTTTGATATTATCAAGGAATACCTTCTACACCCCCCCCCCACCCCCGCCAGTTCTGCGGCCATCGCAGCCAGCCAGGCCATTAATCCTTTATCTAGCAATAGAATAGAATTTTGTAGGCACTATGATGGCACAAGAAGATGAATTCAGGGTTGAATTTGCGGTTTACTACCTCAGTAAGAAATTCCTTCCTTATGAAGCCAAGTATGTCGAGGTGGAAAAGATTTGTTTAGCAGTAATCTGGGCTTCAAAGAAATTAAGACACTATTTGTGACGCCCGTTTGTGACGCGCGCCGGATCCCGAGCGCCGCCCTTTCGGACCGCCCGCACGTGGGCGATCGGGGCATTTGCGGGTCCGTTGACATCTTGCGATAAATCGCAAGTGCGTCTATGTTGAGCAACACGGAGGTTTCATGGAGTCGCCACCCAATAGAACATTGGGAAAGTTTCTCTCGCCTCGGAGAGCCTAAGACTGCGCTTTTTATCCATATTGAGCCATGAGGCCTAGGATTAGCGCTAAAGCCTCGTGACTCAAGAAGTATCTTGAAGGATAACCTCTAACCTCTTGAGCCCAAAGACCAGAGCTGGGTCCGGGATTTCTCATCTATTTCTACCTCGATTAATTTATGATTGAATTTTAATTGTCATTAATTCGCTCTCTCTCCACACAATGCAATTAATTTAAGGCGCATTTATTCATGTTAGGAAAACCATAAATTAGCAAGTAAAGCAATGAATTACAATAATACAAGGAGCGGAATACAACTCCCTTTTAAAAGTGCAAACATGCATAAAACCGGAGAATTTATTAATCATGAGGACTTTGGTCCCCGCATGCACAATTAAAAAAAATATTCTGGATGTGATGATCTTATTTGGGATGAAAACTGGGACATTGGTCCCGCTTTATTATGAAAAGATCCAAATTGATTTAGTAAAAAATATTTTTATGATTTTTATTTTGGTGCGCATAAGAAAACATTTTATTTAATGAATATATACAAGGCAATGTAAATAAAATGGGAATTAAAAATGTATAAAGAAAATACCAAACTCCGCAACTCCTTCTTCATGTGCATGGATACTCAATTGAAAGTAAAAACAATGATGTGCAACCAAAAATAAAACAAAAGAAATTCATGTTAGTGATTAAGCCAACAAAATAATATGACATAAAAAGATAATATGTACCATGAAAATATAATATGCATAAAATAATCATGATGTAATTTAACATGCATAGAATAATTAAGATGCAATTTAACATGCATAAGATACTATAACATGCCTAAAAAAAATAATTATGATGCAATTTAACATGCATAAAGTGATTAAGATGCAATTTAACATGCATAAGGTGATGAAGTATCATGGCATATGCAACTTATTAATAATAGTTATTAACATACATGGAAGATTAGTGACAATCAATTTTATTATAGTTAAGACATGAATAAATGTGTAACATGAGAATAATTCCACTTGACATGCATAACTAGCATAAAATAATGACTATAACACTCATACATGCAAAAGAAAGCATAATAATAAACATGATATAGCATTAAGAAATTAAAGGTATTTACAACCTAAAACATGCATAATTACATGAACAAAGAATAATTTGACATGAAAAATAAGATAATAGAATTTAAAAAACTTATTTGTTATATGAATAATTGAAGATAAAAAAAATAAGAAGAAGAATATGGAGACTAAGAGAATTTACATGTTTGATATGTTAATTGGAAGCCAAAATAAATGAAATTAACAAGAGAATTAATGAGTAAAAGCCAAGAATAATTACCCTCAAATTCAGTTTTGAAGAATTGAAGATAGAAGTGTTGAATTCCTTGTCTTCTCTTGTGAAAATCCTTAGGAAATAGCTTGAAAACTTGAAGAAAAGCTCTTGGAAACAAGTGTGTAAGATGGATTTTTTTCTCTCAACTCCAAGCTCCAAAATTCAGTTTTTTTTCTCCAAAATGTTCCTGGTTCGTTCCCCCCTGTTCTGAATTTTTTCCAGTGTTTTTCATCATCAAAAACTACCCAAAAACCACCAAAAACCGTCCAAAAACGGTTGAAAATCGAGTGGGGGTCGAAAAGTGGGCGAAATGGGCGAAGTGGGGCGATTTCGGCGAGAGATCGTGCGCGTCGCGCACGTTTCCGCGCGATCTGCGCGGAGTTTCCGCGCACGACGTGCGCGGGGTGAGCGACGCCCTGCGCGTCGCTCGCGCGGAGCGCCCGACGCCAAGGGCGTCGGACGCGCGGAGCGCGCGCTCCGTGCGCGGAGCGCACGGAAATTCGCGACGGCCCTTGGCCGTCGCCTTTTCGTCGCGATTATTTTCCCCCATTTTCCATTTTCCCTACTTTCCTCATTTTTTCATCATTTTTCACCTTTTTTTTTTTTTTTTTTTTTTTTTTTTAAAATACCCTCAACCTAAAACACACTTTTTCTTCTTCAAAATAATTTAAAAAATATTTTTAAAATATTTTTAAAATACCCTTTTTACTCACCGAAAAGACAAGGAAAATCACTTCTGAACTCCAATCTTTTTGCCTATAAGCCGGCATAGCTAAATTTCATCATCGGGTAATCCTGATCAAGGCTACTCGGGACCCAGTGTCTACAGTTGCCCCCAATTTTGAAGAGACTAGTGCATGGGTGCCTAGGTGAGCCAAAATTCAGGAAAAGGAAAGAAACGCGTACCTGAAGCAGCGATCTTCCTGCTTGATGGAGTTATGATGATAGCTACTGCTGTCTTTTGGTTGTAGCTGGTAATACCATAGGTGCGCTAACCTCTTGTGGGTGGCGCCGCTATCGTGCTAAACATTGTGAGTTGGTAATGCCGTGGTCGTGCTAACCTCTTGTGGGTAGTGCCGCCATCGTGCTAACCATTGTGAGTTGGTAGTGCCGTGGTCGTGCTAACCTCTTGTGGGTAGTGCCGCCATCGTGCTAACCGCTGTGAATTGGTAGTGCCGTGGTCGTTCTAACCTCTTGTGGGTAGTGCCGCCATCGTGCTAACCGCTGTGAATTGGTAGTGCCGTGGTCGTGCCAACCTCTTGTGGATTGTGCCGCCATCGTGCTAACCGCTGTGAATTGGTAGTGCCGTGGTCGTGCTAACCTCTTGTAGGTAGTGCCGCCATCGTGCTAACCGCCGTGAATTGGTAGTGCCGTGGTCGTGCCAACCTCTTGTGGGTTGTGCCGCCATCGTGCTAACCGCTGTGAATTGGTAGTGCCGTGGTCGTGCCAACCTCTTGTGGGTTGTGCCGCCATCGTGCTAACCGCTGTGAATTTTGGTAGTGCCGTGGTCGTGCCAACCTCTTGTGGGTAGTGCCGCCATCGTGCTAACCGCTGTGAATTGGTAGTGCCGTGGTCGTGCCAACCTCTTGTGGGTAGTGCCGCCATCGTGCTAACCGCTGTGAATTGGTAGTGCCGTGGTCGTGCCAACCTCTTGTGGGTAGTGCCGCCATCGTGCTAACCGCTGTGAATTGGTAGTGCCGTGGTCGTGCCAACCTCTTGTGGGTAGTGCCGCCATCGTGCTAACCGCTGTGAATTTTGGAACTGTGCTCCTTTAGATGTTTGGACTGGTGTCATCACTTGGCTTTTGTGGGTGTTTCCCGCCGATTTCTCCTGCAAGATTGTATGCATAGGAATATACAAGAAATCATGTGTGTATGGTATGGAATGCAAATGCTTGCAAAAATGTATAGATCGCGCCCTAGGTGATCCATGGTTTGCTGAACTTATAGCTTGTCTGCTGTACCATGCCCCCTGAATCCTGAGGATCGTCGACAAGCTTCTTGAAAGAGACGTCCGATGTATATCCCTTGCCCCCTGGTCAATGATCATTTACCCGGGATTCTGTTTCATGTTCTGTGTTGTATGTTGTCTGACTGACAGAAGATCATCTTGAAATAATGCCGCCTTATCGCTCCAGGCATTGAATGTCATTGTTTTAAAGGTAGTGCGTCCCTTGTGGATTTTCGCACTAGCTTTTCTTTGCGGGAAATGCGTCCCTTATGGGATTTTCACACAACCCTTTGCCTAAATTTTGCCTGGAATGGACCCAACCCAATCCAGCGGCTTTTGTTTTTTTTAATTTTTTTTTTATTTTTATTTTTAATAATTTTTTTTTTTTGTAGGGCAGACTGCCTGTTTCCAGGTTTTCACCCTGCCCTTTGGCCTAACTTTTGCTTAGAGAGCCAGTTACGGTTTTCATCTCTAACGGCTTTTTTTTTTTTTTTTTTTTTTTTTTTTTTTTTTTTTTTTTTTTTTTAGAGAAGGTTATCATCAAAGCTTCTGTTAACAGCAAATAGCACATATCCAATGAAGGGACTGAGCAATAATCATTAGATGAACAATTGGTATATTTCTTTTTAAGACAGAACTGAAAGATCAACGAGAATGTATTCTTTTATTCATTGCGAAAATTGTGTACATTTCTATATGATTTCATCATACATGATTTTCATTTGACAAGAATTCAAAAGCATATGACTACACCTAATCTCGGAGTGGATTTTGTCAGCCTCAAACTCCTGTTATTAATCGGCCCTCTCGGGTTTTCTCGATTAAATATTTTCTCTTGGCCCTTAATTTTTGCCCAGGATGCCTTTTTCCGGTTTTCATCCTGACAGGGCGCCCAATTTTAGCAAGGCCGCCTTTTTTTCGGTTTTCGACCCGCGGGGCATTTATTCTCTTCTTTTTATTTTTGGTCTTTAGCCATGGAACCTTTTAAGTCTATCGACATTGACCGGGTCCTTGAACTCATTCCCATCGCTGTCTGCTAAAATCGCTGCTCCTTTTGTTAGCAACTTTTTCAAAATGAAAGGTCCTTCCCAGGTTGGTCTGAATTTTCCTCGTATGTCTGGAACTCCTGGCCTCATCATCTTAAAGACCAAGTCCCCCTCCTTCAACGGGTGCTTTCGTACTTTCTTGCCAAACGACCGAGCCAGCCTCTTTTGATAAACTTGGTTGTGGTAATAGGCTCTCAACCTATCTTCATCCAATAGATTCAACTGCAACAATCGCTGTTGTGCCCATTCTGTCTCCGGAATCTCGGCTTCCAGGACTACCCTTAATGATTTCAGCTCAATTTCAACCGGCAGGACTGCTTCAGTTCCATATACCAGAGAGAATGGCGTTGTCCCCGTAGAGGTTCTGACTGTTGTTCTATATCCCCAAAGTGCGAAGGGTAGCTTTTCTGCCCAATCCTTGTAGTTCTGAACCATCTTGGCTAAAATTCTCTTCACATTCTTATTCGCCGCTTCAACTGCACCGTTTGCTTGAGGACGGTAAGGAGAAGACTTATGATGTTTGATCCCATATTTCTGGAGCATCTGTTTAGTCTCTGCAAGGAATTGTACCCCATTATCAGACACAATGTGATGTGGGAGACCATATCTGCATATCAAATTCCGCTCGATGAATTTAGCCATATCCCTTGCATCAACCTTCTTGAAAGATTCAGCCTCAACCCACTTAGTGAAGTAGTCAATGGCAACTATGATGAATCTATGCCCATTAGAAGCAGTAGGATGGATTTCGCCTATGATGTCTATTCCCCATGCTGCAAATGGCCATGGAGATGTTAAGTTATGTAACTCTGAAACTGGCACATGCCTCAAATTCGCGTACTGTTGGCATAACTGGCATTGCTTCACAAATTTTGAACAATCTGTATCTATTGTGAGCCAATAAAACCCTTGGCGCATGATCTTCTTTGCTAAGGCTAAGCCATTCATGTGAGCTCCACAAACCCCGGCATGAACTTCTTCCATAACTCTTTTAGCTTCTTTCTCTGCCAGACATCTTAACTGGATACCATCAGCTTGCCTTTTATACAAAGTGCCATTAACACTGATGAATTGAGTGGATAACTTCCTGATCATTCTTTGGTCCTTCTCAGTGGCTTCCTCTGGAAAGACTGATCTCTCTAAATAATTCTGAATGTCATAATACCATGGATTTCCATCAGTGGCCTCAATGTCCATCACCTGTTCAGCTTCAAAGCAAGGTCTTTCCGAACTATATATCAACACGGGTTTCATCGCAACTCCTGTTGGGTTATCCCACATAGACACTAATGTTGCTAGAGCATCAGCTAACTGATTTTCATCTCTGGGGATGAAGTGAAAAGTGCAAATCTCAAATTGGCTGCTCAACGCTCTCAAGTGCTTTACATAAGGCAACAGCCTTTCTTCCTTGACTGACCACTCTCCTTTAATTTGATGAATTACCAAGGAGGAATCCCCCAAATACTTCCGCGGTCTTTGCCCCCAGAGCCAACAATGCTTTCAATCCAAAGATGCAAGCTTCATATTCTGCTTCATTGTTGGTAGCCTTATACCTCAACTTCTTAGCCAATGGTAACCTTTCACCATATGGGGTCGTAAGAATAACTCCTACGCCTGCCCCCTTATTATTGACTGCTCCATCAAAGAATAACTGCCACCCTTGCACTGCTATGGCCGTGACGTCTTCATCTGGGAAGTTGTATTCAAACTGATCTCCCTCAATAGGATGCTCGGCTAAGAACTCCGCTACCGCTCTTCCCTTAATGGTTTTCCTGGTTATGTACTCAATGTCAAATTCCTGCAACAGCAGTAACCATCTTCCCATCTTCCCTAGTAAAGAGGGTGCTTCTTGGAGGTATCTAAGCGGATTATGTTTGGCCACCGTTTGTACCTTGAAGGAATGAAAGTAGTGTCGCAACTTCTTAGAAGCCCAGATAACTGCTAAACAAATCTTTTCCACCTCTACATATTTGGCTTCGTAAGGCAGAAATTTCTTGCTAAGATAGTAAACGGCAAACTCTATACCAAAGTCATCTTCCTGAGACATCATAGCACCCACTGAGTTATCTTCCACAGCTAGGTACAAGATTAGCGGTTTGGCATGGCGTGGTGGTCTTAACACCGGAGGATTTAGCAGATAGTCCTTAATGGTGTCAAAGGCCAGTTGACAGTCATCGTTCCATAGCACCGGCTGATTCTTCCTAAGAAGCTTGAAAATAGGCTCACATACTGAAGCTAGCTTGGCAATAAATCGGCTGATGTACTGAAGCTTTCCTAGGAAACTTCTGACGTCCTTCTCCTTCTGGGGCACTGGCATCTCTCTTATGGCTTTGACTTTATCGGGATCTACCTCGATTCCCCTCTGGCTTACTACATGTCCTAACAACTTTCCTGATGTAACTCCAAAAATGCACTTCTTGGGATTGAGGCGCAAATCGTACTTGCTAATTCTTTGAAAGAACTTTTCTAAAGCCTCAAAATGGCCTTCTCTGGTAGCTGACTTAATCATCATGTCATCGACGTACACCTCCACTTCTTTGTGGATTAAGTCATTGAGAACCTTGGTCGCCATCCTCTGATAGGTTGCTCCTGCATTCTTCAACCCAAAAGGCATAACCCGATAGGCATATGTCCCCCATTCGGTGATAAAGGCTGTCTTGATCCGGTCCACTATCTTGTTAAGGATTTGATTGTACCCTGCGTACCCATCCACAAAGCTATACATCATACAAGCAGCAGCACTATCTACTAGCACATCAATATGAGGCAGAGGGAAATCATCTTTAGGGCAAGCTTTGTTCAGGTCTCGATAGTCGACGCATACTCGAACCTTACCGTCTTTCTTAGCTACAGGAACCACATTAGCTAACCATGTTGGGTATTGAACCTCTATCAGGAACTTAGCCTCAATCTGCTTATGGATCTCCTCTTTCACTTTCTGTGCCCATTCTGGCCTAAGCCTCCGAAGCTTTTGCTTGACTGGTTTAAACTCTGGGTAAGTTGGGATGGCATGTTCGGCAACACCTCGATCTATTCCCGGCATATCCTCATAGGTCCAGGCAAAGACTTTTTCATATTTTTTTAATATTCTCTCAAATTTTATTCTCTCTTCAGGAGTTATGTCTGACGCTAGCAAAATTTCTTTTGGATTTTCCAAAGTTCCGAGATTAAATGCAGTTGTGCCAGTTGAATTAATATCAAAAATGAATGCATCATGACTATGATCATGCGAAATGAAATCATCAGAAACATCACACAAGTAAGCAAAGTTGTTCATCTCATTAACAAAATCAGAAACATTAACATTGTTCTCAAAGAGTTCTGGTATAAAAAGAGAATCTAAATGATTATCAACTTCAGTCGACGCCGATGCTGCAGCTGACTGTACTTTGGCTTCTTGATTTGGTGAAATCTTGAGATCTTCAATCTTCGGCTCTGGCTCCACTATCTTCTCCTTCCCCTTAAGTCTGGTGGCTAACAGCTTATCAGTGACAATCTCTTCGGGCTCATCTCTGTCCCAGATGCTGCATTGGGTCATAATCTCCTCATCCCAAAAGTTCTCTACAGCTTTAACAACTCCGATCTCCCAATCAAAGACATCGTTGAAAATTTCAAATCCAGGGATAATCTTCCCATCTACCCACTGCGGTTCTTCTTCTCCAGTGTAGGCACAAACCGATGATGATGGCACAAAGCTCTCCGAAATATGGGGAATCTTCCCTGACCCTTTCTTCTTACCATATTCTCCTTTGTAGCCCAACCCCTTTCGATCTTTCTGACCACGTGTAGTGATAGCATTCGGCAACCCTTGTGACTCTTTTCCCAAACCAGCCCCTGGGAGGAAGTGCATCTTCTTCAGCATATTCACCACTTGAGGGCTACCTTCTAGGTTTTGCTCTTCTCCGATCATCGATACATGAAAGCCACTGAATGGCTGATTAGAGATCTCCAAGGCAGACACTTGGTTCTCTCTTGCTGCTTTAATGGTCACTACTTCTCCTTCATGGGGTATTTTAATTATCTGGTGTAATGTGGATGGTACTCCCCCTAACTTGTGGAACCACGATCTACCAAGTAGAGCTGAAAAGTTTGCTGGAATCGGCAAGACCACAAAATCTGTTTCTGTCTCAATGGGCCCTGTCTTTACCAAAGCTTTGAAAATTCCCGATGCTTGCCTCCTGGAGTTGTCGTAGGCAGTGATGGTCAGGTCAGATTTGCTTAACATACTCTCATCCATCCCAAAGGCCTGAAGTGCCACCAAAGGGCAGACATTTATCGATGACCCGTCATCAACCATGACACAAGCGGTGTGTTTACCATTGATCTGTGCCTTGATGTACAAAGGTCGGTTGTGGTTGCGACCCTCTGTTGGTAGGTCTGCATCAGAAAAAACCAACTTCTCCCCGGATTCCCCCTTTACAAGGTCTAGAAGCTCGGATGGAGAGATTGTAGTTGCTACGGTGGATACGCTCAATGCTTCGACTAACTTCTGTCGGTGCGAGGGGGACTGTCTCAAGAGGTCCCAAATAGATATCTGAGCCGTGGTCTTTTTCAGTTGCTTCACTATTGAATTTTCTTCCGGCTCTTTCTCTGCGATTGCTTGTGCTGGGTCCTGCTGCTTCTCAACTTCTGGAATGACCCTCCCACTTCTTGTTACTGCTTCTACTCTTTCTTCTTCCTCTGAATCCCACGGATCCGTAAACTCTCCATTTTTCTCATCTTCGTCATCTCCACTCTCACTAGTGGACCAACAGTCTATCGCTGCCACGGAAACCCCTTTTTCATCCACTGCAGGGCGAGTAATAGCGACATACTCATTTCCATATAGATCTTGCATTACGTACCACTCTGGTAGGCTCGATTCGATCATAAAGACTGGAGGTGGCACTGTGTTATAACCAGACTTCTTCTTGCTTTCTCTCTGCTCAGGATCGGTGATCTGCTTGTTGTCAATTAGATCTTGGACCCGATGTCTTAGCGTTACACACTCATCCGTCAAATGCCCGGTATGTTGGTGGAATGCGCAGTATTCATTCTCTTTGTGCCCTGGCTGTCCTTGGGCTTTGGCCGGCTTAGGTGATAGGGGCCGCAGTTTTCCTTCTTTTATTAGCCTCTTCAGCACCCATGATAAAGGCTTACCCAAGTTGGAGAAATACCTCTGACTTACGCCGGTTGCAGATACCTCGGCAGTCTTCCCAACTCTGTTACCACTGCTTGAACCTACTGGTTTGGCCGTCCCCTGATTGCTGTATCCCCTCCGGGCATAGGACTCACTATTTGCCCTCTTGGATAAATATTCTCCTTCCGCTTCTATGGCAATATCCTTCAAAGACTCCCAATCCTTGAGTCCCTTCATTTTCAGTCCCTCTCTTAAATAAGGGCTGGCATTTCGAATGAATAGCCGGATCTGATCAGAAGTGTCCGGTTTGCGTTTCATCTCCATAACCCGGTTTCTCCACCGAGTAAGGTACTCGTGGAAGGACTCCCCAGCCTTCTGCTGTAACAGCTCGAGATCCTTCAAAGTGACCTCCATCCGGGTACTGCAATCGTACTGCTTAAGGAACTCTTCAGTCAACAAGTCCCAGTCCTCCTTGGATCTCCTGTCAAGCCCATGGTACCAATCAATAGCAGCTCCTGTGAGACTCAAGCAGAAGTATTCTATCTTCTGCTTTCTTGTTAAGGTCGTTCCCTTCATGACCAGCGAGTATTGCTTGATGTGTGCGGCAGGGTCAGAGGTTCCATCAAATTTGGGGATGTCCGGCATCTTAAAATTCTGGGGAATTAGGTCATCCCCATCCAGCTCTCGATCTTCCGGGTTCATTCCCTTTCCCACGGTCATCATCCTTGCCATGACCTCAAATCTCTCTTCCATTTTCCTCCACATTGCGTCATCCAGCTTTGGCAACTTTTCTTTAGCTACTGCATGCTCCTCATGCTCATCTCCTCCAAACTCAACTTCAGACCTGGGGCCTTCTCTGCGCTCAATGGGTGCAGGTACTCTTTGCTCAATAATAGGTGGGTCAACCACTGGTTGGTTAACCGCAGCAGGACGTTCTTCTCTAACAACCTCTTGTTCAGCTGGTACTCGGACAGGAATAGCAGCAGCTTGTTGCCCAGCTATAGTGGCGGCAAGATTGCCCATCATTGCAATCATTCGGGCTTCAAATTCCTCCATTCTCTTTCCTACCTCCTCAACGATTACTGCCCGGGTTGCATCAGACTCATTTGATGGATTAGCCATGCTTACTTCTGTTGATGATTCGGAAGAAAACCCCACACTATTTTCTGAGATTGAATCTGAACTCTGAGCTGACACTAACTCAGTTAACCCCAAAAGCGGCGTCCTTCTTAACCGTCCGTCGGGACCTCTAGACCACCCAGGAGAATCTATGATGGCTGAAATGCAAAAATTGTTAAGATGATGCATGATTAAAATGCAATGCATGCTCGTGCTGATGCAGCATAGACAAACACATGCAAGCAGATAGATCCTTCCAACCTTATATCTCCCACACACGTGGTAGTGCGGTCTCTTTCCTAGGTGGGCTTGATCCATGGGTTAACGGGGAACCCAATGGACACGTATGGTGCGCGGTGAAAAACCGGCAGCATAACAGCTCCTATCTAATGTACATACGTATGGGTGTTTGGCCATTACGTATGTAAACAATTCAACTTAACCAAGATGGGCCCACCAGGGCATGAAAGCCTTTGATGAAGACCATTTAATTAAATTGATTTCGTTTAATATATGATGGCCCATATAGCAAGCATAGTATTACGGTACATTTTACCTAGTGGAAGTATCTATTGCCATTACATGAGCTTTGGACAAGGGAGATGTTACTTTAAGGTTACCCAAGCATGATCCCTGCCGACGGGTCTAGCTCATCACAAGCATAGCGACCGGTCGGGTCGTCATTTTGATATACCATTGAGGTACGTGGCTTGGGCTGGTGATTATCCTTAACACTTCCTCAAATTGAGTGAAAATGAGGAGGTGCTTCAGGAACGCACCGGGGCTTGAAAAGGGACCAAACTAACTTAATCTAAAGCTCTAATGAGATGATATGCAATTTTGAGATAAAGCGAATTTATGAATTAAATTTTAACCATAAATGTTAAACGAGGTATTTTCAAATTGAAATCTCGAACCATATCGTCCCCAGTGGAGTCGCCACTGTGACGCGCGCCGGATCCCGATGCGCCGCCCTTTCGGACCGCCCGCACGTGGGCGATCGGGGCATTTGCGGGTCCGTTGACATCTTGCGATAAATCGCAAGTGCGTCTATGTTGAGCAACACGGAGGTTTCATGGAGTCGCCACCCAATAGAACATTGGGAAAGTTTCTCTCGCCTCGGAGAGCCTAAGACTGCGCTTTTTATCCATATTGAGCCATGAGGCCTAGGATTAGCGCTAAAGCCTCGTGACTCAAGAAGTATCTTGAAGGATAACCTCTAACCTCTTGAGCCCAAAGACCAGAGCTGGGTCCGGGATTTCTCATCTATTTCTACCTCGATTAATTTATGATTGAATTTTAATTGTCATTAATTCGCTCTCTCTCCACACAATGCAATTAATTTAAGGCGCATTTATTCATGTTAGGAAAACCATAAATTAGCAAGTAAAGCAATGAATTACAATAATACAAGGAGCGGAATACAACTCCCTTTTAAAAGTGCAAACATGCATAAAACCGGAGAATTTATTAATCATGAGGACTTTGGTCCCCGCATGCACAATTAAAAAAAATATTCTGGATGTGATGATCTTATTTGGGATGAAAACTGGGACATTGGTCCCGCTTTATTATGAAAAGATCCAAATTGATTTAGTAAAAAATATTTTTATGATTTTTATTTTGGTGCGCATAAGAAAACATTTTATTTAATGAATATATACAAGGCAATGTAAATAAAATGGGAATTAAAAATGTATAAAGAAAATACCAAACTCCGCAACTCCTTCTTCATGTGCATGGATACTCAATTGAAAGTAAAAACAATGATGTGCAACCAAAAATAAAACAAAAGAAATTCATGTTAGTGATTAAGCCAACAAAATAATATGACATAAAAAGATAATATGTACCATGAAAATATAATATGCATAAAATAATCATGATGTAATTTAACATGCATAGAATAATTAAGATGCAATTTAACATGCATAAGATACTATAACATGCCTAAAAAAAATAATTATGATGCAATTTAACATGCATAAAGTGATTAAGATGCAATTTAACATGCATAAGGTGATGAAGTATCATGGCATATGCAACTTATTAATAATAGTTATTAACATACATGGAAGATTAGTGACAATCAATTTTATTATAGTTAAGACATGAATAAATGTGTAACATGAGAATAATTCCACTTGACATGCATAACTAGCATAAAATAATGACTATAACACTCATACATGCAAAAGAAAGCATAATAATAAACATGATATAGCATTAAGAAATTAAAGGTATTTACAACCTAAAACATGCATAATTACATGAACAAAGAATAATTTGACATGAAAAATAAGATAATAGAATTTAAAAAACTTATTTGTTATATGAATAATTGAAGATAAAAAAAATAAGAAGAAGAATATGGAGACTAAGAGAATTTACATGTTTGATATGTTAATTGGAAGCCAAAATAAATGAAATTAACAAGAGAATTAATGAGTAAAAGCCAAGAATAATTACCCTCAAATTCAGTTTTGAAGAATTGAAGATAGAAGTGTTGAATTCCTTGTCTTCTCTTGTGAAAATCCTTAGGAAATAGCTTGAAAACTTGAAGAAAAGCTCTTGGAAACAAGTGTGTAAGATGGATTTTTTTCTCTCAACTCCAAGCTCCAAAATTCAGTTTTTTTTCTCCAAAATGTTCCTGGTTCGTTCCCCCCTGTTCTGAATTTTTTCCAGTGTTTTTCATCATCAAAAACTACCCAAAAACCACCAAAAACCGTCCAAAAACGGTTGAAAATCGAGTGGGGGTCGAAAAGTGGGCGAAATGGGCGAAGTGGGGCGATTTCGGCGAGAGATCGTGCGCGTCGCGCACGTTTCCGCGCGATCTGCGCGGAGTTTCCGCGCACGACGTGCGCGGGGTGAGCGACGCCCTGCGCGTCGCTCGCGCGGAGCGCCCGACGCCAAGGGCGTCGGACGCGCGGAGCGCGCGCTCCGTGCGCGGAGCGCACGGAAATTCGCGACGGCCCTTGGCCGTCGCCTTTTCGTCGCGATTATTTTCCCCCATTTTCCATTTTCCCTACTTTCCTCATTTTTTCATCATTTTTCACCTTTTTTTTTTTTTTTTTTTTTTTTTTTTTAAAATACCCTCAACCTAAAACACACTTTTTCTTCTTCAAAATAATTTAAAAAATATTTTTAAAATATTTTTAAAATACCCTTTTTACTCACCGAAAAGACAAGGAAAATCACTTCTGAACTCCAATCTTTTTGCCTATAAGCCGGCATAGCTAAATTTCATCATCGGGTAATCCTGATCAAGGCTACTCGGGACCCAGTGTCTACACCGTTCCCTAATGACAGACTAGCTCAGCTAATCTTTGTTAGGGAACCGCACACACACAACAAAACACATGCTTAACCTGAATAATAAAATTTCATCACTTACGATCTCAACTCATGCATCACATGCCAACTACCTTAGTTCATACACCACTTCCACTCATAGGACATGCATACATATGAGGGGCAACATTCATAGTTATTAGATTATTACATGCCTTGACATACTCGATACACATTTGGTTGTACGAAAGCTTATACAGAAATCCCAAAATATCAATCCCAAAACCTACATTTTCTACTTCCTACTGTTGACCGTACAAAATGCAGGGACGTCCTCCAGTCGCCTCTTGTCCGTACCTGCACGGATTAGAATAAATCCATGCTAAGCAATAACGCTTAGTGGGGAACTCATATATAACAAATAATTTATCACACATCAGAAATACCATACATCACATGCTAGTAGACATGCCAGAACAATTATTATCATAGCGTGTACCATTTCAAGCATAGTAATGTTCGTTACAATATTCAGTCAAAGAGCATCAATCACTTATTCACATATCCACATCACATGCTTTATTCTATTACAGTCACTTCCATTTATTATTTGATTAGTCGGTTAGCCTGCAATTCAATGACGCGGATAATGGGTATCGCATTGGTACCACTCAGGTACTAGAATCTCATCGAGATTAAACTTACGCATGGGTACCCTCAGGTACCAAAATATCATTCCACTTATAATAAAATCCAGCAAGGATTATCCACATTATTTTCGCATTGTGATTCCCATGGAATCAGACACATTAAACGCATGGGGCTGCAGCACTTGACCCTATAGGCATGCCTAACTATCCACTACTTAACTCGCAGGCTTAAGTTGTTAAACAAATTATTCATTTCACATTGATCACTTTTCACATCACATACATAGATAACCCATATCACATTCACTTTACACATTCGCATTAGCACATAGCTAAGCATTACACTTGCATACCCAATATGCTTCTAATTCATTTTTCATAGTTAATATTCACATAATTGATTGCATTCAAGAACCATCACATAGCATGCAAATGTACATTACTTAATACATATATAACACTTACTCATAATATTCTTCATTTCAGCTTAAAGCCTTACCATTAGAGAGTCCAAACACATTAGGGTTATATTGCCAAACAGGGTAGGTCACGGTCACAATGAATTTCATTGTCACCGTGACATATTGAAGTTCAAAACAAAATGCAAACTGGGGGCAGGTCACGGTCATAATCAATTTCATTGTCATAGTGACATGTTCCCAACTCTCGGCAGAATGCAACTTGAGGGTATGTCACGGTCACAATGAATTTCATTGTCACCATGACATATTCTCACTTTGCAAAACAGAATGCTCTCTTAAGTATCTCACGGTCACAATGAATTTCATTATCACCATGACATACAAAAATCCAGTAGGCAGAATTGAACTCAAGCATATCTCACTCTCACTTTTGGCAATCAACCCAAAACACCAACCACATAGACAAATAGCACATACCTGTTTTCCCTTCTTTTTTCGACATTCAATAATAACACAAATGATAATTATTCTCAAGCACTTTATCATAAAGCATATTACCACTACAATCATTTAATCTAGCATCACATAACTCATGTTCAAACCTCAATTTCCCATACACATACAATTCAATTCAAATCTCTATTCAACCCACACAAATCACATAATTACACAATTAAGGTTTGTTCCCAAACCTTATCGCCTTAGCTCCTAATCCCGACGGACGCTCGGCTCTCCGATTACAGCTTTTCCCTTATCTCTCTTCACTTCTTCAGCTAGCAAAATAGTTCAAATCCAGAATTGAACACAATCCATCAATTCTCAATCCAATACCAATTCAAAACCAAGAAGAAGAGTAGAAGATGAGAACACTATGCACTTATTCACTTACCTCTCAGGTTTAACCCTTAATTCTTGAGCAACTTATCATCTATATGCTTACACTTCTTAAGGCCTCTCTAAAACTCACTCTCACGCAAGAAAGAAAAGAGAAGAACACAGGAAATGACTGGATTACACAAATGAAGCTCTTCCCTTCCCTTAGCTCACTCTTGCATGCAAAGGTGGAGGTGGCACACACTCACAAAGCCACACGAAATCCACTATTAAAACCTGCCTCTTCCAACTATTTTCTTACCTTATTTTATTCTTAATTAACCCTCCATTAAACTAACTAATCAGCCTTAAACTCATGCTTATTACAACCATATATAATTACCATTTAATCCCTTAACCATTCTTCTTTCTTTCAATTAAGTCCTGCCTTTATTTCAATCTAGTCCAAAATTCACATTCAATTCTCATACACATGCCAATGTAAGTTAATTATTTTAGGGTACAAATCCGGCCATGACACTATTTCCATTCTTACAAGGTGGAGGCGGTTGCAAAACAAAACCCTCTCCGATACCTTCAGGAGGCACCCTCTTACTAGGAAAAATGGGAAGATGGTTGTTATTGCTACAAGAGTTTGATGTGGAGTACATCACCAGAAAGACCATTAAGGGTCGGGCAGTTGCAGAGTTCTTAGCTAACCATCTAATCAAAGGTGATGAATTGGAATATGAATTTCCTGATGAGGATGTATCGGCCATAACAATGCAGAAGTGGCAAATGTACTTCGATGGAGCAGTGAACAGCAAGGGAGCTAGAGTAGGAGTAATTTTGGTGACCCCAGAGGGTGAAAAACTCCCCTTAGCTAAGAAGTTAAGATATGAAGCCACCAATAACGAAGTTGGGTATGAAGCCTACATCTTCAGGTTGAAAGCACTCTCAGCCGTAGGGACAAAAGTAGCAGAGGTTTTTGGAGACTCATCCTTAGTGGTCCATCAGGTCAGGGGTGAATGGTCCATCAAGGAAGAACGGTTGCTACCATATATGGAGTGTTTGAAGGGATTAAGTAGCCAATTTGAAGTCTGCACTTTTAGCTATGTGCCTCGAGATGAGAACCAATTAGCAGATGCCTTGGCCACCCTTGTATCTATATGGGATAACCCAGAAGGAGTAGTTATGAAGCCTGTGTTGGTCTTTAGTTCGGATAAGCCATGCTTTGAAGCTGAGCAGGTGATGGATGTTGAGGTCGACGATGGAAAACCTTGGTATTATGATATTCAGAATTACTTAGAAAGGTCAGTTTTCCGAAAAGAAGCCACTGAGAAAGATCAAAGAATGATTAGAAAGCTATCCTCTCAATTCATTAGTGTGGACGGGACATTGTATAAGAGGCAACTGGATGGTATTCAGTTAAGATGTTTGGCAGAGAAAGAAGCTAGAAGGATTATGGAGGAGGTTCATGCCGGGGTTTGTGGAGCCCAGATGAATGGTTTAGCCTTAGCAAAGAAGATCATGCGCCAAGGATTTTATTGGCTTACAATGGATGTTGATTGCTCAAAGTATGTGAAGCAATGCCAGTTGTGCCGGCAATACGCGGACATGAGGCATGTGCCGGTTTCAGAACTACACAATTTGACATCTTCGCGGCCATTTACAACTTGGGGCATAGATATAATAGGAGAGATACATCCTACAACATCTAATGGCCATAGGTTCATTGTAGTCGCCATTGATTACTTCTCTAAGTGGGTCAAATCTGAATCTTTTAGAAAGGTTGACGCTAAAGACATGGCTAAATTCATCGAGTGGAATTTGATATGCAGATATGGCCTCCCATACCACATTGTGTCGGATAATGGGGTACAATTCTTGACAAAAACTAAATGGATGCTTTAGAAATATGGAATCCAGAATCACAAGTCTTCTCCTTACTGACCACAAGCTAATGGAGCAGTTGAAGCAGTGAACAAGAATGTCAAAAGAATATTGGCCAAGATGGTTCAGAATTATAAAGACTGGGCAGAAAAACTACCTTTTGCACTCTGGGGCTATAGAACCACTATCAGAACTTCAATAGGAGCTACCCCCTTTTCTTTTGTTTATGAGATAGAAGCACTTTTACCAGTGGAAATCGAGCTCCAATCGTTGAGGGTGATATCGGAAGCGAAACTGCCAGAAGCAGAATCGGCACAGCAACGGTTACTATAGCTGAACTTGCTGGATGAGCATATGATGCGGGCCTATTATCACAATTAGATTTACTAGAAAAGATTAGCCCGGTCATTTAGAAAGAAAGTCAGAAAGCACCCCCTAAGAGAAGGGGATTTAGTCTTCAAGCAAATGAGGCCAAGAGTTCTAGACTTTCGAGGCAAATTCAGACAGACTTGGGAAAGACCTTTTGTTCTAAAAAAGATACTGTCCAAAGGAGCTGTGATCTTAATAGACAGTGACGAAAATGAGTTCAAGGAATCGGTTAATGTAGATCGATTGAAAAGGTTCCATCGCTAAAGGGATGACGTAAAAGAAAAAAAAAAGAGAATAAATGTCCCGAGGGTTAAAAACCGGAAAAGGCAACCTTGTTAAAATTGGGCACCCTGCTAAGGTAAAAACCAAGAAGGCACCTTGGGCAAAAATTAAGGGCTGAGAGAAAATGGTCAATCACGAAAACCTTAGAGGACTGGTTGATAACCGGAGTTTTGATGCTTTCAGGATCCATCTTGAGATTAGATGTGGTCTTATATTTTGAGCCTAATGTTAAAGAGTGATCATGTATAATGAAATCACATGGAAACATGTACATGTATGTAATTGTATGCTCACTTCGTGTGATTAATGCCATTATGTTCCCTTTTGAAAAGGTAATACATTATTTTCCATCGGATGCATGCAATTGTCCACTGTTGCTTTTGCCGGCAAAGGGTCTGGCCTCTCAAAAATATAAAAAATAATAAAAAAAAGAAAAAAAAAAGAAGAAGGCCGTTAGAGATGAAAACCGTAACTGGCTCTCTAAGCAAACGTTAGGCCAAAGGGCAGGGTGAAAACTTGGATACAGGTAGTCTGTCCTACAAAAAACAAAAAAAAATGAATAAAAGCCGCTAGGATGGGTTGGGTCCATCCATCCTAGGCAAAACTAAGGCACAGGGTTATGTGAAAATCCCCGAAGGGACGCATTTCCCGCAAAGAAAAGCTAGTGTGAAAACCTACAAGAGGTGCACTACCTTCAAAATAATGACTTTCAATGCATGGAGGGATAAGGCGGCATAAACTCTTATGATTTCACTTAGGAAAGGACAAGGCCTAATTCAGGACATGAGTCAAAATTCGGGCCATATACCCATTTTTCCGGGGGGCAAAGATGTGTACCTAATGATTTACTCTAAGAAGATTATGGGTCATAATCCCTAAGCCAAGTAGCATCCCAATTAAGATCCTCGAGAATGAAATTGTGCTTCGATACCCAGACCACCCGGATGGATTCATCACTCACATTTTGCATAAGCATGTGCACATTCACACGCATAATTTGCCTTTGGGTATTGATTTTAAATTTTGCAGGAGATATTAGGCAGCGAAGCTTATAAGGAGTAACACCTCAGGAATTCAGGGAGTATGCAAAAGAATTGTATATAAATAAATAATTGTGTAAATCCCTTCTTTTTTTTTCAGGATGCCTCCACGACGTGCTCCGTTTAGAGCACCAGCAGGTGCTCCACCTCCAGCATGGATGGATGTTACACAAAGACGAAAGTTTAAAGCACTATGTGGTTCACGATTTCTGTCAAGTAAATTTCTATCCCAAACATTCTTAGAGCATATGGGCATGTGGGAAGAAGTCAGCATGTTGTTAACAGCTATAGGTTGGACAGATTTCCTTACACCAGCTTTTCTCACTGACCCAGAGGTTACTAGGGAGTTCCTGGCTACGCTTAAGTATGGGGGGCTTTCAAGATCAGACACAGACCCTGAAGCTATATCCTTTTGGGTACGAGATACAGAGCATACGATGAGTCCCAGAGTTTTGCACAGATCATGGGTATTTCGACTGGGAACAAAGTACAGGTACCAGACAGAGTTGTTTTGGCACACCAATGGGAAGTGATCACAGCACCAGGGGCCCATTATGACCGCAATACAGCAAAGAGTACTCTATTAGCCTCATAGGTGTACAGGTATATTCAGAGGGTTTTAGTCAGCAGCTACTTGGGCAGAACTGGTAGTCCTAGTGCCATCAGTACAGCAGAGATTTGGAGTCTATGGGCTATGGCAACGGGGACCCCGCTCAACATTAGTCACGAGATTATGATCGGCATGGTTAGACAAAGTTGGAGGGCAACAGTGCAGATATGTATAGGCAGGGTAGTCACCAGGTTGCTACTGCACTTATGACACGACCCTGACACGTTTGGCCCACCTGTACGCAAAGAAATTTATGTTGACTGGGCCCTTGCCAAATATATGGGCATGGTTAAGCAATTGCCTGGGCAGGCAGGAGAGTATAAGCTCCTTACTATGGCTGAGACTCGGTAGATGTACTGTTTACCTCCACTCATAGCTGCAACATCATCCGAAGATCGGTTTCAGGGCGAGGAAGAACCTCCACAACCTCAGACAGATGAGGAATACTATCATCTGCAACTAGTGGAAGGAGAACCTTCATGACCTTAGACAGATGGGGAGTGTTATCATCCACAGCCAGAGGAAGAAAAGCCTCATTCGCTGCCAGATGGTACGAATATGGACATCAATCTGGATGACTTTGACATTGATCTGAGTGATCTTTTTTACACTCCATTATCACAGCCAGTTCCTCCAAAAGATCAGATGCACCCCCCTCCTTACATGCATACTTTGGAGACGAGTCCTCGGACATCTAGGAGGTATCATCCCTATGATCATCCAGATTCTCCGGGGGCATCTACTTCGACAGCTCTGCAACCACCACGTAGACCTGGGATGGAGCAGAGCCAGACAAATATGGAGATTCTCATCCAAGCCATGTAGGGGGAGATTTTGGCGGTATTGGAGGTCAGATCCCAGTGCATGAATGAGAGGCTGATAGCTATAGAGCAGCATATGGATGAGAGAATGATGATCATGAAGCAGCATTCTGATGAAAGGCTGATAGCTATGGAACGATGTGTGGATGAAAGACTACAAGCCATAGACAAGAGAATGCAGTGCATAGGGCGATTTTTGAAGGAGACGCAGCAGCACCAAGACAGACCCGAGGAGCCCACAAGGGCCTCCTACACACCTATGAGCCAGGAAGGATCAAGCGATGCACAACAAATATGATCCTTTTGAAAGATATTCAGGGAGATTTATAGTTGTTTTGATGTAATTTATGTACGAAAATAATATCTATATGGATGAACTTTGTTGTGCTTTGCATGTTTGGATACCCTTTAAATAAAAGAGATGAAAAAAGAAAATAGTGAGCTATAGATAATAAAATGACACAGATGGAAATTATATGATAAGCCACAAATTGGTAAAAATTTAACAATTGAACCTTCACAGAAGTTAAATGATTGAAATGATCATAATGACAAATTGATCTAATTGGAGTTCATTTTATTCAGGAAACAACCGAAGTTATGCTAGAGAGCACTTTTCGAGTTTGGTAAGTTTGGAGCAGACTCGACGCATCGCCGTCTGAGGATGGACCCCGCACTTCATAGTCTTGTCAGCGACTCGATGCAATTCAAAGCAACACTTTTCGCGTTTTGTAAGTCTGGAGCAGACTCAACGCATCACCATCTGAGGATGGCATCTGCACTTTATAATCTTCGTACCGATTCAGTGCAATCACTTTGTAGCTTCGATGACAGCTCGGTGATATTCAAGAACATTTGCACTTTGTAATCTTGGTAGCGATTTGGTGCAATCACTTTGTAGCTTAGACAACAGCTTGGTGATATTCAAGAACATCTGCACTTTTTAATCTTGGTAGCGATTCGATGCAATCACTTTGTAGCATAGACAATAGCTCGGTGATATTCAAGAACATCTACACTTTGTAATCTTAGTAGCGATTCAGTGCTATCACTTTGTAGCTTAGACAACAGCTCGGTGATATTCAAGAACATCTGCACTTTGTAATCTTGGTAGCGATTCGGTGCAATCACTTTGTAGCATAGACAACAGCTCGGTGACATTTCAGAACCTCTGCACTTTGTAATCTTGGTAAGGATTCGGTGCAATCACTTTGTAGCTTAGACAACAGCTCGGTGACATTTCATAACCTCTGCACTTTGTAATCTTGGTAGCGATTCGGTGTAATCACTTTGCAGCTTAGACAACAGCTCGGTGACATTTCAGAACATCCGCACTTTGTAATCTTGTCAGGGATTCGGTGCAATCACTTTGTAGGTTAGACAACAGCTCGGTGATATTCAAAAACGGCCGCACTTTGCAATCTGGTCAGCGATTCGGTGCAACCACACTGTAGTCTAGATAATGGCTCAGTTATATCCAAAGACATGCACTTTATAGTCTTGTCAGCGACTCGGTGCACCCCAAGAGAGCACTTCTTGCGCTTCGTAAGTTCGGAGCGGACTCGGCGCATCACCATTTGAGGATGGAATCCACATCTCGTAAGTCCAAAGTAGGCTTGTAATTCAGGAGAAATGATTTACTTTTCATAGCAACGGGAAGGTCGTCGCCTCAAGTATGCGCTTCTTTCCTCTTTTCTGAATTTTGGCTCAACTAGGCACCTGTGTGCTAGTTTCCCCAAAATTGGGGGCAACTGTAGACACCGTGTGACGCGCCCGAACCCCACTCGCGATCCGGATGGCCCTCGAAAATCCGGTTTTAGGACCCGAGACCGGATGGAGGTTCATTAAAACTCGTGAAAGCTGATCGCTTCGCAATGGACAAAAATATATCCAAACCCATTGTTGGCAATCAACTTACGAGAGCGTCTATTGGGTTATCATAAGGCAGGATCATGGAGTCGCCACCCGATAAAACATCGGGAAAATAATTCTAACCTTATGAGGGCCAAAACCAGAGAGAGTTCGGGACCTCACTCTTATTCGTACCTTTGGTTAATATTATATGAATGGATTTTTAGGATCAATTATTTTATCTCTTTTCTCACATGAGTTATGCAATAATTTAAAGCGCATTACAAGCATATATAGAAAGCAGTAAATAAAGCGATAAATAAAATATAATTACAATTATCTAAAAACAAATATGAAACCATAAAAGAATGATAAAAATACATACATAAATCGGGATATTCTTTTAGGCGGGAACATTGGTTCCCAATTACTTTTTATGAAAAGTTTTGAGTTCTCAAATCAATTTAAACCTTTTGTTTTGGGATGAAAACAAGGACATTGGTCCAGTTTTATTGACAAATTTCATTTCGGTAGAAAATATTTGTATGGTGATTCTTTTTAAGCGCGGTTAAAAATCTTTTATTATTACAGACCACAAGCAAATTAAAATAATAAAATAATTACATATTCCGAATGATAAATAAATCCTAATTTACTCTTCCCGACCATGGCCTGCCTAACTCCGTGAGCGAGTCACGTGCCACTCGCATCGCGGTAAAGACAGAAAACAATATTGGTTAATAATGGATAAATAAATAATTGAATGAATAAATAAACAAATAAATAATTGAATAAAGTAAATTGAGGAAAATAATTAAAGTTAATAATGAATTAAATTAAATTAAGTGATAAAAATTAATTAATTAATTAATTAAATAAATAGAGAATTAATGAATATAAAAACACAAATGCCAATTATAATGATCAATAACAATAAAAATAATGATGCTGATAATAATACCATAAAATGATAATAATGATAATAATAAATAATAAATAAACATAAAATGACAATAATAGATAGGTAAAATAATAATAATAATATAAAATAAATAACGATATTAATAGCAATGATATAATATAATAATAATAATAATAATAATAATAATAATAATAATAATAATGCTGTAAAATAATATAATAATAATGACCATGACAATATTAATTAAAGCAATAAAATAATAACATCAACAATAATAAACATAGTAATAATATTAACATAATCCTAATAATAATAATAATGACATTAAAATAATAATAACTAACCACAATAATAATAATAATAATAATAATAATAATAACAATAATAATAACAATATGACATCAACAAACATAAAATAAACATATAATAATAATAATGGCAAAAACAGAATAATAATAATAATAATAATAATAATAATAATAATAATAATAATAATAATAATAATAATAATAATAATAATAAACATATAATAATAATAATAATTAAAAAACAGAATGTTAAATAATTACAAATAATAATAATAATAATAATAATAATAGAATATTATTAATAATGAATAAATAATAATAATAATACAGAAATTAATAATAATAATAATAATAATAATAATAATAGAAATTAATTAAATATATATATAATAATAATAATAATAATAATAATAATAATAGAAATAATAGGGACTTACCTCGCCGGAGCCGCCGTCGGAGGGGGGTGGTCGACACCACCGTCGCCGGAAGGTAGATCGGACCGCTGGAAGTCTGACGGCAGTGGTCACTCGCCGGGATGTCGTCGGTCGTCACCGGAAATCGCGTCGGAGCGTTGCGGGCTTCTCCTCGCCGATCTCCTCCACGCGCCGCCTGTCGGAGTCCGATGGAGGAACGATTGCGTCGCATGAATCGTCCGACTGTGGTGGTTCTCCCGGTGTGGCGCGTGCGGCGATCGGCGGCCGCGGCTGGCCGGCGGAGGCAACGCCTCCTCCTCTCCCCTTTTTTCTTTTCCTTCTTCTCTCCGGCGTACCTGGTCTGTGCTCCGTTTGGCCACCCCTGGCTGTCCCTCTCTTCTTATTTCCTATTTCCCTTTTATTTCTTTGCTTCTACTTTCTTTTGTTTCCCTTTCTATTCTTTTTTTGCTTTTCTATTTTTGGTTTCCTGGGTTCTTCTTGCTCTCTCTTTATTTTCTTGTGTTTCTATGGCCGGCCACCTCTTGCTCTCTCTGTATTCTCTTTTCTTTGTTTCTTTTCTTTGATTTCCCTCTGTGTTTCCAGCCGAGAGAGACCCCTTTCTTTTGCTCATCTCTTTCTTTTTATATCCCCAAATTAGGGTAAATAGGTTCACCTAATAAGTCCCTCCGTTTTTTTATTATTTTTATTTTTATTTATTTATATTTTAACTAATTTACACACTTAAACTAAACACATTAATTAATTAAACATTAATTATCAATTTATCTTACAATATTAACTAATTAAATTAACCTAATCCTAAATTTTTATTTTTTCTTTTAATTTTGAATTTTGAATTTTGAATTTTACCTACATATTTTATGTATTTATTATTATATATATATATATTTTTTTTTTGAGGAATTTAAGAACCCAAAACGGCCATCAAAATCTGACTCAGAACCCGGTGTCTACACACCGGGTCCCGAGGCGATCTAAGATCAGGATTACCCGATGATGAAGATAAAGACTAATTTATAAGCAAGAAAATATGAATCGATCATCTCTTTGTCAAATTCTTTCATTTTCCTCAAAATTCTTTTAAAGTGTTTATTCTTATTCTTATTTTTATTTTTATTTTTATTTGTATCTTTATTTTTATTCATATTTTTGTATTTTATTGTATTTTCTAAAAAAAAAAAAAGAAAAATTTTTCAATGGCCCGGTTGCAGCCGCCGCGACTTCGCGTGAATCTCGCCGATCCGCATACTCCCCCCTGATCGGCGAGATATCTCGCCGATCATGCCCAGATTCCGCCAATTTCGCCATTTTCCACCGAAAATCATTTTTTTAACATTTTTAAGGTAAAAAATGATTTTTTCTTGGGATTTTTTCAGATTTTGTTAAAATTTGACAAATATTAGTCAAATTGGATGGTTGTTAAAAGTCAAAAAAGAACTAAAAATAAATAAAAACATTAATTGTAAATATTTGACTTTTAGGATTTTATTTTGAGATTTTTGAGTGTTTTTTGTTGAAATTAGGGAAGAGGGATCTTTGAAAAATCTGTTAGGGAGCTGGAGGGGGTAGAGATTGGAGTTTTTAAGGGAGTTGGATTTTCATTTGGAGGAGGAGAGAAAAAATTGGGATTTTTTGGGAGTAAGAAAATTTTCTCTAAGAAAAATACATTTTTTCTAAGGCATTTTGAGATAGATGTTCTTAGAAGAAGATAGTGCATTTTGCTGGAAAAAACAAGGAATTTATTGTTCTTGGAATTCATCTTTTCTTGTTTTTAAAAATTAAAATCATTTCCTTTAATCTTCTTAGTTCTCTTTTATTAAATCTAATTTTTTTTTCTTTGATCTTGATTTTAATTTTTCTTAGATCTAAAAAATATTTTGTTGATTTTGGAGACTTGAGAAAGGAAAATTAATTTCCTTATCTTGTTCTCTCAACAAATCAAACATTAAATAAAAAAAAAATCATTTTTAATTTTTAGTGTTCTTGAGTTTTCTTTGAGACATAAACTCAAGATTTTCTTGAACATTTTTTTTGAGTTTATTTTCGAATCTTGACAAGAGATTAGATCGGGACATCTTGCTTCCATATCATCAAATTCTGAGGGTAAAGATTCTTGGATCCAATTTTTATCTTATTTTTTATGTCAGTTTGTTCATGTTAATTTATTTTATGGTATTTTACCTTGCTATGCATGTATTTTTTTTTTTTTTTTGGGTTGAGATTTATTATTGAGCATGAGTTTTCCATCTTTATTTTGTCCTTGGCATGAAAATGGATAAAATACATGATGTTTAGGGGATGAAAAATAGGATTTGCATGTTTTCTTTTAGTATTATTTCTTGTGATTTTTTGCATGCTTAAATACTAATCATTTTATGTTGCATGTTTGATTGTCTTATTCTTATTGCATGTTTGATTGTCTTACTCTTGTTTATTCATCTAATTTTATTGGTTGATTGTTGTTGTTATTATTATTATTATTATTATTATTATTATTATTATTATTAGTATGTTATTATTATTATTATTATTTATTGTTATTATCATCATCTATTATGCTTATTATTATCATTATTATTATTATTATTGTTATTGTTATTATTATTTTTATTGTTGTTTTGATTGGGATCATTATTGTCATTATTTTTATTATGGTCATTATATTTTCCATGGCATTATTTCATGATTTAGCTTTTGTCATTATTATTAATATTACCTTGCATGATTTATTTCTTCTATGTGTGATATTAACATATTAAATTAGTATGTCCAATTTAATCTATTTTATGTATTCTATTGGTGTGTTAATTTTACACTTGACTTCTTTTATTTTTATTATTAAATAATTTTGGAATTATTGCTAATTTTTTATTGTTGTTTTTTTTCAGTGGGGTAAAATTTCGTGCTTATTTGTTTGAGCATTTATCATGACCAAACTTCTCGTGACATGTAGGAGTTTACATCACTTGGGTGAGACATTTCCTATTTCTATTTATGTGATTGCTTTTGTTCGTAAATAAAATAGTTTATTTTATATTGTACAATTAAATTGGGATTTTTATCAATAAATTGGGACCAATGTCCTAGATTTTAGCCAAAAATACAAAAACATTGCGGACTAAAATGAAGAGTTGATTTGTTAAAAGTGGGATCACTCATCCCGATTTTCACTACAAATATCAAAATAACTCTTCGATCCCTTTTTAAGTGAGCATAAAGGAACCAATGTTCTTAAACCAAATAAATATCCCGATTTATGTATGTCCCCCCCCCCCCTGATTGATTTTGTGTGATTGTTTAAATTTACGTTTATATTTTGTGGGCTCTTGTAATTAATTATTTTTGGGGCAATTTTATTTCATTTGGGGATTGTATTCTGTCCCGATTTTCATTTAAATTCAGCTTGTCTTTTTCATTTGGGGATTGTATTTGTCCCAATTTTCCTTTTGTAAATGGCATGGCTTTATTTGTTCACCGCTTTATTTATTATTTTATTTATATTTTTTTTATTGCCTTCTCGATGCTTGAAGTGCGCTTTAAATAAATTGCATTAAACGCATGAGATGAGACGTGAAATTTTAAAATTTAAAAACTCATTTTTAATTAACTAAAGACATGAATAAGTGTGAAGTTCCGAACCACTCTCTGGTTTAGGCGAATAAGAGGTTAACATTTTTCGATTTCTTGTAAATTGGGTTGCGACTCCAAAACACCTCAAAAGTGCCTAAAGGTGTTATGACGATGGATGGTCCTTTTCAATGCTTTATTATGAAAGGAGGTGCCGAAAATATCTCATAATACCTAAGATCCAAAAGACGCGAACCAATCCCTCGAATCCTAAAAGCGGGTTCAAAGAGGACCTTTGCTAGGTTCCGGAGCACGTCACAATAACCCAAACCCCTTCTATCTTTTTGCCCCCTTGTAGTGATGGGTACCTGAGGCCCTTGTGAATTCTTGCCCAAACCAGCCCCTATGAGGAAGTTCATCCTTTTCATCATATTGACAACCCGAGGGCTTACCACCAAACCATCCTCTTCATTCATCATAGCCACATGGAATCCGCTGAAAGGTTGATTAGAAATCCCAAGAACCGATACTTGATTATCATTGGCTGCCTTGATTGTCACAACTTAACCCTCGTAGGGGATTCTGATCATTTGGTGAAGGGTAGATGGGACCCCTCCCAACTTATGAAACCAAGGCCTTCCTAGTAGCACCACGAAGTTGGCTGGAATAGGCAAGGCAACAAATGCAGCTTCAGTCATGACTTGCCCAGTTTTCACCTACGCCTTGAAAGTCCTAACAGCTTGCCTCCTTGAATTATCATAGGCGGTAATGGTTAGGTCAGATCTGTTCAACATGCTCTCATTCATCCCAAAAGCAGGTAGTGCCATCAGTGGACATATGTTGATGGAAGACTCGTCATCCACCATGTCACAAGCTGTATGCTTGCCATTGATTTGGGCTCTGATGTATAGGGGGCGGTTGTGATTGTGACCCTCGATTGGTAGGTCAGCATCAGTGTAGACTATATTCTCCCTAGATCCCCCTTTTACCATATCCAACAGCTCGGTGGGTGAAATGGTGGTGGCGACTGTTGATTCACACAAGGCTTCTACTAACTTCTACTTGTGGACTTGGAGACTGCCTCAGTATGTCCCAAACCGACATCTGAGCTGGCATCTTCTTTAACTGTTTCAAAACTTAGTTCTCTTCTGGCTCTTTCTCCATAGTTGGTGGTATTGGGTCCTATTCTTTCTCAATCTCAGGTACCACTCTCCCACTCTGAGTGACAGCCTGTACTTTTTGCACCTTCTCTTCAGTCTCAGAGTTCCACAAGTTTTCTGGCTCGTCAACTTTCTCAGTCTCGCTTTCATTTGTTGAATCCCAACACTCTATCATGCCAAGTTGAGGTTTCTCTTCACTGGCCCCGTGCTTGGGGCAGATAATAGCCACATAGTCATTGCCATAAAGGTCCCTCAGCACTTACCACTCTAGTAGGCTGGAGCCTATCATAAAGACGGGCGGGGGAACAGCATTATACCCAGCTTTCTTCTTCTTTTCTCTCTTTTTGGGGTCAGAGTTCTATTTACTATCGATAAGGTCTTGGACTCGATCCCTTAAAGTTCTCCAGTAATGGCCGGTGTGCAAGTGAAAAGCACAATATTTATCCCCCCTGTGGTTCGGCTGGCCATAATTCTTAGCCGGCCTAGCTAGCAATGGCTGAAGTTTCATCAATCTCTCCAAAACCCAGGATAATGACCTTCCTAGATTTGAGTACTGTATTTGGCCCGCATCAGTGGCTAAAACTTCTGCTGTCTTGCCAACTCGATTACTATTGCTTCCGGTGCCACTCAACTTACTTCCCCCTTGAGGCCCATAGTTTTTCGTAGGGAAACTGTCATTGCTGATTTTCTTTGCCAAGTACTCTCCTTCGGCTTCTATGGCAATATCTTTCAAGGACTCCCAATCCTTAAGCCCTTCCCTCAAGTATGAACTTGCATTCCAAATGAATAACCTAATCTTTTCCAATGTATCGGGCTTCATTTTCATCTCCATCACCCGATTCCTCCACCGAGTGAGATAGTCATGGAAGGGCTCACCATACTTCTATTGCAAGAGCTGAAGATCTTTTAGTGTTACCTCCATCCTAGTGCTACAGTCATATTGCCTCACAAACTCCTCTGTCAGTAGATCCCAATCTTCCCAGGACCTCCGGTCTAGCCCATGGTACCAATTGACTGTTAGACCCATCAGACTGAGGCAGAAATATTCCACCTTCTGCTTTTTTGTCAGCCCCATACCCTTCATGATCAGGGCATACTGCTTAATTTGTGCCGAAGGGTCCGAAGTACCGTCAAATTTAGGCAAATCTAGCATCTTAAACCTCTGAGGCAGCAGCTCTTCATCACCCAGATCTATATCTTTGGAGCTGATCCCCTTCCCTGTTGACAGCAAACGCGTGATTACCTCAATCTTCTCTTCCATTTTTCTCACTACATCGTCCTCCACTTTGGGGACTCTAATTCTCACAGCCTGTGTTTTTTTTAGGAGGGGAAAGGGACAGTACAAGAGTAGAAAAAAGTTTTGGGAGTCCAAAAAATGGGGTGTGGCCTCGTGTGAGGCCGTACCTCACAAGAATGACGCGAGGCTGCACCTCACAAAATGAGGTGCAGCCCCACATGTGTGGCCGCACCTCACAAAAATGAGGTGCAGCCTCACATGAGGCCGCACCCCACTAGAGTGAGGTTCGGTCGTGCGTGGGGCCACGACTCAGTCACGCTTGCATCCGACACCCCGCGTGCGCTGCCCATAGGCTCCGCACTTCGCGTGCGCCGCGCCGGCACGCGACCGCATGCCACCGAACGTAGTAAAACAAAAATAAAAATGAAAAAGAAATGAAATAAAATATAAATATAAATATAAATAAAATAAAAATTTTGCATTTTTATTTAAAATGAAGGGTTTTGACAAGGAAAACTTCAGTCCTGACCTTTTACTTGCGAACAAGCATCATTTTCATCATTGGGTAATTCTGATCTTGGACCACCTCAGGACCCGGTGTCTCCATAGTCCTAGTAGGAATTAAATCTCCACTCTCATTTCTAACCACAGTCATGCCCCCTTTCTTGGGGACACAATGAAAAGGACTAACCTATTCACTATCCGAAATAGTATAGATAATCCCAGCATCAAGAAGTTTAATAATTTCTTTCTTTATAACCTCTTTCATATTAGGGTTAAACCTTCTTTGCCTATCAGTTTTGGGTTGGAATCCATCTTCCATATGGATCCTATGCATAACTACATTTGGACTAATCCCCCTTAAATCTGATATTTGCCATCCTATACTTTTTATTCTCTTCCTTTTAACTCCTAGCAACAAATTTTCTTGCCTTTTAGTGAGCTTGTTAGAAACAATTATAGTTAAGGTACTATTAGAACTAAGAAATGCATACTCAAATGGCTCAAAAGTTCTTTGAATTCAACAATAAGTGGACTTACTATGGATGGTGGCAATGGCTCCTCACTTCGATGTAGAAGCTCTAGCCTATGACGTTCTTGTTCCACCTCTTCTTGAACTCCTTCCTCCAAGTTAATTTCCTATTGACCTGCATCATCAATTACTTTTAACACACAAGCATCAATAAGATACATTTTCATGCATACATGCTCATCCATTGGGTACTTGAGTGCTTGATCCATGTGATATTTAACATTATCCTCCCCCACTCTTAAAACTAATTTCCCTTCATACACATCAACCAAAGCCCTACCACTTCGCATAAATGGTCTTCCTAAAATTAATGGGCAATTAGCATCATATGCAAAATCTAAGATCACAAAGTCAGCAGGCAATATGAATTTATCACTTTAACAAGTACATCCTCCACTATGCCATAAGGTTTCTTAATGGATTGGTCAGCCAATTGCAAGACCATAGAAGTAGGCTTAACATCTTCTAAAGCTAACTTCTTAAAAATGGACAATGGCATAAGATTGATACTAGCCCCTAAGTCACACAAACACTTAAAAAACTCCGTATCCCCCAATGTACAAGGAATAGGAAAGCTACCACGGTCTTTAAGTTTTATAGGTATGTTATTGGTAATTAATGAGCTACAATCTTCAGTTAATTCTATAGTGAATAAATCTTCCCAACTCATTTTCTTAGAAATTAATTCTTTTAAAAACTTAGCATAATTGGGAGTTTGGGTTATTATCTCTACAAATGATAGATTAATATGCAAATGCTTCAATTCATCAATGAAATTTAAAAATTACTTATCATTGTCTTTTCTCTTGAATCGCTGCGAAAATGGTGGTCGAGGTTGGAAAACTCTAGGAGTATTAGCCTTTGTTGCCCCCTCGAGTAAAATGAGTATGTCTGCAATACGAGGTATGCAATGAAAGTGTCTGCAAGAAACAAATAGCGTTCACAAAGTACGTGTATTTACATGGTATGAGCATGCAAGACATGCATTGGTATATACAATGACTAACATGCATGATGAAGAACTTATATGTACATGGCATAATTCATGTATAATAGTACATATTCATGATATGGCGTACAATGTGAAAAATGCAAGGTATTTTCTGTGTATAATGACTGACCCAATGCTATATGCTAATGCAACAGTGTGCATATGCTCCAGCACACAATGTTTATATACATATGCAATGTGAGCCTAATGATATGTACATACTATGACACATAATGAGTGCATTCTTTTTATTCTTTTTTTATTCTTTTTTTTTACGTGTTATAGTGGTAGTATGTCCACATGTGCTATGATGCATGTCAATATGTATGTTCAGTGATGTATGTTGTATGTATAGATTATGGTGCATGATGGATGTCGTAAAGAATGTTAATATATATGTATTGCTACAACATTGCTATGTACATGCAAGACAAATACATGTTATGTTCATATTCACACATTATGATACAAGCAATTTTATATACAAAGTGCACGGGTTCTATTATTGTACATGAAGCAAAACACACATGCTTCATTTACTATCATTACTCATAAAAATGTACAATCACAAATACACACATATTAAGGAAAAAAACTCCTCTTAACTGTATTTCTATCACACAAGAGGTCGTGCGGGCTCTTTCTAAGGCGGGCTTGACCCATGGATTAACGGGGAACCCAATGAGTGCGTAAAGCATGCTGCAAAGCACAAACTCTCATTATTAAAAGCACATGTAAATGAATTTTTGGCTATCACGTATTTAAACAATTCCAATAAATCGAGACACGCCACTCGGGGTATGAAAACCTTTAAGGAGCGAACATCTAAATTTATTTGAATTTATTCAATACACAATGACCCATTTCGCAAGCAACGTATTATGGCGCATGCCCCCTAGGGGAAGTAGCTATGTGCATTACATGGGTTTAGGTCAAAGGTGATATTTTAGGGTTACCCAAGCATGATCCCTGCCAACGGGTCTAGCTCGTCATGAGCATAGCGACCGATCGGGTCATCATTTAATATACCATAAATGGCATGAGGCTTGGGCTGGTGATTATCCCGAGCACTTCACTACAATGAGTGAAAGTAGGGTCGTGTTTTAAGAATGCACCGAGGTATATATGGGACCAACCTAGCTTATCTCTAAGGCTCTAGTATGATGCAATGCAACTTTTCAAAAAAAGATAAAATTTCTTGATCCTAAACCCATTTACATTATATTAACCAAAAGTACTTTCAGAGCAGAGTCTCATGATATCCCCAGTGGAGTCGCCACTGTGACGCGCTCGAACCCCGCTCGGCATCCGGGTGGCCCTCGAAAGTCCGCTTTTAAGACCCGAGACCGAATATAGATTTGTTAAAACTCGTGAAAGCCGATCGCTTTGCAATGGACATGAATTTACCCAATTCCATTATTGGCAATCAACTTACGAGAGCGTCCAATGGGTATCATAAGGTAGGTATCACGGAGTTGCCACCCGATAAAACATCGGAAAATAAATTCTAACCTTATGAGGCCCAGAACCAGAGAGAGTTCGGGACCTCACTCTTATTCATACTTTTGGTTAATGTTGTGTCAACGAGCTTTTAGGGTCAATTATTTTATCCCTTTTCTCACACGATTATCCAATAAATATAAAGCGCATTACAAGCATGTATAAAAAGCAATAAATAAAGCGATCAAATCTAATTACAATTGTCTAAAAATAAATGTAAAAATGATAAAATTAAATACATACATAAATCGGGCTATTCATTGAGATGGGAGCATTGTTTCCCAACCACTTATTTTATAAAAAAGTTTAGAGTTCTTAAATCGATTTAAACCTTTGTTTTGGGGCGAAAACGAGGACCTTGGTCTAGTTTTATTAGCAAATTTCATTTTGGTAGAAAACATTTGTCTAGTGGTTCTTTTTAAACGCGGTCAAAAATCTTTTATTATTATAGACCACAAACGAATAAATTAAATAAAAAAATAAAATAATATGACACATATTCCGAATAATAGATGAATCCTAATCTACTTGTCCCGACCATACTTCGCTGAAGTCCATAGGCGGGCCACATGCTCCTCGCATTGCGGTCAAGATAGAAAACAATATTAGTTAATAATAAATTAAACTAAATAAAGTGACAAATAAATAAATAAACATATAATTGAGTGAAATGAATCGAAGATTAATTTGAAGTAGTGAAAGTAAAATTAACGAATATAAAACATAAATGATAAATATAATGATCAATGACAATAAAAATAATAACGCTAATAATAGTAATGTCATAAAATAATAATGATAATAATAATAATAAAACAAATAATAATATCATTATATAATAATTAGCAATAATAGTATTAATGCAATATAATAACAATAACATGAAAAACAATAATAACAGGGATAATAATCACACAATAATAATAATAATAATAATAATAATAATAATAATAATAATAATAATAATAATAATAATAATAATATGCTAATAAAACAAATAATAATAATAATAATAATAATAATAATAATAACAACAACAACATAAAATAATCGAAATAATAATAATAATAATAGTAATAATATAAAATAAATAAATGTAACGTAATAATAATAATAATAATAATAATAATAATAATAATAATAATAATAAAAATATAATGATAATAAAAATAATGATAATAATGATGTAAAATAAATATAAGTGAAATAATAATAAATGAATAAAATGATGATAGCAATGATAATATAATATAATAATAATAACCAAGATAACAATAGTAACCATAATATTAATAATAATAATAATAATAATAATAATAAAATAAACATAAATTAGATAAAACTAACAATAATAACAACACAAAGTAATAATAATACTAACAATAATAATACTAATGACAATAATAACAATAACACAACACAATAATAAATAATAACTAAATAGATACAATAAATAAAAATAAACAGAATAAATATAACAATAAATATGATAATATCAAATAATGCAAAATAAACATAGATTAAATAATATTAACAACAATAATGCACAACAATACTAATAAATAACTAAACAAATAATAACAATAAGAATAGTAAAATAAATAAACATAATAACAATAATACACACTAATATTAATTAATAATAATAAAACAAACAGAATAATAATAATAATAATAAAAACACAATAATAATAATAATAATAATAATAATAATAATAATAATAATATAAAAAAATAAAGAGGGAAGGAGGATTTATCGCCGAAGCTGCCGTTGAAGACACCGCCGCTGACATCAGTTTCGTCTGGTCGCCGGGAGTTTGCCGCCCATGTCCACGCACCGGAAGGGGGCAGATCTTCGTCGAAAAATGCGTCAGAAAGGAGCGGGATCACCACCGCCAATCTCCCTATTGTCGGAGGTTGGGGGAGATCGGCGGACCGTCCTGCCACGAGGAAGCCAGCGCCGCAGCGCCATCCGACGCCGCGCCACCTCTTCTTCCTCCTTTTTTTTCATATTTTTTTTCGTTGGCCTGCTTTTTCCGTATCCCTCTCTCCTTTCTTTCCTTATTTCTTTGGTCCCTTGGTCTCTCTTTCTATTTTCTTTTGATTTCTTTGTTTTTGCTCTCACTTCCTTTTGCTTTCTCTTCTCTTTTCTATTTCTTTGCCCTCTGTCCTCGCTCTCTCTTGTTCTTTCTTTTTCCTTCTATTTTTTCATTTCAATTTTTTTCAATCCAGCCAAGAGAGCCCCCCCTTGCTACTCATCCATTATTTTCTTTTTATACCCACAAATTAGGGTAAATAGGTTCACCTAATAATTTCCTCCGTTTTCTAATTTTTTGATTTTTTTTTAACTTACTCAAATTACTACATATATTAATTAATTAATTAAACACTCCATATTTTTATACCTATTTAATTTTAATTAATCTATTTATCACACATATATTTTATCTAATCAAACCCTATATTTATTTTCTCTTTTTTTTTTCAATTTTAATTATCCTACAATACTAATTTGTAAATTAACTAATTGATATTTAATTTTACAATATTTTGATTGCCAGATAATATTAACTAATTAATCAATTAATAATATTAACTAATTAATTTTTAATTTATCTAATTAAATTAGCCTAATCTCAATTTTAAAATTTTTAATTTTACATACATATTTTATGTATTAATTTTTTTTGGAGGAATTTATCAAGGACCCAAAATTGCCATTGCCATTTTTCAAAACCTGACTCAGGACTTGGTGTCTACACCATCCCAAAGTTCCTCGAAGGGGCCAATCTGCCTAGAAAAAGGACAAACAAGCAGTTCTTCCACAAGTGAGTGCAACTTATAGAATGTATTTCAAAAGCCATCAAGCAACACACAACACTAAAAAGAATTCATGTGAACCCAACAATATAGTTTCTCTAATATATAAGAAAAGTTAAAATTAATATTCACAAGCACAAATAAAAATATCACATAAAAATATAAAAAATAAAAAGTATGGACAAATAATGACCTTCGAGGTACCATAGTGACCATAAAATTGATAAGTGATAATGAGTATGTTAAAAGATTAGATATTATACAATCTGAATGCTTGAAACGATTTATTTAGCATTTACTAGAAAAGAAAAAAGAAAAAAAAATGAATATCTGGTCTTTATATACAAAAGAGACTAACAAACTTGATCAACATTTATTGGTCTAGCTCAGCATTCTCTAACATGCTCTACCGACTAATTATCCTATAACAGCTTTTACTTTGGTAATGCTAATCCAACATATGTAGGTTAATTAAACTGTATGCCACATAATACTATTTAATCTATTTTTGATTTATGAACAACAAAAAGTTTTCTTTCTCAATTACAAAATTATATTTAAAAGAAAATACTCATTCTCTTTATCCATGTTAATGGGACGGATACGAAAATCAATGACATGAAACTTACAAAGTTCAATAGTTTACCACTTTAAAAAATGAATTATTTCTCAAAAAGAAAGCTTTTGGGCCCTTCTACTTGAATCATATGGATTAAGATTGAAGTGCACTTTGGGAAACAAGTAATAGCTCACATAACATAATCCTTAAAATCATAGCTTCCATACCCTCTTACTAATTTTCCCCCATACAGAAATCAGATTTTTAGGATGAAAAGGATTACATACTATGAGTTAATGAACGGGTAACACTAGCCACAATAATTACTAAAAGGTATCATATATTCCAAATTAAATAGCAACAAATTTTAACAATATCAAGATATTAACATTGAGCATAGGAATCAAATTTAAACAAAGTTTCAAATGCACTTGTGCAGTTGTGCTTACATTTCACTCAAATAAGACTACCTGGTTATACCTTATTCGTCGATTCAAATACTGTAATCCCGAAAGAGCCAGAAAAAGAGCAACCAGAACATAGCAAGGATCTTAGCACATACAAAAATCACTTCTAAAATCAAAATATAAAAATAAATAGCATCAATATCAAAAATTTGAAGAAAATATACTCACTATTTTATGGCCATAATATGCATGATAATAATGAGCCGTATTGTAAAACACCTAAAAGGTAAGAAAACTTAATTAACATTACTTTTATGATGTGAAGTTCAAGAATTCTCCAATACTAGCATCCACTAAAATCTATAATGAGCAATTGAATCAAAAAATAAAATAAAATAAAATAAAATAAGGCACCCATGTTCGATTCTTAAATCTCCTAAAACAACTGATTTGGATATCACTTCGGAATTGAGAATTTAAAACTTGGAGAATATTTAAAATAATTGCTCAGATATCAGTCCAAGTTGGATTCCTAACTACATCATCAAAAAATTAAAATAAAATAATAATAATCCATGCACATGTAGCACAAACTGCTGACTATTCAAAGATCAGCAATCAAAGTGACTCTCAAGCACAAAACTTGAAACATTAAACCAGCACCTGAACCAACATATTCACAAGACCAACTTAAGGACATCCCAAGACATGCCAGGTCAAACAATAAATTAAGCCCACAAAAATCAACTGATTTACTTAAAAGCACAAAGAACCTGCTAATAAGCTAAACAAATTACTATCAACTTTTTTTTTTGTTTTTTCCTATACCTAAAGCTCAGATAGTTTCTCACATATTTGAATGTAGCCTAGGTGAAGCTTCCCTCTAAAATGATCTGTTAAACATTGGTCACTGAAAGTGGAAACAAAAAAGTAAATACTTCTCCGCACTCAAATATAAACAGTAGATAAAGTACATATGAACTAAGTAGCCCCATAATTTTCTAACTATATCATGATTTGCAAGCATATCTCAACAATTACAGTTATCTACATTTCAATTTAATGCAACAATAAGGCACCTTAAAATGCTACCATTGGTCCACAATAATGACCTATTGTATAAGTTACATGCAAATGACAAAGACAAAGTGGTCAGAAAATGTTTAAAACTGTTGTAACCTAACCTGCAAATAGTAGGATAATGCAAATTTTTGATCCTCGAAATGAGTCATCCAACTTAGTCAATTAAATAGGTAAGTTCAATAAGCAGTGTAGCTTATTTTACTTGCTGCTACCAGTTTCAGGTATCCAAGTGAGTTTCTTAAGCCATCCCAAAGTTCCTCGAAGGGGCCAATCTGCCTAGAAAAAGGAAAAACAAGCAGTTCTTCCACAAGTGAGTGCAATTTATAGAATGTATTTCAAAAGCCATCAAGCAACACACAACAGTAAAAAGAATTCATGGGAACCCAACAATATAGTTTCTCTAACAGTGTATAAGACTATGGCCTGATACCCTGTAGGTAATGCTCTGCTAGGGAATTGCTACCAATTAATGCATGATAATGCATCTAACAAAATTGATTTTGCATCTAACAAAGTTATAGAAGGTAAATTGAAAAATGCAAGAGAGATATCTACCTATTTTGTGTGACTGACTTCTAAGTCTCTATTTTCTGCTGTCACTGCCTAGGCTGTTATAACAAATATAAACTTTTTTTGTGCCCGCTACGAAAAAACTATAAAAATTGGTATAACAAATGAAACTTTTTTTTAAAAAAATAATAAATAAATAAAGCTTGTATTTCCAATATTGGAAGGAAAATTTCACATCCAACATTTAAGGACATGGGAAGCTGAGTGATTCTTTGAAAAATTAGTGGACAAAATAACTGAAGTTATCAAGTTCAAGAAGCTAAATATGTATGAAGCCATAAATAAAATACATTCATTTGGCTTAAAATAACGTGATGGAAAAAAAATAAGAAAGTCTGGACTTTCTTGAGCCACTGCCACTCTTAGCTAATTAAGAGAATGTAAGAGGCATAAAACTTTCCTATTGAGAATTAAGACATAACAAAGTGAAAAAAAATATATATATCATAAAGATCACACAATCAACCATCACAAAAGATACCCAAAGAAATTAATTATGTATTTAAACTAGATAGAGCAGTTCGAAATCCGAACTTATCTACCTGGGGAAATGTAACACCCCGAATACACACTAGTCAGATCAGCATAAGTTTAGGGTGTAACGGGAACCGAATGTATTTGAGATGGGGATGGAAGTGTTAAAAAGGACACAACCGTCATTAATTTGAATGTCTCGGTGAGTTACGGTAAAAGGGACAATTATATCATCGTGCCTTAAACGACATGAAGATAATTATTTTTGGTGATTAATATGTGCAATGGGATGATGGAAATGATTAATTGCAGTAAAGGACGTGACTAGTTTTATTTGTAAAGGATAAGGGTATTTTGGTCATTTTATAATTATGGATTAAATTGAATGAATTAGTTAAATTATGTGGGCCAATGTATGTAATAGAAAAGTTGAATGCCAATTGGAGGAAAGGAAGTAAGATTAAGGACTAAAAGGTAAGTTTGACACAAACAATCTTTATGGGACCAATAAAGTTGTGACATGTGGTATTTAGGGATAAGATTGGATTTATGGCTTGTTTGACTCCTTTTGGCTGCTCTTAGGCCATTCATGGCTAGCCAAATGAGGGCAAAAGAGAGAGGACGTCCTCTCCTCCTTCCGCATGCCAATTCTAGCAATTCAAGCCCAAGGTGGATTTGTTTAAGTTTCAAGTAATGGGATGGAAGATTTGAATTGAAAAGGTAAGTGGTTGGTTCTTTTCTCTCTTCCTCTCCTCTTCTCCTTAAACGTGAATAAAGGTATGTGTAATTCTGAATTTTTCGTTGGTTTGTTTGGAGGAAATAAGAGGCTAAAGAATGAGTAAGGAAAACAAAGGGGTTGTGCAATCATTTGAGCAATTAGGGAGCAAAGGAAAAGAGGTTTTGAAACCCTTTATTTATACATGAGTTTGAGTACATTCATGTGTTATATAAGTTACATGAATGTGTTGATGATGATATATGATGATGGTAGTGAGTGTTGGTTTAAATTGTTAAATTGTGCATGTGAATAGGATTTTGGGTGAAAATTGTGTTAGAACACACTTGACTAATTTTCAGTTATTAGGCTGTATCTGGAGTTTTATAACTCCAAATGGTATGATACTAGTACCGTTTGAAAGCTAAAACATACTCCTACAAATATCTTAGAAATAGGCTTGAGCAGATTTTAGTTCTAAGTGTCCCAAAAATGGTCCAGAAAAAGAAGTATCTTCCCTAGCCGGGTTCAGGGGAGTAGTATAGGTTGTGTTGGCCATATCTGATGATTTAAGTGTCCAAATGACTTGAAATTTATTTTATGTGAAAGATAACATCCTAAGAAGCATTTGTTAAGAAGGACTTTTGGCCTAGAAATGAGGACTAGAGGTCAGTTTAGGTAGTTAAAGTTTGAAGTGGAAAGCAGTCCTGACTTTTTGCTTCTGTTTTGCTGTTTTTGGTATGTCACGGTCACAACCAAAATGGTTGCCACCGTGAACTATGCCGAAACAAGACAGAATTGAGTATTTTTGGACCTCACGGTCAAAACCAAAATGGTTGCCACCGTGACCAATCCCGAGACAAGACAGAATTGAGTATTTTTGGACCTCACAGTCACAACCAAGTGGTTACCATCATGACCCTCCCCTGTTTTGCATCTTTTGTGTGTTTTTCTTCCTGAAATACACCTGAACTTCACTGGAACTCTTTGGAACTTATCCGACATATGTTTAGAGTTTTGTAAAGCATAAGGAAATGGTTACAACTTAGAAATACCAGTGACTAGGGTTTTGAATAAGAATTTGGACTCAAATAATGTATTAACTTAACCTTATTAACACATCGATGTTGTAAAAAATAAATGTGGCTTGTGTGTATATATTTATAAAAGTTTGTTAAGCCATTAATGATTTAAGTCTCGTGTAGGCTTATTTATATTTTAAGATTTGTATATGACGCTAAGTTTGAAGTAAATGATTGTTTTAGGCACGTCATAAATTGAAAATGAAATGAATCTTTCGTATCTCAAATGGTATTTGTATGACTGTCTAAATAATGAATGATTCTTAATAACTTGAATAGTCCGAGTTACTTATGTTGAAGTTCTCTATTTTAATGCATGACTTTGGGTAAAAAATAATGTTTATGAAATTATTTAGGGACATTGTAAGAATAAATGTGTTTTTATAGGAAGTTCATGCAATTAAGAATAACAGGAGTGTGATGCTTGGCTCTGTCGCGAGCGCGACTAGTGTCCCGAGCGCGACAAAGGCCATCTAGTTTTATGAGTCGCGACCGTGACTCTTTCCTATGCTGTAAATGTATGTTGTTTGAGATATTGGACATGGGTTTTGACTTCTGATTTACATAGGACATATTGTATAAATCAAGATATGCTATACCATGTCAGCTAAGGTTGAAAGGAATTTTTAAGCATGTTTAAAATTAAAATATGATTATAATTAAAGGTTATGGTTTGTTATATTTTATAAGAGCCATTAGTTATAAATGAATTATGCATATGATTATTATTTGACTACAATAAAAGTATGTGCTTTTGAAAAAGTATTAAAATATAACATGTACATAATCAAAGGAAATAAGTATGTGTTTAGCCTGCGTTAGTCGAGTCGTGGATAGATAGGCATACCTATAGAGTTCTGTTTGCTGTAGCCATGTGTATGCGATTTGGACCCTGATCAGGTCCCCTGATTGGATCTTTGTGATCCCTCTGTCTTGGATCTTGTTTAAGATCCCATGCGAAAATGTTTTTGAAACAAGAAAAAAAAGAATGATTTTGATACCTTCGAATATCCATGTGTTAAGAAAGTATTGTTGGTACCTTCGGGTATCTATATGTTACTCGCTTATCCACCCTTTTGACTTAGCAGGCATTAAATGAACAAGAATATATGAATTAAACAATAAGTTATGAACTGATGAATATATGTGAAGACTTGTATGAAAGTATGTATTTTGTTATTGTAGTCTAAATGCCTTGTTGATTGGATAAATTACATGATAAGGCATCTGCTAAGCAAAATATGTGAAATGAATTTTGGAACCCGAAAGGAATGTGAATAAGTGAACAAAGTGACATGAATGCGATGTGAAAAAGTGTCATAATGTATAAGTGATTTGTTAAAGTCGATATGTGAAGTAAGTGGTTATTATGATAACCCCCTTGAAAGTATCTAATTTGTTATTATTAAAATGATTATATTTTCTATATTATGCTTTTCTTTGCACTTATTTAATGGCCATTCTTAGTGGTCGTCCATATTTATGTGTTTCCCTCTAAGCTTTATGCTTAGCACGGATTTTCTTTTAATCCGTGTAGGTACTATTAATCGGATCGTTCGAGAGTCTTTCCGCTACTCCAGGCCAATGCAAGATTATGAAGAGATTTTAGGTTAGGATTTGTATAGTCTTCGGAATGTATGCAAGATTTGTTATTTTACATTATAAGTTTTGTAAAAGTGACATTGGTTATGTAAATAATCTATCCATAGTAAATTCTGAAGAAGTATACTTTATAATGTGATTGTGTAATGAATTTATAGTTAACTGTAATGTGTTTTTGAAAATGAAAGAAATTTTATAACTCAGATTTCAGCTTAAAAGTTTATAAGATTTACATGTTTGTGTCGGTAATACCCTGACCGTCGTCGTGAACCACCAGATCACGGTATGGTTTGCTACGTACGGGTAAGGAGTGTTGCATTTAGTGGTATCAGAGCATAGGTTTAGTCAATTCTGGATGACTAGAGTTTAGAGTTTAGTCTGTATAGTTTTTGCATTGGCCAATGCGGAGATCCTAGTCTTGTATAAGTAGTTCAGTAGGAAACGAATAGATGTTGACAATATCATCAATGAGACAGTTAAGTGTGATATGTGATAAGTTGTGATCAGTCTATTGTGAATCTATTTCCTGTAATTAAGGTATTGGATGTAGCTGTAGAGATTCTAGTTAAAGATTGTGTGTAATACAATATAAGTTATGTATAAGTTTTCCCTGAGGGGAAATATGGAATAAAGGATTAGACAATGTTGGATTTTCTATAATTGGAAGTATTTCGAGGATTGTGATGAGAGCAATTATTTGAATGTGATATATAATGGGGGTTGGGCAACTTGCACTGCCATTATCTGAACTGCATTAATACATTGCGTCATTCTGCATACATAAATCATTAAGCATTCATTACATTTACCTCTGCTGTTCCTTCTTAATGAACATCAGACATGTGCATTTGCCTCAAGTGACGGGAAGCTGACAGAATGTACATTGAGTGTAACAAAGTTGAGTAAGTGCAATAAGGAATCAGTTATTCAAACTAGAACTTGATAAGAAAAAAAAAAGAAGTGAAGGATCACTGAATATGTATAAGTATGAGTAAGAAATTTGTGCCTATAGAATTGGTGGGTTTGACCCTTCTTTGTTAATGAATTAAGGTATAGAATGTGATAAGATTTCTACATATTTTGGAAAGTAATGGAATTGTATTTGATAGATTGACTTGTTGGCTATAGATCTGAACTTGCTTATAAGAGTGAATAAAACTGTGAACTTTTGTGCAAGATAGTCAAATAATAGATACTGTAAGATATATGTGATGTTTCAGAAGTGATAGAAAAATTGTGACTAGTGATACTAGTAATCTAGGAGGGAAATGTTATAGTTATTTTGATCAAGAGAAGGGTTTAGTGAATGTGTGAACGATTCTGTATTTAAAAGACGAGATGTTTTATGAGGAAGGAGTTAAGTGAAAAGATTGACATGATAGTGATAGGATAAGGGTATATGTAAAGGTACATAATGAATTGAATGTTTGGACTATATGTATGTCACGATTGTGTTGAAATAGGATAAGAAATAATTTGATGAAAAGAGTTATATATATATATATATATACATATATGATTTGAAAGGGTGGATTGAGAATGACATTCGGGACATGATAGTGATAGAATGCAAACGATCTGTAACTCAAAATTTTGGAGATGTTTATTTTGTAAGAAGGATTTCTGCTATATGTAATGATACTAGTAAGAATGACTTTGGTATGATGATTATGCAATGTGGCATATCGTGATAATGACAGTTGATACTGATTTTAGTGAGATGAATTGCTATTTGAATAGTAATGTCAATGATCTCTCAAGCAGGTTACTATTGTTTCTAAATAATAACAATTAGGAACAAGGAAAAATCAGAAATTTAAGTAAATGTTGAAAAGCTTTATAAATTATACTATATGACAGGAAGTAATAAGATGGGTTATGTGAGAAGCAAAGTGTAAATATTATATAATAGTATAATGTAAGTGTGTGTGAATGTTAATGATAAAGATTTTGATATTCAGAAAATTGGATATAAGTGAATTTCGAGGACGAAATTCTTTTAAGGAGGGTAGATTTGTAACACCACGAATACACCCTAGTCGGATCGTGACAAGTTTAGGGTGTAATAGGAACCGAATGTGTTTGAGATGGGGACGTGTGACGCGCGCCGGATCCCGTGCGCCGCCCTTTCGGACCGCCCGCACGTGGGCGATCGGGGCATTTGCGGGTCCGTTGACAGCTTGCGATAAATCGCAAGTGCGTCTATGTTGGGCAACAGGGAGGTTTCATGGAGTCGCCACCCAATAGAACATTGGGAAAGTTACTCTCGCCTCGGAGAGCCTAAGACTGCGCTTGGTATCCATTTTGGGCGAGCCAGAGGGGTCATGGAAGGTGAACTTCTCACCCTAAAGAGCCTAGGATTAGCGCTAAAGCCTCGTGACCCAAGAAGTATTTTGGAGGATAACCTCTAACCTCTCGAGCCCAAAGACCAGAGCTGGGTCTGCGATTTCTCATCTATTTCTACCTCAATTATTTTATGATCAAATTTTAATATCATTAATTCGCTCTCTCTCCACACTATGCAATTGATTAAAAGGCGCACTTATTCACATCTTGAAAGCGATAAATGATCAAATAAATGATGAAAGCAGTGAATTACAATAATACAAGGAGCAGAATACAACTCCCTTTCGTAAATATGCGGATCATACATAAATCGGGCCATTGCTTATTTTGAGGACCTTGGCCCTCACCTGCATCATTATTAAAATTGGGGATTTTTATTTGTCATGATCTTTATTGGATAAAAATAGGGCATTGGACCCTTGCTTTTGCATTTTATACAAATCTCATTTTTATTTAAGTACAAATCGTTGGATCATCTTTATATATTAACGAAATATGAAAAGAGTACATCCATATACATGAAATAATCAATAAATAACAGAATGAAGGAAATAATCAAGAGGGTTAGGAAACTAAACCGGACGGAATCCTCCGAATATGGTAGATAGCCACTCAAGCTTGTGGTAGTCCAATAGAAATCATATACACTCATAGAAAGTTAAGAGATGTTAATATACATAAAATTAACATATAAGAAGTCAAAAGGACTTGAAAGAGATGGAAAAACGATTTAAAAAGATGGAGACAGAACCCACCGACGGCCTTCCTTAGCTGACCGACGGGCGTCGGTTAAGGTAACCGAAATGTCCGTTTGTCACTCAAGGAGGGGCGTCTGTAGGTGGGTGACCGACGGACGTCGGTGATAAAGATGACCCGTCGGTCACCACTGTCTCCGAAAAAAACAGAATGGAAAAAAAACTTTTCAAAGTCAAAAAAGTGGGTTTTATCCCAAAAGGAGATAAGAGAGTCAAAATAAAAGAAAATAATGACAGATATTCAAAAATTCCACAAAATCAGAAATAAATATGAGATAATATGGAGAAGGAATCTGGAATATTTACCCTCAGATAATCGCTTTGGGTGAGATTCTTGTGTTGATTAGAGCCTCGCGCGTTCTACGAGAAGCGAAAGATGAAGGATCAAAGAAAGAAAATGAGCTATTTCTTCTCCAACCCCTCAAAAGATCGATTTTGGAGTCAAAATCTAAAGAAAACTAATTAGTTTTTAGTTCCTTTTGATTGATTTGATCCTTGATTAAATAGATTTCCTTAGTAAATGTGTTTTGTTGGAAGAGAGAGAAAATTTGCTTGAAATTGGGCAGAGTTTCCTCCTTTGAAAATTTTTCCAACCCTTTTTAAGTGAAAATCCGGAGCTTTTATAGCCAGACACGACCGATGGGCGTCGGTGTATGGGGGCGGGCATCGGAAGAATCCTTCTGACACAAGGATTCGTTCGACGGCCCTGCCACATCCACCGTCGGGCGTCGGAGCGGTTGCGTGCTCCGGGAAACCAGGCGGCGTTCTGACAGGGGCGGTGACTTTTCGACGGGCGTCGGAAAATACCACAAGCCGTCGGTGACTCGAAGCGACGGGCTGACTTCACAGACGGCTGGCCGTCTGTGGAGGACAAAAAGCTTTTTGACTCGAAAAAACCTCTGTTTTCTCCCCCTCTGCCCTGGAATGGTAAAAAACCTCATTTATCGTGGACCATGGGACTAAAACCTCCGAATCCAAACCGTTTATGCAGGCTCGAATACTGATTTCATCATAGGGTAACCTCTAATCCGGACCGCTCCGGGACACGGTGCTTACAGGATGGAAGTGATAAAAAGGACACAACCATCATTAATTTGAAAGTTTCGGTGAGTTACGATAAATGGGGCAATTATATCATCGTGCCTTAAACGACATGAAGAGAATTATTTTTCGTGATTAAAATGTGTAATGGGATGATGGAAATGATTAATTGCATTAAAGGACGTGACTGGTTTTATTTGTAAAGGATAAGGGTATTTTGGTTATTTTATAATTATGGATTAAATTGAATGAATTAGTTAAATTATGTGGGCCAATGTGTGTAATAGAAAAGTTGAATGCCAATTGGAGGAAAGGAAGTAAGATTAAGGACTAAAATGTAAGTTTGACACAAAAATCTTTATAGGACCAATAAAGTTGCGACATGTGGCATTTAGGGATAAGATTGGATTTATGGTTTGTTTGACTCCTTTTGGATGCTCTTAGGCCATTTGTGGCTGGCCAAATGAGGGAAAAAGAGAGAGGACCTCCTCTCCTCCTTCCTCACGCCAATTCTAGCAATTCAAGCCCAAGGTGGATTTGTGCAAGTTTCAATTAATGGGATGGAAGATTTGAATGAAAAAGGTAAGTGGTGGGTTCTTTTCTCTCTTCCTCTCCTCTTCTCCTTAAACGTGAATAGAGGTATGTGTAATTCTAAATTTTTGGTTGGTTTGTTTGAAGGAAATAAGAGGCTAAAGAAGGAGTAAGGAAAACAAAGGGGTTGTGCAATCATTTGAGCAATTAGGGAGCAAAGGAAAAGAGGTTTGGAAACCCTTTATTTATATATGAGTTTGAGTACATTCATGTGTTATATAAGTTACTTGAATGTGTTGATGATGATATATGATGATGGTAGTGAGTGTTGGTTTAAATTGTTAAATTGTGCATGTGAATAGGATTTTAGGTGAAAATTGTGTTAGAACACACCTGACAACTTTTTGGTTATTAGACTGTATCTGGAATTTTGTAATTCCAAATGGTATGAGACTAGTACCGTTTAAAAGCTAAGACATATTCCTACAAATATCTTAGAAATAGGCTTGAGCGAATTTTAGCCCAAAGTGTCCCAAAAATGGTCTAGAAGAAGTATCTTCCCTGGCCGGATTTAGGGGAGCAGTATAGGTTGTGTTGGCCATATCTGATGATTTAAGTGTCCAAACGACTTGAAATTTCTTTTGTATGAAAGATAGCATCCTAAGGATCATTTTTTAAGAAGGACTTTTGGCCTAGAAATGAGGATCAGAGGTCAGTTTAGGCGGTTAAAATTTGAAGTGGAAAGCAGTCCTGACTTTTTGCTTCTATTTTGCTGTTTTTGGTATGTCACGGTCACATCCAAAATGATTGCCACCATGATCAATGCCGAGACAAGACATAATTGAGTATTTTTAGACCTCATGGTCACAACCAAAATGGTTGCCACCGTGACCAATGCCGAGACAAGACAGAATTGAGTATTTGTGGACCTCACGGTCACAACCAAGTGGTTACCACCGTGACCCTCCCCTGTTTTGCATCTTTTGTGTGTTTTTCTTCCTGAAACACACCCGAACTTCACTGGAACTCTTTGGAACTTATCCGACACATGTTTAGAGTTTTGTAAAGCATAAGTAAATGGTTACAACTTAGAAATACTAGTGACTTGGGTTTTGAATAAGAATTTGGACTCAGATAATGTATTAACTGAACCTTATTAATGCATTAGTGTTGTAAAAAAATAAATGTGACTTGTATATATATATTTATAAAAGTTTGTTGAGCCATTAATGATTTAAGTCTCGTGCAGGCTTATTTATAGTTTAAAATTTGTATATGACACTAAGTTTGACGTAAATGATTGTTTTAGGTGCGTCATAAATTGAAAATGAAATGAATCTTTCGTATCTCAAATGGTATTTGTATGACTGTCTAAATAATGAATGATTCTTAATAACTTGAATAGTTTGAGGTACTTATGGTGAAGTTCTCTATTTTAATGCCTGACTTTGGGAAAAAAATAATGTTTATGAAATTATTTAGGGACATTATAAGAATAAATGTGTTTTTATAGGAAGTTCATGCAATTAAGAATAACAGGAGTGTGATGCTTGGCTCTGTCGCGAGCGCGACTAGTGTCCTGAGCGCGATAGAGGCCATCTAGTTTTATGAGTCGCAACCGCGACTCTTTCCTATGCTGTAAATGTTTGTTGTTTGAGCTATTGGACATGGGTTTTGACTTGTGATTTACATAGGACATATTGTATAAATCAATATATGCTATACCATGTCAGCTAAGGTTGAAAGGAATTTTTAAGCATGTTTAAAATTAAAATATGATTGTAATTAAAGGTTATGGTTTGTTATATTTTATAGGCGCCATTAGTAATAAATGAATTATGCATATGATTATTATTTGACTACAATAAAAGTATGTGCTTTTGAAAAAGTATTAAAATATTACATGTACATAATTAAAGGAAATAAGTATGTGTTTAGCCTGCGTTAGTCGAGTCATGGATAGATAGGCATGCATATAGAGTTCTGTTTGCTGCAGCCATGCGTATGCCATTTGGACCCTGATCAGGTCCCCCGATTGGATCTTCGTGATCCCTCTGTCTTGGATCTTGTTTAAGATTCCATGTGAAAATGTTTTTGAAACAAAAAGAAAAGAATGATTTTGATACCTTCGGGTATCCATGTGTTAAGAAAGTATTGTTGGTACTGATAAGTTACAATTATATTGATATTTTAGATTAATTATTGGCAAAATTATGTGTTTTATTTATTTAATTTTAATAGTAATTAATTAGTTTTTGTCATTTTATTAGTTTAGCAAGTTTTTATAATTTTTAATAAGTTTTGGGATGTTTTCAGGCGTTTTATTTTAATCTGGAGCTAAATTGGAGGTTCGGGTTGAATTTAGGAGCAAATGGTGAAGGACCAGCCAAACTGCCAGAAAAGCACAACTGTGTTTCTAAAAACACAGCTATGTTTTAGCTCAGTCCCGTGGTAGCATAGAGCAATGAAGGCACAGCTGTGCAACGCAGCAAGGCGCGTTCATGGAGGACAGCGTCGCGCACTCTCTCGCCCAGAAGCACAACTGTGCTGCATCTTTTTTTCCGCAAGCTCGCGCGCACACGATGCAAACCTAGCGTCCAATGTGTTAAAAAACACAGCTATGCTTTACAAAGCACAGCTGCGCCCAATGTGTTCAAACCTAGCGCCCAGTGTGTTCAAAAACACAGCTGTGCTTTACAAAGCACAGCTGTGCTTTTCGTCAGGTTAAAAGGAAAATGCCGCTTCATCACCAAAAGGGGGGCTGGTTAGATTTAAGATTTTTTCTTTCAGTTTCCAGCAGTCTTTTATTTTATTTTAGGTTTTAATTTTCATTTTAAAAATTCTGTTTTAGATAGATTTAATTTTAAATTGCAATTTTGTTCTTAATTAATTTAGATTATTTTTAGTTTAAATTTATATTTTTGGGGATTCAAGGAGATTCAAAGGTTGAAGAGCAAGAGCTTCAAGATCTATTTTCTCTCTCATCAAGGGTGTATTCTAAACTTTAATTTTCCATATTTTATGTTTATATTCTTGATGTTAGAGTAATTATTCATACTTAGGAGTTCTTGAATCATATTTGTATTTTGGATATTTGGATTTAATGAATATTTTCATGATTTCTTTTATTTCTCTCGTTATATTTTCTGCATTTATAATGATCATTGGGTTTTGTTATGATTTATTCCGGAATGATGATTGATCTCAAATCTAATTTTTGTTGTAATTTGTTTACGCTCAGTTTTCTATAATTTTTGGTGTATCTTTTAGACGACTCTGTTTGGGAATTTAGAAGTACAAAATTTTATGATTTAAAATTAGAGTGTGGAGTGAAATATTTGAGTTTTGGGTTATTTGACTCCGTATTGGGAAAATAAACCGAACTTAGGATTTTAGACCCGTGCATAGGCTAGTTATGTGGCTGACTCCGGTTTGGGATGTCATATAATTAGAGTGGCTGACTCCATTTGGGAAGCTTGGGTTTAGTTGGGTTGTCCAGAATTTCATGTTTATATTGTTTTACCAATTTCCAATTACATTTATGAGGATAGAATTTTCTAAGCATTTAATTTCATCCTTGAGTAATTTCTTGATGAACACTTTTATTTTTAATTGTTAATTAATTTTCTTGCTTAGCTTAGTTTTCTCCACCAAACAAACCGGGGATATCTCATATTCACTCATCTATAGATATTTAACGTGACAATCCTTTTTCCCTTGGATACGATAACTCGGGGTCCTAACTATACCCCACTTTGTTACTTGTCGATTCGGTACACTTGCCGAACACCGATCAAGTTTTTGGCGCCGTTGCTGGGGAAAAACGGTGTTGTTTGTTTTATATTTTTAGTTGAGTTAGTTTGAGATTTTGATTTTTTTTTCTTTTTTTAAATTTGGTGTTTATCTTTGTAGAAAAATTTTGAGGTCTTTTCAAAATGATGCAAGATAGTGTTCAAGCTTATGAGTTGGTCCTTTTGCGAGCTCAAGTAAATGATATGAGAAGGGAGATGCAAGAGTTACAACAATTGTATTCAACTTCACCAGTCACCTATTCACCATCCTTTGAAGATCCTTACTCTTCTTGGGTATCATAAGAGTCTAACATTGCCCAAATCAAAAGTCTACTAGACTACATATATTGCAGAGAGAAGCAATTTTATGCGAAAAAGGGGGAGTGGCAGGCTACAATCAACTATCAAGAGGAGAGGATCAAAATACAAGAGAATCTATTGAGGAATCAAGCATTAGAGATCCAAAATTTGGAATCCAAGTTGGAGCTTTTAATTGTCTTTTCGAGTGATCAAAAAGATGGTGGTGAATTGAGTCATGCACCTATAAAGATTAACGAGAATATTGAAATTTTTGAGGATGGGTTGCATGAAGAAGAAAAGGAGCCAATCATTGTTGAAGACACATCTTGTGTTTGTTTGGAAACTAATTTCAGTTTTTCTGTGCAGGATAGTGCACCAATGGAGCAAGAGTTGTGCGATTCGCAAATGGAAGCACTGGATTCAGTCCATTTGAAGAATTTATTTAGGCAAGAAGAGCCAGTGGAGTTCGTTTATAGTGAACCCAAGGTGGAGTCATACTTCATCGAAGACATGGAATTTCCCACCTTGGTGGCTTTCGATGATTTTCTCTTACTGATGGGGGAAAATGAGGAGCAAAAACCGGAAAGACCATTATTTTATTCACAAGCTCGTCCACCTGAGAGTAACATGAGTCGAGCTGGGACTCATTAAACCAGAACTTTTCATCTTAACCCTTTCTATTTAATTATATGTCATTTATATGTGTTTTTTTGTTTTATGTTTTTAATTTTTAATTGTTTATTTTTGAGTCTTTATAATTTTCCTTAAATTTTTGGTGTGTTAGAAAGTTAATTTGTTGTTTTTAATGTTTAATTTGTTGATTTTTAATTTTTGGTTCTAATTGGTTTTTGTTTTGTTTATTGTTTTGGAATTTAACAGGGAGAACAACATGAAAATTCAAAAATTTGGCAGCCACAATTGTGCACTGAAGAAGTGGGGCAGTAGCATTTAACAGTTATCTCACGGTGACAATTAAAATTGTTATCACCGTGAGATGTGGTACATCAGGGCAGTAGCATCAGGTAAAGTGCGAAAACACAGCTGTACTTTTCAAAAGCACAGCTGTGCTTTCGTTTAAGAAACACGCCGAAACATAGCGCTGTGTAAGCTGTGCTTCTTTCAAAAGTACAGCTGTGCTTTTCGCACAGCCCTCTTAAAACACGCTTGTGCTTATTTTTGCCGCTCTTTTCTCTTTCCTTCACCTCAGTTCCCCCTGTTCTTCAAAAATAAAAATTTTCTCTCAATCTTCTCTTCGATCTTCACTGACAAACCAAGCTAATCTCAGGTAATTTTAATTTTATGCAATTGTATAGAGCTTAAATGGAATTCTTTTCATTTTCTTTCTTCATTTTCCTCTTTTATGCTGATTCTGATCCTCCTAAATTTTTCTGCAAGAAATTCCAGAGTTTTGGGTTAAAAGAATTTAGAGTTCTCTCTCTCGTTCCCATTATTTATCTTCAAATTTTCTTAAGTCAGTAGCTAAATTCGACATTTCCAGGTATGTAATTTCCTCACTCTTCGCATTTTATTTTCTCATTTTAATTGACTGTGCTTGATCCTCAAACGGCAATTTTGTTGTGTTAGTTGTGAATTTTGATGTATTTTGCTTCTTCAGGCCAACGTGAATAGAAATGGGAAATTAGGATTGAAAAGATTGTGCTTAAAAATCTAGTTATAATCATGCTCACCAGCTGTTTGATGAAATGTCTGAATGAGAATTACATGTCAATTATGGGATTTATAACGTGACTAATTCAGCAATTTGTTAAATTATTCTTCCCAAACCTGTGAATATGATATGTTGAGGTTATTCTCAAATTTCCTTTGCATAAATCAGGTTGTTTGAATAGGCAAATAAGTCAATGTGGCATGTGCCCTGCTGATATGGGATTTTCATTAGCTGGAATTTATCTGAGGATACTGTATACTGAGCAATTGCATTATTGAGTTTAATTTCATATATACATTTATGCTGAATTGCTCTTATGGCAGTGTTGAGTTGATGGGTGCCATTATAATTGAATTGGAGCTTAAAAATCATTGTGTTAGATGGGGTATATTCTTGCACTTTATCTTGAAATATAGCTGCTGGGAATTGGGAGTTTGGGCTTTAAAATTCTAAATTAAGTGTTTTGAGATAATTTGGGCATTGTGCATGGTATGAAAATGGAAAGAAATATTTTGCAAATTAAATTCAAATTGCTTGAGATTACGCTTGGCATTTATTTTATTTTAGAAGCATTTGCTGCTGCCTTTAGTTTTTTAATTTAGATGCAATTGATATTGTGTTGAGACAATTGCACGTTTGCTAGTTCCCGACTTGATGGGATTAGGATAAGTTGTAATGGATGCCAATTTTTCAAGTTCTTATTCACATGCAACTTTGAATTTTTCCTACATATTTTTGCTATGAATAGAGAAATGATTAAGCAAACTGTGCATTGTTCTCCATTATTCTCCATTAAATTGCATTTATTTAATTCTTGGCAATTGCATTTCAATGATGAATTACTTGTGCGTATTTTATTCTCCACCATGTGCTTTTCATCTTTAATTTCTTTAAATTCTACTTTGTGCAATCTTCCAATTTTTACTATTTTGTGCATAGACTTTGTACTTCAATATGTTTATACATTTGCCTTATGCTTAATGTTTCAATTTTTGCATCATCATTAGCTAGAAAGTGTATTTATTTTGCAAATTTCTGTTGTGAAGTTTTGGTGAGTTTTGATATTATTCTTCCAATTTAGTTATAGATGTGGTATGCGCTTAATGAAACCAAGAATGTTTGAACAAAGTTTATACTCTCTTTTACAGGAACCATGGTTCGCAATAGAGATGAGCAACCATCAGCACCCATTCCGCCTCCTGATTGGTTGACTCCAGCACAACGTACTTTGTTTAATAAGCTGGCTGCAAAGATTATTATTTCTAGTAGGTTTATGAGTATGAAGACACTCATTGACCTGGGCATTCAAGAGAGGGTATTATCTTTGCTGAGGAACATTGGATGGGAGGAGTTCTTTTCTCTGAATGGCCTGACTCATCCTGAGATAACATTGGAGTTTCTTAGTACTTTTAAGTACTCTCCAAGGTTATCTAAAGATGATAGGAATACCATTCAGTTTAGATTGCGCAATATTCCCTATTATCTTTCGATTTCAGACTTAGCTACATATTTGAGATTGCCAGTGGATGGAGAGGTGCTCATTGTGGGTCATTCAGCTGCACAATAGGCAATTATTGGGAAGCCTAATGTGGACTTTCATGTGAGAAACACCAAGTCAACAAAACTCCGCTCTCCAGTCTATCAGTACCTACATAGAGTGATGACATCTTCAGTGTTCATGCGACCAAGGTGTCCAAGCAAAATGACTACACCAAATTTATTTTTCCTTTATGCTATGGAGACCGGTATCAGAGTCAATGCCATACCCTGGTTGTGTAAGCAGCTGAAGAGAGCCACAACCACCTCAGGGAAGAGGATCGGGATTGGTGGGTTGATCACCATAATCATGAGAGCCCTACATCTGCCTACTGCTGATATGGGATGACACTTGACATCATCTTATTTGATTGATGAGGCGGTAGTACTCAGATGTAGGATAGCTATAGAGAATTTATCTTCCGAGAGTGGATATAGACTGAGAAGAGCGGAGTAGTTAGAGGCCCATGACTTGGGTGATGATGGAGAGGGCGATTCTAATGATGCCCACCCGCCAGCTGATTACGATGTTGATGCTCCACCACCACCTCCGCTACAAAGACCGACAGCTAGTACTTCCAGTAGGAGGGTGAGACAGAGGAGTGACATACCATTCTCCCCTCCAGACATGAGTCGTTATGCTCAGGGGCATGATGAGTCGTCTTCTTCCATAGCCCCTCCACCCTCAGCTCCATATTTAGATGCTTCGATGGTCCAGACTTTGATTTTAGAGATGCGGTCTATGACTACTATGATGACACGGTTTGAGACTACAGTCGGCATGCTTCATGATTCATTTACTGAGTCGAGGAGGGAGCAGGCAACCTTCCAAGATTGTGGGAGAGATTGGATGTGTTGAGCAGAGACTTGGCGGAGGTTAGAGCAACTACCTCTCAGAGTGACCAGTTGATCTCTAGCATGGACCTGTCAGTGTAGAGAGCTTGGGAGCGTTTGTCTTCCATTGAGACTCAGATGGAGCAGGTGTGCTGAGATATGGTCCTGAGAGCTGAGCAGAGAGACGCATTTTTGGGAGGGTTTCAGCACCAGATTATGACACAGTTGGACAGGTTGAGCAGTGAGATTCGCGGATTTTTTACACCTATTTTCACTGTATTTTCTCCACATTTGAGACGACCACCACTATGATATATTGTATATCTTTCAGGAAGTGATTCTTCTACAACAAATTTTGTATTTATTTATTTTTATGGTTAATGAAATTGATGTAGTCAGGCAATGTATGATTTTATTTACTTTGTTATATTTTTGAAATTGTGTGGCTGAGCCAATGCCGTGTGATAGGATAGACTTATTATATATGTTGGCTATGAATCTCACAGATTTTAGAGTATTTCATCTTACACAGTGATTATTGGATTTTTGCACAGGTTTTGAGTTTTCTTTATTTTTGCACAGGTAGCATGTAGGAATTTTGGATTATTTTTAGTTTTGCACAGTAATTGTTTTATGTTTGCCATTTTGAGATGATTGCAATAATTTTTAAATTGCAATGAGCTTTTTGCACAGTAAGGGAAAATTTTTGAGAAATTTATTTGGGTACTTCATTTTTTTGCACTGAGGACAGTGCAACATTTTGAGTTTGGGGTGGAGTACCATTTCATAATTTTCAAACCAAAACCAGTTTTGTTTTGTATGTGTCTTTTTAGTTTGTTGTGTTAATTGGTTTTTAGTTAGTTTTGCTTTGTTTGTGGCGTGTTTGTGCCAAGTTTGTATCTGAATATTTTTATGGTTGTTTCTTTTTTATTTTCCTTCGATTTAAATTTTTATTTCATCCTAATAGTTCTCAATTGTGAATGATTTTGATCTCAGGTTTAGAAATTTGTGTTTCATTCAATATTAATTTGAGTGAGAAATAGTCATGTTTATATCTTTGTTTGTTAGACTGCATGTAAACCTTGATTATACTTTGCAATTTCTAAATTTTGAGCACTTCAGGCCTGTTTTTAAAAATTGAGAAAAATCTAGTTGCAATTAGGGGATTAGATGAAAACTCACTAAGAGCACTAGAACCTTTCTGATTACCCATCGAAGCGACCCTCGGATGAGACACAACTTAGAAAATGATTTAGGTAACTCTTCTTTGTATAGCTACTTTAAAGGACTTTTCCTACCTGAATTTCATTGTCTCTTGTTAGCCCGTTGAGCCTATTATTTTAGTATGCTAAATGCGTGCTTGTTTTATTGTTACACATATTAAAACTACCTTTAGCCTTAAATGATTTTTGCCTCCGCTTTGAAGAGTGGCCACTCTAGTAAGGTTGGGTTTATATTTTGGGTAAGAAGGAGTTTAGTTTTTGTCAATTTTTGATGTAAATTTCTGTTTGAGGATTGATTGGTGTGTGTAATGGAGAGTTGAGACCATTTAAAGATATGCGTTTGGGGTTGATAAAGAGGAATGTGATTTATGTGGCTTATTGGTCTTTTAAAAATTAGAACTCAATTTTAGTTCTTGTTGATATTTTTGGATTTATTAAGTGCTTCATTAATTGTTAGTGGCTAGTTGGCTTTTTATGCTTCTTTAAAAAAAATGAAAGAAAAAAAAATTTAAAAAGGAAGAAGCATTGCAAGTTTTTCCTAGCTAATTGAGCAAAATGTGATTTTGGGGTACAAAATTTAGTAAAACTTGAACTAGTGCCTTGTGATGATCATTGTGGAATATTATGTGGCATTTATAATTTTGAGCAAAGTTGATGAGCTAAGGTGTGTTTAAGACCAATTTTATTTTGATGGTATGTAATTGGGTTGGGAATATTCATTAGTACAGTTGGGTAATTGTGGTTTTGTTTAGGTAGTGGCCATTTTTCTCTAGTGACTTGATCTTCCTTTGTTAGCCAATCTACCTAAGCCTAACGTTACAACGAAAATGTAAGACCTCTTGATTCTTTGTTTTGTCTTGTCCTATTTAGTGGAGATGACCTTCTAGTAAGGTTTGGTACGTAAGAAGAGGCATATGGTGTTTCTTGAGCTTTGAGTAAAAAGCCATGAGTGCATTCATGCATTCGAGTTGATTCCTTTTCCCAACATTGTATCTAGAAGTTTTATTTTTAAATGATAAAAATTTTGTTTTGGCCTTTTGCACACACATACAGAAATTGCTTGGTATGTTTTTGTGTTTATTTGTTATTTAGTAAGCATTGGTATTTACAAGCCTATTTTCTTGTTCCTTAATTGAGAATGACTCCTTATTTTCTTTTACTGAGATTGAAGTGATTGAGAATGTGGTTCATTTAGTTTACTCGAGGATGAGTAAAGGTTTGAGTTTGGGGTAGTTGATAAGTTACAATTATATTGATATTTTAGATTAATTCTTGGCATAATTATGTGTTTTATTTATTTAATTTTAATAGTAATTAATTAGTTTTTGTCATTTTATTAGTTTAGCATGTTTTTGTAATTTTTAATAAGTTTTGGGATGTTTTCAGGCGTTTTATTTTAATCTGGAGCTAAATTGGAGGTTCGGGTTGAATTTAGGAGCAAATGGTGAAGGACCAGCCAAACTGCCAGAAAAGCACAACTGTGTTTCTAAGAATACAGCTGTGTTTTAGCTCAGTCCCGTGGTACCGTGGAGCAACGAAGACACAGTTGTGCTACGCAGCAAGGCGCGCGCACGGAGGACAGCGTCGCGCACTCTCTAGCCAAAAAGCACAGCTGTGCTTATGCGATAAGCACAGCTGTGCTGCGCCTTTTTTTTTGCCAGCTCGCGTGCACACGATACAAACCTAGCGCCCAATGTGTTCAAAAACACAGTTGTGCTTTACAAAGCACAGCTATGTTTTTCGTCAGGTTAAAAGGAAAATGCCGCTTCATCACCGAAAGGGGGGCTGGTTAGATTTAGGATTTTTTCTTTTAGTTTCCAGCAGTCTTTTATTTTATTTTATGTTTTAATTTTCATTTTAAAAATTCTATTTTAGATAGATTTAATTTTAAATTGCAATTTTGTTCGTAATTAATTTGGATTATTTTTAGTTTAAATTTATAGTTTTGGGGATTCAAGGAGATTCCAAGGTTGAAGAGCAAGATCTTCAAGATCTATTTTCTCTCTCATCAAGGGTGTATTCTAAACTTTAATTTTCCATATTTTATGTTTATATTCTTGATGTTAGAGTAATTACTCATGCTTAGGAGTTCTTGAATCATATTTGTATTTTGGATATTTGGATTTAATGAATATTTTCATGATTTCTTTTATTTCTCTCGTTATATTTTCTGCATTTATGATGATCATTGGGTTTGGTTATGATTTAGTCCGGAATGATGATTGATCTCAAATCTGATTTTTGTTGTAATTTGTTTATGCTCAATTTTCTATCATTTTTGGTGTATCTTTTAGACGACTCCATTTGGGAATCTAGAAGTACAGAATTTTATGATTTAAAATTAGAGTGAGGAGTGAAATATTTGAGTTTTGGGTTATTTGACTCCGTATTGGGAAAATAAATCGAACTTAGGATTTTAGACCCCTGCATAGGCTAGTTATGTGGCTGACTCCGGTTTGGGATGTCATATAATTAGAGTGGCTGACTCCTTTTGGGAAGCTTGGGTTTAGTTGGGTTGTCCAGAATTTCATGTTTATATTATTTTACCAATTTCCAATTACATTTATGAGGATAGAATTTTTTAAGCATTTAATTTCATCCTTGAGTAATTTCTTGATGAACACTTTTATTTTTAATTGTTAATTAATTTTCTTGCTTAGCTTAGTTTTCTCCACTAAACAAACCGGGGATATCTCATTATCACTCATCTATAGTTATTTAACGTGACAATCCTTTTTTCCCTTGGGTACGATAACTCGGGGTCCTAACTATACCCCACTTTATTACTTATCGATTCGGTACACTTGCCGAACACCGATCAGGTACCTTCGGGTATCTATATGTTACTCGCTTATCCACCCTTTTAACTTAGCAGGCATTAAATGAACAAGAGTATGTGAATTAAACAATAAGTTATTAACTGATGAATATATGTGAAGTCTTGTTTGAAAGTATGTATTTTGTTATTGTAGTCTAAATGCCTTGTTGATTGGATAAATTACATGATAAGGCATCTGCTAAGCAAGATATGTGAAATGAATTTTGGAAGCCGAAAGGAATGTGAATAAGTGAACAAAGTGACATGAATGCGATGTGAAAAAGTGTGATAATATATAAGTGATTTGTTAAAGTCGATATGTGAAGTAAGTGGTTATTATGATGACCCCCTTGAAAGTATCTAATTTGTTATTATTGAAATGATTATATTTTCTATATTATGCTTTTCTTTGCACTTATTTAACGGCCATTCTTAGTGGTCGTCCATATTTATGTGTTTCCAACTAAGCTTTATGCTTAGCACGGATTTTCTTTTAATCCGTGTAGGTATTATTAATCGGATCATTCAAGAGTCTTTTCGCAGCTCCAGGCCAATGCAAGATTATGAAGAGATTTTAGGGTAGGATTTGTATAGTCTTCGGAATGTATGCAAGATTTGTAATTTTACATTATATGTTTTGTAAAAGTGATATTGGTTATGTAAATATTCTATCCATAGTAAATTCTGAAGAAGTATACTTTATAGTGTGATTGTGTAATGAATTTATAGTTAACTGTAATGTATTTTTGAAAATGAAAGAAATTTTATAACTCAGATTTCAGCTTAAAAGTTTATAAGATTTACATGTTTGTGTCGGTAATACCTTGACCGTCGTCGTGAACCACCAGATCACGGTATGGTTTACTACGTACGGGTAAGGGGTCTTACATGAAACTCTTAAAGGCCTGGGTCATAAAGACAAAAGCTCATGCCATTGCTCATGTTCCTGGTGGTATGCAATTAGTCTATTACAGTGCATAAATAGAATTCACATCCAAGCATAAACTTTTTTTCTGTGGATCTAAACCCATTAAAGCAATCATAATTTACTCCAACAGCAACACAAAATTCAATTGAAAATAGAAAAATTTCACTGGGCACATTCTTAGGAAGAAATTCGATTGAAATGTCTGATGACGCTTCCTATTTTTGATGGCACTAATGCGATGTAATGTTCGACTGATGCCAGCTCTATAGTTCTACCAGTGAATGGTTAGAGAAAAATACATATAAATACCTTAAATACATGTCCACAATTAGACAGATATGAAGTGAGAAAGGAATCAGATGATTGAAATCACAATCAATTAACAATATATATAAGATTGAAATTCACAATAAATCGTATAATTTTGAAGCAATTAGGGAATAGAACTAACCTTAAAAGTGGTTGCTGGTGACCGAAGTTGGCTCAGATACGTCGGTTCGGTATTGGTAACAGGTGACCATCGATGAAGATTGAAAACCAAAATCAAAAATGTTGAAAGAAAAGAACAGGAATGTGAAGAACAGGGCAGAGTCACCAGCGAGCAATAGACAAGGAAAGAGCGGCGATGAGGGCGAGAGGCAAGTGGTGATGGTGATGAGAGGTGAGCTACGACGGGCGATGGTAGTGATCTGACAACACAAGAGGGAGACAGCTCTTGAGGCAGCAATAGTGGCGAAATTGGACCTGGGACGATGGGGTAGGGGTGAACGGCGGTGAGGGAGCGAGCGGCAGCGGGGTGGAGGGCGACGCCGGAACTGGCGCCTGGTGGCTGGCAAAGGAAGGAAGGCGCGATGAAGGGGGCAACACAAGAGAGAGGCATGGAGAGTTAAAGAAGGCAGCAGATGGGAAAATGGGTTTTGAGATTTTAGATTATATTTGGAGGTAAATGGTTTGGAAGTCCAACCATTTTGTTTTAACCTTTCAACCATTGGATTTTGAGCCTTTTAGCGACCAAATTTAAACCCCTCGTTAAAATTTGAGTTCTAATGACCGGATTAAATTTCCTTCATTATTTGTATCTTTTTATGACCGAATATTGTCCCTTCACTAAATTTTGGTCATTAGAAGTCAATTTTCTTATAGTGAGGGGTGATGGCTATCAAAGACAGATTAGTTTAACAAAAAGAGAATAGCCACTACTACCCAACCCACTTAATACATCTTCCACTCAACACTAAAAACTCTTCCTACTCCCTTTCCCTTTCAACAGACAGACTGAAATTTCCTTAGAACTTGATGAACAAAGTCAAGTCGAGATCAAGAAAAACAGTATCTTATTGAATTCACACAATAAACTGAACATGAATATATAAAATTATTTAAATATTTTTTTTAATTTTAATTTTTTTAAAAAAAGGAAGATCAATACAATAGAAATAGAAGAGCTACCCCACACTTGAATGTTTCCGTAGCTTACTTGCCTAAAATTCGCAAAAGAAATATTACTAATTTTTATAAGCTACTAATTCCAAATAAAATTATAAGGGCAATTTCTCTAAATCTTCTTTCCTCAAACTCAAACTTACTAAAACATTTAGTCCATCTTACTCAAACTTACTAAAACATTTAGTCCATCTTACTCCCTTGACAATTAAGTTACAACTTATTCACACAACCCCTTTGAAACTGAATCATCCAAAATTCCCCAACAACAAATCCCACATTCCTAGAGTGGCCAGCTCTCCTACAAGGTTAAGCTAAAGGTATTTTAAGATTATAGGTAATAACAAGTTGTGGAACAAGAAGATTCTTGTAGTACACATTTAGTATACTCAATTAAGCTCAAAATTGGCTAACAAGGGCAATTAATGCGATAGGTAAGAGAAAGTTTATTTTAAGAGACTTAACAAAAAGAAATGCCTAAATAATGTCAAAATTCATGCCTCCATTGCTACATCATTTCGAAGGGCAATGAGGAAGGTTCTAGTGCTCTAAAGATTTTATGATCAAAAGATTTCATGCACTGGTTTTTCTAATCAAGTTATCAAAACTGGCCTATGTGCAAAATATTGGAAATTTAAATGTATCCTACTAATTTAAATAATGCTAGAGAGAAAAAACTCTTAAACATAAACTTGCTCTCTTGCTAATTAAATGCTCCAAATAACCTATTCGAGATTAAAAATCAAGTCCGAATTACAAAATAAGTGCTAACTAAGCTAAGCATGAAATAATTCATGAGTTCCAATCAAACACAACACATCTCAACTAAATTAAAAATAGGAAAACAAAACATAAACTAAATTCAAATAAAGTACAATAAAACGCATAAACATAAATAATTCCAACAAAACACAACTAAAGTACTGAAAACTAAGCGAAGTACTCAAAACTAAAAACTAATACAGTATCAATGGTCAAACCATTCTTCAATATTCACTAACACAACAAAGTTCAACCCCTACCCAACACTGAAAACATTGTTGTCCTCAGCAATTAAACTTGTTCATCAAAATAGAGAGATATAATCAATAAATAACTGGCTCAACAAAATGCAAGTGTAGAGAACTCCCAGAAAAATGTCACTAATGTGGAGGTGGTGGTGGTGGAAATCGGTTTAGAATACTCCTTTAGAAATGCTCCGAATCTTGCCTTGATAGCTCCATCGTGCGCTCAAGTCTCGCTAGACTCTGTGCTTGTAGTGCCAACTACTGCTCGTGCATATCTAATCGACCCATCATCCGAACACGCTTAGAGTGTGCATCCTCCATGAAGTGCATCACTTGATCCAGCCTAGAGTTTATTTGTGCTTGACCAGTCTGGAGAGTCTCAAAATGGGCATTAAGCTCAGACATGTCATAAGCTGATATAGCTGGAGCAGCCCCTTCAGCAGCAGTACCAACATCCTTCTATGCTCCCTCTTCTGCCTCAGCTAGTTCAGCTGGTAATTGAACTCTGCACCTTTCCACCAGTCTCATGTACTCATCTCTTGTTGATAGTCTGACTCCATAAAAATTTTGATGATCATCCACAATCAACCTCAAAATTTTCAACATTTAAAAGTCCATTAGAGGAGTGGGTCCCAAGTTAGCGCCCAATAGGGTTTCGCCTACCCTCTTGGCTAAAACCATCACAATCCACCCTATAGATATCTTTTTGACTTTAGTGGGATTGTCCTACAAATCTTCAAACTTTTTCCATAATAAGTAGGGTCCAGTCAATTTAATACGGTGGATTATGCAATGCAGAAAAGGGCTTCAGCTTGGTTTATAACGCCGGCTGCTTCAATGTGGCCATAGAATGAAAGGACGAAGAACCAGTGCAAGATCCTAAGGGCGTGGCTTTGTAAATGGTGCGCCTTGGATAGTCCCATTACATACTGAGTTGCAAAAACTTGATCATGAATGGTGGCCCAAGTTGAGTGCTTATACAAGTCTGGAAGATATCGAGCACCATCCATAGGAAAACCAAGGGCTTTTGAAAAGTCATTGAAAGTCATCTGTAATTCTTCTTATTCAACCCAAAGGTCAACACCCCAGGGTTCTCCAAGTCATCCTTATCGACTTTGCAGTTTACAGTTGTAAGGAAATCTTGGGTCAGGTTTGGATGGAGTTTCTCCTTTTTCTGAAAGAACTCTATCCACCCTATGCCTCTAATCAATTCATCAATTTCCACCTTAATCTCCAGCCTCCATAACGAATCGAAGTCAAGAAATATGGAGGACAGGTATTGTGACGCGCGCCGAAACCTAGCAAAGGCCCTCTTAGACGAGATAAGCTTTTAGGGCCCAAGGGATTGGTTCGCGTCTTTTTTGATCTTGGGTGCCATGCGACATCTTGGAATCCCTACCTAATGGAACATTGGGGAGTTCATCTAGCCTCATGACACCTTTAGGCACCTTTGAGGTATTTTGGAGTCGCCACACAATTTACAAGAAATTGGGAAAGGTCATCTAACCTCTATTGGTCTAAACCAGAGATGGTATTCGAAACTTCACTCTTATTTATGTGTTGGTTAATTATAAATGAGTTTTTACTTCATAAAATTCCATCTCTCATCTCACACGATTAATGCATTTAATTTAAAGCGCATCGCAAGCATTCGAAAGCAGTAAATAAAAGCTGTAAAGAAAGCGATAAAATAAAGCGATAAAGAAAAGTAGTAAACACGCCAAGCACACAATTACGAGAGAAATTGGGACAGAATACAATCCTAAATGAATGAAAGCGAAATGAAATTAAAGTGAAAATTAGGACGGAATACACTCCTAAATGAAAGCTAAATAAAATTGCCCCAAAAATAATTAATTACAAGGACCCACAAGATATATATGAACATAAATTTAAAATACACAAACAAAGGCAAGTATAAAAATACATACATGAATCGGGATATTTATTTGGTTTAGAAATATTGGTTCCTTCACGCTCACTTAAAGAGTGATTGAAGAGTTGTTCGATTATTGGTTTAAAAACCAGGATGAGTGATCCCATTTTTGGAAAACTTTAACTCTTTGTTTTAATTCGTGACATTTGCATTCCTTGGCTAAAATGAGGGGCATTGGTTCCAATTTTATTAATAAAAATCCCAATTTAGTTATAAAAATATTTTTGCAATTTTTATCTTACATGTGCATAAAATAAAATATTTTATTTACAAGTAAACACAAACGCACAAGGGGATAGGAAAGATCTCACCCAAGCAATGCGGTCTGCTATGCTTTGTGACCCCTCCGTGCGGTCACGAAAACGCTCACACAAGGCAAATCACATTTAAATCCCAAATAAAAACTAACATTAAAAATGTTAGTGATAATTTTACAATCAAACGACACATATAAAAGCCAGGAAATATGCACAAATAATTAACACATGTGTATGAGATAAAATGGGCTAAATTAGACATATCAATTTAATATGTAAACAATTCAAATGCAAAGGAAATTAAAAATAAGTCATGCAAAAACCCAAGAATAATAATGAGAACAATGACAAAGTAATAACAACAACAACAATAACAACAACAACAACAACAACAACAACAACAACAACAATACTAATAATAATAATAATAATAATAATAATAATAATAATAATTAGAAACACTATACAAATAAGCGAAATTGTTCATCATATTAAAATTGCAAACATTATCATAAGAAGTTCTTGGAATAAAAAGAATAAAGCATCTAAAAAACAAATATTGTCTTCTTCACCACCTTCACCAGTGGATTGACAATCTACCGAAGCCACGGGAGTCCCTGCTTCAATCATCTCCTAACGGATGATAGTGACGTACTCTTCTTCCCAGACCCGATCAAACACATGGCGGGGGAACTGCATTATAGCTTGCCTTCTTCTTCTTCTCTCTCTTCTCAGGGTCGCTGATCTCTTTGGAGTTAATGAGATCCTGGACCTTGTTCCTCAAAGTTCGGCAATAATTTGTCAGGTGCCCAGTGTACTGATGGTAGGCGCAGTACTGATCATCTCTATGCCCCGGCTATCCCTGATTTGCAGGTAGCCTAGGTGACAGTGGTCTCAGCTTATCCTCCTTCATTAGTCTCTCCAACACCCAGGATAGAGACCAACCCAAATTAGAAAAGTGTCTCTGGCCTTGTCCTACTCCGGTAGCTGAAACCTCGACCATCTTACCATTCTACCGTTACTGCTTCCAGTACCGCCTGATCTGTACCCTGACTGGTTCCCAAAATTTTTCCTAGCAAAGTTATTTTGCTTGCTTTCTTCGCTAGGTAAGCCCCTTCAGCCTCCACAGCAATGTCTTTAAGCGACTCCCAATCTCTGAGCCCGTTAAAGAGCAAGTTCCTCAAGTAAGGGCAAAAGTTCCTGATAAATAGTCTGATCTAGTAAGTAGTGTCAGGCTTCCGCTTCATCTCCATGACCCTCTTCCTCCATCTGGTGTGGTATTCATGGAATGACTCATCACTCTTCTACTGTAAAAGCTCGAGGTCCTTTAGGTTGACCTCCATTTTAGTGCTGCAGTCGTACTGCTTCATGAATTCATCAGTAAAAAGGTCCCAGTCCTCCTTGGATCTCCTATCCAGCCCTTGATACTGGTCTACTGCCGGACCCACCAAACTAAGGCAAAAATATTCCACCTTCTACTTCTTGGTCAACCCTGTGCCCTTCATTACTAGGGTGTACTGCTTAATGTGTGCAGATGGATCTGAAGTACAATCAAACTTTGGTAGCTCAGGCATCATAAACCTTAGGGGCAACAACTCTTCATCTCCTAAATCTCTATCCTCAGGGTTGATTCCCTTGCCAGCTGAAAACAGGCGGGTGATTGCCTCAATTTGTTGCCTCATTCCTCTCATAGCCTCATCCTCTACCTTGGGTGCTCTACCCCTCACAGCTTGATGAGCTACTAGCTCCTCAACCTCATCCTCCATCACGAAATCCTCATCAGGATTAGGGATCCTTGGCCTTCTTGGCTCAATGGGCGCAGCAGCAGCTTTATTCTTATTGATAGGTTGGCAAGCAGTATTACCTATAATAGTATTCATCAGAAAATCATGGTATTACGCATATCGAAGCATCAAACAGTAAGACATGCATCATACAACAGTAAAGTCCATTCAGAAGAAATACCAAATTCATTTCTGAGTTAAAAACTAGGAAATTTCGGAAAAAAAAAAGAGCTGAACGGAGGAACGGGCGAGATTGGCTGGTCACGAGGCGTGACTGGCCTTCCCAACAGGCAGGTCACGCGACGTGACTTGCTTGTTCCTCGCCGGTCACGTTGCGTGATCCACACAAATCACGCAACACTCTCGCAGGTCATGGCGTGACTGGACGTCACGTCTCGTGACGTGCTACGCTCCTCGCAGATCGCGTCGCGTGATCTCGCAGATCACGCAACGTCTTCGCAGGTCGCACGATGTGACCGAGGATCACGTCGCGTGACTTGCTTGTTCTTCAACTGGTCACGCGACTGGCTTCTCTGCAGGTAGGTCACGGCGTGACCGAGGGTCACGTCTCGTGACTTGCCTTCTTCCGTAGCGAGTCACGCGATAAAGAAGAACTTCAACTGTACTTCGATTTTCCAGAATTTCCAGAATTTCCAAAACAGAGAATTCAATCCCAATTTGATTTAAAACCATACAAATCTGTTTTTACCTTCCAGATATCATATCAAACAACATAGGCAACAATTATACAACTCAATTCATCAACTAATTAATCAAATCAAATCAAGAACATATGCATTCAAACTTACAAGAACATAAACCCTAGAATTTTACAGTAAGATCAAAATCACACAAATTCACAATAACATTCCCAAACCTGGATTCTAAGCTTCTAACACTTAGTCCCACTGCTCCCAGCAACCTCTTTGCCTTTGGGATCGCGTGGAGCCTCAGCTAGAACACAAACACAGTAATGAACATCAACATGCAACCCTAAATTAAAACTCAACCTAAAGAAGAAGATGAAGATGTAAAGTGACAGTAAAACAAAGACAAGCTATGCACTTACCAAGCTAGGAGTAAGAGTGACCAATTTCCACAACCACACTTATTTAACAGATAGCAAGTAGTAATTAGGAAAGGGAAAAAGGGAGAAAAAGATGAAGGTTGAAGGGAAAAACGTGAATCTGATTTCCTATCACTCTTCCTTCATTTCTTTCTTTATTTTCCTTAACCTAATGCACATGTCATTTTCTTGGTGGTGGAACTTACTCACTCATACCCTAACTCCACACACAACACTCACACATAATGCATTCCTCATTAAAACACCCTACAAAGGTATGCTCTAGTGTACACAATTAATTCCTAACTAACTCACACACTAATATCATGTATGCACCCACATAATAATAAACCCCAAAATCATACATTTTACTGAACTACCCTTATGACATACTGAACACATGCGAATGCTTACACATACAGACAGACAGACAGGCTCATTCTACTAGGGGGCAAATGGGGTGTGACATGAAGCCTCATGAGCGGAATTATCCGACTCATGATTTGGAGTTGGCAGCGGTAGTGTTTGCGCTGAAGGTTTGGCGACACTACTTGTATGGGGAGACGTGCAGAATTTTTACTGATCATAAGAGTCTCAAGTATTTGTTAACTCAGAAGGAGTTGAATTTGAGACAACGGAGATGGTTAGAGCTCTTCAAGGATTATGATTGTATCATTGACTATCATCCGGCTAAAGCTAACGTGGTGGCGGATGCTCTTAGTAGGAAGTCTTTGTCTGCGTTACTGGCTAGTCGAGGCAGATGGAGATTTGATTCTGAGGGTGCTCTGATTGCTCAATTTAAAGTTAAACCAAGTTTGAGATCAGAAATTGCAAAGGCTCAGTTAGATGATCATGTGCTTCAGCGTGTTTGTCAAGCAGTGAAAGAGGGCAAGCGGTCTGAATACTTATTAGACAGTGAAGGAGTGTTGAGGCACGGTAATCGGTTATGTGTACCTAATGTGGGTGAGTTAAGAAAGAAGCTGTTGCAGGAAGCTCACTCATCAGTCTTCACTATGCATCCTGGTGGGGACAAGATGTATCAAGATCTGAAGCAGTTTTACTGGTGGCCAGGTATGAAAAGAGATATAACAGAGTTTGTTTCTAAGTGCCTTACCTGTCAGCAAGTGAAAACCGAGCATCAAGTGCCATCGGGATTGCTTCATCCCTTACCCATTCCTCAATGGAAGTGGGATGACATCACGATGGATTTTGTATCTGGTTTGCCCATGACTCAGCGTAGACATGATTCAGTGTGGGTTATAGTGGATCGATTGTCGAAGTCTGCGCATTTTCTACCAGTGCGAGTGGATTATTCGATGGACAAGTTGGCGGAACTTTATGTGGATGAGATAATCCGATTGCATGGAATTCCGTTATCCATTGTATCAGACCGAGATCCCCGTTTTACATCCAAGTTTTGGAAAGAGCTTCAGGTAGCCTTGGGAACACGGTTAAATTTCAGTACTGCTTTTCATCCGCAGACTGATGGTCAGTCAAAGAGGGTTATTCAGGTTTTAGAAGATATGCTCCGGGGTTGTGCTCTGGAATTCTCAGGAGGCTGGGATCGGTATGTGTCTTTGATGGAATTCGCGTATAATAACAACTATCAGGTAAGTATTGGTATGGCTCCTTATGAAGCACTGTATGGACGGAAATGTAGAACACCAGTATGTTGGACTGAACTGTCAAAAAAAGCTATGATAGGTCCGGATATAGTGCGGGATACCGAAGAGAAAGTGAGGGTTGTGCAACAGAACTTGAAGGCAGCTAAGGACCGACAGCGTTCTTATGCTAATCTGAAGCGCAGAGATATTCAGTATGAAGTGGGTGATAAAGTTTTCTTGAAAGTGTCACCGTGGCGTAAGGTTCTCCGTTTTGGAAATAAAGGCAAGCTAAGCCCACGTTTTATTGGGCCATATGAGATTCTAAGGAAAGTAGGTCCAGTAGCATATCAATTAGCTTTGCCTTTGGAGTTAGCTAGATTACATGATGTTTTCTATGTGTCTATGCTTCGGAGATATCGGTCAGATCCTTCTCATGTGTTACCAGTGCAAGATATTCGGATTCGGTCAGACTTTTCTTTTGATGAAGAACCGAAAAGGATTTTGGATAGGGAAATCAGACAGCTTTGGAATAAGCAGATACCGTTAGTCAAAGTTCTATGGCAGCATCACGGTATTGAAGAAACTACATGGGAACCAGAAGAAGCTATGAGATTGCAATACCCTCAGTTATTCGGAATAGGTAAGAATTTCGAGGATGAAATTCTGTTAAGTGGGGGAGTATTGTAACACCCCAAAATCACCCCAGTAGTTTGAGCCTGTCCGTATCTGTATGTGTGTATTTATGTGTTGCATGTGTGTGTTAAATTGGTTTATTTACTTAAATTGTGTGTATTAGTTGAGAAGAGGAAATAGGCTAGTGTAGGGTATGAGTGGAAGTATGGGAATATAGTGTAATAAGGGATAGTTAATGTGTATGATGATGTATGGGAGTAGGATGTGTTAGGGGACATGTGTCTTAAGGAGAGAGTGACATGTGGCAAAGTGGATAAGTGGGCATTTAATGGGTTGGTGAGTGAGAGAGAGAAAATGCAGCCATTTTCCCTTGTTTTCCCGTTCTCCCTCTCTTCTTCACGCCATCTTCCTCTTTTCTTCTTCTTTCTTCTTTGTTTTTGCTTCTTCTTGGCCCGATCTTCTTCTTTGTTTTTCCTTGGCCCGATCTTCTTCTTGGCCCGATCTTTCTTCTTCTTTCTTCTTTGTTTTTCCTTCTTCTTGGCCCGATCTTGCTCCCTCTCCTTTCCCTTGAAGTAGATTGAGTTGCTTAGCTTGTGATTTTTGAAGTTTAAAGGTGAGTTGGGGTTATGGGTGTTTTAGATTCTTCTTCTTCCTCTTCTCTAGGTTTTAGTTTATATGTATTTGTTTATGGGTTGTTTTAGAATTGATCTTGGTTATGGTGGGTTTGTGGTTCAGAGGAGGCTCCTAGACCGGCGAAAGGGAAAGAAATCGCTAGCGGGAGCGGAGCTCGCGAATAGGAGCTAAGGAGAGAAGAGGTTTGGGATTGTTAATCTTTTTGTGCATCTTAGTGATTTGAGTTTAATAAATGTGCTTTTGTTTTGATTGGGGTTATAATTCTTCTTGGCCCGATCTTCTTCTTGGCCCGATCTTTCTTCTTCTTTCTTCTTTGTTTTTCCTTCTTCTTGGCCCGATCTTGCTCCCTCTCCTTTCCCTTGAAGTAGATTGAGTTGCTTAGCTTGTGATTTTTGAAGTTTAAAGGTGAGTTGGGGTTATGGGTGTTTTAGATTCTTCTTCTTCCTCTTCTCTAGGTTTTAGTTTATATGTATTTGTTTATGGGTTGTTTTAGAATTGATCTTGGTTATGGTGGGTTTGTGGTTCAGAGGAGGCTCCTAGACCGGCGAAAGGGAAAGAAATCGCTAGCGGGAGCGGAGCTCGCGAATAGGAGCTAAGGAGAGAAGAGGTTTGGGATTGTTCATCTTTTTGTGCATCTTAGTGATTTGAGTTTAATAAATGTGCTTTTGTTTTGATTGGGGTTATAAGTTGTATTATTGTAGTTTAAATTACATTATACATGTTATGAAATACTAGAGAATGAATATTGTTGAAGGATTTATGGGAAATTATGTGAATAGTTGTAATTGTTGTTAAAATTGCTATTTTGGAAATTCTTAGAATTGGACTTGTAATTGACTTGATTTAATTGAGATAAATGGTGATAAAGTTGGGTTTTTATTTATGTTATGAGTTGTGGATGCTTGGATTGCTGAATTTTGAGGTTTGGAATCAATTTTGGAAGTTTGGATGTGATTTGTATAGGTTTTCTGCAGATTTTGGGCGTAAGAGCTGAAAAACCCGTGTCTGTCGCGAGCGCGACAGAGCGCGGAGGTTTCAGCCCTCGCGCCGGCGTGAGAAGTGTTGCGCTGAGAGCTCGACAGGTAACTCTCTGTCGCGAGCGCGACAGAGCGCTCAATCTCCGAGCGTATGCAGGGCTCCCCTCTGTCGCGAGCGCGCGGTGGTCGCGAGCGCGATGGATTTGAAAGGTTGCCTTCTGTCGCGAGCGTGACAGAGAGTGGCGCCTTCGCCCTCTCGCGAGCGCGAGACTCTCTCGCGACCGCGAGACTTGGCGGGGAGTTGTGTTTTGGTCTCTGTCGCGAGCGCGACAGGCGCAGCTTCAAAACTTGATTTCTTTTCCTTTTTGCTTAATGACTTAATTTCTTTTGCATGCAGTTTTCATTAAGCTTCGACTATCTATTTGCATAAATAATATATATGTAAACGTGATAAGATTTTGCATAACCTGCTAATGTCGGATAAGTGGATAGTTAGGCATGCCTAATAGAGTTATGTGCCGCTGCAGCTATGTGTACGACTTTGGACCCTGATCAGGTCCCCCGATTGGATCCTCGCGATCCCTCTGTCTGAATCTTTCTTAGGATTCTATGTGAAAACAATTTGGAAACAAAATAAAAAGAATGATTCGATACCTTCGGGTATCTATGTGTCCATAATATGATATTGATACTCTCAAGTATCTATGTGTACTCGTTATCCACTCATTATGATTAAGCAGGTGTCATTGTGTTTTGTACAAGGATCTTTGGACGAAGATGCAAAGATTTGAATTAACTATGTATGGTTATATGTCTATATTGTATTGTTATCATGTGTTTTTTGTTACCGTCACTGTGAGTGGCGGTCATGCATTGTGTGTTTCCCCACTAAGCGATTTCGCTTAGCACGGGTGTTTATCCGTGCAGGTGTGGAAGATTTTGATTACCATGGGTTGGGCGTATCGCATCGGGAAGGCCAACGCAACTAGAGATCGAAAGTTTTATAGTATAGGCTTTCCTTTCTTTTGTAATAGATGTAATGTTTTGTTAGCCCTTTGGGACAGTGTATCTTGGGCTTTTGTGTATTCGTTCTTCTTTTTGTAATCTGATGTAAGATGTAAAGACCCAATTTTGTATATTAATAAAAGTATCCATTTTGTTCTGTATCTCTCTTCTTTCTATTAAAGTTTTTATTTATACCGGATATGTGATTCTGTATGTGATGTTTGCATGTTTGTACTAGTGGGGTGTGACACTCCTACCTATCGGGGTACTTCTCCCTCTAATCCGATGAGAAGTCTCCATGTTATAGGTTGGGGTGTGACACCTTGGGGATGGCCGAGGAGATTGACATACTTCTGGAGGGCACAGGCTGGACGGAGTTCTTGACACCGGCCTTCCAGACATATCCAGAGGCAGTGCAGTAGGTCCTGGCCACATTGCGCTACGGAGGGTACCAGAGATCTGATACTGAGCCTAGAGTGATACAGTTTTGGTTCGATGGTCAGCAGTTCAGCATCATGCGTCAGCGTTTTGCTGAGGCTATGGGACTCCCGCGGGTCGACGGAGTGATGGTGACCCAGCGAGCAGTGAGACACGCCCATTGGGCGGCTATAGCCCTACCCGGAGTGTTGTATGACCATAATACAGCAAAGAGTACCATGTTGGTTTCACAGGCACTCCGGTACTTGCACAAAGTGCTCTCCAGCTCGTACCTCGGATGGGCTGGTAACCCAGGGTCGCTTAATGAGGCAGAGATCTGGAGCCTTTGGGCCTTGGTGGCAGGCCGGCGTCTCAATGTTAGCCATGAGATATTGGCTAACATGGTCAGGGTTTCCAAGGGGACAGCCCCAGTGGTGATTATCGGCGGAGTCATTACCAGATTACTCTTGGGATTGGGAGTCGCCCCGGACAGACTTGGGGATGCCTTAGATGAGGGGATATACGTAGATGCACCAGCCGCTATACAGATGGGGATGGTGTTGCAACTAGCAGGACATCCTGAGGCATCCAGACTCCTTACCATACACGAGACTCAGCGAGCCTTTGCACTTCCTCCGCTAGCACCATCGTAGGAGCAGCCAGAGCAGGCACCAATATAGAAGCAGGCACCGCCACAGCCCAGGAGCAGCAGCCCCTACATCCAGAGCATCCAGGGGAGCAGCCTCCCCAGCACGAGGGCTATCAGGAGGAGCAGCCACAGCTACAGCCAGAGCAGGAGCAGCCCAGGACGCCATCGGACTTTGAGGTGGAGTTCACAATGGATGACCTGTTTGGCACTCCTACGGCCCACTCCTCCTCCAGCTACGAGGGTATAGCAAGCCATACTCAGGCCATCGGAGAGGTTCCACCCCTACTTCAGAGGCGACCCAGGGGCATGTACCTCTACAGCTCCGCCACCAGAGCAGACTCCGGAGCCAGTTCAGCCTCAGCCATCACAGCCAGACATCTCCCTGCTCATGGTCTCAATGTTTGCATCATTTGAGCGCAGGCAAGATGAGAGGGACAGGGTCCTCCATGAGTAGTTTAGAGAGAGGGACAGACTCACTCAGGAGAGGCTAGACCAGCAGCAGGCCATCATTCAGGAGCAGGTGAGCATTATTGAGCGCATGCGCCAGGAGCAGGCCGGGCTTATTGAGCATATGGTCCGAGAGTAGGCCAGGATTATGGAGCGTATGAGTCAGGAGCAGGTTAAGCTCATAAAGCACATCGTGCAGGAGCAGGAGGGCCCCAGAGAGCAGCTCAGGCAGGAGTTGAGGACGTCCTAGGACCAGGTAGCTCAGAGGATCGACGTGACTCTTCAGATGATAGATGAGTCACTGGACTCTCTCAGGTCCAGAGTTCAGGGATTGGAGGGGGTCGTCTCTCCCCTTGCTCAGTCTATTTTAGGGTTTCGGGAGCATACAGAGCAGAGGCTAGATCGTATGGGGACCGCTTCTGCTGAGCAGACCCACCAGTTGAGCAGAGCCTTCAAGGAGCTGGGGGGGATGATCACGGACACCCTGCACTTTATGACAGTGTGCGCGCAGCCCTTCCTGGATGGATACGCTCGGGTACAGTTTTAGCTGCAGAGTTCTAAGAGACCACAACCTCAATCTATGCCAGTGGCAGTTCCTCCTAGGTTCCAGCCTATGGTCAGAGTATGGAACTCTCAGCAACCAGACCCAGCAGGTCCTTCTAGCCAGCCTTCTTCTGCATCTCAGCCTCAGCCTCCACCTCAGCCTCAGCCTATTCCACCTCAGCCTCAACCTCAGCCAAGGCATCTGTCTGATGATGAGGATGATGACCCCGAGGAGGAGCTCATGAATTATTCGCCATTGTAGTCATTAAGGGAGTTGGGATGACATTTTTGTATTTTGTTTCTTTTTGTATACTATTTATTATTAGTGCACTTGTATATACATTGTACAAAATAGAGTTTTAGTGGAAAAAACATTTACTTTTAGATTTACATGTTTTTATTTCTTTTCTATCTTTATTTGCGATTTATTTGCATTAAGGATAATTATAAACTTTTCTATTTATCTACTTTAAAACTATATGACCACAAAAAATGATGCATAGAAAATAATGATAAATAATAAATGGTAATCCAAAATCATTTATGAGCATATCAAGCAAGAATCACTTATATATGAATTAACAAAAATTCTTTGTCGCACAGGAACATTACTTAATATTGATCCAAACACAGACATCAATCACATTGGAGCATGGAAACATCAAGCATTATGTCCTCCAAAATCATAATCCAACGGGCATACACTTTGCAGGTTGGATGGGGATTAGCAAGGAAATGCCAACAAGCAGAGACTGTGGTCAGAGAGTACCGCACCTCAAAACCCATGGTGTAGTCAGAGAGCACTACACGCCTTGCAGATCGGATGGGGGATAGCAAGGAATTTCTAACAAGATCGAGATTGTAGTCAGAGAGTACTACATCTCACAGTTCACACGGTAGCCAGAGAGTGCTACGCACCTTACAGATCGGATGGGGGTTAGCAGGGGAACTTCATAACCGGAGTTGTAGTTAGAGAACACTGCTCTCCTCCTCGAGATAGTGGTTAGAGAACACCGCATCTCACAATCGAAGTTGCAGTTAGAGAACACTGCTCTTCACACCAAGATTGTAGTCAGAGAGTACTACATCTCACAGTTCACGCGGTAGCCAGAGTGCGCTACGCACCTTGCAGATCGGATGGGGGTTAGCAGGGGAACTTTGCACTGAGGCTGTAGTCAGAGAGTACTACACCTCACTCCGTGCAGGCCGAGACAAGGTTAGTGGAACACCCGTGGTAGAACAGACCACAAATCGAGTTTGTAGCCAGAGAGTACTACATCTCTTCAAAACTGCGCGAGCCGAGATGGGGCCAGCAGAAACGAATGAAGTTGCAATTAGAGAACACTGCTCTTCACAGCAAGGTTGTAGCTAGAGAACGCTACACCTTACCAACCCCTTGCAGGTCAAGATGAGATCGGTAGGGACATCCATCACTATCTGCTGAGCAGACTGAGATAAGGTCTACCCAGCAAGAAACGCGGAAGGTAAGGATTGCTTCAGGTATGCTATTCTTCCTTTTATTTTATTTTTTTTTCTTTGAATTTTGGCTCATCTAGACACTTGTGCACTATTTTCCCCAAAATTGGGGGCAACTGTAAACACCGTTTCCCGAGGTAGTCTAGATCAGAGATTACCCGATGAAGAAATCGATGCCCGAGTCCGAATGAACAGTTGAGATTCAGAGATTTTGGCCCTCTAGATTCACGAGAAATATGTTTTCTTTATTCATGACAAAGAGAAAAAAGAGAATTGGGAGTTTTAGGGTAAAAAAAGGAAGTTTACCTCCACCGACGGCCAGCCCGTTGATCGCGGTATGCCCGTCGCTCGATGGAGAGCCCCGACGCCCGTCCGTGGTCCTCCGACGCCCGCCGGTAGAATTCGATTTCCTATAGGAAAATGGATTTAATTGCTTCAAATGTCCGTCGGTTGAATCCTTTTTCCAACAGGAAATAGGATTCAACCGATGCCCGTCGGTATGATTCCGACGGCCGTCGGTAATTCAAAACCTATAAAAAGCTATTTTTCACCCGTTTTTTGGGGTTGGCTAGTGGGACGAATTTAGCTATTTTCCTACCTAAAAAACCCATTTTCCAGCATTCTTTTCCATTTCAAGATTTCTCCATTCTACTTTGATTTTGGTGAATCAAAATTAATTAAAAGGAGCTAAAATTGATTAGTTTCTAAGAATTTTGAGTCCAACATTTGTGCACTTCTTGAAAACCAAGAAAAGGAAAATCCAAACTCTTCTTTTCTTGATTTTTACCCATTTCTCGTGAAGCGTGCGGGATCCGAATCATCAAGAATCCTTCCAAAAGGTAAAATCCGAGGGTAAATATTCTGGACACATATTTCATTTAGTTTATTTTAATTATTTTGTTTTTTTTGGATTTTTGTGTTGAAAAATTATTTTGTTTGAGAAAATTTAGTTTTTACTATTTTTTGGAAGAACAGAAGTGACCGACGGGTTATAAGACCACCGACGCTGGTCGCTCATTTGAGCGACGGCGCGTATGTGACGCGTTATTACCTGCCGGTCATCCCAGGATATGCCTGTCTCTCGGATGAACAACGGCAGGCAAATCCATCGGTCGCTTCCAGCGATGCCCGTCTGTCATTCGTTAGTGGCTGTCCCTGGGTTCTGTTTGCAATTTTCAAAGCCTTTTCCTCATTTTCTCTCTATTATTTATTTCTTTTATCTCTAAATCTTTTCTCTTCTGCCTTTTATCAATAGTTTTATTCTTATTATTTTAGTTCTGAATTTTAACCTTTATTTTCATTAATATTTATTAGTGTTTTGCTTTTTTTTTATATTAACATTATTGATTATTTTGTGAGATTGTTTTTATGTCTTTGTGATGATTTGGAGCTTAAGAGGAGTTTTGCCATGGGAGACTCCATTTGGTTCACCTCTTTATCCTTTATTTATTTGTTTATTTACTTACTTATTTATTTATTTATTTGCTTATTTAATAATTTATTTATTTTTTATTGATTATTTTGTGCTCATAATGAATCGTTTTATTCCTCGTTAAATAAAAACGGATAAATATTTTATAGTTAATACAATTGGGATTTTTACAAACTCAAGGATCCAACGTCCTATTTTCCATCCAATAAAAACATCATGATAAAAACTAGTTTGTTTTATAATAAATGCATGCGAGGACCAAAGCCCTCAAAATAATTGAATTCCCCGTTTTTTTTATATATGCATCGCACTTTTATAAATGGGAGTTGTATTCCGCTCCTAATGTTATTGTAATCTATTTTATAACCATTATTGTTGTATATTGTTTTATTTATTATGCTTTTAACGTGAATAAGTGCACTTTTTAATTGAATTGCATCATGTGGAGAGAAAGCGAATTAATAAATTTAAAATCTAATCGTAAAATTAATCAAGGTAGAAATAGATGAGAAGTCCCAAACCCAGCTCTGGTCTTTGGGCTCAACGAGGCGAGAGGTATCCGATCACTCATTGGAACCTCCAAGACACCTCTTATGTCCCACCAAAAGACTCAATTAACAATCCTAGGCTCCATAGGGTTAGAGGGTCATTCCCAATGTTCTATTGGGGTGTTCACCTCCAAGACCCCTTTGGTTTACCCAAGATGGATAAAAGCGCCGTCTTAGGCTCACTGAGGTGAGATGAACTTTCCCAATGTTTTGTTGGGTGGCGACTCCATGAAACCTCCTTGTTGCCCAAAATAGATGCACTTGTAAATACCTTACAAGTTGTCAACGGACCCTCACTTGCCCGATCGCCCTCAATCGGGCTGGTCGATGGGTGCCCCCAGAGGTCCGGCGTGCGTCACACAATGCATGATCATGTTGGTGCATCATAGATAACCACACGCAAGTAGATAGATCCTTCTAACCTTATCACTCCGACACACGAGGTCATACGGTCTCTTTTCCTGGGCGGGCTTGATCCATGAGTTAACAGGCAATCCAATGGATGCGTATGGTGTACGGTGAAAAGCATAACATCTCTTATCTAATGTGTATACATATGAATTTTTGGCCTTTATGTATTTAAACATTTCAACCATATTAAGATAGGCTCACCAAGGCATGAAAGCCTTTGACAAAAGACCATTTAATTTGGTTGATTATATTCAATATATAATGACCCACATAGCAAACATCGTATTAAGGTACATTTCACCTAAGGGAAGTATCTATTGCTATTGCATGAGCTTTGGTCAAGGGTGATGATACTTTAAGGCTACCTAAGTATGGTCCCTGCCAATGGGTCTAGCTTATCACGAGCATAGCGACCGATCGGGTCTCCATTTTATATACCAAAAGGTACTAGGCTTGGGCTGGTGATTATTCTGAACACTTTCCAATAATGAGTGAAAGTAGGGTTGTGCTTCGTGAATGTACCGGGGTAGAATAAGGGACAAAACTAGCGTAATTCTAAGGCTCTAAAATGATGTGATGCAATTTTTGAAAAGAGATAGAATTTTAAGTTTTGAAAACTCAATTATACATATGGACCAAAACAATTTTAGAGCAAAGTCACAAAGGGTCTACAACGGTGTCGCCACTGTGATGTACGCCGAAACCTAGTAAATGCCCTCTTAAGCGAGACAAGGTTTTAGGGCTCAAGGTTTTTTGATCTTGGGTGCTATGAGACATCTTGGAATCCCTACCCAATAGAACATTGGGGATTTCATCTAGCGTCATGACACCTTTAAGCACCTTTGAGGTATTTTGGAGTCGCCACCCAATTTACAAGTAATTGGGAAAGGTCATCTAACCTCTATTGGTCTAAACCAAAGATAGTGTTCGGAACTTCACTCTTATTTATGTCTTGGTTAATTATAAATGAGTTTTTACTTCATAAAATTCTATCTCTCATCTGACATGATTAAAGCATTTAATTTAAAGTGCATCGCAAGCATTTGAAAGTAGTAAATAAAAGGTATAAAGAAAACGATAAAATAAAGCGAAAAAGAAAAGCAGTAAACATGCCAAGCAAACAATTACAAGAGAAATTGAGACAGAATACAATCCCAAATGAACGAAAGCCAAATGAAATTAAAGTGAAAATTAGGACGTAATACAATCCCAAATGAAAGTTAAACAAAATTGCCCCAAAAATAATTAATTATAAGGACCCACAAGATATATATGAACATAAATTTAAAATAAACAAACAAAGTCAAGTAGAAAAATATATACATAAATCGGGATATTTATTTGGTTTAGAAACATTGGTTCCTTCACGCTCACTTAAAGAGGGATCGAAGAGTTGTTCGATTGTTAGTTTGAAAACCGGGATGAGTGATCCCATTTTTGGAAAACTTTAACTCTTTGTTTTAATTCATGACATTTGCATTCCTTGGCTAAAATGAGGGACATTGGTCCTAATTTTATTAATGAAAACCCCAATTTAGTTATAAAAATATTTTTGTTAATTTTTATCTTACATGTGCATAAAATAAAATATTTTATTTACAAGTAGCCACAAACACACAAGGCGATAGGAAAGATCTCACCCAAGCAATGCGATCTGCTACGCGTCGTGACCCCTCCGTGCGGTCACGGAAATGCTCACACATGGCAAATCACATTTAAATCCCAAATAAAAAATAACATTAAAAATGTTAGTGATAATTTTACAATCAAACGACACATATAAAAGCCAGAGAATATGCAAAAATAATTAACACATGTGTATGAGATAAAATGGGCTAAATTAGACATGTCAATTTAATATGCAAACAATTCACATCCAAAGGAAATTAAAAATAAGTCATGCAAAAACTCAAGAATAATAATGAGAACAATGACAAAGTAATAACAACAACAACAACAATATAATAATAATAATAATGATGATGATGATGATAAAAACAATGGCAATAATAATAATAATAATAATAATAATAATAATAATAATAATAATGATAATAATAATAATAATAATAATAATAATAATAAAAATAAAAATAAAAATGATGGCAGTAAACATAATAATAATAATAATAATAATAATAATAATAATAAAGGAAAGTAAAAAATAAACAACAACAACAACAACAACAACAACAACAACAATAATAATAATAATAATAATAATGGCGACAGGATAATAACAATAATAATATTAATAACAACAACAACAAATATCACAGTTACAAGAATAATACGAATAATAATAACAATAGGAACAATATTAACAATAAGAATGATAAACAAAATTAAATGAGAATGGATCTAAGAATGTTTACCCTCAGAGTTTAATAGGTCGGAGAAATAGTGTCTTGATTCGTTCTCCTTGTTGAGTTTGCGGTAATAAACACAAACAAACTTGAGAAAATCTAACTTTTTTAAACAAATAAAAACTCAAGAGAATGATTTTTGATGGAATGATCAAGCCAAGGAAATTAGTTTTCCTTGCTCAAGACAAACCAAGAATAAATTATTTTTTAGATAGAAAGAAAGAAAATAAATTGAATCTTGGAATCCTCTTTTTTCCTTACTCCCTCGTCTGCCTTCATTCCTAGAGAGAAAACCTTTTTTTTTGTTCTTGAAAATCAGCCCCCCTGAAAATGAAGACCCAGTCCCCTTTTAATGTTTTTTCATCTCCCGCAAAATCCTCAACAAGTAAACAAAACTCCCTTCTTTTGCGGTCCCAAAAATATATTTTGTTGGTAAAAAAGGGATCGATTAGCGCGAGGAGCGGTCTCCCCCTCGAGGCCGCATCTCACCAAAGTGAGATGTGGCCACCTCACCAACGTGGGATGGCAAAATTTGCCTTTTCTTTTTTTTTTTTTATTTCATTAAATCTTTTTTTTATTATTATTATTTAATTAATTTAATTCCTTTTTTAAATATATGTATTTTTTAATAAAAGTAATTTTGATATATATAAAAATAACACTTCCTAATTTTTTAATTTAATTTATACTTTTATAATAATTAATTTTTTTATTTATAATTTTTATTATATATATTTATTTATCTTTTTTTTATTTATAAAATGAGGGTCTCAACAAGGGCAACATCATCTTCGACATTTTACTTGCGAACAAGTATCATTTTTATCATTGGATAATCTTGATCTTGGACCGCCTCGGGACCCGGTGTCTACAGGTATGTTACAGCATCGAAGCATTTGTATACATGTCAGAAGATGTGCGGGACCCAAGTAGGCACCGAACTATCCCTCTCTTGAGATGCAGCAGAAGGTTGCTTAGATGATGATGCCTGATCGGTTCTTGATCCCTTTGGAGCCACTGTATAGGCAAATAAAATACTGTTAGAGTAGAGACTACAATGTGGGTCACACAGTAATTGACAAGAAATTGCTCATATGTAAGGTTTAAAGTGCAAAAGGAAGAGTATTACTTAAACGTATAAAAAGCAGAGTACATAATAGCATTAGGGCTAGCATAAATTGATCTAAAAGAAACATTAACTAGAAACATCAAGTGTAGATAATTAAAAAGCCAATGCTAGAGTGAAATGTTTCAAGAAATAGCAATGTCACCACTTAGAACATTAATGCCCATTATGTTCTCTTTCAATAGCAAATTTAACAACAAGAAGTATGATTAAAAGATATTAATTCAATACTCATTGCATTGCAATTCTCACGTCCCATTCAAGTTAGAACATCGACTCAAAGGTTAACAAAAACTATGAGAGACACAATTCGTGGCAAATAGAGAACATCAAACTCACCAAGTTTGACAAACAATGTAAATAGCAAGGAAAAACATGAAGAAAATTATGTGTATACTCATTGCAGCAAATATCAAACACTTGGTGGGCAGAATTTTTGGCATACAAAATGAACACTCTCACGCAACTTAAACACCCATTCCATCCAATCTCATATAAAAAAACTCAGAAATTCAAGTCTAAATTAAATACATTGCATCCAATAATCACAAAATAAGAAATAAGCAAAGAAGAGAATGGAAAACCTAAAGATTAACAAATGAAAGAAAGAGAAAAAGAAAAGAAGAACTTACTGGGATGCAGGTCTGTTGATGAGGAATGAATTAGATGCTCATTGAAATGTGGTAAAAATAGAACAAAAATGAGGGAAATGCAGGTTTTGACTGTGAGAGCAGATAGAGATGCGAGAGGGAAAACTGGGTTTTTGAAAATCAATAAAAAGAACTGAAAAATTTTGGTTTTAAAAATAGTGTTTTTATCATTTACACGGCGATATAAAAATCCCTTACTACCGTGTAAATTGATTCTGGACACAAAAACTGAAATTTTTCAACTTTACACAGCGGTATGAATTTCCCTTACCGCAGTGTAAAGTGCTACTGGAATCAAGGTATAAAATTTTTGGAATTTACACGGCGGTATAAAATTCCTTACTGCCGTGTAAGATGCTACTGGAATCACATTTCATAATTTTTGGGTTTTATACGGAGGTATGAATTTGCCTTACCGTAGTGTAAAATGCTACCGGATTGTTCTTTGACCAATATGACAATCTACATGGCGGTATAAGAATTCTCACCGCCGTGTAAAATGGATTGTCCAGAAAAATTAACCTGAATTTTTTCATTTTTTCATTTTTTTATTTTATTTTTTATTATTTACTATTTGTTTTTATTTTTATTTTTTTGAATCAAATACAATTAACTCTTTCCTATTCCAAAAATATAAATTGACCACTAATTGAAAACAAAATGACATTAAAACTCAAGTTGGCTAAAGCTACAAAATTAAAACAAATGAAAATAAGGTTAGAAATTGTTTTAGTTTTGAGTTTTAAGTCTCAGCTAGACTTTGAACTTACCTCATTCTTCATTTAAGGTAACGACCACTGCTGCAAATTCATTGTGGCATTCAAAATATGGTTTGAGGTGATGCCCATCCACCTTAAAATCCTCACTCCCAGCTTGCTTTTGAATTATGATAACTCTAAAATCAGTCACATTCACCACTTCAAATGGCCCCATCTATCGCGACTTCAACTTTTCAGGAAATAATCTTAATCGACTATTATATAAAAGAGCTTTCATACCTAGAATGAATTCTTTCCTGATCAGTTTCTTATCGTGCAATTTCTTCGTGTTTTCTTTATATTTCTCTGGTTGTTGATACGACCAAAAGCGTATCTCTTCCAGGTCATTCACTTGAAGAAGTCTCTTCTCACCTGCACTCTTGACATTAAAGTTAAGAAATTTTGTTGCCCAATAAGCCTTGTGCTTTAATTCAACAGGAAGATGGCATGATTTACCATAGACAAGCCTAAATGGGGAGTATCTTATAAGTGTTTTAAATGCAGTTCTATAAGCCCACAAAGCTTTATCTAACCTCAAATACCAATCCTTTCTAAATGAATTTACAGTCTTTTCTAAGATAGATTTGAGTTCTCTATTAGAAACCTCAACTTTTCCATTGGCTTGAGCATGATATGGGGTGGTGATTTTATGCCTCAAACCAAATTTTTTCAACAGGGCAGTGAACTGATGATTGATAAATGCTTGCCCCCATCACTAATTATGGCCCTTGGTGCGCCAAATCTAGAAAAAATGTTCCTCCTAAGGAATTTTAACACAATTTTGGAATCACAACTTCTAGTGGCAATGACTTCTACCCACTTACTTACATATTTATGACCATAAGACATTGGAAACGGCCCCATAAAATCTATTCTCCACGCATCAAACAATTCAACCTCTAAAACCTTATTCAATGGCATCTCATCCTTCTTAAAAATTTTTCCTACCCTCTGACATTGATCACAAGTCACTATAAACAATTTAACATCATGGAAAAGTGTTGGCCAGAAGAAACCTGATTGTAGAATTTTTGCTACCATTTTGTTTGGCCCTTGATGTCCACCAGCCTCCCCTGAGTGACAACTTCTTATGATGTCTCCTTCCTCTTCCTTTGGTACACACCTCCTCAATAACTGATCAGGGCACATTTTGAACAGATTTGGATCCTCCCAAATGTAGTGCTGTGCTTCAGCCATCAATCTTTTCTTTTGCTGATAAGTATACTCCCTTGCCACAAATCCTCCTGCAAGAAAATTAACTACATTAGCAAACCAAGGGATTGCAACTTCACACATCAATAAAGCACAGATATTTTCATAAGAGAATAAATCAATAATTTCTCCCATTTTGAGATGCTCATATTCTAGACGAGATAGGTGATCTGCCACAAAAAGTTTTAGCCCCTTTCTTATCTCTAATTTCCAAATTGAACTCTTGATGAAGTAACGCCCATCAAATGAGAATAGGTTTTGAATCCTACTTTACAAACAAATGTCGAAGGACAGCATGATCCGTCCAGACAATCACCTTAGCTCCTAACAAATAAGATCTGAATTTTTTAAATGAATACACGATCGCCAGCAATTCTTTTTTCGTTGTGGTGTAGTTGAGCTGGGCACACGTAAGAGTATGACTTGCATAGTAAATAGCGTGAAACACCTTATCTTTTCGCTGTCAAAGCACAGCTCCTACTGCATAGTCACTTGCATCACACATGAGCTCGAAAGGTAAACTCTAATCCGGGGATAAGATAATCAAAGCTGAGATTAATTTCTACTTCAATAGCTCAAATGCTTACAAACACTAAGATAAAAAATTAAAATCAGTATCTTTCATCAACAAATTTGATAAGGGTTTTGCTATCTTTGAAAAATCCTTGATAAACCTACTGTAAAAACCAGCATGCCCGAGAAAACATCTTACTCCTTTCATACTTGTTGGGGGTGGAAGCTTTTCTATTACATCCACTTTGGCTTTGTCTACCTCAATTCCTATTTCAGAGATTTCATGCCCCAACACTATTCCCTCTTTTACCATGAAATGGCATTTTTCCCAATTCAGAACTAGATTGGTCTCCTCACACCTCTTAAGAACTAATGCTAAATTGGTTAAGCAAGTTTCAAACTCCCTTCCATAAAGTTTAAAGTCATCCATAAACACTTCTATAAATTTCTCAATGAAATCATGGAAGATAGCCATCATACACCTCTGAAATTTAGCTGGTGCATTACATAACCAAAATGGCATCTGTCTATAAGCAAATGTACCTTAGGGACAAGTGAATGTTGTTTTCTCTTTGTCCTCTGGTGCAATTGGTATTTGGAGACAACCCGAATAGACATATAAGAAACAATAAAATCTTTTACTAGCTAGCCTTTCTAACATTTGATCTATGAAGGGTAATGGAGAATGATCCTTTCAGGTGGCATGGTTAAGTCTCCTATAGTCTATGCATACCATCCAACCCATAACTATCCTAGTAGGGATAATTCACTGTTCTCGTTTTTCACTACTGTTATCCCTCCCTTTTTAGGTACATATTGTACAGGACTAACCAACTTACTATCAAAAATAGGGTAGATTATACCTGCACCTAGTAGCCTTAATACCTCCTTCTTTACTACTTCTTGCATGGTTGGATTCAATCTCCTTTGAGGATGAACAACTGGTTTAACATCTTCCTCCATAGGAATTCCATGCATGCATATACATGGGCTCACTCCCTTCAAATCTAAAGTTTTCCAGGCTATTGGGCAACAAGGAGGTTTCTTGGAGTCGCCACCCAATATAATATTAGGAAAGGTTATCTAGCCTCACTGAGCCTAAGACAGTGCATGTGTGTCTTTTTTGGGCAATCAGAGATATTTTGGACACCTCCTTCCAATAGAACATTGGGAGGATCGTCTAATCTCGTGAAGCCTAAGATGATGCATATATGTTTATTTTGGGCAAACCAAAGATATTTTGGACACCTCTTTCTAATAAAATACTGGAAAGATCATCTAATTTCGTGAAGCCTAAGACAATGCAAATTGGGCTTATTTTGGGCCACAAGAGATATTTTGGAGGCCCCATCCAAATAGAACATTGAGATGACCCTCTAACCTCGTTGAGCCTAAGACCAAAGAAGGTTCGGGACTTCCCATTTATTCATGCCTTGGTTAAAGTATAATTGAGTTTTGAATTTAATGTTTCATCCCATTTCTCAATCAATTTAATGCAGTTAATTAAAGCACAAGTTGGCCATATAAGGAAAGCATTAAATAAAGTAAGCTCAAAATAAAGTAAATCAAAAATACAATAGCTTTCAAAAAACTAGGGGCAAAATACAACTCGCATTGTAAATGAGCAAAAAAGGAAACATGCACAAAGCGGGATATTCAGTTAAGTATGAAGACATTGGTCTTCGCATGCATATTTAGTGAAAAATAATATTAGGATATCCATTTTATTTGGACTGAAAATCAGAACATTGATCCTATTTTATTTAGGAAAATCCCATTTATTTGTAGAAACCTTTAGCCATTTTTACATTAGCGAGCTAAATGTAATATTTGCAATAAATTGGAAATAAAAATAAATCAAAAGGAGATAGGGTAAAGAAAAAGAAACAAATTGATGTCCCCGAATCATCCTAGTGGGCTTCCCTTCTCAGTGCCCCGTATTCAGTAGAAATAAATAAACTCACAAGAAAAATAAATAACGCATGAGTGGGACAATGAAATAAAATGATGATAATAAAAGGAAATATCAGAAATAAAATAAATATATAAGCAATAAATATAAATATCTACATGTCGATAAAATGACTGTAAGTCAATACAAGAAAATAAAAGAAAAGTAGGATTGGACCCAGAATATTTACCCTCAAAATTGGAACTCGATGAAGGGAAAATATGATTGATTTCCTTACCTTAATCCACAAAATTAGAATTAAAAATAATAAAAGTTGGAGTTTTATTCCAAGAAAGAAAGCTGCTTAAAAAAAATAATGAAAAAAAATAAAAATTCTCAAGAACAAATAATTATTTTCTTTGTCTCAAGAAGGATTATTCCATTGAAAACTGATTTTTGAAACCTTAAAAAATTTATTTGAAGAAGGAAACTAAAAAAAATGTAGAGAGAATTGCATTCAAAAAGAAGAAACGAAAAGTAAAAAAATCTGACTCGATCCCTAGCCTCCTATTTATAGGGTAAATGAGGATAAGGATAAAAAATTCAAACCTTTTTTAAATTTAAATTCAAAATTAAATCTTTTTCAAAATTCAAATTTAAAAATCAAATCTTTTTAAAATTTAAATTTAAAAATCAAATCTTTTAAAAATTTAAATTATCTTTAAAGATGATATCAAATCTATTTGAATTCAAATTTGATTTTAAAAAAATAAAATCAAATATTTTTAAATTAAAATTAGATTTAAAGATAAAATCAAATCCTTTTGAATTCAAATTAGAATTTACAAGATAAAATTAAATTTTTGATATTTATCTTAAGGATAAATAAAATAAAATAAAAAAATTATTTTATTAACTTTAAAAATTGAAAAAATTAAGAAAATACCAAACAATGGGATAAAAAGAATTTTGAAGAAAAAATCATGAAAAAGGCCAAAAATTGCATTTTCAGCGAATTTGGGCCGACTGCGGTGTCAACAGACTTGTTCAGCTTTAAGGGGCTCAGAGATTAGGAGTCACTTAAAGACATTGCTGTAGAGGCTGAAGGGGCTTACCTAGCAAAGAAAGCAAGCCAAAATAACTTTGCTGGGAAAGGTTATGGGAACCAGTCAGGGTATAAATCAGGTGGTTTTGGGAGCAGTAATAACAAAAATGGAAGACGGCTGAGGTTACAGCTACTGAGGTTAGACAAGGTCAGAGGTACTACTCTAACTTAGGCCGCTCTCTATCCTAGGTATTGGAGACACTGATAAAGGAGGGCAAGCTACGACCTTTGACGCCTAGGCCAGCCATGAATCAGGGACAGCCAGGGCATAGAGATGACCAGTACTGCGCTTACCATCAGCACACTGGTCACCTGACAGATTACTGCCGAACTTTGAGAAATAAGATCTAAGATCTTATTGACACCAAACAGATCACGGATCCTGAAAAGAGAGAGAAGAAGAAGAAGGCAGGCTATAATGCAGTCCCTCCACCGTGAATATGATCAGGTTTGGTCCAACTGAGTGGCATATTTTGCAAGAGCTATATGGACCTGAGTACGTTGCTATCACCAGTCGGAAGACTAGTGAAGAAAGGATTCCCGTGGCGACGGTAGATTGATAATCCACTAGTGAGAGTGGGGATGAAAACGAGGAAGATTATGTTCTTTTTTTCTTCAGTCTTTGTTATTATTGTAATAACCATCTTTTTTTATGACAATATTTGCAATGATTGGTTATTTTAATAAGATGAACAAGTTTGCTTATTTGTATGATGTTTCTAATGATTTCATTTCAAATGATCATGATACATTCATTTTTGACATTAATTCAACTAATATAGCTGTATTTAATCTCGAAACTTTGGAAAACCCAAAGAAAATCTTGATAATATCTGATGTAACTCCTGAAGAGGGGAAAATTCTGAGAGATAATGTAAAAAAAAAATGAAAAAGCCTTTGCCTGTACCTGGAATGATATGTTGAAAATTGACAAGGATATTGTTGGGACAATGCTACTTCAATATGCCAACATGATGACGAGTGAAGTTTCAAAAGCCATTTCTTTGCCTCCTCAACATCCAAGATGCATACAGTGCAGCCAAGGAAAATAAAACTTCGATCATTAAAGGGCTACATCAGAAGTTAGACAGATGAAGCTTTGGGCCTTCACAAGAAGTATATAGCTCATTAGAACCAAGGTCTTAGGAGTCCTTTCCTCCCAATCATTCGAGATGTTTACCCCAAAACCAATCAAGACCGACCTTTAATCATATGAGAACAACATAAGTAAAGCAGGGACCCTTATAACAAAACTTAGGAGGACAACTCATTACCTTTTAAGAAAAAAAAAACCAAAGTCTTGTCCTGCACCATAGTTCTGTCCTAAACCATCTGAGGCTAAAGTATAACTCCATATCAACTATTAAAGGGTATTTTAGAAAGTGAGCCACCAAAGTCGACAAAAAGAAGATACAGGCTTTCATAGTTAAGTTTCAAATAGAGAACTCGCTACTTCAGGCAGTTTACACAAGAGTCAAAATGAAGCCTTTAGTGAAAAATTAAAAAAAAAAAAGAAGAAAAAAAGAAGAGAAAGGATACTGTCAAAAGAAGCATCCATCCCAGTTGGCAATGATGAAAGAGAATTCAAAGAAACCAATCAACACTGATAGAATGAAGGAGGTTCCATGGCAAAGTCTAAAAATAAAAGAGAAAATTAAATAATAAATGCCCCGCGGGCCGAAATCGAAGAAAGGCGACGTTGCTAAAATTGAGCGCCTTGCCAGGGTAAAAAAAAAAGGGGGGAGAGAAGGCATCCTAGGCAAAAATTAAGGGTTGAGAGAAAATTTTCAATCATGAAAACCCAAGAGGGCTGATTGATAAGAGGAGTTTGATGCTCACAAGATCTATCCCGAGATTAGATGAGGTATTGTATTTTTTGATTAATGCCAAATAACGATAGAGTTTAATGAAATCAAATTGAAACATATGCATTTATGCAATGATATCCTGATGTGATCAAAGCAGTTCACTTTGTGTGATCAAAGTCATCTACTATCTACCCTCTGCTACTATCACCATTCGGGTCCTTCAGCCCACTCATTTTGCTATCAACTGCAAAAACGATTCTACAGCACCATCATGAGAAGAATCAAGCTCATGCAACTATGACATGGGCATAAGTACATGCTGATCACACTAGAAGGATCTTTGGCAACAACTTCATCCTCTCTGCAAAAAAAAAATAAATAAATAAAGGAAAACCCGTTAGAGATAAAACCCGTAATTGGCTCTCTAAGGAAAAGTTAGGCAAAAGGATAGGAGAAAACCTAAAGCAGGTAGTCTATCCTTAAAAAAAAAAAAATAAGCCATTGGATTGGGTTGGGTCCATTCCAGGCAAAAATAAGGCATACGGTTATGTGAAAATCCGCAAAGGATGCATTTTCCGCTAAGAAAAGCTAGTGCGAAAATCCACGAGGGACGCATTACCTTCAAAAAAATGACCACAGGTTTCAGATGAGAACCTCGAAATCCCAAAGGCATGAAATTCAAAAGCAGCTTCAAAAGGCATCGATCCTATCGCAAATTGCAGCCAGAGTAGCTATGTAACACCCCCTTGCCATACGTAGGGAAATCCCATCCGCAAGGGAGTGAGAACCCGTATGAGCAGGGATGTCACCAAACAGAATGGTACAAAAATATTCATTCACATAATATAAACATACATATAAACAGCGAAAATTAAAACTTTAAAACCAACTGAATATTCATTCATGGAATAATAAGATTCAATATATAACTTTTCTGATACCAACATAATTACAACTTTCAGAGATTCATAGCAGAAGCTGAACAAAAACTAAATACAAAGAGAGATCACTATTACAAAATAATGATGATACAAAAAGAAGCTAAGTCCTATCAACAATCCTATTGTTTTAGCTTGACTGGCGGTGACTCTCCTAAAAGCTATACACCTTCCGCACCTGCACGAGTGAAAACTCCATGCTAAGCGATAACGCTTAGTGGGGAAACAAACAACAATAGTATGGACGGCAATTCACAATGGTCGCCAAGGCAAATCACATACGTAATGGCATATGCATATGCTGATAATCAGATAAGATATAATCATAAACGAATCACATTCATAACCATTCAAAGGGTCATAATCATATTCATATGCCAACTGATTCATATGCTCATATATAGAGTCATTCAGATTCAAATACTTATAATCATACTCATTCGGATTCACATTCTTATAGACATATCACAATCAAACAATACACCTGCTAACTCACAGTAGTGGATAACGAGTGAACGCATGGCGGTACCTTATAGGTACGAATCGAATGCATGGCGGTACCTTACGTGTACAAATCGAAAAACAATATCATATTTTCTTTTTTCAAAACATTGTACAAAGGGAATCTTAAACAAGATCCGCACACATTGAAGTTCGCGAGGAACTAAACAGGGACCTGATCAGGGTCCAGAACAGAACAGAGGGCTGCAGCTAAAGGACTCTTTTAGGCATGCCTAACTATCCACTAGACTGACTCTTGCAGGTCATGCATAATCCATTAAATCACATGTGTAGAATTCATATAATTAACCATACATAATACACCTAATTATACTCATATACTTCATAGAATAGTCCAAGTATAATTCTAATAGCATCCCAAGTTCGAAAAATAAACACCGAAAATCACACAAGAAAACACAATTTTGAAACCAGGGGTGTCGCGCTCTCGACGTCTGTAGCGCTCGCAATAGAGGCATAACTTGTCCCCTATCGCGATTGCGGCAGTCCTCTCGTTTGCGCAGAGAAAGAAACATATCTCACTGTCGTGCTCGCGATGATCATCGTGCTCACGATAGTGAGCTATCCACAAAGGTTGTCGCGCTCGCGCTCATGACAGGGAACTGCCCAGAACTGCCTGGCAGCCGAGCGCTCTATCGCGCTCGCGACAGAGAGCTCTTGCTGCGACAGCTTAGGAGCCCAATCGGCTCGACAGTTGAGCACTCGGTAGACCAATCCGCTCGGCAGTCGAGCTCTTGCTGCGAGCATTCGGCAGCCCAGCCGTTCAGTCACGCAAATCTGCTCGGCCTCGCGTAAGGGCTGAAATCACCGAGCTCTATCGCGATAGCGTCGTGATTTCCAGCTCTTGCGTGAATTTCTGCAGATTTTCACAATTCAAAAACACCCAAGTTTCCAATTTCAAATACAATCAACCCAAACATCATCTTACCTCAAACCAACATTTTTCCTCATCATAAACGACATAAAACGCAACTTAAATCAACAATTAACACAATCAAAATCATGCATTAACAAAATCAAGCTCCTCAAGAACACAAACCCAGAAATTTCAGCAACATTCATCAAACTTCAAAATTGCTTCAATACTTCAACATTCATGCATTATAACTCAAATCAATTGAATACCCATAACATTAACACTATAATATGCCTCATCAAACATCAATTTCCAGAAATCACATGCAAAGGCATAAACCATAAATTCACATCAAGAACAATCAATTTCACAAACAAATCCCAAACCTGGAATTCCTATGCTCTAAATCAATGAGCACCACTCCCACTAGCCTTCTCCTTTCCCTTGGGATCGCGAGGAGGCTCAACTAACAAGAACACCCAACATTCAAACAAACACAAAACCTAAATTAAAACCCAATCTAAACAAAATCAAGAACAAAAGAAGAAGATGAAGAAGAAACCTGCTATACATACCAAATCAAAGCTCAAGGAATGATCAATTTCCACCACCACACTTGAATCCAAGCTAGGGCACACAAATGAAGAGAAACGAGGAGGAAGAAGTAAAGAGAAGGAAGAAAACGGGAAGAGGCGACAAAATTGGCTGTCCCATTTTCTCTCTTCTATTTATACCTTTTTTCAAAATCCCTAGCCACATGTCACCCTTTGTTGGTGGAAGTTGACCACTCACACCCTACACTCATGCATGACAATACACACAAGACTAACCCACATAATTGACACACTACAACCATATGCACATGCACACACTAACACAGCCCAATACACATACACCCTACTATCATATATGCACCCACACTATATTAAAGCCCACAAAACATGCATTTTGACCAAAATGCCCTTAACACATGCCAAAACACTCACACATGCACACATACACATGGCAATCATGGCTCAAACTACTAGGGGGAGAACGGGGAGTTACAACTCTCCTCTACTAACAAGAATTTCGTCCTCGAAATTCTCACCTGAACTGAACAAATACGGATACTGAATCCTCATCGTCGCCTCTGGTTCCCAAGTCGCTTCCTCGACTCCATGATGTTGCCAAAGAACCTTGACCAAAGGGACTTGCTTGCTTCTCAACTATCTCACTTCCCGAGCTAAAATCGGCTCTTCATCATAGGAGAAATCCGGCTGAATCCTAACATCTTGAACTGACAACATATGCGACAGATCCGATCTATACTGACGAAGCATGGAGACATGGAAAACATCATGCATCTTAGCCAACTCCATCGGTAAAGCAAACTTATAGGCCACCGGACCAACTCTATCCAAAATCTCAAAAGGCCCAATGAACTGAGGACTAAGTTTACCTCTCTTGCCAAACCGTAATACTTTCCTCCAAGGTGAAATGTTAAGGAAAACTTTGTCCCCAACCTCAAATCGAATATCCTTGCTCTTCAAATTGGCATAGGATCTCTACCTATCCTTAGCCACCTTCAGATTTCGCTGCACAACTTTGATCTTCTCTTTAGTATCCCTAATCATCTCTAGCCCAATGAAAGATCGCCCGATTAACTCTGTCCAACAAACCGAAGTCCTACACGGTCAACCATACAAAGCCTCAAACGGTGACATCCCAATGCTGGACTGAAAACTGTTATTTTAGGCAAATTCCATAAACCGCAGATACTGATGCCAACTGCTAGAAAAATCCGAAGCACAAGCCCAAAGCATATTCTCTAAAATCTGGATAACTCGCTCGAACTGACCATCTGTCTGAGGGTGAAACGCTGTGCTGAAGTTCAACTTCGTACCTAAAGCTCTCTGCAATTCCTTCCAGAACTTAGATGTGAACCTTGGATCTCGATCTGAAACTATCGAACAATGGCACACCATGAAATTGAATCACCTCATCTACATACACACTGGTCAACTTATCCATCGAGTAGTCCACTCTAACCAGCACAAAATGAGCTGACTTCGTAAGTCGATCCACAATAACCCAAACCAAATCATGTTTCCTCTAAGTCACTGGCAAACCTGACACAAAGTCCATGGCGATGTCATCCCATTTCCACTGAGGAACGGATAAAGGAGTGAGCAATCCCGAAGGGACTTGATGCTCAGCCTTTACTTGCTGACACGTCAAACACTTTGCCACGAATTCTACAATGTCTCTCTTCATCCCAGACCACCGGTAGAACTGCTTCATATCCCGATACATTTTCTCACTACCAGGATGCATAGAAAACACCATAGTGTGTGCCTCACCCAAAAGCTTCTTCCTTAACTCAACACTCTCGAGCACACACAAACGATCCCTATACATAAGCACCCCATACAAAACCAAAAACTCAGACTGCTTACCCTACTGAACCTCTTGCAAAACCCACTGCAATCTCACATCATCCTTCTGAGCATCCACAATCGACTGTCTTAAGGTCGGTTGCACTCTCAATTGGGCAACCAAAGCCCCATCCGAATCAAATCTCCATCGAAACTTCCTCAAGAACAAAGCCGAAACCGACTTCCGACTCATAGCATATAATTTATCATAAAAGATTCATAAAATGGCACATGTACACAAGCATATTATAGAACATACAGATGTAAAAGTTCATGAAGAAACCATTTAAAATTTATTTTAGAAGAGAAGACAAAGCCGGGAAAATAGGGCAAGAAGAGGTCACTATCGTGCTCGCGATAGAGGCGAACTTGCCCAGGTCGCGACCACGGTGTTCGTCGCGATCGTGCGGGGGATCAAATATAACTCGCTGTGGCGCTTGCGACAGTGAGCTGCCAGCCCGATCTATCGTGCTCGCGCTTGCGACAGAGAATCGCCCAAAATAGCTCGGCAGCCTAGCGCTCCATCGCGCTCGCGACAGAGGCTTTGCTGCTTCGCTCGGCAGCGAGCTCGGATGCGTGCGAGAGCTGCAATCACCGAGCTCTGTCGTGACCTTGCGACAGAGTCAGGATTTCCAGCCCTTACACGGGAAATCTGCTTAAATTCTCACTTTCACAACACCCAATCACACACACTCAATTCAAACTTCCACTTACCTCATTTCCAGCAACCAAATCATCATTTCTAACATATAATAAAACATTTATGCCATAAATTCCAATTAAATCATGCCAATAACAACACCAATTTACACAATTAGAATATCAGCACTATTCGTCATTCATCTCAATCAAGAACACAATAGAGTTCATTAAGCCACATTCATGCCTTCTTAACTCATCTAAATCAAAACGCATAACATTTAAACTACAAAGAACATCAAGAAACCACAAATTTCAAGAAAATTCATCCCAAGAGCACAAATCACAAAAATGCGTAAATCACAAAAATTCCCAAACCTGAATCTCCTTAACTCCTAATCACTTAGTGCCACTTCTCGACACCTTCTCCTTCCCTTTGGGATCACGAGGAGGCTCCACTAAACAACAACCCAACAAGGGCACACAAACAAAAACCCTATAAACTCTAACCCAAGAAAACATGGAAAAGATGAAGATGAAGAACAAGAACAAAATGCAGCAAAACTTACCAATAACCCCTTAGAATTATCAAGATCCACCAATAATCCAACCCAAAAGGAGTGTGCCAAGATGAGGAAGAGGAAGAGGAAGTAGAAGGGAAAGCAAAAGAGAAGAGAAGGGGGAAAACGGGAATGAGGGAGCAGAACTTCTGCTCTTCTCTTTCTCTTTCTTCAATAATGCATCTTTCCCTTTCCACATGGCACAAAGCTATTAGTGGGTCTTAATAACTCACACCCAACAACAATACACTACACACACACAATGCCACCCCAACTTATAACACCCTACAAATGTGTGAGTACAACACATAAACATAACTCACTCACTCACATCTTACAAACATGTGAGCAACACACCCAAATGCAACCCAACTAATTCACACCCTAGTATCATATATGCACCTACACTTTAACAAAACTCATAAAACATGCAATTTACCCAAAATGCCCTTATCACAAACCAAAACACACACAATGCATTCACACACACAAATGGCTCATACTACTAGGGAGCAAATGGGGTGTGACAACTCTCCCCTACTAATAAGAATTTCGTCCTCGAAATTCTCACCTGAACTAAGCAAATGCGGATATTGAGCCTTCATTGGCGCCTCTGGTTCCCAAGTAGCTTCTTCTACTCCGTGATGATTCCATAATACTTTCACCAACGGGACTTGCTTATTCCTTAACTGACTCACCTCTTGAGCTAGGATGGCTTTCGGTTCCTCACCATAAGAAAAGTCTGGCTGCACTTGCACATCCTGAACCGACAATACATATGAAGGATCCGATCTATATCGACATAGCATCGAAACATGGAAAACATCATGCAACTTTGTCAACTCTATCGGTAAAGCCAACCTATAGGCTACCGGACCAACCTTAGCTAACACCTCATACGGTCCAATAAATCAAGGACTAAGCTTGCCTTTCTTACCAAACCGAAGCACTTTTCTCCACGGAGAAACTTTAAGAAAAGCTTTGTCTCCGACTTCAAACTGAACATCTTTCCTCTTCAGGTTAGCATAGGACTTCTGCCGATCCTTAGCTGCCTGCAAATTCCGCTGCACAACTCTGATCTTTTCCTCTATATCTCTAACCAACTCTGGGCCAATAACTGAACGCTCGGATAGCTCGATCCAGCAAACTGGAGTTCTACACTGACGACCATACAGAGCCTCATATGGTGACATACCAATGCTCGACTGATAACTGTTGTTGTAGGCGAATTCCATAAGCTGCACATATCTGTCCCAACTACCCGAAAAATCCAATGCATGTGCCCGCAACATATCCTCCAAGATCTGAATGACCCGCTCTGACTGACCATCTGTCTGAGGATGGAACACCGTACTGAAGTTCAACTTGGTACCCAAAGCTCTCTGCAATTCTTTCCAAAACTTCGAAGTAAACCTTGGGTCCCGATCTGACACTATGGACAACGGCACTCCATGAAATCTGACTACCTCATCCACATAAATACTGGCTAACTTATCCATCGGATAATCCACACTAACTGGCAGATAATGAGCTGACTTTGTAAGTCGATCCACTATCACCCAAACTGAGTCGTGCTTCTTCTGAGTCAAAGGCAAACCAGATACAAAATCTATAGCAATATCATCCCACTTCCACTAGGGAACGGGTAAAGGTGTGAGCAATCCCGAAGGAACTTGATGCTCAGCCTTTACTTGCTGACATGTCAAGCACTTAGATACAAACTCCACATTATCTCTCTTCATACTAGACCACCAGTAGAACTATTTCATATCCCGATACTTCTTGTCACCACCGGGATGTATAGTGAAAACCATAGTATGTGCCTCACTCAAAAGCTATTTCCTAATGAACCTCTTAGCTTGCATTGCGAAAATCACATTGTTCAAGGAACTAGCATCCAAACCTTTAACAAACACAAACAACCGATCTCCAACTTGAAGCACAACTGTCTTCCTATGACAATCAACCATAGCCCGATGCTTACCCAACCAGTTCACACCCTAGTATCATATGTCCACCTACACTATAACAAAACTCATAAAACTTGCAATTTACCCAAAATGCCCTTATCACAAACCAAAAAACACACAATGCATTCACACACACAAATGGCTCATACTACTAGGGAGCAAATGGGGTGTGACATTAACAGTCATCATTACTGTTGTTAACAGGCTAATTAATCATTATCATTTCCTTTATATCCACAATATTTTTTTTACTCTTTCAATTACATTAATCTTTTTACGTCTTTCACATACATTTTATTATCTTTCACATAATCATTTCTTTTACAGTATCATTTTTAAAACTATAAACATAATATGTTTAATCTATTTTCCTACATAATTTTACTCAGTTATATTTCATATTATATACTTGAATTGTGAATGCTATTACCTAATCTACTAAATTATTTGTAGGCTTAACATCATTATTCTCTTAACTTTACACATAATTTCTATTAACCTTACTTTATTAAATATCTATAGATAAGATTTTACAGTTAATTTCCTTATTACCGTGACTAACAGTACTATTAGTATACTAACACCTGAATTACTCATATTGTTTATTTATCATTATTTCAGTAATCATTATTTCATTATTAATTGTTAACATTTAATGACAGTTCTACTCTCTTCTATGTCTTTAGTTCCATTACTAACATTCTTAGGTGACCTCATTACTTAATTCTACAAGTACAATATAATGAAAATATTAATTATCATATTTTACACTTTAGATAATTGACCCAACTTATACTTATAATAACTCAATGACATTGTATTTTACATATTCTATTACACACTCTTAAATCATTGCGACTTAAATATGAAATTCACAGTATTCAATTAAATTTACCTAACACATTATTATTTATCTTATTTATTTTATCTTATCTTCAATTACATTTGACGGATTTGAATCTACATATCGGTTATCCCTAATCAGTAATAATAATCCTTTATTAGTCTAAAGACGTTTTTCATTCATTCACTAATGCAAATATTACTAATCTATTTTTCTTACACTTAATCCTATTGTCATTTCCATTATAGTAGTATTAACAGTAATATTTCTATTAATATTAACATTAATATCATTATTTTCTCTATTGTTAATTAATTACACGATTACATTCAAATGATCTATTAATTATCTTTTTAAATCCCTTATTTTACCTTGCTATTGACAAATTACATTTAAGTTTCTAGACTCTCACCAATTTATAGTTTTACCCTTCACTTTTCACTTATTTACAATAATGCCATTAATTTTCTTATCATTATACTTATTTTATTATCTAGTATGCAATTTATCACTTAGTCCTTACAATTATTCTTTTACTACATTACACTAATGTCCTTAAAAGCATTAGTGAAATTACAATTTTACCCTTAGACAATTATTTATATCATTTAATTATTTACATGCAATAATATTCTTAATTTCAATTAAATCACTCATTTAAGGACATATATATAATTAATACACATAAAATTTTATATTTGCATTTAGGTCTCTTAACTATAGTACAATTATAATTAGGTGCTCATATTATGTCACATTTGTATTGAAGTCCTCCAACTATGTTATATTTACATCTAGGTCCCTCAACTATGTCATACTTACATTTTTAGTCCTTAAATTGTAGCATATTTATACTTAGGTCCTTTAACTTCCTTATATTTACACAAATGCCACTAATTTATCTTATTTATTTACTTAATCCACTAGATTAAATTCACATGCATACTTCATGAATATAAATAATACATTTAACTTCAAATAAACTAATATTTAATTCTTTTAATTTTCTATACATGAAAAAATATTAATAGTTGCACTTAAATCTTTCAATTAGCGGTAAATATGCAAATTGTACACATAAAAGTCCATATTTACATTTTAGTCTCTTATTATGGTAAAATCACAATTTAGTCTTCAAACTTTACCACAATAACAAAAATGCCATTAGTTCATTCTTTTTTCTTTTCTTTTTTTATCATTATTTAACATGCAAATTACATTTTTGCCCTTATTAACATCTATTAACTTATATAAGGTCAAAATTACCATTATGCCCTTAAAACTATTTATTTATTCCATTTAAGTCCATTTTTCACATAAATATTATTTTAATCACAGATTAACCATTTTAAGCTTATTTTTACCATTTTGCCCTTATATAATAATGGCAGAAATCTATGAATAGAATAAACGAGACGTGAACTCGATACGTTCAACACAAAATAGAAGTACCCCGTGGGACCACCCCTATGATACAAACAATAGAAATACTCATTAATATAGTATTAAGGCAGAATAATACAGAGTAGGATCGTTATTGGCCTACAATAAGTGAGACGTCATACTCACACCCGTGGTCATGTGTCCCTATGGCTAGCCACTATATCCTGAACTAGATTTGATTACCAGATTACTACATAGGGCATCCATAATTCCATCTTCACATTTTCATGTTGTCATACATACATTTCATGGAATTTCATCATACGATTCCATTCTTTTTCATCCCAATCATGCATTATACATTTAATTTCCACTCACATGCCATTACATGCCATAAATCTCATTAAAATACATCGATACATACATGTATACCATTCGGCCAACATGTTAATATTTCACTATAAATTCTTTTCATCACCTTCATTATCACACCCCGTTTGCCCCCTAGTAGTACGAGCCTCTTTGTGTGTGCATGCAATTGTATGTGTTCGGCATATCATAAGGGCATTTTGGGAATATTGTAAGTGTTATGGGTAATAATAGTGTATGAATGCATGTATGGCATTAGAGTGTGAATTAGTTAGATTACGTTTGTGTGCACATGATCATATCATAGCAGGGTGTATATAAGTTAGGAATGCATTGTGTGTGTGTGAAGCATGAGTTTAGGGTGTGAGTGACCAAATCCCACTAATAGGGTAGTGACACTTATCTAGGGTTAGGAAAAGAAAAAGAAAAAGAAAGAGAAAAGGGGGAGGGCAGATTCTGTTCTTCAAATCCCGTTGCCCCTCTTTCCCTTACTCTTCTTCTTCCTTCTCTTTCCCTAAGAACCCTAGTTTGGATTTCAGACATTATTAGTGGGAATTGATCATCCCTTGCACTCTAATTTGGTAAGTTTCCTTGCATTTCTTCATCTGGTCCTTCTTTGTTCATCATCTTCTTCTTTTCTTGGTTTAGATTTAACTGAGGGTTTGTATTTTGGGTGTTCTTTGATGTGTCGTGCTTAGCTGAGTCTCCTCGCAATCCCAAGGGCAAGGAAATAGCTTGGAGTAGTGGAACTAAGTGACTAGAGCTTCAGATTTGCAGGTTTGGGAATTTTTGCATTTTTGTGTTCTTACTGTGTTTGAACTTTCTTTTGTTAGCATCCTGTTGTTTTGAAGATGCATATTGGGATATTGGATGAGTAAGAGTTGATAATTTGCTTAATGGATGAAGATTGAAGCCTTGAGAATGGAATTGAAGTTGATTTGAGATTACTGTTAATTTTTCTTGGTTCTGGTTTTTAAAACACTTGATGAAGCTAATCTGTAATTTGAGTGGGTTGTTGTTAAAGGAAGTGTTTATGTATTGTTTACTTTGGTTCTTCATGTTTGGGAAAGCTTATTTTCAGGTTAAAATGGAATGGAGTTAAGTTGGGATGAATTCTGGAAAATTCTGGGTTCTGGGAATTTTCACGACACTAAGGTTTCAGGAATTGTTTATGGGTATTCATCCTTCGAGATGCATAGAGGAGCACAAGACGTGCCCCTCAGACACGACTTGGAAAGCTCCTCACGCTCTCTTCCTCTTCTCATCCGTGTTTTGCCTTTTTCGTCTTGCTGTCTGTGTGCCTGTCCGAGCCGTGTTTTGGGTGTGTGAGTCGTGCTCTCCCTTGTTTTTCCTTCTCTTTTCTCTTCCTTGTTTTGCTTGCTGTGTTTTGCTATCTGTGCGTTGTTCAAGTCGTGCATGGCCATTCGAGTAGTGTTCCTCTGGTGAGTGTTCCTTCCTCTCTTCTTTTTCTATGCCACCTGAGGGAGTAGGAAGCCAAAGCACGAGTCGTGCTCCATGAACACGAGACATGCTCTGGCAGGAAGTAGGAGCGCGAGTCGTGCTCCTCAAGCACGACTCGTGTCCCTCAAGGCTTCTGTCCCTCCTTTTTCATCAAACTTAAATGTGTGCTTTTAATCCTTTTTCCCTTGTTTCTTTAGTCTACTTTTATGTGTTATCAATTTGTAAATGATATAAATTGTAATTTTACATAGCTAAATAATAAGTAATGTATACGATATTGCATGTTATAAGTTGTTGAATGATATTGGGTTATGCATGTCTTATTTATAATTCATTGATATGAATGTGAGTATAATTATGTATTACTGTAACACCCCCTTCCCATACGTAGGCGATCCCATCCGAGAAGGAGTGAGATGCCGTATGAGTAAAGGTGCCACCCAGCAAGTACAAAGTAAAACATACATCCATTCATAACATACATTCAGAAATACAGAATAATTAAAAACTTTACATGCGGAAAGCAAAAGCTGATCATGCATTACTATAATTAAACTATTACAATAATGATCCGATCAACTAGCTGAAACAAAAATAATATTACATATACAAAATATAGATACAAAAGCGGAAGCTGATACATGAGAGTTCTATACAAAAAGAATCATCACTGATACAAAAATAGCCCTACACTAAAAACTCTTCTGTGTTGGCTTGATGACGGCGACTCTCTCAAAGCAAAACGCCTTCCGCACCTGCACGGATAAAAACACCGTGCTAAGCGATAAACGCTTAGTGGGGAAACACACATAAATTATGGACGGCCATTCACAATGGTCGCCGAAACATGTCACATTCAGAATGGCAATATGCAAAGATTAGCATAATACATATAAACGTATTCACGTATAAAGGCCATATAATCAATATCTCACAATCATATTCATTCGAGAATAATCTGACATGCATCTCATCATATACTTACTCAGATATCATATTTCATATCCAAATCAGAACAAAACAAATCAATTGAACAATAAATGAACACCTGCTGACTCTAGGTAGTGGATATCGAGTGTACTGAGGGTACCTTACGGGTACGAATCGAATACTGAGGGTACCTCACAGGTACAAATAAAATATTATATCATTTATCAAAACCTGTTATTTATATATACTGAGGGGATCTTAAACAAGATCCTATACTGATGGGTTCGCGAGGAACCAAATGGGGACCTGATCGGGGTCCAAACTGAACTGAGGGCTGCAGCTGAAAGACTCTATTAGGCATGCCTAACTATCCACTTACTTGACTCTAGCAGGTTATGCGTCAAACAGATCACATTTCAGGTTACAGAATAGTATTCATCAGAAATTCATGGTATTATTCAAATCAGAGTATGTACAAGTATGACAGGCATTATACAACAGTATAAATTCACTCAGAAGAAAATACTAGATTTATTTTTGAGTCAAAAGCTGGGAAATTTCGGAAAAAGAGCAGAACGGGGAAACGGGCAAGATTGGCTGGTCACAAGGCGTGACTGGCCTCCTCACAGGGCAGGTCACGCGACGTGACTGAGGGTCACGTCTCGTGACTTGCTCTGTCCCTCGCGTATCAGGCGACATCTCTCGCTGATCACGTCTCGTCCCTCGCAGATCACGCGACGTGATCTCGCAGATCACGCAGCGCCCTCGCAGGTCACGCGACATGACTGGACGTCACGTCTCGTGACTTGCTTCAGCACTCTTGCAGGTCACGCGACGTGACTGGACGTCACATCTCGTGACTTGCTTCAGCACTCTCGCAGGTCACGCGACGTGACTGGACGTCACGTCTCGTGACTTGCTTCTCTCTTCAGCAGATCGCGCGACACCTACACTCAGCCGGTCACGAGGCGTGACGGGGAGTCACGTCTCGTGACTGGCCTCTTTTCAGCTGGTCACGAGTTGTGCCATACAGCCACAACTCGTGACCGGCCTCAAGCTGGCAGGTCACGAGGCGTGACCTGGGGTCACGTCTCGTGACTTGCCTCTCTTTCTGGCGAGTCACGCGACAGCATCTGATAAATCGGGATTTTAGACCAGATTTTCCCAGAATTTTCCCAGAACGAAATAAATCCAATCCCAAATTGATTAAAAACCACTCAAACCAATTATTACCTTCCAGAAAACATCGCAATTCACATAAACAATATACATGTAACTCAATTTAGCACTTAAACAACCAATTCAAGGATATTTGCATTCAAACTATTCAAGAACATAAACCCTAGAATTTCACAGTAAACATCAAAATCACAATCAAATATTCCCAAACCTGAAATCTAAGCTTCTATCACTTAGCTCCACTAGGTCCAGCAACCTCTTTATCCTTTGGATCACGAGGAGCTTCAGCTAAACACAAACACAGCAAGAATATTCACAAAGAAAACCCTAAGTTAAATCTAAACTTAAGGAAGAAGAAGATGAAGTAAATGAAACAACTAGATGAGAGAATTCAATTACTTACTAGAGAGGGTGCAAAGAGAGAATCAATTTCACCAATAAGACCTTGAATCAACAATACAGTACTTGAAATAAAGAAAATGAAGAAGAAGAAAAAGAGTGAGAAAAGAAACGTAAATCTCTAAGTTCCTTTTCTTTCATTCCCTTTTCTTTTTCTTTTCTTTATCCTAAATATGTATCAATTTCCCATTGGTGAAACTAATCACTCACACCAAAATAACCTACACTACACACACCTAAAACCCTCTTAACTTATGCATACCCTACAATGGTATGAGCACATGCACACAAATATTTCTCATTTAATTAACATACTAGTGCATGAATGCACCCACACAATAATAAAACCCAAAACATGCATATCTACTGACATACCCTCATGAAATGCCGAACACATGCAAATGCTTACACATACAGACAGACAGACAGGCTCATTCTACTAGGGGGCAAACGGGGTGTGACAATTACCCTTGGAAACATGATTTGAATAATGCATAACCTGCTAGAGTCAAGTAAGTGGATAGTTAGGCAAGCCTAATAGAGTCTCCTAACTACAACCCTCAGTTCTATTTGGACCCCGATCAGGTCCCAGTTTTATTCCTCGTGAACCCCTTATGCGTTTCGGATCTTGTTTAAGGTCCCCCTTTGTAAAATGTTTTGAATGCAACAAAAATAAAATGATTTTTGATTCGTACCCGTAAGGTACGCTATGCGCTCGATTCATGCCCGTAAGGTACTGTGACGCGCGCCGGCCCCAGCTTGTCGCCCATACGACCACCCGCTTTAGGGCGATCGGGGCATTTGAGGGTCCGTTGACAGCTTGCAATGAATTGCAAGTGCGTCTATTTTGGGCAACAAGGAGGTTTCATGGAGTCGCCACCCAATAAAATATTGGGAAAGTTTCTCTCGCCTCGGAGAGCCTAAGACTGCGCTTAGTATCCATTTTTGGCCAACCAAAGGGGTCTTGGAGGGTAAACCTCTCGCCCTAAAGAGCCTAGGATTAATGTCAAAGTCTCGCGACACAAGAGGTGTCTTGGAGGTTATAGTTCCAATGAGTGATCGGATAGACCTCTCGCCTCTTTGAGCCCAAAGACCAGAGCTAGGTTCGGGACTTCTCATCTATTTCTACCTTGATTATTTTACAATCAAATTTTAAATTTCATTAATTCGCTCTCTCTCCACACGATGCAATTGAATTAAAGCGCATTTAGTCATAGCGGTAAATAAACGAGTAAATAGTAAAAACGATAAATTACAATAACACAAGGAGCGGAATACAACTCCCTTTTATAAATATGCAATACATACACAAATCGGGGCATTGCTTATTTTGAGGACTTTGGTCCTCACATGCATCATTATTAAAATGGATATTTCTATTGCGAGAATTTTATTGGATAAAAATAGGACATTGGGTCCTTGATTTTTTGAAGAATTCAGTTTATTAAATATAAAATATTTGGTCGATTTTTACATTAGCGAGAAATACAACAATTTTGTCATATACAGGAGAAACCATAAATAAATAAATGAAATAAAAAGAGAGGGAGATAGGGAACTAAACCAGGCGAACTTTCAATATACGAGAGAACTCCCTCAGGCTCCAGCCAGTCCAAGAAACAAGAACATACTCTCACAGAACAAGCCAAAAGGATGTTAAAATACAGAAGAAAAGCTATAAATAAACATAAAAATTTGAGTGAACAAAAAAGGAAAAGAAAAAGATTTGAAAATGTGGGACAGAACCCACCGACGGGCTATGTTGAATGACCGGCGGGCGTCGGTCAAGGTGACCAATACAGACCGTCGCTCACTCGAATGGAGCCGTATGTGAGGGTGACCGATGGGTTATGCTTAAAGGTGACCGACGGGCGTCAGTCAAAGTAGATGACTCGTTGGTTACCACTGTTCTAGAAAAAAGAGAAACTTTTCAAAAAGCAAAAACACAAATTTTACACGGACCCAAGAAGAATAGAAGCAAGAAATACAAAAAGGGGACAAGAGCAAAGATAATATCGAAAATGAAGGTAAAAAGGGACAGAAAAGGGTCCAGAATATTTACCCTCAGAACAACCTTTTGGTTGGATTCCTTGTTGTTGTCTGGCTTCCCGCACGCTCCGCGAGAAGGTCCGAATAAAAAGATCAAATGTAGAAGATAGAATGTGTCTTCAATAGTTCGACGAAAATTGAGTTTCGGAGATCAAAAACCCGTAAAAAAATCAACTAGATCCTCTTTCTTTTGAAGATTTGATTCTTGAATTAGTTAGATCCTTTTAGAAATGTGTTTGTTGGAAGAGAGAGAAAACACGCGTGAATTTTGGTAGAGTTTCCCCTATTTTTGCAAATTTTCCAACCCTTTTTTATGAGGAAAATCAAAGTTTTTATAGGCCAGGGGTGACCGACAGGCGTCTGTGGTTCACCGATGGGCATTGGAAGAATCCTACTTAGAGAAGGATTCATCCAACGGCCCTGCAACCTGACTGACGGGCCTGCCATTTTGACCGACGGGCGTCGAAAGAATCCTTCTGACACAAGGATTAATCCGACGGTCCTGCCACCGGACCGACGGGTTGGCCTCTGACCGAAGGGCTAGCCGTCCGTCGAGGAAAACATACTTTTTTTGACTTTGAAAAATCCCCATTTTCTCCCCTTCTGCCTACGAAAGACTCGTTTCTCGTGGAGCATGGGACTAAAGCCTCCGAATCCAAACCGTTTGTACAGGCTCGGATGCCGATTTCATCATAGGGTAATCTCTGATCCGGACCGCTCCGGGACACGGTGCTTACAGTTGCCCCCAGTTTTGGGGAAACTAGTGCACGAGCGCCTAGATGAGCCAAAATTAAGAGAATACTACAAGAAAATTCAGAAATAGAGACGGAAAATTAGAGACGGAATGAATTCCGTCTCTAAATAGAGACGGAAATCATTTTCCGTCTCTAAATAGAGACGGAAAGAAATTTCCGTCTCTATTTAGAGACGGAAAATGATTTCCGTCTCTATTTAGAGACGGAATTTGTTCCGTCTCTAAATTTGGTCGCTAAATATGGCGCGATTTTTTCCCGCCAAAAATGGAGACGGGATTTAGAGACGGAATAGTATTTCCATCTCTAAATAGAGACGGAATTACTTTTCCGTCTCTAAATAGAGACGGAAAAGTCATTCCGTCTCTAAATAGAGACGAAAAAGTCTTTCCGTCTCTATTTTTAGAGACGGAAGACGATTTCCGTCTCTAAATAGAGACGGAAAAGTCATTCCGTCTCTATTTTTAGAGACGGAAGACGATTTCCGTCTCTAAATAGAGACGGAATTTAATACCGTCTCTATTTTTCGGGTTTTTAGCCCTAGTTCCCTTAATTTCTTTTTTCCCTCTTTCTTTTCCCCTCTCCTCTCTGCTCCCTGTGTTCGCTGCCTCCTCCCTCCGTTGCCCGAGCCGTCCATCCGGCGTTTGTTCCCACCGCCGCCGTCGAGTAGAAGCCGGTGAGGTAAGCGTTTTCCCCCCTCTTTCTTTTTTTCCCCTCTTCTTTCTTTTCCCTTTCTCCTCCTCTGCCGCTGCCCCCTGTACGTTACCCATCGCCGTCCGGTCCCCTTACCACCGACGAGTCGACGCTGGCATTGTTCTCCGGCCCATTGTGTGCTCCGGCGTTCCTCCTCCGGCGAGATCTGCATCAGGTAATAATTTTCTTTTTTATTTTTTGAATTATTATATGTAAAATGTAGAGTAATGTTCTGTTGTTGTGGGAGTTTTTGATGTAGTTATATTTTTCTTGTATTTAAATTGTTTTATAAAATTTAATTGGTTTAGAATTATATAGATTGGTCATTTAGAATTAAGGAAGTGGATCCATAGGAATTATGAATGCCAATTTTTTTTTTCAATCTCAGATATCCCAAAATATATTGCATCAGAATGCTATAATGGATCTTGCGGTACTGTCTAAAAAGTTCAGTTCTTAATTCCAGCAGCAATGCTATTATCTGTTTCTATTATTTATAAAATCCTTTAATATTCAACAATAACTATACTTTATTTGCAAAGTTATCTATATATTAACTGCTCAGGTAGAGAATGGTTTTGTTGTGAATATGGCATAAATGTTAATATTATAATGAACAAATGTGTGTGCACATATTCTGGAACTGCCCCCAAGTTCCAGAATATGTGCACACACATTTGTTCATTATATGAAAGGAACCAAAACCCTAAGGTTGGAACAGAAGAAAAATGCAGAAAATTAACAAAACCTAATTGTGGAGAAGTGAAGAAATTACATACAAGAAAGTTGAAAGTGGGAAAATCAGGTAGGGTTTTGAAGTTTAAAGTGTATTTATACATTAATAGCTAGTTAGGTAGCGTGAAGCTGAGCTGAGGTTTCCAAAAAAGATTGCAATTCTTTTCTTGAAGATAACTCATCACTGGATAGATATTAAGTAGTAGTAGTAATCAAGGTGCAGTTAGAACTGTTTCCAGTAATTAATATCAGATTTTGTACCTATTTTCCAGGCGAATATATAGCTAAAGTTTTATATAGTAATAGTTGTATTGAGAAGGGATAAATTATTGTAATAATTGAATAACAACAACTGTACTCGAAGTAAGTAGTTTACTGAAAATTTAAATTTTAAATCAAATTAGTATACATGCACATGAAGAATTAATTATTATTTACTGAATCAAAATATATATTTTTCAGATTGAAAGAAATAAAATTTCAGATTTTTTTTTAATTACATTATAATTAAAGTGAGCTGTTAACACAATGTTATGAACCAACAAGAAAATATTGGACAATCAAAAGTATAGATTCCTGTGTCAGAACAAACTAAAAAGAAAAAAGGGAGGGACTGGTATAAATTTCTTTTTGCTTTGTTTTTTTCTTTTAATATTACTTAAAAGTATATTAAACTTGTAGATTTGTGGTAATTACTCCTATGAATTAAATCATGGAGTAGTATACTATATAAAGATCTTTGTTATTTTTTAATGTAAAAATATGATTTTTCATTGTTTGATTTTGTTAATTAATACCATAAAGACAATAAAAAAATTGAAAACTTTGGGTTCAGCAATTTGGTAGCAATAACATGAGAAGGTAGCTAGCAGTAGTACTACAGATTAAACCAATAAGAGAATGGTAATTAATTATTTCACTTCACATATTTGGTGGTGGGTCTCTATATGTCCATTACGTGTAGTTCATGTTAGGATGTAGCAATCATAATAGAGGAAAAATGTTGCCTATTTGAGTAGTACAAATTAGAGCTTTTCAAGTGGCTAGTTAATAAAATGTTTACTGTAGAATTCTATTTAGATGTTTTATTTTATGATTTTGTTATATAAGTAACATATATTTCTTTTTAATTAGATCATTTATTTTATGATGGAATATTCAAGTAATATTGGATATAATATATGGTTTGTTGAGTGAATTTATTATGGATTGTGATCAATATGGATAAATCAGATTGAAGCAAAATTGAATACTCCAATTGCTTTATCTGTCATAAATCTTGCCTTAAAATAAGTAATTTATACACCAATTGCTTTATCTGTCATAAATCTTTAACGTTTTCATTTTACGCTCCCATAAAAAAAATCTTCTAGTACTACTTCTCTCATGCATCCATTAATTGCAAATTTTATTCTTTCCATCATTTTTTTCATTTCCCCCACTAACTAATTACTACAATATGTTAATTTCAAAAAAAAAATCAAATTAATTTGAATGTGTATATGGAATATTATTGATTAATTATGTCTCTCTTTATAGGTTTTTACTTTGCTTTTGTTATTCCACCTCTATTTTTGTGGGTTTGCTTGATTGATTTTGGGATATGAAAGTTTAGATCTTTTTGGTTTCTCGAATTAATGGAGTTTTAAGCTCAACTAGCTAATTTACGGTTACCATGGAGTTTAAGTTGTTCTTGTTTTTTAGCATTGTGGTATGTGATTAGCTGACTTTGTAATAATTGAATCGGAATGCAGGCAATTATAGCAGGGGTGTTGTCAGCTGTCAGTGATATTGTAGCACAGAAAGTCTCAGGGATACAAAAACTTCAACTTAGACGTCTGCTTCTCAAAGTGGTAATTGCCTCTTTACTCTCTCATAGACATTCCTTATTTTTTATTTTCTAAGATGAGATTGAATTATGTTAGTGCAGTTAATTCTATAATGGTCCCAATTAGATTAATGAAAGGACCTCTGAGATTTATATCTATGGCTGTTCCAACTACTTGAGTGGTCCAATCATTTATTGTGAAATGGTCATGTATGAATTCAATTATATATAGTTGTCAGAGTAAATGTAATTTTTTTAAATCAAAAGTATATATCTTGTTTCATGTACCCCGCCGTTATCGGTATCGACCGCTGATCAGTTTCGCATCACGCGTTTTTTTTATCCCCTGCCCCCTAGCTCCCTGACCGACTGGTATATGACAAAAGGTCAGTTTTTCGATATCAAGCTGAATTTGATAATAATAAATATTTACCGTGGAAAAGATGTGAGAACTTATTGCATAACTAATTATGCATTAAATTGATTGAAGCAATAGATTATATAATAGAAATGAATTTAATTATGAGAATTGGAATGCTTTGGTACTAATTATGTATTTTTGATTGTTGCACTACAGTTTAACAATAATGAATAATTTAGACAGAAGTTGGATGTATAGAAGACTAACGCCTGATGGTTTCATTAATCTTGAGTTTGCTGAAGGCGTTCAATATTTCATTGAGTATGCAAGATCTCAGCCTGCATATATGGACGGTTTGAAAATTAGATGTCCATGCAAAAAGTGTAAACATAGGTGTTATCTACCTACGGAGGAGGTGCATCTACATTTGCTGAAAAAGGGATTTGTGCCCAATTATTTTGAATGGACAAGGCATGGAGAACCAATAATAGGTAGCACGTCCAGAACTTCGGAATTTGGTCCGTATACATTTGAAGCTGAAGTGCATTCGGAATTTGCACCAGAGATGGTTGAATCTGAGTTGCATGGTGGGGAAGGAAATTTGATGGCAAACAATGTTTTTGCACCTGAAAATCCTTATGCCCAAATGGTTTATGATGCAGCGGGAAATACTTTTCAACCCAATTTTGTTGGGAATGCAGAAGAGGAACCGAACCCAACAGCCAAAAATTTTTTCGACTTACTTAATGCTGCTGACCAGGAATTATGGCAAGGATGTGATAGTATGACACAGTTAAGCTCCGTGGCTCGAATATTGAACATTAAATCTGAAGGTCATATTTCTGATCGGAGTTTAAATGAAATACTGGCTTGGTACAATGAATCGTTGCCATCGGACAATCAAATGGTTGAAAGTTTTTATGATATGAAGAAGTTGCTTAGGGGTCTGGGTTTGCCTGTAGAAAAAATTGATTGCTGTCGACTCGGATGTATGATCTATTGGGGAGATGATGTGGAATTAATGGATTGCAAGTTTTGTAATCAACCAAGGTTCAAGTCGATTAGTGGTAATAGGAAGCAAAAATTAGTACCATGGAAACGGATGTATTACTTTCCTATTACTCCAAGACTTCAGCGGCTATATTCATCCGATGTTACTGCATATCACATGCGATGGCATGATGAACATGAACAGGCAGATGGAGTAATGAACCATCCATCAGACGCAGTTGCATGGAAGCATTTTAATGATATTCACCCCGATTTCGCTGCCGATAGTCGAAATGTTAGATTGGGTCTAAGCACTGATGGTTTTCAGCCTTTTGGGCAATCAGGACAACAATATTCATCATGGCCAATAATAATAGTTCCTTATAATTTGCCTCCATGGATGTGTATGAATGAGGCTTACATGTTTTTAACAGCAATTGTGCCGGGCCCGAAGAATCCAAAGCAGAAAATTGATGTTTACATGCAACCATTGATTTCTGAATTGCGGCAATTATGGGAATTCGGTGAGTTAACATATGATGTGTCACGCAAACAGAATTTTATGATGAGAGCAGCTTTGATGTGGACAGTTAGCGATTTCCCTGCATATGCTATGCTATCAGGTTGGAGCACAGCTGGAAAGTTAGCTTGTCCCTACTGTGGCAACGACTCAGATGCTTTTTATTTGACTAATGGGTGTAAAATTTCATGGTTTGACAGTCACAGGAAATTTCTTCCTCCAAATCACCCATTTAGACGAAATAAACACAAATTCATTAAGAATAAAGTTGTCCATGCTCCCCCTCCACCTAATAGATCGGGCGAAGAAATCATACAAGAGATTGATGAATTGGGTTTGCTGAAAGTAACAGAACTTGAGGCTGAAGAAATCAACAGTAGCATTTCCAAAAACTTTGGTTGGAGAAAACGCTCTATATTCTGGGATTTGCCTTATTGGAAATCAAATTTGATACGGCATAATTTGGACGTGATGCATATCGAAAAAAATATATTCGAAAATGTCTTCAACACGATAATGAATATTGAAGGAAGGACCAAAGATAATGCAAAATCGCGTGCTGACTTGAAATTGTATTGCAAAAGAAGTGAATTAGACAAAGATTTCCGAACGGGCAAGTATCCAAAAGCGTGTTACACTTTGGACAAAAGGCAAAAGGAAGTTTTGTGCGAATGGTTGCGAATCATAAAGTTCCCAGACGGCTATGTTTCAAATTTAGCAAGGTGTGTTGACATGAGAAAGTATAAATTGTTCGGAATGAAAAACCATGATTGTCATATATTCATGCAAAGGTTGATGCCAGTTGCTTTTCGCGAGTTGTTGCCACAGAGAGTTTGGGAAGCTATAACTGAGTTGAGTATATTTTTCAAAAACTTGACATCGTCTGAGATAAAGATGGCTGACATGGAAAAACTCGAGAATGAAATTGCAGTCATACTTTGCAAATTAGAGGGATTTTTTCCTCCGAGCTTTTTTGACATTATGGAGCATTTACCGATACATTTAGCACATGAGGCCAAAATGGCAGGACCCGTTCAATATAGATGGATGTATCCCTTTGAAAGGTAAAACTAAATCTTTGATATACATGCGGTCGATTAATTTATAATTTATTATTAACTAGCCACAATTTATTATGTAGGTATCTGTATCACTTGAAAAAAAATGTCAAAAATAAAGCACGAGTAGAAGGCTCAATATGCAATGCGTACTTGGTTGAAGAAGCTAGTACGTTTTGTTCTCATTACTTTGAGCCTCACGTCAGCACAAGACGCCGCAAGGTTCCTCGTAATGACGACGGATGCCAAACAAGTACGCATGATGGAAATTTAGCTATTTTCACATATCCTGGTCGATTACACGGACGTTCTACCAGAAGAATGCTGACAGATGAGGAATTGGAGGCTGCACATGGTTATATCTTACTTAATTGCCAAGAAATTCAACCATTTGTGCAGTAAGTGTTACTTGTTTGAGTAGGCGAATATTTATTTAATAATGGTTCAATATCATATGTAACTTATGTTGTCCGATGCAGTTTATATGAGGAATGGTTAAAGGAGCTTATGCCACATATAACACAAAATGACATAAATAAGGAAGTCGAAAAGCACTTTCATTTATGGTTCAAGACATATGTAAGTGTTAACTTCAAATATATTTAAGACATATATTGTATTTCGTGAATTGATTAAATGACTAACTGCAATTACATTATGTAGGCATCGACGCATACAATTGAAAATAATTTCATATCTGATGTTGCGAAGGGACCATTGCGTACTGTTAAATCTTATCCGGTTTATTTTGTGAACGGGTACAAATATCATACGCAATCTCATGGTCATAACAAGGCTACTTCAAATAGTGGAGTTTGCATTCAAGGTGAATTGATGAATTATTACGGCAAAATTACAGAGATATTGGAAATTGAATACCCCGCCTTGCCAATAAAACGATGTGTGCTACTTAAGTGCGAATGGTTTGATCCAACGCTTAATATTGGAACAAAAGTGCAAAACGCATACAATTTGGTTGAGATAAATCAAAGAAGAAGACTTCCTAATTTTGAACCTTTTGTGTTGGCCATGCAAGCGATTCAGGTGTATTATCTTCCGTTTCCTAGCTTAAGGCGAGATAAGAAGGATTGGTTGGCAGTTTGCAAAGTAAAACCGAGAGGCTTATTTGAAATGAAAGCTAATCGACAAAATAAACGAATTGAAAGTGAAGCCTTCCAGGAAGATGAAGTGGCGAGTCATGAAATAAATGAAAGCATGCCATATGAAGATAATGAGCCTTTGAACAATGTGGACAATGAAATGGTTGATATTGCATCGGACGAGGAATCCAGGTCTACATCTGAATTGGAAAGCGAATTTGATTCTAACTATTCAGAAAATGAAGGCGATAGTGATAATGAATTACATTTAAGTGATGATAGCGAATAATTTTTTGAGCACGTGAGTATGGTCCATATGACCCGCATATCATTTTATACTTTCTGTTTGGTTTAATTTACAAATGACACATATATTTATTATTGCCACATATAATTATGATTATGTAATAATAACTTGATGTAATATTGTTCAATGATATACTCAGGGAATAAAATGAACAGGAAGAGAAAGGCTGGTGCTATCTTACCACCTAGGGTGCGTTCGTCATTATCCACACCAGTTAGTCAAGGTGATGGATCGTCTCATGCTTCTGCACCTCCGCACACTGCTGCAGAATCTACAACCCCGACGTATCCAGGCCCATCTCATCCTGCTGGTACATCATCTGCTGAAGCGCCTCGTACAGAGATTCCATCTGAGGCATCTCAGAGATATCCTGATACAGTTGAAGGCCCTTTGCCCGGATCAGTTGGTGTGGATGGACGGATTTATATTGTCATTGAAGGAGAATAGTGAGTTATTAACATTTGTATTTCTATTTATTATATAGGATATGCTGCATTTCTTACAATTTATTATATTTATGATGTCTATTAGCTTCCGTCCATCTGGTGTTTGCTCCCGCACCATGGCTCGCACATTTAAGGAGAGAATGGAACTCAATGGTTTTTTATGGAAGAATATATCTCATGAGACAAAAATGTTTTATTTTGGAGAGTTTCGGGTAATTAAATTAAATTATTTATTTCTAATTATTGCACCTTAATTCATGTATTATTTAAATTTTATATGTATTGTACAAATACATACATTACGCTTAACTTTTTTCTTTTTTGTTGTATATTTCTCAGAAAGCTTTTTATTGGGATTCCTCGGTTGATCACCTAGTCTACACTATTTGGGAGAAACGTGCTCGTGTACGTTACAAGGACAAGCTTAACAAGCTGAAAAAAAAAGATCGACGACCACGGTACTTAAATGAAGAAATTTGGGCACATTGGTTGCAGTACTGGTCATCACCGGAGGCCCTCACAATTGCCGATCGGAATTCTACTAATAGGATGGGCGGGCCAGAGGGAGTTAGCGTTTCTATACACACTGGAGGAACGTTGACCCATCGGGAGCATGCTGACAGACTCGTAAGTATTCATACATCTTAATTTATACAAGCTATTTCTTATTGCAATACATCACATCTTGATAATAGGCTAAATATTTCATTGCATGAAGGAGGATGGGAAAAATGTTGTGTAAGGAGTTTGAAAAGGATTTTGTTTGTGGATAATACAGTTATAAATATATTTTCATGCTTTTTAAGCAGGGAGTTTGTTACAAATTAAGGGGAAATTCCGTCGAAATTTTTTAAATTTATATCTAAGTGTTATTGTTTTTTGAGATTGCAATACATCACATCTTGATAATAGGCTAAATATTTCATTGCATGAAGGAGGATGGGAAAAATGTTGTGTAAGGATTTTGATTGTGAATAATACAGTTCTATATATATTTTCATGCTTTTTAAGCAGGGAGTTTGTTACAAATTAAGGGGAAATTCTGCCGAAATTTTTTAAATCAATGGCCAAGTGTTATTGTTTTTTGAATTAGAATTGTTTTCGGTTAGTATTAATATATTAACATATATGAGTATTGTTGTGCTTTTTTCATTTTACTTTTGATACAATTTTAAGGAACGTTAATTTCAAATATTGTTGACCTATAATTTATTTACAGGAGTCTAGAATGGGCAGAGTACCGTACCCTCATGAGATATTTATGCATACACATACGCGAAATCATGACGGTGTCACATTCGTCAGCGATCGAGCTAGACAAGTTCATGTATGATTTTTAAAATTGTTAAACTTTATTTTCTATATGTTTTTAATTTTAGATTACTCTTAAATAACATTCGATTAATTTTCATTATAGGAACGGGTCCTAGAGGGTCTTCAGCGTCAGGAGGCAGATGGTGGTAATGTTGATCATGCAAGAGTATATTACGACGCAGCTGGTGGTAGGGACCGCCGTGGACGGGTCTTCGGCTTGGGCTCTTATGCAAATACTTGTTATTCGCATGGTGCTTCATCCTCTACGGCAACGGCGAGTAGACTTGCTGCGACTACAAATGAGGTTATTAAGCTTCGCGGCACAGTCGACACTTTAATGGACCGCATTGGTAGGCTAGAGGAATTCATTGCCCAAAATGTTCGTGTACCGCCGCCGACTGATCGTCCACAGTCACTTCCGTCTTAGTTAGTACTGTTTAATACACTTTTCAAGTACTTTTGCTTGTAGTCTTATTACATATATATATTAATACATTACTATTTATACTTTTATTTATTTTACTTAATTTTTATTTAATACTTGTTTCATTAATATTATTATATATAATTTTGCCAATTATAGTTTTATTATTTAAAAAAATTATGTATTGAAAATAGCTTTCAAGACGGAAAATACATTTAAATATAACTAAAAGATATAGTTAATAATATATTAAAAAAAATATGTATTTAATTTAGAGACGGAAAAATCATTTCCGTCTCTAAAAATAGAGACGGAAACGAGTTTTCCGTCTCTATTTTTAGAGACGAAAATGATATTTCCGTCTCTAAAAATAGAGACGGAAATGTCATTTCCGTCTCTATTTTTAGAGACCGAAATGTCATTTTCGTCTCTAAAAATAGAGACGGAAAGACATTTCCGTCTCTATTTTTAGAGACGAAAAACTCGTTTCCGTCTCTATTTTTAGAGACGGAAAACTCGTTTCCGTCTCTATTTTTAGAGACGGAAAAATAATTTCCGTCTCTAAAAATAGAGACGGAAAATTTCGGTCTCTAAATTTAGAGACGGCCAAAATAGAGACGAAATTTTTCCGTCTCTATTTCCGTCTCTATTTTCAATTAGAGACGGAATTCCGTCTCTATTTTCCGTCTCTATTCCCCTGATTTCTTGTAGTGGAAAGGACAGAAAGGAAGAAAGCGTACCTGTGGCGGTTCTTACCTTCCGTGCCTTTTACCGGGTAGACCTCGTCTCAGTCTGTTCGGCGAGTGAAGATATCCTTATCGGTCTCGTCTCAACTTGCAGGTGTTGGTGAGATGTAGCATTCTCTAGCCATGACCTCGATATGAAGATCAGTGTTTCTTTAACTACAAACTTTGATTGTTTCTGCTGGCCTCATTTCGGCTCGCGCAGTGTTGAGGAGATATAGCACTCTCTGACTACAAACCCGGTGTGAAAAGTAGTGTTTCTCTAACCGTAGCTTCTACTTCTGCTGGCCTCGTCTTGGCTCGCGCAGTGTTGAGGAGATGTAGCACTCTCTGACTACAAACTCGAGGTGAAGAGTAGTATTCTCCAACTACAACTTCGATTGTTGAGAAGCGGTACTCTCTGACCACAGTCTCGAGATGAAGAGTAGTATTCTCTAACTACAACTTCGATTGTTGAGAAGTGGTACTCTTTGACCACAATCTCTGTTCATTGGCATTCTCTTGGTAACCCCCCATCCGGTCAATATAAAGTCTGATCTGCTAACCCCCATCTGGCTAGTACGGTTTTTTGATCTGCTAACCTCCATTTGGCTGCAAGGTGTGTAGTACTCTCTTACTACCACGTGAACTGTGAGACAAGGTACTCTCTGACCGTAATCTTGATTTTGTGGAGGAGGAGACCTCGCTGGGTTCCCTTTCCAAGAAGACATGAATCTTAGGCGCTCATGTTCAGACTTTTGATGGATGCTTGTGTCCGGATCAATGTTTCTCTGTACCCGTGTGATAAAAGGTTTTGTTAATTCATGTTTGAGTTATTATCTTTTTAACATGTCCATGAATGATGTGGTTTTGTTTTATTTACCATGTCATGTTTCATTTATATTCTTTTTTCTATTAAGTTGTCATTTTTCAAATCTTGGTTATCTTTTGTTATTATTTTCCCCTTCGTTTGTTATGTCGTCATTTTGGAATATGAGTAAATGTGAAAGCATACACTTATCTGTAATATGAACGAATCATAAATCATAAATAACTAAATGAATGTACAAAACTGAAAATAAAAGTTTTACACTAGAAATATCCACTTTTGTACAATGTATATACAAGTGAAAATGTATAAAAATACAAAAAATGACTCCCTAAACATCAGAGGGGCGCGTAGTCGGAGGGCTCCTTGTTAGGATCCTCATCGTCTGAGATATGCACTATCCCTGGCTGAGGTGGAGGTGGAGGCTAAGCCATGGAAGATCCTGCCCCAGCATCGTGGGTCTGTCTAAACCTGATCTGAGCATAGCCATCCAAGAAGGGCTGTGTGCACATCCTCATGAACTCCAAAGTCTCTGAGACTGTGCCTCCTAACTTCTTGAATGCCTGGCTCATCTGAATAGTCTGCTCGCTGGCGGTCCTTCTCATCTGATCTAGGCACTGCTCTGTCTGCTCCCTAAACTCCGTCATGGTCTGAGACAAGGGAGGAAGGATCCCCTCTATCGCCTGGACCCGAGATCTCAGGGAGTCGAGTGACTCATCGATCATCTGTAAAGTCATATCGACTCTCTGAGACGCCTGGTCCTGGGACGTCCTCAGATCATGAGTGAGCTGCTGTCTAAGCTCCCTCTGGCCCCTGGTAATCTACTCTACCAGCCTTGCCTGCTCGTCCCTGAAGGTCTCTACGACCCAAGCCTACTCTTGTACTGTGTGCTCAATAAAACCAACCTGCTCTTGGGTCAACCGCTCTATCATCCGGGACTACTCCTGAATAGCGGCCTGCTGACGGTCTAACCTCTCCTGTAGAGCTCTGTCTCTCTCATCCAGTCGTCGCTCGAAGGCTGCGAACATAGAAGTGAGGAGCTAGGAGAAATCAGGCTGTGCTGGCTGCTGCTGTGCTGGCTCTAGCGGTGGGGCTGTGGAGGAACATGCCCCCGGGTCGCTCTGAAAGTATGGATGATACCTCTCGGGGGGCCTGAAGGTAGACCTCTATACCCTGGCGCTTGGTGACGGAGCAAGAGTCGGCGCCATTGATGCCGGTGGAGTACTGAACAGCTCGTCCATGGTGAACTCCATGTTGAAATCCGACGGAGTCCGGGGCGGCTCCTGCTCGGGCTGTGGCTACGGCTGAGTCTGTGGCTGAGGTTTCGACTGCGACTCTGGCTAAGGAGGCTGAGGAGGCTGCTGCTCTGGTTCTGGCTGAGGAGGCTGAGGAGGCTACTGCTCTGGCTGCTCTGGGTCTGGATCCAAGGGTGGAAGGGAGAAGACCCGCCTGGTCTCGTGGATGGATAGCAACCTGAAAGCCTCTGCCTGCCCTGACAGCTATAAAATCATCCCCATCTGTACTGCTATGGAGGCATCCACATGTATCCCCTCATCCAGGGGTGCTCCCAGCCTACCCGGGGCGACTCCTAACCCTAAAAGCAAACGAGTGATGACCCCCCTACTATCACCACGGGCGTCGCTCCTCTGCCAACCCTGGTCAGGTTAGCCAAGATCTCATGGCTAATGCTGAGGAGCTGGCCTGCCACCATGGCCAAGAGGCTCCAGATCTCGGCCGCGTTAAGCGACCCTAGATTACCAGCTCGACCGAGGTATGAGCTGGATAGCACTCTGTGCAGGTACTGGAGTGCTTAAGACACCAGTACGGTGCTCTTCGCTGTATCGTGGTCATACAGCACTCCTGGTAAGGCAATGGCCGCCCAGTGGGCGCGTCTCACCACTCGCCATGGGATCTCGACCCCCTCCTCCCTGGGAAGCCCCATGGCCTCCGCGAACCTCTGCCTGGTGATGCTGAAATGCTGGCCGTCGAACCAGAACTGTACCACCCCCGGTTCTGTATCTGGTCTTTGAAAAATGCCGTAGCGCAGGGTGGCTAGCACCTGTCGAGTAGCCTCAGGGAAGGTCTGGAAAGCAGGTTCAAGGAACTCTGTCCATCCGGCGCCCTCGATAAGTACGTCGACCTCCGAGGCCATCCCTAGGGCCTCTAGGAATGGCCGAGACACAAAGCGGCTAGCCCGGATCTCCACCTGAGCCAGCGCCCTGTATCTCTGGGCTGACTTGCCGTCCATCCAGCCCGGAACCTCAACCTCAGGCTGGGCCTGTGGTACTCTGCGTCTAGGAGGCATCGTGCAAAAGAAATGTAAAATAACAAAAATTTGACGAAACAGGCGTCATTAGGCTCGTTTTCGAGGTGAAAGCCCATTGGGGCCTCACCCGGGCAATAGCGGCTCGAGTACGAGGTGAAACAAAATAGATACAAAAAAATGGGCAACATCCCGTCAAGGGATGTGGCCCAGCATGCTTCGCACACATCAAAAGTAGAAAAACATGTAATTGGCATAAAAAGAATTAAAGATTTGAATGACAATAAAAATGGGCAGCACCCCGACAAGGGTGTGCCCCACTTTGGCGCAGAAAAAGATATTCTGAAAGCGAATGAAAATGGGCTTTTTAGACCCCAAGACATGCATCATAAACAAAAATAATCAATTTTAGATTAAAAATTAAAAAAAAAATGAAAATTTGGGCAGCACCCCGGCAAGGGTGTGCCCAACCTCCTGCATAAAAAAGGCATCAAAACAGGCCTCAAGCCCCAATCACAATATATACGCTAGAAAGCCTATTTCTAAGGTAACAAAGGTATAGAAAAGTCCTATTTCTATGTGATCATGCAAAGGCTTATATTAATTGCACTAAGAGTTACTAAAAAAATGGGCAGCACTCTCCCTAGATATTTAAGGCATCTAAAGCATCCTAACCATTTTTAAGGCTTAAAGAAGAAAAAAGAAGAAATAAATTAAATTAAAAAGTAAAGTAGTTATTTTACTTACTTGTAGTCGCGAAAAGTGCAGAAAAACTGAAGAAAAATGAGTGTCCGAGCGTCCGGTGAGTGTAGAACACGAAAAGATAAAGAAATTGCAAGAAAGAGGAGAAGAAATACTTGAAAATGCGAAAAAACTATTTTTGAGAGGGAAAGTGAAAATGACAGCAGCTATTTGCCCGTCCGTCACTCGCCCTTATATAAAGTTTCGTGACCGACGGGCTGGGCATCGCTAGTAGCGACCGACGGGCTGCCCGTCTGTCATTCCCTACTCCCCAATTAATGCGAAATTAATGCTCGGGATTAATGCTATGCTGATGTATGCATCTTCCAGGTGGATTTTTACCGATCGGCAGGCCGTCTCTTGTGAGCGACTGGTAGGCCGTCGGTGGCGCTTCTCTATAAATTCCTCCAAAAATTTTGCTTTTTTGTGTCTCTTCATTTTCCCAACATCTTGAGCCCCTCATTCTTCTCAAAATGTCTTCCCCTCTTCTCCAACGAATGCACCGCATCCTAGATGACAAACACACTTGGGAAAAAGGCGCCCTTTCCTCTCTGTCTGGGCTAAAATATCTGTGTCGGGTCAAAATTGACCAGAACCTTCTTCTGGCGGCGACTCACTTCTTGAACCCCCAGTTTCATGTCTTCCGGTTCACTTATCAGGAGTTATGCCCCCTGCCTGAGGAGTTAGCTGTCATTCTTGGAGCTTGGTATCCCCCTAACGTTCTGCCCTGCGTCCCCCATTGCGGTCTACTCCAGACTCGGGATATAGTTATGGCTCTCGGCGTACCCCCTTCTGAGGCCATTCGGCTGGTTTCTCCAGGCTCTTCCTTTACTTTGGAGCCACTGATCGAGGCTCTAGATCGGTTCACTGATGTCCCCACTTACCGGGTAAGCATCATATTTCTGTTTTGCATGACGAACTTTCTCACTGTGGTTCCAGGGGGTTTGACAGGCGACCCTTGCCTGTTCGGGGTCCTAAGTGACTTCCATCGGGGATCATCACCCTTCCCCCTCATTTTAGTTGAAACCATCCTGGGTTTGGACTCTGTGAGCTCTGGATCGACCACTACTTTCACCGGCAGCCCCTTATTGCTCCAAGTACGTCATTATTTTAAAGGTAGTGCGTCCCTTGTGCATTTTCACACTAACTTTTCTTAGCGGGAGGTGCGTCCTTTCGGATTTTCACACAACCTTTTGCCTTACTTTTGCCTGAAGTAAACCCTACTTACTCCAGCGGCTTTTTTTTTTAGATCTGGCTGCAAGAGAAACTGAGGATGCTGTCTGAGCCACCTCCTCGTGTCATCCCACAGTACTCGCCGAGCCATTTTCTTCCGCGTCGATGGCTGTATGAGTGTGCCACTGCTGGTGAAGGCATTACCAGATTTGGTGAACTGTCAGATGACGATATTAGTTTCACGTCTGCCTGGCTCTCACTATCTCATGTGGTTATTGATGGGCTATCGGGGCGTGTTCCCCTCTGTGGGCTCCGTCAAGCCACTTTCTGCATCATTTCTCGATGTGCACGTCAGCTTGGGATGACCCAGGATGTGGTGAGGGTTCCATTATCTTTCCAGGCAGGAGCTCTTTCGGCTGCCTTCGCCTCTAGGTATCATGAGCTGTGGAACAAACTACCAGTGAAGACTGTTATTCCGAGGTTCGGCGATCATTCCGTGGCTTCAACCAGCGAGTACAAGAAATGGGTCCTTAGTCCAGCATCTGATAATAGGACACGAGGGCTCAAGAATCTGGATGGCGAGAGCAGTGGCAGGACTTAGCTTAGCTTACATATGTATTTCTTTTGGTGTTACATTTCTTTTAAATGCAGAACTAGAAAATGACGAAAATGAAAAGAATAATATTTGTTTTATTTCACGAAATGGTGTACATTTCCATGTAATTTCAGCAAACATGATCAGTTTTGACATTAACTCGACCGTGTACGCCCTATTAATGCATGAAACCAAATTTTAACAGCATCAACTCTTGTTACCGATCGGCCCTCTCGGGTTTTCACGATTGGACATTTTCTCTCGTGCCTCTTATTTTTGCACAGGATGCCTTTTTTCGGTTTTCACCCTGTAGAGGAGACTAATTTTAGCACGGCCGCCTTTTTTCGGTTTTCAACCTGTAGGGTATTTTATTCTCTTCTTTTTATTTTGGTCTTTAGCCATGGAACCTTTTGAGTCTGTCGGCATTGATTGGTTCTTTGAATTCATTTCCATCGCTATCTGACAAGATTGCTGCTCTTTTGGACAACAGCTTTTTAAGGATATACGGCCCCTCCCAGGTTGGTCTAAATTTTTTTGATATCCGGTATACCTGGTCTCATCTGCTTGAACACTAAGTCCCTTTCCTTTAGCGGATGCTTTCTCACCTTCTTCCCGAATGTCTTGGCCAACCTCTTCTGGTAGATCTGATTGTGATAATAAGCCTTCAGCCTACTCTCATCGAGTAAGTTTAAGTGCTGTAGCCTCCGTCGTGCCCATTCAGCCTCCGAAATTTGGGCTTCTATAATCACCCTCAACGATCGGAGCTCTATCTCAATTGGCAATACTGCCTCCGTCCCGTATACCAGAGAAATGGCGTAGCGCCCGTAGATGTCCTTACCGTTGTCCTGTATCCCCACAGTGCGAAGGGTAGCTTCTCTGCCCAGTCTTTGTAAGTTTGGACCATCTTGGATAGGATCCTCTTCATATTTTTTTTGGCGGCCTCTACTCCCCCGTTAGCTTGTGGTCGGTAGGGAGAGGATTTATGGTGCTTGATACCATATTTCTCAAGGAGCTTCCTCGTTTCCCCCATGAACTGTACCCCGTTGTCAGACACTATGTGGTGAGGGAGGCCATATCTGCAGATCAGATTTCTCTCTATGAACTTGGCCATATCCCTTGCGTCAATCTTTTTGAAGGATTCTTCCTCTACCCATTTGGTACAATAGTCAATTGTGACTATGATGTATCTGTGTCCGTTAGATGCCGTAGGGCGAATCTCTCCAATAATATCTATCCCCCAAGCAGCGAAAGGCCAAGGCAATGTCAGGTTGTGTAGTTCTGATACTGGCAGATGTCTCAAATCTGCGTACTGTTGGCATAACTGGCATTGCTTGACATACTTTGAGTAGTCATTGTCCATCGTAAGCCAATAGAAGCCTTGCCTCATGATCTTCTTTGCCAGAGTTAAACCGTTCATGTGAGCCCCACAGACGCCTGCATGGGTCTCCTCCATTACCTTGCGGGCTTCTTTTTCATTTAAGCACCTGAGCTGAATCCTGTCTGCCTGTCTTTTGTACAACACTCCTTCCAAGGATATGAACTGAGTAGATAGCTTCCGGATCATTCTCTGGTCTTTCTCGGTAGCTTCCTCTGGAAACTTAGCGTTTTCCAAATAATTCATAATGTCAAAGTACCATGGTTTTCCATCAGCCACTTCTACTTCCATTACTGGCTTGATCTCAAAGCTGGGCTTCTCAGAACTCAAAATCAGCACTGGTTTCATAGCTACCCCTTCAGGATTATCCCACATCGACACTAGGGTTGCCAACGCGTCAGCTAGACGGTTCTCATCTCTTAGCACGAAGTGGAAAGTGCAGGTTTCAAACTGCCCACATATCTCTTTCAAATATTCAACATAGGGTACCAGCCACTCTTCTTTAACAGCCCACTCACCTCGGATCTAGTTAATCACCAAGGATGAGTCACCAAAGACTTCTATGTTCTTTGCCCCCAAAGCAGCTAAAGCTTCTAACTCGAAAGTGCATGCTTCATATTCGGCTTCATTGTTGGTTGCTTTGTACTTCAACTTCTTGGCTAGAGGGAGTTTCTCATTATCTGGGGTTGTCAAAATAATTCCAACTCCAGCCCCCTTGTTATTCACTGCCCCGTCGAAGTGTAACTGCCATTCTTAGACATAAATTACGACTATGCTGTCAGCAAGAAAGGTGAACTCGGGGGTGTCCCCTTGAATTGGATGCTCAGCAAGAAATTCGGCTACGGCTCGCCCTTTAATAGTTTTGCGAGTGATGTATTCAACATCAAACTCCTATAGCACAAGCCGCCACCTCCCCATCTTACCAAGCAAAGACGTCGCTTCTTGCAAATATCTCAATGGATTCTGCTTGGCCACTGCCTGAACTTTGTACGAATGGAAATAATGCCTCAGCTTCTTTGATGTCCAAATCACTGCGAGGCAGATCTTCTCTACCTCAGCATATTTTATCTCATAAGCCAGGAACTTCTTGCTGAGGTAATAAACTGCGAATTCCACTCCAAATTCATCCTCCTGAGCCATCATGGCACCCACAGAACTGCCTTCCACTACCAGATACAGGATAAGCGGTTTGACTGGTTGCGGCGGCCTTAACACTGGCGGATTCAACAGATATTCCCTGATGTTGTCAAAGGCTTTCTGGCAGTCTTCGTTCCAGACCACAGGCTGATTCTTTCTGAGCAGCTTAAAAATGGGCTCGCATATCGAAGTGAGCTTGGCAATGAATCGGTTGACATATTGCAGCTTGCCCAGGAAGCTCCTTACATCCTTCTCCTTTTGTGGTACGGGCATCTCTCTGATGGCCTTTACCTTGTCCGGGTCAATTTCTATTTCCCTCTGGCTGACGACATGTCCTAACAGTTTCCCTAAAGTTACTCCGAAGATACACTTCTTGGGGTTAAGTCGCAGACTGTAATTATCGATCCTGGTGAAGAACTTCTCTAGAGCTTTAAAATGGCCCTCTCGGGTGGTTGACTTGACCATCATGTCATCGACATACACCTCCACCTCCTTGTGGATCAGGTCGCTTAGGATCTTGGTCGCCATCCTCTGGTATGTGGCCCCTGCATTTTTCAGGCCAAAAGGCATAACTCGGTAGGCGTAGGTCCCCCACTCTGTGATGAAAGCGGTCTTAACTCGGTCAGATATCTTGTTTAGGATCTGGTTATAGCCCATATAACCATCCCCAAAGCTGTACATCGCGCAGTTGGCGGCACTGTTTATCAACACATCAATGTGGGATAGTGGAAAATCATCTTTAGGGCAGGCCTTATTCAGATCTCGATAATCTACACATACCCTGACCTTCCCATTTTTCTTCGCTATAGGGACTACATTTGCCAACCATGTAGGATACTGCACTTCAACAAGGAACTTGGCCTCAATCTACTGCCGAATCTCCTCCTTGACCTTGTCTGCCTTCTCAACTTCTATTTTACAGGCTTATGGTCTGGATAAGTCGGGAAAGCATGTTCTGCTACGTTCCGATCGATCCCTGGCATGTCTTCATAGGTCCAGGCAAAGACTTTTTCATATTTTCTTATTATTCTCTCAAAATTTTCTCTCTCATCAGGAGTTATATTTGATGCTATTAGAATTTCCTTCGGATTTTCTGAGGTTTCAAGATTAAAAGGCGTTGTGTCAGTGGAACCAATATCAAAAATTTATGGAATATGATCATGTTCATGCATGTTTAAATTATTGGAAACATCGCACAAGTAAGAGAAATCATTTGCCTTATTAATAATATTATAATTGTCATTTACATCATAAAAAAGTTCTGGAATAAAAAGGCAATCTAAGCTAGAGTGTTCTTCTGCCTCCCTAGAGGTTGATGCTGCCGCAGCTTGCTCATCGGCTTCTTGATTCAGCAGAGGCCCTTCAGGTATGTTTGAGGAAATCTTTAAATTCCTAATTTTCAATTCTGTTCCTGCCATCTTTTCTTTCCCCTTTTGCCTAGCAATCAACATCCGTTCTGTGACTATCTCTTCGGGCTCACCTCTGTCCCAAGCAATGCACTGAGTTATGACCTCTTCATCTCAGAAGCTCTCAGCGGTCTTGATAACCCCGACATCCCAGTCAAATACATCGTTGAAGATCTCAAATCCGGGGACAATCCTCCCATTCACCCACTGCGGCTCGTTTTCACCCGTATAAGCACATACTGAGGATGCTGGTATGAAACTTTTCGAGATATGAGGGATCTTATCTGCCGTCTTCTTCTTGCCAAAACCGCCTTTGCACCCCAAACCCTTCCGGCTCTTCTGACCGTGAGTGGTGATCGCAGTCTGCAGCCCCTGAGAGTTTCTACCCAAACCAGCCCTAGGGAGATAGTGCATCTTTTTCATCATGTTAACCACTGCTGGGTTATCCACTGGTCCGTGCTCTTCCCCTATCATTGACACGTGGAAGCCACTAAATGGCTGATTAGCAATTTTAAGAGTCGACACCTGATTCTCCCTGGCTGCCTTAATAGTTACCACCTCCCCTTCATGTGGGAACTTTATCATTTGATGCAGCGTGGATGGTACCCCTCCTAGTCTGTGAAACCAAGGCCTCCCGAGCAGGGCTGAAAAATTAGCCGGGATGGGCAGAACCACAAACTCTACTTCTACCTCAATGGGTCCCGTTTTGACCAGGGTCTTGAATGTTCCAGAGGCTTGTCTTTTTGAATTATCATATGCTGTAATCGTCAAATCTGATTCACTGAGCATATCCTCACTCAATCCAAAAGCCTAAAGAGCTATCAAAGGGCAAACATTGATAGAAGATCCATCATTTACCATAACACAAGCGGTGTGCTTGTCGTTAATCTATGCTTTGATATACAGGGGTCGGTTATGATCGTGGCCTTCGACTGGCAGGTCGGCATCGGAAAAAACTAATCTCTTCCCCGATCCTCCTTTAACTAGACCTAAAAGCTCTAATGGGGAAATTGTGGTGGCAATAGTGGACTCAGTCAAGGCCTCTACCACTTTCTGCCTATGAGAAGGGGACTGTCTTAAGAGATCCCAGATGGATATCTGAGCCGCGGTCTTTTTCAACTGCTTAACAACCTGGTTCTCCTCCGGCTCCTTTTCCGTCGATGGCTGCGCTGGTTCTGGTACCCTTGTAATCTTAGGGACTACTCTCCCACTTCTTGTCACTGCCCCTACCTCTTCTTCCTCTTCATCAGATCTCCATAGATCTAAGTTCGTCTCTCCTTCCTCTTCGGCCTCTTCACCGCTCTCACTGCTCGACCAACAATCAATGGTCGCTACAACTACTTTTCCTTCTCTATCCTCAGAACAAACGACAGTAATACTCTCGCTCCCATATAAGTCCTGCAGTACATACCACTCTGGCAAGCTGGATCCGATCATAAAAACTAGTGGCGGCATGGCATTATAACCAGGCTTCTTCTTGGATTCCCTCTTCTCAGGATCGAAAATCTGCTTGTCATCAATTAGATCTTGAATAGAGTGTCTCAGGGCCTTACAATTGTCTGTTAGATGGCATGTGTGCTGATAAAATGCATAGTATTCTGTCCTTGTGACCTGGCTTCCCTTGCGTTTTAGCTGGCCTAGAAGCCAAAGGTTGCAACTTTCCTTCCTTCATCAAGCACCTCAAAACCCAAGATAAGGGTTTCCCTAGGTTCGAAAATTTCCTCGCGGGCTAGATGTCAGTAGCAGACACCTCAATAGATCATCTGGTGCTGCTACTGGGAGCAGTTGGCCTACTGGTTCCCTGACCGGTGTTAGCCCTTTTTGCAAAACTATCATCGCTAGCTTTTCGGGCCAAGAATTCTCCCTCCGCCTCAATGGCTATGTCTTTTAGAGACTCCCAATCCTTTAGCCCTTTCATCTGCAGACCATCCTTCAAATACGGGCTTGCATTCTTAATAAACAGGCGGATTTGGTCTTGGGTGTCTGGCTTTCTTCGCATTTCCATTACCCTGTTCCGCCAGCGGGTGAGATAGTCGTGAAAAGATTCCCCGGCCTTCTGCTGGAGCAATTCAAGTTCCTTAAGAGTCACCTTCATCCTGGTGTTGCAATCATATTGCCTCAAGAACTCCTCCGTGAGAGATCCCAATCTTCCTTAGTTCGACGATCGAGGTTATGATACCAGTTGATGGCAGGGCCAGTCAGACTCAAACAAAAGTACTCCACCTTCTGCCTCTTAGATAAAGTGGTCCCTTTCATGACCAGAGAGTACTGCTTCACATGGGCAGTCGGGTCAGAGGTACCGTCAAATTTTGGCACATCAGGCATCTTGAAATTCTAAGGAATCGGATCTTCTCCCTCCAATTCTTTGTCCTCCGAGTTCATCCCCTGACCTCTACTCAGCATACGGGCCATGGCTTCAAACCTCTCTTCCATCTTCTTCAGAATGAACTCATCAGTTTGGGGTGCCTTCCCCCTCTCAGATACAATACTCATTTTGTCATCTTCGTCATCCCTGTCATCATCTATCCTCAGCACTGGTCTTCTCCTCTGACCTCCCAAAGCTACTAACCTCAGCTCCATTGGTGGCGGCCGAATAGGCTCTTCTTATTTCTCAGCTCTTTCCTCTTCTCGCTCATTTTGTCTCACGGGAGGAGGAGGTGGTGGATTCTGTGGAGCATTCTGTTGTGCCAAAGCAGTTAGCATGTTCATCATTCTGCCCTCAAACTCTTTAAACCGTCAGACCACTTCTTCTGCAATCATGGCCCTGGTGGCATCATTTCCCCTTGGTGAGTTTGCCATTTCAGATACGGTATAGCTGACTTCCGATAAGATCTCTGGAAGGCCTTCTCTATCTAGCAGTTCAGATGCAGGAACTCAGATCAACCGTCCGGTAGGCGCCCTAGTCCACCTAGGCAGGTCTATGATGGCTGCAGGGACAAGGCATTAGATGTGACGCATGGAATGCAGATGCAATGCATGATCACGATATGTAATACCCACAAAACACAAGCAAGCAGGTAGGTCCTTTCGCCCTTATTTCTCCCACACACGTGGTCGTGCGGTCTCTTTTCTAGGCAATATTAGCCCAAGGGTCAGCGGGGGACCCAATGGACGTGCATGGTGCATGGCGAAAAACCGACACCAGGACACTTCTATGCTAATGAACAAGCGAATGGATAATGATCATCATGTATTTAGACATTCCAAAAAATTTCGATATGGCCCTACCGGGGCATGAAAGCCTTTGGCTAGGTTACCAAGCAAGACATCTGGACTCATCCAATACATAAGGATCCATACAGCAAGCATGGAATTACGGTTCATATCACCTATGGAAAGTAGCTACGGCCATTACATGAGCTTTAGACAAGGGAGATGTTACTTTAGGGCTACCCAAGCATGATCCCTGCCGACAGGTCTAGCTCAACACGAGCATAACGATCGATCGGGTCATCATTTGATATACCATTAGGTACGAAGCTTGGGCTGGTGATTATCCTTAACACTTCTCCACATTGAGTGAACGTAGGGTAGTGCTTCGGGAATGCACCGAGGTTAAGAAGGGACCAATCTAGCATATTCTAAGGCTCTAATGGGATGTAAATGCAAATTTGAAAGAAAGCGAATTCATGAATTAAACTTTAATCATAAATGTTAAGCTAGGTATTTTCAAATCGAAGTCTCAAACCATAAGTCCCCAGTGGAGTCGCCACTGTGACGCACGCCGGGCCTCGCTTGCCCCCCGTACGACCGCCCACTCTAGGGCGATCGGGGCATTTGAGGGTCCGTTGACAGCTTGCAATGAATTGCAAGTGCGTCTATTTTTGGCAACAAGGAGGTTTCATGGAGTCGCCACCCAATAGAACATTGGGAAAGTTTCTCTCGCCTCGGAGAGCCTAAGACTGCGCTTAGTATCCATTTTGGGCCAACTAAAGGGGTCTTGGAGGGTAAACCTCTCGCTCTAAGGAGCCTAGGATTAACGTCAAAGTCTCGTGACACAAGAGGTGTCTTAGAGGTCATAGTTCCAATGAGTGATCGGATAGACCTCTCGCCTCTTTGAGCCCAAAGACCAGAGCTGGGTTCAGGACTTCTCATCTATTTCTACCTTGATTATTTTATGATCAAATTTTAAATTTCATTAATTCGCTCTCTCTCCACACGATGCAATTGAATCAAAGTGCATTTAGTCATATTTGGAAAGCGGTAAATGAACGAGTAAATAATGAAAGCGATAAATTATAATAACACAAGGAGCGGAATACAACTCCCTTTTATAAATATGCAATACATACACAAATCGGGGCATTACTTATTTTGAGGACTTTGGTCCTCGCATGCATCATTATTAAAATGGATATTTCTATTGTGAGAATTTTATTGGATAAAAATAGGACATTGGGTCCTTGATTTTATAAAGAATTCAGTTTATTAAATATAAAATGTTTGGCCGATTTTTACATCAGCGAGAAATACAACAATTTTGTCATATACAGGAGAAACCAAAAATAAATACATGAAATAAAAAGAGAGGGGATAGGGAATTAAACTAGGCAAACTTTCCATATAGGCGAGAACTCCCTCAGGCTCCAGCCAGTCCAAGAAACAAGAACATACTCTCACAGAACAAGCCAAAAGGATGTTAAAATACAGAAGAAAAGCTATAAATAAACATAAAAATTTGAGTGAACAAAAAAGGAAAAGAAAAAGATTTGAAAATGTGGGACAGAACCCACCGATGGGCTATGCTGAATGACCGGTGGGCATCGGTTAAGGTGACCAATACAGATCGTCGGTCACTCGAAGGGAGCCATCTGTGAGGTTGACCGACGGGTTATGCTTAAAGGTGACCGACGGGCATCGGTCAAAGTAGATGACCCGTCGGTCACCATTGTCCCAGAAAAAAGAGAAACTTTTCAAAAAGCAAAAACACAAATTTTACACGGACCTAAGAAGAATAGAAGCAAGAAATACAAAAAGGGGACAAGAGCAAAGATAATATCGAAAATGAAGGTAAAAAAGGGACAGGAAAGGGTCCAGAATATTTACCCTCAGAATAACCTTTGGGTTGGATTCCTTGTTGTTGTTTGGCTTCCTGCACGCTCCACGAGAAGGTCCGAACAAAAAGATCAAATGTAGAAGATAGAATGTGTCTTCAACAGTTCGACTAAAATTGAGTTTCGGAGATCAAAAACCCGTAAAAAAATCAACTAGATCCTCTTTCTTTTGAAGATTTGATTCTTGAATTAGTTAGATCCTTTTAGAAATGTGTTTGTTGGAAGAGAGAGAAAATGCGCATGAATTTTGGCAGAGTTTCCCCTATTTTTGCAAATTTTCCAACCCCTTTTTATGAGGAAAATCAAAGCTTTTATAGTCCAGAGGTGACCGACGGGCGTCTGTGGTTCATCGACGGGCGTCGAAAGAATCCTACTGAAAGAAGTATTCATCCGACGGCCTTGCAACCTGACCGACGGGCCTGCCATTTTGACTGATGGGTGTCGAAAGAATCCTTCTGACACAAGGATTCATCCGATGGTCCTGCCACCTGACCGACGAGTTGGCCTTCGACCGACGGGCTGGCCGTCCGTCGAGGAAAATGAACTTCTTTGGACTTTAAAAACTCCCCGTTTTGTCCCCTTCTGCCTACAAAAGACTCGTTTCTCGTGGAGCATGGGACTAAAGCCTCTGAATCCAAACCGTTTGTACAGGATCGGATGCCGATTTCATCATAGGGTAATCTCTGATCCGGACCGCTCCGGGATATAGTGCTTACAGGTACGATATGCGTTTACTCGTTATCCACTATTGTGAGTCAGTAGGTGCTTTTTTTGTTTTGTTCCACTTTGATATAATTACAAGAATATGGTATTCGGATGCCTATAATGATGAGTATGAGAAATTAATTAAAGTGAAAGTGAATGTGGATGTGAACTTCTGAATGCATGTCTTTATTATGCAAGTATGATTATATAGCTGATATCATTTTTCGCATTTGTCATATTGTATGTGTATAGCATAGACGACCATTGTGAATGGCCGTCCACTATTTTGTTGCATATTTCCCACTAAGCGTTTATCGCTTAGCACGGTGTTTTATCCGTGCAGGTGCGGAGGATGGTGTTATTTTGGGAGAGTCGTCGCCAGTCAAGCCAACACAGAGGGTTTAGTGTTAGGGCCTTATTTTTTATAGCATGTTGGTTCTTTTGTAGCTGAACTCTCTTTATACTATTATTTTGTAAAGCTTCTGCATTTATATACTTTTGGGATATGTAATTATTTTATTCTGGCTTTGATCAGGACATTTTTGTAACGAATTTTGCTATTGTAATGATGGATCAATCTGATGCTTATGAAAGTTTTAATTTCCTCGTAATGATGTATGTTTATTATGTACGAATGTATGCTTTGTATCTTTATCTGTTTGGTGACACACCCGACTCATATAGCTTCTCACTCCGTAAGGATGGGTACGCCTACATATGGGTAGGGGGTGTTACAGTTTTTGGTATCAGAGCCTAGGTTTAGGCATTTCTGGGTGTTATTGATGTGTCGAGGTGCATAGATGTGTATATGTCTAGATCTGTGTTGGCTGACGCGGTTGTGTTCTTGTTGTTTTAGATGGGCTTCTAACTCTATTCGTGGATCACTTGAGGAGTCCGCCGAGAGTGTGAACCCTCAAGCCATAGATCCTTCGATTTCTGTGTCGGCTCCACATGCTAGGGTTCAGCCCGAGGCTGCTGCCATGCCTTTTGAGGCTATATTCAAGCTATCACGGGGCATGGCTAGGGTCTTGGAGAGAGTGACTGTTCCTAGAGCCCCTATTGAGAGCTTGAGAAGGGCTGGTGCTGAAGATTTCTATGGCACGGGTTTGGACGAGTCAAAGTTGGCTGAGAAATGGTTAGACAAAGTGAAGCGTGCATTGAGAGAGATTCGGTGTCCTCCTAACCAGCAGGCAGAGTGTACAGTGGCTTTGCTACAAGGGTCAGCGTTTGAATGGTGGGAGTTAGTTTGTAGGCATCCTCAGTTGCCTGATCTAGCTACTTGGGATTTCTTTGCAAGGGAGTTCACGACCAAGTATGTGACTCAGACATATAAGGATGCTAGGTGGGCACAGTTTCTGAGTTTGAAGTAGAGGGCTATGTCGGTCTCAGAGTTTGAGAAGGAGTTTAACTGGTTGGCTAGGTATGCTCCTGAAGGTATTATGATGGATGAGTTTCGGATTAGGCATTTTGAGGTAGGATTTAATGAGTCCTTGAGGGCTATGTTTATTTTCTTGATGAGCACTCCAGGGGTGAAGTATTATTAGATTGTGGAAGCTGCTGTTAGAGCCGAGAGATCAGAGTCTGTGTTGAGAGAGAGGGCTCAGAGGAGGAATCCCTCTCATGGAGGTTCATCTTCTTCATCCTCGGGTAAGAGATCAAGGAACCCGCAGGATGAATCATCTATAGGCCCAGCTACGAGAGGTAAAAGGCAGGGTTCAGGCAGGCTATCTGGGTCTGGTAGAGGTGATTCGGGTTCTAGGATAAAAGTGTTACCTGAGTGCGCACACTGTGGCAAGCCGCACAGGGGTGAGTCTAGGTGGCTCACTGGTGGGTGTTTCCATTGCGGGAGCACCAAGCACTTTTTGGCCAACTGTTCGAGATCATATGAAGCTTCGGGTGATCGGAGGGAGGCCAGCAAGGTTGGTTCTAATGCCACTCAGGCTACTCGCGGTAGAGGCCGAGGTAGAGGCTGAGGCGGTTGACCTAGAGAGGGAACTGCATCAGAGTCTGTTGAGCGTCAGTTTCCAGCCACAACTAGAGTCTATGCTGTGAGAGCAAGGGAGGAGCAGGATGCACCCGATGTTATTGCTGGTAAGTTCCTACTCCATGACACTGAATTGTATGCTCTAATTGATCCTGGTTCCACACACTCATATTTGTGCACGGATAAGATTGTTGATAAGTTGCAAGTGGTAGATCAACTAGAGTATGAGATATGTGTGACCAGTCCATTAGGGCATAGTGTCAGTGTGAGTAGAGTCTATAAGAATTATCCTTTGTTGGTTGAGGGAGTCGTGTTTCCAGCAGATTTGATTGGGTTGCCTTTCAGAGAGTTTGATCTAATTCTGTGTATGGACTGGTTGGGTAAGCATCGGGCTGTGGTTGATTGCCATAGGAAGATGGTGTTGCTTCGGGATAGAGATCGGTCTTCTGTGTTTGTGAAAGGTTTGGGTGCTAGTTCTTTGAACAATGTGATTTCAGCAATGCAAGCTAAGAGATTCATTAGGAAGGGTTGTGAGGCTTTTCTAGCAGTTGTGTTGGATTCCAAGAGGGATCAACTTAAGATTAAGGACATCCCGATTGTGCGGGAGTTTAGTGATGTGTGTCCGAGTGAATTGTCGGGTTTGCCTCCTGAGAGAGAAGTTGAGTTGTCCATAGAGATTATGCCGGGTACCACTCCCATATCAAAAGCACCTTATCGGATGGCTCCTGTAAAGTTAAGAGAACTCAAAACTCAACTAAAAGAGCTATTGGATGAGGGGTTTATTAGACCCAGCATATCTCCATGGGGAGCTCCGATTTTGTTTGTTAAGAAGAAGGATGGTTCTCTGAGGATGTATGTCGACTATAGGCAGATCAATAAGGTCACAGTGAAGAACAAGTATCCTTTGCCTAGGATTGAGGATTTGTTTGATCAGCTTTGAGGTGCAGGTATCTTTTCGAAAATTGATCATCGGTCGGGTTACTATCAGTTGCGAATTAAGGATGAGGATGTGGTTAAGACTGCATTCCGGACTCGGTATGGCCACTATGAATTCCTTGTGATGCCGTTTGGTTTGACCAATGCTCCAGCGGCATTCATGGATTTGATGAACAGAGTGTTCAGGCCATACTTAGATCAGTTTGTAGTGGTGTTTATAGATGACATCTTGGTGTATTCCAAGTATGAGAGTGAGCATGAAGAACATCGCCGGTTGGTTTTGCAAGTTCTGAGAGAACACCAGTTGTTTGCCAAGCTTAGTAAGTGCGATTTTTGGCTTCGGGAAGTGTCGTTTTTGGGTCATATTGTATCAGCTAAGGGTATCCAAGTGGATCCGGCTAAGATTGAGGCGATAGTTGATTGGAAAGCACCTAGGAATGTTCAGGAAGTGAGGAGTTTTCTTTGCTTGGCGGGATACTACCGTCGATTTGTTAAGGGCTTTTCGATTATTGCTGCTCCGATGACGAGGTTGTTAAGAAAAGGCATCAGGTTCGAGTGGTCGGATAAGTGTCAGGTTTGTTTTGAGCGGCTGAAGAAGTTGCTAGTCGAGGCTCCTATACTTACTCAACCCAGCTCGAGTAAGGAGTTTGTCATGTATAGTGATGCTTTGGGCGTGGGTCTTGGCTATGTTTTGATGCAAGAAGGTAAGGTTGTGGCTTATGCTTCTCGACAGTTGAAGCCACATGAGAGGAATTATCCGACACATGATTTGGAGTTAGCGGCTGTGATCTTTACTTTGAAGATTTGGCGCCATTATCTGTATGGGGAAAAGTGTAGGAGCTTTACGGACCATAAGAGTTTGAAGTATTTCCTCATGCAGAAAGGGTTGAACATGAGACAGCGCCGTTGGCTTGAGTTGTTTAAGGACTATGACTGCATAGTGGATTACCATCCGGGTAAGGCCAATGTAGTTGCTGATGCTTTGAGTCGGAAGTCGGTTTCAGCTTTGTTCTTGAGACAATTTAGATGGAGGTTTGATTCAGATGGAGCTTTGATTGCTCAGTTGGGATAAAGCCTACCTTGAGACCGAGGATTGTGGATGCCCAGAGGGATGATAAGAGGCTACAGCGAATTGTGCAAGAGGTCAGATCGGGCAAGCAGTCAGATTTCTCAATTCTGGATGGAGTGTTGATGTATAGAAATCGCTTGTGTGTGCCTGTGGATGAGGAGTTGAGGAAACAGCTGTTAAGTGAGGTGCATAGTACGGTCTTTACTATGCACCCTGCCAGTGAGAAGATGTATCGAGACATGAAGCAATTTTATTGGTGGTCCGGTATAAAGAGGGATATTGTGCATTTTGTGTCCAAGTGCTTGACATGTCAGCACGTAAAGGCCGAGCATCAAGTTCCTTCGGGATTGCTTACGCCTTTATCCATTCCCGAGTGGAAATGGGATGACATAGCCATGGACTTTGTATCTATGACTCAGTTTAGGTGATAGTGGATCGGCTTACGAAGTCAGCTCATTTCTTGGCAGTGAGAGTGGACTATCCGATGGATAGGTTGACTAGTATCTATGTGGATGAGATAGTTCGGTTGCATGGAGTGCCGTTGTCCATAGTTTCAGATCGGGACCCAAGGTTCACTTCAAAATTTTGGAAAGAGTTGCAGAGAGCTTTGGGTACCAAGTTAAACTTTAGTACGGCATTCCATCCTCAGACAGATGGTCTGTCAGAGTGGGTCATTCAGATTTTGGAGGATATGTTGAGGGCGTGTGCTTTGGATTTTCCAGGTAGTTGGGACCGATATGTGTCGCTTATGGAGTTTGCCTACAATAATAGCTATCAGTCGAGTATCAGTATGGCACCGTATGTAGCTTTATATGGTCGACAGTGTAGGACTCCGGTTTGTTGGACCGAGCTATCCGAGCGTTCAGTCATTGGGCCAGAATTGGTGAGGGATATTGAGGAGAAGATTAGAGTTGTGCAGCGGAATTTTAAAGCGGCTAAGGATCGACAAAAGTCTTATGCCAACTTAAAAAGGAAAGATGTGCAGTTTGAGGTCGGGGACAAGGTTTTCCTTAAAGTTTCGCTTTGGAGGAAAGTGCTTCGGTTTGGAAAGAAAGGTAAGCATAGTCCTCGCTTCATTGGTCCCTATGAGATTTTGGATAAGGTTGGTCCGGTAGTTTATAAATTGGCTTTACCGATGGAGTTGCTGAAGTTGCACGATGTTTTCCATGTTTCGATGCTTCGTCGGTACAGATCAGATCCTTCACATGTTTTGTCAGTTCAGGATGTATAAGTGCAACCAGATTTTTCTTATGATGAGGAACCGAGAGCCATCCTAGCTCGAGAAGTGAGACAACTGAGGAGTAAGCAAATTCCATTGGTAAAAGTGTTATGGAACCATCATGGAGTCGAGGAAGCGACTTGGGAACCAGAAGAGTCGATGAGAGCTCAGTATCTGCATTTGTTCAGTTCAGGTGAGAATTTTGAGGACGAAATTCTTGTTAGCAGGGGAGAGTTGTCACACCCCGTTTGCCCCGTAGTAGTACGAGCCTATTTGTGTGGCATGCAATTGTATGTGTTCGGCATATCATAAGGGCATTTTGGGAATATTGTATGTGTTATGGGCAATAATAGTGTATGGATGCATGTATGGCATTAGAGTGTGAATTAGTTGGATTATGTTTGTGTGCACATGATCATATCATAGTAGGGTGTATATAAGTTGGGAATGCATTGTGTGTGTGTGAAGCATGAGATTAGGGTTTGAGTGACCAAATCCCACTAATAGGGTAGTGACACTTGTCTACGGTTAGGAAAAGAAAAAGAAAAAGAAAGAGAAAAGGGGGAGGGCAGATTCTATTCTTCAAATCCCGTTGCCCCTCTTTCCCTTACTCTTCTTCTTCCTTCTCTTTCCCTAAGAACCCTAGTTTGGATTTCAGACATTATTAGTGGGAATTGATCATCTCCTGCACTCTAATTTGGTAAGTTTCCTTGCATTTCTTCATCTGGTCCTTCTTTGTTCATCCACTACAAGAAAAATGCTCTTTAACGAAGGCAAATCCGGTCGTTAAAAATTAAAATCCGGTCGTTAAAAACCTTTAACGACCGGAAAATCCGGTTGGTAAAAGCCCCTTTATTAAAGGTATAGACGACCGGATATTGACTTCGGTCGTTAATGTCTTTAACGACCGGAATGTTTCCGGTCGTTGAATAGTGATTTTTAGCGACCGGATTTTTCCTTCGCTAATTATATTCACTTTTAACGAAGGGATTTCCGCTCGTTAAAAATATATTTTAGCGACCGAATTTTCCCTTCGCTAATTGTATTCACTTTCAACGAAGGAATTTTCAGTCGTTAAAAATACCTTTTAGCGACCGAATTTTCCCTTCGCAAATTATTTTCACTTTCAACGAAAGAATTTTCGGTCGTTAAAGATACCTTTTAGCGGCCGAATTTTCCCTCGCTGTGTATATTGCATTTTCAAAGAAGTAAATTCCAACAATTAAAGATTCCGTTTAGTAACCGAATTTTTCTTATTTGAAAGGAAATTCGGTCATTAATATTAAATTTTCAAAATAAATAAAATATTTCATTTGAATATTACCTATACACATCACTTACACACACACGCAAATATAAAATTATAATAAATAGTCTTTTCATATATTGTAAAATAACAGTTACAAAATATATTGATATTTTGAAATTGTTTTACATTTTATTTGTAACATACAAGTTTATTTAAAAAAAAATCCTATCTGTACCATTTTCTATTCATCTAAAATCTTCATAAGAATGCATAATGAATCTCATATCTTCATTGTTGTCCATTGTATTAAACACCTGTAGAATTTAAAACATAATTTATAATTAATATTCATGAACAAAGACAGTAAATCAAAGGATATAATAAATTTATGCATCCCAGTTACTTTGCCAATTTGAAGACAAGCGCTTGAAACAAAATCATATTATAGACAAAAGGATGTCACACATTTATATTAAAACAAAGAAATGCAGTCTGGGTGGTTAGGGTCAAGCAATGGTCAATGATAATTTATAGGCATCATTACTAGAATATTTCTTAGGGGCAGTAATCTTAACCTGCAAATATCATGTCAGAATCATATAGGCATCAGCACTATACATACATATCAAAACAAAAAATTACAAAGTTGGTATTGAACAAAATGCTATTTTAAACCTTGAAAGCAACATGCTCTGCTTCTTCAACTCAACTGCAAAGATAAAATATCACAACTAAAACAACCCTGAAAGATGATGCAACTATTCATCTAACTATCCAGGCAATTAAACACATTCCTAGATTGTCTGAAAGACTACACAAAACTTTTATTGTTTTCCCCCTCTAAAAGTGAAATGACAAAACGACTTTTTGCATTCAAAACATTTTGGGCCAACCTCCAGTTTTTCTATTGCCCTCCCTCTCCTTTTCCCTTTTTCAGCCTTCCAAAAAGTAAACTTCAACAAAACAAAATTAATCATATATCATAATCCTCTTTCCTAGCCATATTCTTATTGATCAAGAGTATCTATTATCCTCAGTAGCAATAACAACCAGAAAAGTCATGGAAAAGGAATGGCAATGCAAAAAGAAAAACAAATTATTAAAATGGGGCCACGCTTACATATAAATTTCATTTCCTTGGGATGGACATCTAAAATTTGCGAGTTCATAATTCTCCTTTATCACAAACCTATCTTCTTACCGTTCAAAGCTAGCTTTTCTCTGTATAATCAAAGAATTATAGATTAGACTTGGCATGTTGACCCACCTGCCAAACTCCTCCTTAAAGCTGCCTGACAAACACAAATAAATAACTTTTGTAATACAAAATCCAGATCCAGAATCATTTCTACTTGATCAAATAAATCTAAATCAATATTATATATATAAAAAATATACTATAATCACTACAGGAGCACTAAGTGTATTCCGAATTAAAAAAATCTATCAACCAAAAGATAATGCAATCATGAAACAAAAAATAATTGCATTCGATAAAAATAATAAATAAATAATAATCACAAAAAAAGTAAACTCAGATCGGAGTCAGAGTAATCACAAACAATCATACAAATATAATCCAATTTTTGAGGACAAAATTAATTGGGGTTTTTATTAATTAATTAATTATGAGGAAAAGGTTACTTATTTTGAAACCAACGAGAAAATTCAAGAAAGTGTTTTATTTATTTAGTTAGAAAAGGAGAAGTGGGGTAAGGAGTTAATGGTTAAAATTGTTGTAATGCTAAAATGGACAGCACCATAACTCCAAAACTCAAGAATCTCGCAACTTGGAAATAATAAAAGTGAAAACTTTCATGAAACTTTAGATGATTATTAAGTGAACTAGAAAAGATTAAGTAATTAAGAAAGAAAAATTAATTGAAACATGGGTAAGAAATCAGAGTATTCTTTAACCAGTCAAAAGTAAATGTTCCACCCAAAACTAATCATGCTTAAAAATTCAAAGCAAAAAGCATATATAGCAATTCTTAAAGCAAAATCCATTTTATGCCATTACATTCTTAAAGCTAGTATAGCATAACCATATACTCAATAGCAATTCTGCATAAAAGGAGCCTTTGAAAACAGCAAAGAATCTAAACTCCCTGATTTTAACATATTAAACCTTTTCATTGAAACTTGAATAGTCAAAGTGACTCTCATGCACAAAACATGATTCGTCAAAAGATTGTTGAGAAAGAAGAGGAAGAAGGCCATGTTTTAAATGATGATGAAATAAAACAAAAATAAATAAATAATAAATCCAGTATATTATAAATGCAATGTAAAAAATTAAAATATATATTTGGATTGAATTCCATGTTTTATGTTTGGAACAAATTCAATTGTCATTATTTCTTAAACTATCATTAATATTACAATATTATAAAAACAAATAAAATCACATTTTCCTTTAATCATATTATAAACAAGCAAAACTATAATTGCAACGCCTTCTTATCAGCGTACCTAAGAGAATGCTACAAGATGAGGATTTACAGGGAGTTAACTAAAAGAACTCTCAACTAACTTAACATACACTGTATCAAAAACTTGAGGCAAAGGCCTGCTTCTTACTCCTTTCATTTCCACTGAAAATTATGCAATGCTGCCAACATATGCCACTAAAATCTTCCATTTCATGAGATATTTGTACAACAAATAGACAAGAGTGATGAAATATCCTCCAAGGTATGCACATTGTATAAAGAAAATTACAATGGAAACACAAGGATGTGTTCAGTGTCAGCCCAAATAATAGGTAGTAACAGGCAGAAACATTAATTTCAATTTAGTGAAGGCATATAATGCTGTTATTTAGATTGTGGGTAGCAATAGAAGGATGCATTAGGGGCACAACAGTAAGATTGAAGTAGCAAATTCCATTTACTTCTAATGATGAGAACAAGTGGGTGATAAATAAAAGCAGAAAAAAGAAAAATATTGTGCCCATTGCAATCATGGTCATCAGCTCATAAGAGAGATTATGCTTTATGGAAACTTAAATTAAACTCAAAAACTGAAATTTCAAGGAACAATACAAATTAGAGAAAAAAGCAACCGGGCAAACTAGGGACTAATCTTACCCCGCTTTAGCTTGTCCAAGCAACTCTTCCCCGAATCACCTGATCTCCGATTCCTTCTCCATTCTCTGCTTTTGTTACAACAGGAAAACGCATTGCCACTGATGACCGTAAAAGAAATTGAATCTAGAAATTTTATTCGAAATGGAAAACTAAGCAGAAAGCAATTATACAAAGAAAAAACCAACAATAAAAGTATCGAAATTCAACAAGTATGACCACAAAACAGATCTAAATATGATTTCTTACGAACTAATAGAGGAGGTAATTGAAGCAAATTAGAGCGATCGATTAAGAAGAAAGAACAAACCTTTTCGTCTTGATAGAGAGCGATCCAAACATGAAGCTAGAACAAGCTCTGAGGCAAGACGGCGTGATTCTGGATCGGCTAGAACGGCGATGTCCACGGCGAGGGAGGAGCGTCAAGTGGCGGCGGTAACAGCAGCAGCGGGGATGAAAAAAAGAAAAAATAAATAAATGGAAAAAAATAAAGAAAAATCGTGATTTACCTGTTGAGGCAAGACGGCGACGATTCTGGAACGGCGATTCCCACGGAAAGGAATGAGTGGCAACCGAAGAGCCTAGAGTGACAAGCAGCGGCGAGAGCAGCAGCAGCAGCGGGGGAGGTTGAAGCGCGAGGGAGGCAGATCAGATCCAGCACAAGAGTGAGAGGGAGGGGGGAAGGCGGCCGGCGAGGCTGGAGCGGTGAGCGGCGGCAGGAGCAGCAGTGGCAGTGGGGGAGGCCGGAGCACGAAGGAGGCGGAGCAGATCTGTCGCGAGGGAGATGGGTGAGGAAAGGAGAGGAGGAAAAGAGATATATTTTTGGAGGTAAATGATTCGGAAGTCCCGCCTTTTGTCAAGCCAATAACGACCGGATTTTGAGTTTTTTAACGAGGGGAATTAAACCACTCGTTAAATAATAATAAAATTTGAGATTTAACGACCGGAATAATTTTCCTTTGTTGCTTGTATTTTTTTACGATCGGATTTTTATCCCTTCGCTAAATTTTAGTCGTTAAAGCTCAGTTTTCTTGTAGTGATCATCTTCTTCTTTTTTGGGTTTAGATTTAGCTGAGGGTTTGTATTTTTGGTGTTCTTTGATGTGTTGTGCTTAGTTGAGTCTCCTCGCAATCGCAAGGGCAAGGAAATAGCTGGGAGTAGTGGAACTAAGTTACTAGAGCTTCAGATTTCCAGGTTTGGGAATTTTTGCATTTTTGTGTTCTTACTGTGTTTGAACTTTCTTTTGCTAGCATCCTATTGTTTTGAAGATGCATATTGGGATATTGGATGAGTAAGAGTTGATAATTTGCTTAATGGATGAAGATTGAAACCTTGAGAATGGAATTAAAGTTGATTTGAGATTACCGTTAATTTTTCTGGGTTCTGGTTTTTGAAACTCTTGATGAAGCTAATCTGTAATTTGAGTGGGTTGTTGTTAAAGGAAGTGTTTATGTGTTGTTTACTTTGGTTCTTCATGTTTGGGAAAGCTTGTTTTCAGGTTAAAATGGAATGGAGTTAAGTTGGGGTGAATTCTGGGAAATTCTGGGTTTTGGGAATTTTCATGACAATAGGGTTTCAGGAATTGTTTCTGGGTATTCATCCTCCGAGATGCGTAGAGGAGCACGAGACGTGTCCCTCAGACATAACTCGGACAGCTCCTCATGCTCTCTTCCTCTTCTCTTCTGTGTTTTGCCTTTTTCGTCTTGCTGTCTATGTGCCTATCCGAGCCGTGTTTGGGTGTGTCAATCGTGCTCTCCCTTGTTTTTCCTTCTCTTTTCTCTTCCTTGTTTTGCTTGCTGTGTTTTGCTGTCTGTGCGTTGTAGTCGTGCATGGCCGTCCGAGTCGTGTTCCTCTAGTGAGTGTTCCTTCCTCTCTTTTTTTTCTATGCCACCTGAGGGAGTAGGAAGCCAGAGCACGAGTCGTGTTCCATGAACATAAGATGTACTCTAGCAGGAAGCAAGAGCGTGAGTCGTGCTCCTTAAGCACGACTCATGTCCCTCAAGGCTTTTGTCCCTCCTTTTTCATCAAACTTAAATGTGTGCTTTCAATCCTTTTTCCCTTGTTTCTTTAGTCTACTTTTATGTGTTATTAATTTGTAAATGATATAAATGGTATTTTAACTTAGCTAAATAATAAGTAATGTATATGATATTGCATGTTATAAGTTGTTGAATGATATTGGGTTATGCATGTCTTATTTATAATTCATTGATACGAATGTGAGTATAATTATGTATTACCCTTGGAAACATGATTTGAATAATGCATAACCTGCTAGAGTCAAGTAAGTGGATAGTTAGGCATGCCTAATAGAGTCTCTTAGCTGCAGCCCTCAGTTCTGTCTCGACCCAGATCAGGTCCCAGTTTGGTTACTCGCGAACCCCTTATGCGTTTAGGATCTTGTTTAAGGTCCCCCTTTGTAAAATGTTTTGAATGCGACAAAAATAAAATGGTTTTTGATTCGTACCCGTAAGGTACTCTATGCGTTCAATTCGTGCCCGTAAGGTACGCTATGCGTTTACTCGTTATCCAATATTGTGAGTCAGCAGGTGCTTTTTTTGTTTTGTTCCACTTTGATATAATTACAAGAATATGGCATTCGGATGCGTATAATGATGAGTATGAGAAATTAATTAAAGTGTAAGTGAATGTGGATGTGAACTTCTGAATGCATGTCTTTATTATGCAAGTATGATTATATAGTTGATATCATTATCCGCATTTGTCATATTGTATGTGTATGGCATAGGCGACCATTGTGAATGGCCATCCACTCTTTTGTTGCGTGTTCCCCACTAAGCGTTTATCGCTTAGCACGGTGTTTTATCCATGCAGGTGCGGAGGATGGTGTTCTTTTGGGAGAGTCATCGCCAGTCAAGCCAACACAGAGGGTTTAGTGTTAGGGCCTTATTTTTGATAGCATGTTGGTTCTTTTGTAGCTGAACTCTCTTTATACCATTATTTTGTAAAGCTTCCGCATTTATATACTTTTGGGATATGTAATAATTTTATTCTGGCTTTGATCAGGACATTTTTGTAACGAATTTTGCTATTGTAATGATGGATTAGTCTGATGCTTATAAAAGTTTTAATTTCCCCATAATGATGTATGTTTATTATGTATGAATGTATGCTTTTTATCTTTATCTGTTTGGTGACACACCCGACTCATATAGCTTCTCACTCCGTAAGGATGGGTATGCCTACGTATGGGTAGGGGGTGTTACATTTATCATTTATGTAGGTAATTTGCATGTCTATTAACATAATGATGTCATTAATTCACATCAAAACACATCAAAATCACATTTTTACATACCTATACCATTCGGCCAACCTGTTTACCATCCATTATGTGAATTTTTTTTTCTAACTCATTCCATTAGCTAGATTTCATGTCATACATCACAAATATACCATTTTTATTCATTAAACATTAAAATATACCTATGAAATCGTAGACATACCATTCGGCGTACATGTTGTACGTGGTATATAGTTTATTTCTTTTCATTTTAGTCATTCAAAATCTGATTTTTAACCTTTTCTAAACATGACTATATGGTTTAATTCAATTAAACATGCATTTTTCACATACTTTATGTTCAAACATAACCAAAAACCATACCTTTAACATGGAAAAAGGAGGATATTGTGTCCACTAACCTCATTTTCTTATTCTAGACCTCTTAAGCAACCTTTCCTTGCCTTAGCTCCTTGAAACATCATCATCTCCTTTATTTTCCTTAAGTGGCCGAATGCAATCATCAAAGAAATCACCATATATTTTCTTCCTTTATGCTATATATTTACATAAACATACTATAGACATCCTAAAATACCTATTTAAACCTTTAAAGCAATTTAAAAATATCAACTTTATATACCTCAACTTAACACGTAAACTTTTCCACTTATTTTCTTCCACTTCTAGCACTCCAAATGGACTCCAATCACTATCTCTAGATTCTAGAGAGGTTTAAATTTGTTTAGGAGGCTTAGATGTGAGGATAGATTGGAAGAGAAATGAAGAAAATGGAGGAAGAATGGAGAAACTTCAATTAGGCCAAAGGGAGGATGAGTGAGACGGTTTCTCTAGGGATTTCTCTAGACAAATCTGGTCTTAAGGGGTACTTTTAGATGTAATTTAAACCAAAGCGGTCCAACCAAAGCGGTCCAACCGATTTGAACCCAAATTTTGGTTCTTAGGCCAAATTCTACTATTTAATAGTAACTATAAGTTCCTCAACTTATTTTCACTCCTAAACAATTCCAACATTCTTATGATATGCCTGCAAAATTTTAGCTTTTCAGAGTCCATTTGGAGCCCGGTACACTTAAACCGGTCCGATTTAACACTGTTCGATTCTGCCATAATTCACTAATCTATTACTGCCAAAAATTCCTAAAAAATATTTTAAGCCTTAACAATTCCCACGCTACATCATTTTAATTGGATTTAATATTTTTAAAAATTCGGTCAAAGCTTGGCCAACCCTGGTTACTATTGAACTGAATTAGAGGCTTTTCTTCAGTTTGACTTTCGGGGATCTATTTGACCTCATTTTCACTCCAAATTATACCACCAGACTCCTTATAACTTGTACTTTCCAATGATACAATAAAATATTTTTCACTACTAGTTTCCCAGGAGGTCACCCATCAGGGGCTTCCCTACTTAAGCACGTTTAGCCTTATTACTCCACTAAATTCCAGAACGTAATTATAGGTATTTTCATATCGAAACCATATTATACACTCTGCAGACATCACTGATCAGTACTATACCAGTATTCAAGCCATTATATGCCATCGATGGCAATTTGGGCCATTACAAATCTTTTCTTATTGTTTACTTGAATTAACGTTTCTTATTCTTAGCTTCTAATCATTCAAGTTTATTTCAATTCAATTTCTTATTATTATGTTTGTCAATTGGCCTATAATTGTCTAAGTTACTATTCATTTATTTAAATTTTTGAGAGTAAAACGGCTATATACTTTACCTATGTGATGCCCATTCTCAACCACTGGTACAGCTCAGCTAAAGCAGTCGAGAATGATCGCCACACAACAAATAAATGCACATAACATTATCACTCATGCATGCTAAAACCTGTACAAATAAATTTCATCGCTTTCGCATTCACATGCAGCGGATATCTCATGCACAATTTACACATTCACCTACTTAAATACATAGCAAGCACATATTGATATGATAGTTAATTATTACATCCTTGCTTACTGCTTGATACAAAAGGATTTAACATTATATATTCAAAACTCATTGCCCAAAACCGAAAAACCTACACTATAAGTTCCTAGTGTTGATCGTTGGCAATACGGAACTCTTCCTTCACGATCACCTCGCGTTCAAACCTACATAGATTAGCAAACCTATGCTAAACGATAATGCTTAGTGGGGAAATAACATATACACACACATATATATATAGCATATAATACAATAGTTACACAATTACAAAATACAACATATTACAAGCATAATGACAATCAATTCAGTTTATCAAGATTCATGTATCATATAGATGCATATGTTGTTGTCATATTTAAACAGTTCAATCATGCATAATAATCTTCATTGTAATGGTGTACTCATTCACATTGAATTCACAATTATTTATTCGTATAACACATTGTTCACTCAATACTTTTGTTAGTTTAGTCTTGCCTACAGTTCAAAGATGCGGATAATGGGTATCGCATTGGTACCCCATGGGCACAGTAAATACAGTGTATCCATAGAAACTCAGATTCGCATTGGTACCCTAAGGTACAGTAAAATTCAACATTTTTAATGTTTCACATTGAAGAATCCAGCAGGGATTCAAATTGCATTGTAATTCCAGAGGAATCGGACGCATTGGGCTGTAGCACTTAGACCCTATAGGCATGCCTATCTATCCATTACTTGAGTTGCAGGCTATAATTATTTAATTCGATTATCAATTTATTTGATCACATGATCCAGCAGCTATAATAAGTCATTAGAGCAATTATTAATACTGTTCTGCCATTACACACATTTGTAAACCAATGACAAATTCACATTCTTGGCCACCAACAAGCCATTCTTTTAACTCATCACAAATCTCATGGAATAACGTAGCATAGATTATAACATAATAAATCATATAAAGTCATTAATCACATATGTTCATCCCATTTGATATCATCAATAAGCATTTAATAAGTGTTATTATACTTAATTAATCATTGCTTTACCATTCGGATATCAATCACAAATGACTCAGAAATTTGCACAAAAATAGCGTACCTCACGGTCACAACCATTTTGGTTGTCACCGTTACATACAAAAGGTTTCAAAACAAAATGCAATCTAGGGTATGTCACGGTCACAAACAATTTGGTTGTCACCGTGACATACCTCAATTACCCGAGCAGAATGCACTCCTCAGTATCTCACGGTCACAACCATTTTGGTTGTCACCGTGACATACTCCTTTGGTGTAAGGAAAAATGTAAATCAAGGTACCTCACGGTCACAACCATTTTGGTTGTTACCGTGACATACCAAGTTCACTTCGGGCAGAATAGATTTCATTGCACCTCACGGTCATAACCATTTTGGTTGTCATCGTGACATACCAATCACAACTAGGCAGAATGCAACTTTGCATACCTCATGGTGGCAATCACTTGGTTGTCACCGTGACCTATGCAAAAGTTGCAAAACACAATCTTTGGAAATAACCTCTTTTCTCATACCATTCACAAAACTTACCATTCAACCATTTCATCCTCATACCATTATGCAAATAAACTTATTAACTAGCATATTGCACAATTTCCATTCTAATTAACTCAATTCAAGATGCATAGAGTTAGGCACATTACATGTTCCACAACCCTAGTTATAGTTCATCTCTTATTCACATGCCATTAGAGTTCCTCAAGCAATCATATATCATCCAACATTTCATACCAATCACACAGCTAATATCCAAATGCAAACATTTAACATTCAATGTAACAAAATCAACAAACACATAACCAAAGACAAGCAAGTTTCCCAAACCTCTTCTCCTATGCTCCTAAAGATCTCCTTTTGAGCTAGGCTCTCCAATCTTAGCTTTCCCTTTGTCTTGTTTTGATTTCTCAGCTACACACATAGTCTAATTTCCAGAATTGGAACACAACATCAAATTCCATACCAATTCAAAATCAAAGAACAAATGGTGAGGATGAAGAGTAATTCAACTAAGCCACTTGCCTATCAATTACCACATCTTAATACTTGTTCATCATAGTAAAATTCATTGGATCAAAATGGAGAATTCCAAAGGGAATTACACGGAACAAAGGAGTAGGAAAAGCAGAATTTGAGAGAGATAGAAATGGCTGGAAAACACATTCAATAAATGGACTTTCTCTCTTTATAAATCCCTTATATTGCATGGAGAGCACTTGGGTGGCAGCTCCACACTCCCACACGTGGAATCCACCAAGTATCCCTTAATCCTCACTTAACCAAATTCTTAATTATTTAAGCTAATTAATCCATCATAGTGTTAATCATGCACAATTGCCAATAAGCCACTTAACTTTCTTTTAGTTATTCAATTAAGTCCTTCACTTCTATTTCTATTTAGTCCACATCACAAATCAGTACACACACACACCTCCTCAAAGTGATGAGTTAAACCAATTACTACTAAGGTATAATTCCGGCTATTACAACTCTCCGCTCCTAAAATGAATTTCGTCCGTGAAATTCATACCTGAATCAAATAGGTGGGGATGTTGCTCCTGCATAGCCGCTTCAGGCTCCCATGTCGCCTCTTCCACTCCATGGTGTTGCCAAGCACCTTCACAAGTGGAATTTGTTTGTTGCGAAGCTGCCTTACCTCTCTTGCCAGAATTGGTTTTGGTTTCTCATTGAAGGAGAAATCCGTTTGAATCTCAATTTCTTGCAAGCTCACACATGAGACTTATACGATTGGTACTTCCTCAATATGGACACATGAAAGACATCGTGGAGTTTGGCTAAAGCTGGAGGCAAAGCTACCCGATAAGCCACTGAACCCACTCTTTCCAACACTTCATATGGTCCAATAAACCTTGGACTCAATTTCCCTTTCTTCCCGAATCTCAACACCTTTCTCCAAGGAGACACTTTTAAAAACACCTTGTCACCCACATTAAACTCGATATCCTTCCTTTTTAAGTCTGCAAAGGACTTCTGTCTATCACTAGCTGCTTTCAATCACTGCTGTATGATCTTTGCCTTTTCCTCAGTATCTCTTACTAAATCTGGCCCAACAACCTTATACTCACCTAATTCGATCCAGCAGATCGGCGTTCGACACTTCCTACCATATAACACTTCATATGGCGCCATACCAATACTTGTCTTAAAACTGTTGTTATAAGCAAATTCCATTAGTGGAATGTACTTATCCCAACTCTTAGAAAAATCTAGAACACATGCCCTCAACAAATCCTTTAATACTTGAAAAACCCTTTTCGATTGTCCGTTAGTCTGAGGATGGAATGTTGTACTAAAATTCAACTTGGTACCCAATGCAGCTTGTAGACTCTTCTAGAACTTAGAAGTGAACCTCGAATGTCTATCAGATACAATAGCTAATGGCACTCCATGAAGTCTAACAATTTCCTTTACATACAATTCAGCCAATTGGTCCATAGAATAGTCCATTCTAACTGATATAAAATGAGCTGATTTTGAAAATCTATCCACAATTACCCACACAGCATCTTGTTGCTTTGAAGTTAAAGGCAATCTAAAAACGAAATCCATTGTGATTTTGTCCCATTTCCATTGTGGAATAGAAAGAGGATTCAGCAAACCATGTGGAACTTGATGTTCCGCTTCCACCTGCTGACAGATCAGACACTTAGACACATATTCTGCCACATCCCTTTTCATACCAAGCCACCAATATAGTTGTTTCAAATCCTGGTACATTTTATTTCCACCTGGATGCGTTGTAAAAATAGTATTGTGCACCTCATACATCAACCTCTTTCTCAATCTATTATTATTTGCAACACATAACCGATTCCTATAAAACAATACACCTTCTTCATTCACTAAATAGTCAGTCTTGTCACCACTCATCACTGACTGTAAAATCTGTTGCAACTTGAGATCGCTTTTTTGTGCAGTAATAAATTCATCTCTAAATACAGGTCTTGCTTTTAACTGAGCTAATAATGCCCCATCTGCAGTAAGTCTCCATCTCACATGTCTTAGCATCATAGCCGAAATAGACTTCCTACTCAATACATTCGCCACCACATTGGCTTTACCAGGGTGATAGTCCACTATACAATCATAGTCCTTAAATAACTCAAGCCACCTACTCTGCCTCAAGTTCAACTCTTTCCGAGTTAGCAAGTATTTTAGGCTTTTGTGATCAGTGAAGATCTTACACTTCTCACCATACAGGTAGTGTCGTCAAATTTTTAAGGCAAACACCACAGCTGCCAATTCTAGATCATGAGTCGGATAATTCTGTTCATGTGACTTCAATTGCCTTGAGGCATAAGCTACCACCTTTCCATCCTGCATCAATACACAACCCAAACCTATACCAGAATCATCACTATACAATACATACTCTTTGCCAGAAATAGGATGAGTTAAGATTGGTGCCTCCACCAACATCGTCTTCAGTTGATCAAACCTCAATTGACATCTATCTGACCATTCAAACATAACTCCCTTTCGAAGCAATCTGGTCAATGGTGAGGCTATTATTGAAAATCCTTTCACAAATCTTCTATAGTAGCCAGCTAACCCCAAGAAACTACGAACTTCAAGTACATTCCTGGGTGGCTTCCAATTTATAATCGCTCTAACTTTGGACGGATCTACTTTAATCCCTTTAGAAGATATTACATGTCCCAGAAAAGATACTTGCTTAAGCTATAACTCACACTTGCTTAACTTAGCATACAACCGATGCTTCCTCAAAATCTGAAGTACTGTTCTTAAATGCTGCTTATACTCTTCTTCATTCCTTGAATAAATCAAGATATCATCAATAAATACTACAACAAGCTGATCTAAATATTGTTTGAACACTCTATGCATTAAGTCCATAAATACAGCAGGTGCATTAGTTAACCCGAATGGCATTACTAGGAATTCATAATGGCCATACCGTGTTCTAAATGCAGTCTTAGGTATATCTTCCTGCTTCACAGGCAGATGATAATACCCCGACCTTAAGTCTATTTTTGAAAATACACCTGCTCCTCTCAGCTGATCAAACAAATCCTCAATTCTAGGTAAAGGATACCGATTCTTCACTGTTACCTTGTTTAATTGTCTGTAATCTATACACATTCGCATGGTTCCATCTTTCTTCTTGACAAATAGAACTAGTGCTCCCCAAGGGGACACACTAGGCCTTATAAAACCTCTGTCTAACAACTCTTGCAACTACATCTTTAACTCCTTTAGCTCTGTAGGAGCCATTCGAGAAGGCGCCTTAGACACTGGCATTGTTCCAAGCACAACATCAATAGACAGCTCCACTTCTCTTATTTGCTGTACCCCAGATAGTTCTTCTAGGAACACATCAGAGAACTCCCACACTATGGGTATATCATGTATTTTCACATGCTTTCTTTTAGAATCTAAAATAAGAGCCAAGTAAGCCTCACATCCCTTTCTTAAGCATCGATACGTTCGCATTGCCGATGACACATTTACAAATGGATTAGCACATAAACCCTTCACGGTCACTTTACTTCCTTCACTATTACAAAGTACCACTGTCTTTTTCTTACAGTCAACTATCACATTATGTTTACCTAGCCAATCCATACACAATATTAGGTCAAATTCATCAAAGTCTAGTTCAATCAAATCAATCGGAAAGGCATAACTTTGCACTACTAATGGACAGTCCCTACACACTTTATTCACATTCACATTAATCCCCAATGAACTTGATACACATATATCATATTTCAAATATGCCGCATTAGGCATTTTATCACATATTCTCTTAGTGCATACATATGAATGAGTTGATCTAGGATCAATTAATGCAAATATCTCTACATGATAAAGTAGAAAGGTACCTACTATAACCTCAGGTGCATACTGTTCCTCTCGAGCCTTCATTGCATAAGCCCGAGTTAGTGCCACAGTAGGCCTGTTCACTATTTTAGATTCAGTTCCACCTCTGGACTGGCCACCTCTACCATGTCCTCTTCCTCTTCGTCCATTAGCCGGTGGCAAATTAGAACCACCCTTGCTCTGCTCTTATTGATTGCTAGTTGCCTCATATGCTTTCGGACAATTTGCTTAGAAATGCTTAGTGCTTCCACATCTGAAATATGCACCCGATATCCTCCAACATTCTCCCCTATGCCTTTTTTCGCAATGGGGACACTCGTGCACTTCACTCCTAGTACCAGATGTACCTCTACGACTCCCAGACACATGAGAAGTCCCTTGCTTCTTACCTCTAGCCGCTGAACTAAATACAGATTCAGCTGGTGGTGCCATCTGAGAATCCCTTGGTCTCTTACCTTAATAAGACCCACCACAGTTAGAATTTCTCTTCTGTATTCTTTCTTTTTTTTTTTCCCTAAAGTCCTCTCAGCTCGCATTGTAGCTTAAACTATTCGATAAAAACTCACATTCTGCTCCGCGGTCATCGAGATCAATAATGCCTTAATTTGCTCGATTAAGCCTTCCTCAAACTGCTGACCTCTAAACTCTTCAATTAAGACACCAGGTGGTGCATACTTACTCAATCGGCAGAACTCCTTCTCATATTCTGCCACTGACATTATTCTCTGTTTCAGATTCAGAAACTAGTTCCAATTTGCCTCTCTATATGCCTTGGTTAAATACTTATTCCGGAATTCCTTTTCAAAAAATTCCCAAGTGATCAGAACTGGAAGCATGGGATGTTGTAGGACTAGTTTCCACAAATCATAAGCAGCACCTTGAAGTAGCGATACAACACATTCTACTTGCTGATTCAGAGGGCACCTAATTTCTCTAAGAACCCTCTGTACTTGCTCAACTTAGTACTCAGCTTGCTCTGATTCATCTAATCTTGTACCATGGTTCCACTCCATGCTTCCTCAAGGATTCCAGTGGAGCCTTTGGGGTAGCCATACGATCGAGCACCCTCGCTAAGTCCTGAGACATCTTTAATAAGGCCTCCATCGAAACCATTGGAACCTCATTATCCAACTGGCTGGCCTAGATTGTCCAGACCCAGACACTTTCGCTTCTCCGGGATTAACGCTTTTTGCTGTCTCCTCTCTCAAATTATGAGAAGGATTCATCGATAACTACACATTAAACAAGGACATCCACATTAGGTCCACACAACTATACACACTCTAAACTACCCCATTTCACATAAAAGACTGAACCCAGGCTCTAATACCACTACTTGTGACGCCCATTCTCAACCACTGATACAGCTCAACTGAAGCAGTCGAGAATGATTGCCACACAGTAAATACATGCACATAATACTCTCACTCATGCATGCTAAAACCTGTACAAATAAATTTCATCGCTTTTGTATTCACATGCAGCGGATATCTCAAGCACAATTTACACATTTACCTACTTATATACATACCAAACACATATTGATACGAAACTTAATTATTACATCCTTACTTACTGCTTGATATAAAAGGATTTAACATTATATATACAAAACTTGTTGCTTAAAACCCAAAAACCGACACTATAAGTTCTTAGTGTTGACCGTTGGCAATACGGAACTTGTCCTTCACGATCACCTCGCGTTCAAACCTACACGGATTAGCAAACCCATGCTAAGCGATAACGCTTAATGGGGGAACAACATATACACATATAATATAACATATAATGCAATAGTTACACAATTACTAAATATAACATATTACAAGTATAATGACAATCAATTCAGTTTATCAAGATTCATGTATCATATAGACGCATATGTTGTAGTCATATAAAAATAGTTCAATCATGCATAATAATGTTCATTGTAATAGTGTACTCATTCATATTAAATTCACAATTATTTATTTGTATAACACATTGTTCACTCAATACTTTTGTTAGTTTAGTCTTGCCTACAGTTCAAAGATGCAGATAACGGGTATCGTATTGGTACCCCATGGGTACAGTAAATACAGTGTATCCGTAGATACTCACATTCGCACGGGTACCCTAAGGTATAGTAAAATTCAACATTTTCAATATTTCACATTGAAGAATCCAGCAAGGATTCAAATCGCATTGTAATTCCAGAGGAATCGGATGCATTGGGATGCAACACTTAGATCCTATAGGCATGCCTATCTATCCACTACTTAACTCGCAGGCTATAATTATTTAATTCGATTATCAATTTATTTCATCACATGATCCTGCAGTTACAATAAGTCATTAGAGCAATTATTATTGTTGTTCCTCCATTACACGCATTTGTAAACCAATGACAAATTCACATTCTTGGCCACCAACACGCCATTCTTTTAATTCATCACAAATCTCATGGAATAACATAGCATAGATTATAACATAATAAATCATATAAACTCATTAATCACATATGTTCATCCCATTTGATATCATCAATAAGCATTTATTAAGTGTTATTATACTTAATTAATCATTGCTTTACCATTCGGATATCAATCACAAATGACTAAGAAATTTGCACAAAAATAGGGCACCTCACGGTCACAACTATTTTGCTTGTCACCATGACATACCAAAGGTTCCAAAACAGAATGCAATCTAGGGTATCTCATGGTCACAACAAATTTAGTTATCACCGTGAGATATCTCAATTGCCTGAGCAGAATGCACTCTTGAGTATCTTAGGGTCACAACCATTTTGGTTGTCACCGTGACATAGTCCTTTGGTGCAAGGCAGAATGTAAATCAATATACCTCGCAGTCACAACTATTTTGGTTGTCATCGTGACATACCAAGTTCACTTCGGGTAGAATAAAATTCATGGTACCTCACGGTCACAACCATTTTAGTTGTCACCATGACATACCAATCACAACTAGGCAAAATGCAACTTTGCATACCTCACGGTGGCAATCACTTAGTTGTCACCGTGATTTATGCAAAAGTTGCAAAACATAATCTTTGGAAATAACCTCTTTTCTCATACCATTCACAAAACTTACCATTCAACTATTTCATCCTAATACCATTATGCAAATCTACTTATTAACTAACATACTGCACAATTTCCATTCTAATTAACTCAATTCAAGATGCATAGAGTTAGGCACATTACATGTTCCACAACCCTAGTTATAGTTCATCTCTTATTCACATGCTATTAGAGTTCCTCAAGCAATCATATACCATCCAACATTTCATACCAATCACACAGCTAATATCCAAATGCCAACATTTCTTATTCAATGTAACAAAATCAACTAACACATAACCAAAGACAAGTAAGTTTCCTGAACCTCTTCTCCTATGCTCCTAAAGATCTCCTTTTGAGCTATGTTCTCCAATCTTAGCTTTCCCTTTGTCATGCTTTAATTTCTCAGTTGCACACATAGTCCAATTTCCAGAATTAGAACACAACATCAAATTCCATACCAATTCAAAATCAAAGAACAAATGGAGAAGATGAAGAGTAATTCAACTAAACCACTTACCTATCAATTACCACCTTTTAATACTTGTTCATCATAGCAAAATTAATTGGATCAAAATGGAGAATTCTAAAGGGAATCACACGGAAGAGATGAGTAGAAAAAGCAGAATTAAGAGATAGAAATGGCTGGAAAACACATGCAACAAATGGACTTTCTCTTTCTATAAACCCCTTATTTTGCGTGGAGAGCACTTGGTTTGCCACACCCAGTTTTCCTCCTAGTAGTTTGAGCTATGTGTATCTGTGCATGTGTGAGTGTTTTAGCATATTTTATGGGTATTTTGGGTTATATGCATGTTTTGTGGGCTTTATTAGAGTGTGGGTGCATATATGATTTTGGTGTGTGTGAGTATGTGTCTTACTAGTGTGTGCATGCTCATAGGGGAGTAGTGTGTGAATTAGTGAGGGTTGGTCTTATGTGTAGTGTCTTGCATGGGCGTAGGGTGTGAGTGATCAAGATCCACAAATCTTAGGGTAACATATGGCTAGGGTTTAGGAAGTAGGTATAAATAGAAGGAGAGAGAAAAAGGGGATAACCATTTGCTGCCTCTTTCCCATTTTCTTCCTCTTCTCTTTATCTCTTCTTTCTCTTTTCCTCTTCAAGTGTGCCCTAGCTTGGATCCAAGTGGTTTTGGTGGAAATTGATCATCTCTTAAGCTTTATTGGTAAGTTTTTAGTGGGTTTTCTCTTCTTCTTCATCTCTTCTCTTGATTTATTATATGTATTCTTAATCTAGGATTTTTGTTTTTGTTTGGCTCTTGGGTTTCCGGGTTTATATAATGGCCCGAAATATAGCCTGGTAATAATTGGCTTAATTAAGGTTGTGTGGGAATTTAATTATGAAGTTGAACTAAATTTAAATAAAAAATAAAGGACTTAATTGAATAACTAAAAGAAGTTAAGTGGCTTATTGGCAATTATGTATGATTAACACTAAGAGGAATTAATTAGTTTAATTGAATTCAGAATTTGGTTAAGTAAGGATTAATGGAGAAATAGGCTGAATTGAGGTTGGAGAAGTGTGTTAGTGGTTATTCCCTAGGCCAAGTGTTTGGACCTTGATGTAATCATTATATTTTCATTTATATACATATAATGGTTTTCTTCACATTAATATTATTGGCATGTTACATTATTGTAATGTTTATGAATAACAATGTTATTCATGTTGTCCCTAGATATTTATCACTAAAGGGCATAAAGATAAATTAAGACTAGTATAGATTTGCATTGATAATCGTGGGATGATTATATATGATGATATAAATCGAATCTATAGGTATTTGTTAGAGAATAAAGTACTGGATAGACCCACAGTAAGATCACTACATGGGATAGTGTCATAAGTGATCTTATAATAGATATGTTATTGAATCCTTTGACCTGAGGTTATCACGGTTTCCTACATAAGGAACATTATGTTTTGACGTAATCAAACATTATCTTTAATCGGATAATTATAAAGTTTATGATCGGACATAATGAGAATTATGTAGAGGAAAGTGAATAATCAAGATGGAATTTGTCCCTCTCTTTTGAGAGAGATATCTATTGGGCCCCTCGATAAGTAGGACTGTAAAATGCATGGCCGTGCTCGAATGAATTGATAGTGTAATCAATGTCAATTGAATTTATCAGTCTACTTAGTGATCGAGAAATTATATGTTTTAACAATATAAGTTTGACATGTACCATGACTTATGTTCAAATAAGATATCGTGTGACAAAAGGATAATAGCATATTGTATTGTCAGGTTAAAATCGGACTAACGATATTTATATTATTTGGGTAGTCATAATGTCTTGCTAGAGACCAATTATGACTTGTGGGCCTATTATGGTTATTGGGCCTACTGCCAACTTAATATAAACCTATTGGGTCACACACTAAGACCAAAAGATTAACAAAATGGATTTTATTAGGGTATTTCGGAATAATATAAATATAGGTATTTATATTTAATTTCAAAATTTTATATATATATATATATATATATATATATATATATATATATATATATATATACACATATAAATAAATCTCGTATTTTGAATATGAGATAATAATATGTATTAATATAATATTTCTTATTATTTTGAATAAGAAATAAATAAATAAATAAATAAATATATATATATATATATATATATAGAAATATCTCTTTATTTTGAATAAGAGATAATATCCTTATTTATCTCTTTAGGGTTTAAAATATATACAGATATATATCATTGATTATAGGTTAATATAGGATTAACCCTAATCACGTTTTTCCTAAGTGAGAAAGAAAAGAGTGGTCATTTTTCTTAGGAAAGAAAACCCAGCCGCCACTTGAAAAAACCCTAACCGCCATTTTCTTTGAGAAAGAAAACGTAGAAAATTCAGTCGCACGTGTAGGGAGCTAGCACCCCTGCGATTTTTGTTCGTTGGTTCGTCCATGTGGATACCGGTAGAGGGCGTTTGTCACACCCCACAAGTGGCTTATTTGGAAATTGGAAATTTCTAATTGGACATTTAAGGTTAATTGGGTAATATCCAAATGGAAAGGAGGATTAAATTGCAAGAATTTAATTTAAGTAATTAAAGATTGTAAGTTTAGTGAGGAAAAGGTAATTTATCAAGGGTTATTTGGTAAAAGAGGAATAAGTGATTTGTGTCTTTGTGCATGTGTGCCAGGTGGAGAACAGCGTGTGTGCACGTGGTGAGGGAAAAGAAAAGGCTGTGAAAATTAGTTAGTTTGAAGAAAGATTGAAAGTCCTCTCTTTTTGGTTTTCCCTCTCACGTAAACCTCATTGTGTTCTTTTTCTCCATCTGCTGTTCTTTTCCTTTTTGCATGTGTGTTTTCCTGTTGAGGAACTAGGGTTTGGTTTGGAAAAGAAGCTACAGAAGGTAAGTACTGTTAATTTTCGTGAGGTTCTTATTCTCATGTGGGTTTATAGAGAATCTGTTCTTGGGTTATTGAATGTGGTTTATTTGGTTGCAAGCCTCTGTGGATAAAAGAAAAGAGAAGGGAAGATTGTGGATTGAGAAGAATACAGTGGACGTTTTGAGCTTCAGTACAGGTTTGGGAGTGTGTCTGTCCCTTATTGTGTTTTGATCCTGTTTGCAGTTTTGATATGAACGTGGTTTCTGTGTGTTTGTATATCGAAATGCATGAAATATGTACTGGGTATATATATGATTCCTGTGAAAAAGAAGGACGTTAGATGTGTAAATGAGATGAATATGCATGGTTTTGAATGTGAAATTCTGGGTTGTCTTTCTCTCTGTTTATTACTGTGATTATATGATAATGTGAATAATGTGAGTAAAATTGCTGTAAATGTGCTCAGAAGACCTAAAGGTACGTGTTCGTATAATTATTGCATGAAAAATGGTTTTAGACAAAATGGGGATTTGAGTTTTGGTTGTACTCTGTTTTCACCATTTTTCTGGTTTTTACGTTTTCTGTAAATTCTGAGATTCTGAGTTGAGAAGAAGAAAGAGTGTGAGAAGAAGATCACGAGACGTGATGGAGCATCACGCCGTGACCCTCTTCCCTGAAGAAGGTCACGCGACGTGATGGGGCATCACGCCGTGATCCCCTTTTCTGAGAAGTTGTGAGAAGTTGGGAGAAAGAGAAGCAAACTGTGAGAGGAGGGTCACGTGACGTGATGGGGCATCACGCCGTGACCTCCCTCCCTTTTGGGAAGTCGCGACGTGATGAAGCATCACGCCTCGCGACCTCTCGCTGGTTTTCCTGCGTGTCACGGGATGAGACCTTGTGGTCTCCTTTCCTCTCCTCTTAGGCGTCACGAGACGTGACTGCTGGTCACACCGTGACTGCCTTGCTTCTTGCCTGGCTCTCGCGTGAAGCCTGTGTCACGAGACGTGATGAATGGTCACGGCGTGACCAGTCTTCCCTGCTGCCCTATTTTATTAAAGATGAAGTTTTAACTCCTGTTTTAAGGGTTTTTGCACTAAATGACAAAAGTTTGAGTTAAAAATTGTATTGTATTTTGGATAATTGCATAATATTGGATGTTGTATACATGATAAATGATTAATCTACATGATTTACATGTTTATAATTTATTTAACATGGACTATTTCTAGATGAATTATAAGTTCATATTACATTCTGTAATTAATATTTGAATATATGTATATGTCTCTGATTTTGATCAATGTACATGAATACATGAATTATTGAGTTATATTAGTTGAGCCTGAATGGTCATAGTAGTGGATAAGTAAGCGCTTACTTAGGTCAGAGTGTGTGTGCAGCTGCTATATGATAAAACGATATATGCGGATCCATTTGGATCCTTATTTCGACCATGTTTGGTCTATATGAAAATAAAGCGAGACTCCGGTCTCTATATGGAAATTACATGTTTGAGACTCATGTCTCTATATGCTTGGGATACTGTGTTCAATCAGTATTCAAATGACCGTATCCACTTCTAGAGAGTATTTCAGACTAATCAGGCTACATGTTTATATGTGATATATGTGTTGAGATGTTTATTGACAAGATTAAAGGTATATGTTGTATATGAAATATAGTATAACTTTGTGTTTATACACCTTGAGTGTATATGTATTTGCAATGGTGAGAAATATGTAGATTTTAATTATGTTTTTAATAGCTAATTACTTGTAATGTATGTTTATGGTTAGGATAAGATTATAGTATTGTTGTAAATATTGTATATGCATATTGTTAGTTTGTTTTGTTCCTCCCCACTAAGCGTTATCGCTTAGCACGGGCTCTTTTCCCGTGCAGGTGGCGAGTTTGGATTTGGAGTCAGATATCTGCGGGTCGGCCACTAGGAGTCTTTTGATGAAGTTATTTGAAGTCTTCCACTGTAAATTTTTGTATATGGCTTGTATATAGCAAAGTAAATCTTTTGTAAAGGAACAAATATTATTTTTGTATATGTATTCGATTACAAGCCTCATTTTGTAAAACAGTACGGATATATGTTATATGTAAAAAGGATTTACTATTACATGATTAAAAGTTTCTTTATTTAACATTTGGTTTTTGTTTATACATGTGAATATGGATTTGTTATATGTGTTTGTCCGCGTGGCACTCCGGCATCCTTCCAACGGGGATGGCGGGGTGTTACAGCTTGGTATCAGAGCCCAGGTTTGGTGGTTCTGGGTTATGTTGTAATTGTTTGAGTATAGAGTCGAGTCTATACATGAGAGTCAGTTTTGTATAGTGGCCTAATGCAGATGTCGTTTGTGTAAAGTATAGATGGAGTCCGACTCGCGTGAGAGCATAGACGAGGCAGTGGCCTATGTGAATTAATAAGAGTTCGAGGTGACACTCTGTATTCCTGTCAGCTATCTTCTTGAAATCGTGTGCACATAAGCATAGTGAAACATGGGGATGGGAAAAGTGCATTATAGTAGCTTACATTGCATTTTCGCATCATCTCGCATACATAAATCATTACATGATCATTTCATCCGCATCCCTCATTTGTATGTAAACAGCATCATTGTATGCACTTCACTGAGAGAAGCTGACAGGATATACATCGAGTACTTGATGATTAGAAGAGGTATATGGATTAGAGTGTAGTGTGTTAAGGAAAGTGTGAAGTGTACATGATTTGATAGTTATATGGTATAAGTGATAGCGATTCAGAGATTTGTTTATAGATTTATCTACAAGTGATTAGCGAGGAAATTTCGAGGACGAAATTTTCTTAAGGGGGAGAGAGTTGTCACACCCCACAAGTGGCTTATTTGGAAATTGGAAATTTCTAATTGGACATTTAAGGTTAATTGGGTAATATCCAAATGGAAAGGAGGATTAAATTGCAAGAATTTAATTTAAGTAATTAAAGATTGTAAGTTTAGTGAGGAAAAGGTAATTTATCAAGGGTTATTTGGTAAAAGAGGAATAAGTGATTTGTGTCTTTGTGCATGTGTGCCAGGTGGAGAACAGCGTGTGTGCACGTGGTGAGGGAAAAGAAAAGGCTGTGAAAATTAGTTAGTTTGAAGAAAGATTGAAAGTCCTCTCTTTTTGGTTTTCCCTCTCACGTAAACCTCATTGTGTTCTTTTTCTCCATCTGCTGTTCTTTTCCTTTTTGCATGTGTGTTTTCCTGTTGAGGAACTAGGGTTTGGTTTGGAAAAGAAGCTACAGAAGGTAAGTACTGTTAATTTTCGTGAGGTTCTTATTCTCATGTGGGTTTATAGAGAATCTGTTCTTGGGTTATTGAATGTGGTTTATTTGGTTGCAAGCCTCTGTGGATAAAAGAAAAGAGAAGGGAAGATTATGGATTGAGAAGAATACAGTGGACGTTTTGAGCTTCAGTACAGGTTTGGGAGTGTGTCTGTCCCTTATTGTGTTTTGATCCTGTTTGCAGTTTTGATATGAACGTGGTTTCTGTGTGTTTGTATATCGAAATGCATGAAATATGTACTGGGTATATATATGATTCCTGTGGAAAAGAAGGACGTTAGATGTGTAAATGAGATGAATATGCATGGTTTTGAATGTGAAATTCTGGGTTGTCTTTCTCTCGGTTTATTACTGTGATTATATGATAATGTGAATAATGTGAGTAAAATTGCTGTAAATGTGCTCAGAAGACCTAAAGGTACGTGTTCGTATAATTATTGCATGAAAAATGGTTTTAGACAAAATGGGGATTTGAGTTTTGGTTGTACTCTGTTTTCACCATTTTTCTGGTTTTTACGTTTTCTGTAAATTCTGAGATTCTGAGTTGAGAAGAAGAAAGAGTGTGAGAAGAAGATCACGAGACGTGATGGAGCATCACGCCGTGACCCTCTTCCCTGAAGAAGGTCACGCGACGTGATGGGGCATCACGCCGTGATCCCCTTTTCTGAGAAGTTGTGAGAAGTTGGGAGAAGGAGAAGCAAACTGTGAGAGGAGGGTCACGTGACGTGATGGGGCATCACGCCGTGACCTCCCTCCCTTTTGGGAAGTCGCGACGTGATGAAGCATCACGCCTCGCGACCTCTCGCTGGTTTTCCTGCGTGTCACGGGACGAGACCTTGTGGTCTCCTTTCCTCTCCTCTTAGGCGTCACGAGACGTGACTGCTGGTCACGCCGTGACTGCCTTGCTTCTTGCCTGGCTCTCGCGTGAAGCCTGTGTCACGAGACGTGATGAATGGTCACGGCGTGACCAGTCTTCCCTGCTGCCCTGTTTTATTAAAGATGAAGTTTTAACTCCTGTTTTAAGGGTTTTTGCACTAAATGACAAAAGTTTGAGTTAAAAATTGTATTGTATTTTGGATAATTGCATAATATTGGATGTTGTATACATGATAAATGATTAATCTACATGATTTACATGTTTATAATTTATTTAACATGGACTATTTCTAGATGAATTATAAGTTCATATTACATTCTGTAATTAATATTTGAATATATGTATATGTCTCTGATTTTGATCAATGTACATGAATACATGAATTATTGAGTTATATTAGTTGAGCCTGAATGGTCATAGTAGTGGATAAGTAAGCGCTTACTTAGGTCAGAGTGTGTGTGCAGCTGCTATATGATAAAACGATATATGCGGATCCATTTGGATCCTTGTTTCGACCATGTTTGGTCTATATGAAAATAAAGCGAGACTCCGGTCTCTATATGGAAATTACATGTTTGAGACTCATGTCTCTATATGCTTGGGATACTGTGTTCAATCAGTATTCAAATGACCGTATCCACTTCTAGAGAGTATTTCAGACTAATCAGGCTACATGTTTATATGTGATATATGTGTTGAGATGTTTATTGACAAGATTAAAGGTATATGTTGTATATGAAATATAGTATAACTTTGTGTTTATACACCTTGAGTGTATATGTATTTGCAATGGTGAGAAATATGTAGATTTTAATTATGTTTTTAATAGCTAATTACTTGTAATGTATGTTTATGGTTAGGATAAGATTATAGTATTGTTGTAAATATTGTATATGCATATTGTTAGTTTGTTTTGTTCCTCCCCACTAAGCGTTATCGCTTAGCACGGGCTCTTTTCCCGTGCAGGTGGCGAGTTTGGATTTGGAGTCAGATATCTGCGGGTCGGCCACTAGGAGTCTTTTGATGAAGTTATTTGAAGTCTTCCACTGTAAATTTTTGTATATGGCTTGTATATAGCAAAGTAAATCTTTTGTAAAGGAACAAATATTATTTTTTTATATGTATTCGATTACAAGCCTCATTTTGTAAAACAGTACGGATATATGTTATATGTAAAAAGGATTTACTATTACATGATTAAAAGTTTCTTTATTTAACATTTGGTTTTTGTTTATACATGTGAATATGGATTTGTTATATGTGTTTGTCCGCGTGGCACTCCGGCATCCTTCCAACGGGGATGGCGGGGTGTTACAGCGTTCGTGGTTGCAGCAGTGCCTATAGTCCGAGAAAAGGTGTTAATTTCGTTCTAAGGTCGGTAAATCTTAATCTCTTCCTTTTGAATCCATTGAAAATACATGGATCCTATTTTGGATTTCTGTTTTATTCCGCTGCATTTAATTTGAATTATTCCGATGAAACCCAACAGTGGTATCAGACCCACTTGTATATTCGATTGATTCAAATATTTTATGTATGTATGTGATACATATATGATTCTGTTGATCGATTTTTATGTTGATACATGGAAATTGATTTCGATTTTAATTGTTAAATACAAACCGATATTATGTGATATAAACGAAATCAATTTTGTAATGTTTAATCTGGCATATTAAAGGGCTACAAAATTAATTAATGTTAATATGATTAACGAACTAAATTAAGTGTTAATATGATTCTGTTAATATGATTAACTAATAGTATTAATATGTTTAATACGAAATTATTTATGATGGTATTCTGTGTCTACTAAATTGTTTAACGTGATTAAACGATGGCTGATATGATCAGTAGAATCATTTTTTCATCGATACAGAATAGGGTTTTTGGGCCTAAGGGGCAGCCGTGCTACCTTTTCGTAGCACCTTATATGTCGTTCATAATTATAACTCGATAATTTTAATATATCAATTTTATGAAAATAAGATATATTATGCATGATATGAAATAAACATGATTTATTTTATGTATGTATGATGTCTTTGCATGGTGCATAGCATGGCTAATTGAATCTCATGTGGATGAGTTTTATTTTATCTATTTTAAGGGTTTGTAATTTTTAAATAGGACCTGCGTGTCGTTAATTTTGTTGTAATCTTTATTTTATTCAATAGTTGTAATAGAATATCTTTGTTTTATTATTGTAATGAAGACGAAGAGCAACAATGGAGATCAATCCAAATCCATGGCGATGGAGGTGCAAGATGGAAGCTGTTGATCAAGTCCATGTAAAAACACCTAGGATTGACCTTTGAACTTCATATTGGCTTATGAGGATCAAAATAGATTTGGCCATGCTATGACACGGTTTTTATATATATTATGCATATTTTCTTTGTATATGATGCGATGAATGATTATATATGTGTATGAGATGGCATGTATGAATTGATGCATGATGTATATAAATAATTAGACATCATAAGTTAAAATTAAAATCCCTCACCATAATGTTAAGTCATATACCACCCATTATTAAAAACACTTGCCAAGAATAAGATCACCAAAATGTGGGTTCTGCTAAAGCGAAGTACATTAGGTTATCCTAGTAAGGCAAGATGGGTAATGGTGCTACTCATATGTTTAAAATGGTTAGACTTAATTAGGCTATCAAAACGGTTTTTGGCCTAAGGGCATAAGATGGGATTATAACATACCGGGACATATGATGTCAAAATCCCATAAATGATCTAAGAGTTATATAAGATATAATTGGTAAATGAGCTACCTACCTAAATAACTTAACTATAAGCATCATGCCAAAGCTAACTGAGAGTTAGGTGAAATATGGATCTTAGCCCACTAAATTATTATAATTATTGTAATTATTATTGAGGGTTATTATTTTAGTGGGAGTTTATAAGAAAATTTAAAATGAAATTGGTACTAATATTATTTATCTTGCATGTTTGTAGATTAATGGCATCAAATAATACTTCTACCATGTCACTGCGATCAGTCCTTGAAAAGGACAAACTTAAGGAAACTGGCACAAACTTCCTTGACTAGTTTAGAAACTTGAGAATTGTCCTCAAGCAAGAAAGGAAGCTGTATGTGCTGGATGAGCCTATTCCCAATGAGCCACCTTTTGATGCCACAAGGGCAGTCAAAGACAAATACAAGAAACATGTTGATGATTCTGTGGACGTTGGCTGCCTTATGTTAGCTACCATGGCTCCAGAGCTTCAGAAGCATCTGGAAAATATTGAGGCTTATGAGTTGAGTACTCATCTCAAGCAGACCTTCCAACAGTAGGCAAGGCAAGAAAGGTATGAGACTACCAAAGCTTTACAATCTTGCAAAATGGCTAAAGGTGCTTCAGTCAGCTCCCATGTTTTGAAAATGAAGGGCTATATTGATCACCTTGAGAGGCTTGGATTTCCCCTCAATTTAGAACTGGCAACGGATTTGATCCTTAATTCATTGCCTGATAGTAATGACCATTTGTCATGAACTACACCATGAATAATATGGAGAAATCTATAGCTGAGCTACATGTGTAACACCCCCGTTGCCCCCGGTGGAAGGATGCCGGGTGCGCTACCGACACTCACTCATGACACGGCAAAACATACATGCATAACAATACATATGTGCACTAAGCGGAAGCATTCACTAACAATAATAATAGAAAATCATGTATCATATATAATCAAAATATAGTTATATATAATATCCAAAAGATTACATCTTGAATCCTTTACAAAATAATACATACAAAAAGAATTACAGGAGGAGACAAAAATAAATAACTCTACTCCTATGTGGCCAGCCTGTAGATGTGCGACTCGAACTGGAAATCCAAAATCCTACCACCTACATGGGAAAAGAACCCGTGCTAAGCGATAACGCTTAGTGGGGAGGAACAAAAACAACAGAACACTATACAACAATATCATGCATTAGTACATAAATGTAAACATCCATCAAAAATACAGAATTCACTAAGTATCAGAGGACAGAGATATATAAGTCAAAAATCACTATGTGAAATCATAATTGATAAGAGAAAGCACTAAGCAATTACACTAATTAGAGTCACACGATATCATAACATTTAAAAAAATAGCCTGAGTTTCACTAGTGGAGAATACGGGAACACGACACCGCAGACTGAAGTGTCAAAAAAAAATACATTTTATACCTGAAGGTAGCACGGGAGACCGGAGTCTCAAAACATTTTATCACTACACGGAGAATGACTATCACGAAGGTCAGCCGAAAGACCCAAATGGGGCCAACACTGGCAGCTACACTCACTGACCCTTCTTAACCATGATTAATTATCCACTACCTTGACACTTCAGGCTCAAAACACTTATTTTAAACATTTAACACTAAATACTATCAAAAGCCACAAATCCAACACTAACCTGTCATTAATTGTTAACACAATTCAAAAACATCAATACACTAATATAAAAATATAAAACATAATTTACACAGTGCGAAAAGCCATGCGAAAGAGAAAGAAGAAGACTTCCTGGCAAAACAGGACAAAACAAGCAGGAGGAAGGCTCACTATCGCGATCGCGACAGTAGCCGAGGGAAAAAGGCCAGTCACGAGTCGCACACGCAGTGGTAACTCGTGACGAAGTTGTCTCACGTCCCACAAGAGAGGTCACGACTCGTGACGAAACTCCCTCCCAAGAGAGAGGGGTCACGAGTCGTGATCTCCCCTCACGACTCGTGACAAAGCTCCCTCGCCAGAGAAAGGGGTCACAAGTAGTGATCTCCCCTCACGACTCGTGATTGCCCACACAACCTTTAGCCATCTTCACGACTCGTGAAGATGCCTGGTGCCACTACCGAGTCGTGTTGCCTCCTCACGACTCAGATAAAACTCCAGCAAGCTGCACATGGAGGTGAACTACGCTATTCCATCGCGATCAAAACAAACGTCGTGCTCGCGACAGCATCGGGTTTTCCAAATCCAGCAAAAAATGCACAACTCACAGCAAAACCAAAATAAAACCCATTTAACCCTAAATCATTTAACATGCAATAACCTATAAATTCTTACCTCCAATTGTTCCAAATCATGCTCAAAACATAATTAACACACTAATCAAACACTCTGAACTTTTGAAATAAAACTACTAACAAACCCATAATTTCATCTCATAATCATATACTTTAATTCAAAATGGACATGCAAAGCATTTTAACTCTATCATCTCAATCACTAACTATGTCATCAATTAACATATGCATAACCATATTTACACAAATAATCCAAGAGAACAGGGCAATCCAAAACCAATTAAACTCATCCAAGAACAGAACTCCCAAACCTAACTAAGAGGCTTCAATCCAACTCCTTCACAAATCCAACTTTTTCCTTTCCTTTGTCCTTCCTTCTCTCCTTCATTTCTTGCACAAAAACCCAGCTAATACACTTAGTCAAACCATAAAATAACCCTTTTTAAAACCCAGAAAATAGAGAAGTAGATGAAGGAGAAACCCAAGACAAAGCTTAAGAAAATCCAAGCACTTACCTTCAAAACCCAGCTCAAATCAGAATTCCAACCTCAAAACCCTAGGTCTACGTTAGGCAACAAGCAAGAGAGAGCAAGAAGAAATGAAGAAGAGGAAGGAGAAGAAGAGGAAACGCGAGAGAGAAGAAAATTTGCTTTTCCTCCTTTCCTCTCTCCTTCCCTCACTTCACATTAATTACTCTCACCTACCCATGCCACATGGCACTATCCTAATGGACCAAATAACCCACTTTGACTTTCATGTCTTATGGCACCATACACAACACACACAATATAATCTCTTAGAATTACCTTCCATCCTTAGTACTATACACCACATGCACACCATATAATTCCTCCACTTAACATATTTAATTAATTCTTTTTTTGCAATTAAGTCCTTATTATCAAAATTTTCACATGCTCAAATTACTGAAATGCTTTTAATTTTTTGACTTAACACGTAATTTCTGACTAGGCCCTTTTTGGGTTGTTACAACGTGCCATGCTCAAAATAGCTGAGCAAAGCATCAATAAGAAGCCTAGCCATGTTCTGATGGTTAACAAAGGGAAAGGAATGAAAGTTAATGTCACATCCCAAATATGGCCTAGTAGAATTGCATGTGTAATTGGATTATAAGAGAGGGGTATTTTGGTAATTGACTAATAAGAGTAAAGTCCCGAACACTCTTTAGTCTTAGGCTTCATGAGGTTTGATGAACCTTTCTAATGTTTTACTGGGAAGGGAATTTCAAAATATCTCTTGTTGCTCAAAATAGACATATACACATTGTCTTAGGCTCGATGAGGATAGATGAACATTTCCAATGTTTTAGTGGGTGGTGACTCCAAAACACCTCTTGTTGCCCAACATAGATGCCCTTATAATCCTTACATGTCTTATGAACCTCTTTCTAACTCCCTGAAAGCGAGTTTTTAGGGCCTCCGGGGTTCGGCATGTGTCACACATCCCACTACAGCACCAGCACGGGCCTATGCCATAGCTAGTACTTTTCTGCTCTTTGATACTAAAATGTTTGCATTAATTGATCCTGGAATAACACACTCATATGTATGTTCTGAAAGGTTACGTGTTAAAATGTCTTCTGTTGATCATTTAGATTATGACATATGTGTGACTAGTCCTTTGGCGCATAGTGTTAATGTGAATAATGTGTATAAAAATTGTCCTTTAGTGATCTAAGGTTGTGAGTTTCCTATTGATTTGACCGAATTGCCATTTCATGAATTTGATTTAATTTTCGGAATGGATTGGTTAAGTAAACATTGAGCTATGGTTGACTACATTAAGAAGAAAGTGGTACTTAGAAGTTCAAGTCAGTCTAATGTGATTATGTGGGGTATTCATTCTAATACCATGGTTGATGTAATTTCTACTATGCAAGGCCAACATTGTTTAAGGAAATGATGCGAATCTTTCATAGCTCTTGTGTTGGATTAAAAATGGTGACAGGTTAGGTTGCAAGATTTACCAGTGGTAAAAGAATTTCCTAATGTGTTTCCATGAGAGTTGCCGGGTATACCACTCGAAAGAGAAGTGGATTTGTCTATTAAAATTTTAGGGGTATTGCACCTGTATCCAAGGAACCTTGTCGTATGGCTCTTACTAAGTTAAAAGAGTTGAAAATTCAACTCAGTTACAAGAATTACTAGACAAGGGTTTTATACGTCTTAGTGTGTCTCCTTGGGGTGCTTTAGTTTTGTTTGTTAAGAAGAAGGATGGTACCTTGAGAATGTGTATCGATTATAAACAACTTAACAAGGTAACAGTGAAGAATAAGTATCCACTACCTAGAATTGAAGACTTGTTTGATTAGTTGAAAGGGCCTGATGTGTTTTCGAATATTGATTTGCATTTTAGGTATAATCAGCTTCAGTTAAAAAGAGAAGACATTCGAAAGACTTCTTTTAGAACTCAATACGGTCATTATAAGTTTTTGGTAATGCCAACCTGGTAAGGCTAATGTGGTTGCAGATACTTTAAGTAGAAAGTCCATTTTGGCTTTGACATTGTAGCATGACCATGGAAATTTGCGATTGATTGGCCTTTAATAGCTCAGTTGAAAGCTAGACCTAATTTGAGATAATAAATAGTTAATGCTCAACAAAGTCATGCCAAGTTGCAACAGATAGTGCAAATAGTCAAGAGTGGTGACATGACTAACTATTCTGTGAGTGAAGATGGTATTCTTTATTATCAGGGTCGGTTATGTGTACCAGATGATAAATGGTTGAAGAGAAAGCTTTTGCATGAAGCCCATAACATAGTTTTCACTATGCATCCAGGTATTAACAAGATGTATTGAGATTTGAAGAAATTTTTTTGGTGGCCTGGTATGAAGAAATATGTGGTTGACTATGTATCTAAGTGTTTGACCTGTCTGCAGGTAAAGGCAGAACATCAAGTTCCTTCGGGTTCGCTCAATCCCACTCCAATTCCATAGTGGAAATGGGATAACATCATAATAGATTTTGTAACAGAACTTCCAGTGACATAGAAAAGACATGATTCCGTGTGGGTAATAGTTGATCGGTTTACTAAATTAGCTCATTTTATACCGGTTCAACTTGATTTCTCCATGGATCACTTGATAGAAATGTATATGAATGAAATTTTTTGACTTCATGGCATTCCTTTGTCTATTGTTTCTGATCGAGATCTAAGATTCACTTCAAAATTTTGGAAAGAATTGTAGTTTGCCCTTGGTACTCATCTTAATCTCAATACAACTTTTCACCCTCAGACATATGGGTAGTCAGAAAGAGTAATTCAAGTGTTAGAAGATTTGCTTCGAGGTTGTGTCTTAAATTTTCTTGGGAGTTGGGATAGGTACATCTCATTAATGGAGTTTGCATATAATAACAGTTATCAGATGAGTATTGGCATGGCACCGTATGAAGCTCTCGATAGTAAAAAGTGTCTCACTCCTATTTATTGGACAGAATTGAGCGAGCACAAGGTAATTGGTCCGGATTTAGTAAACATACTAAAGAAAAAGTACAAGTGATTTAGCAAAGGTTAAAAATTGCAATTGATCGACAGAAGTCCTATGGAGACTTAAAAAGAAAAGATATAGAATATGAAGTGGGCGACAAAGTTTTCTTAAAGGCATCACTATGGAGAAAAGTGCTTCGATTTGGGAAGAAAGGGAAACTGAGTCCGAGATTTATTGGACCATATGAAGTACTTGAGAGAATTGGTCCAGTAGCTTATCGGTTAGCTTTGCCACTAGCTTTGGCTAAACTATATGATGTATTCCATATGTCCATGCTTCGAAGGTACCATTCAGATGAATCTCACATCATACTAGTGCAAGATGTACTAGTACAACAACATTTTTCCCATGATGAGAAACCTAAAGCAATGTTGGGTTGGGAAGTAAAGCAACTTCAAAACAAGCAAATTCCATTAGTGAAAGTGCTTTGGCAACATCACGGTATTGAGAAATCAACCTGGGAACCTGAATCAGTTATGACAGCTCAGTATCCTCAACAATTCCGTTCAGGCATGAATTTCAAGGATGAAATTCTTTAAGGAGGGAAGAGTTATAATGCCTCAACTTGTACTCTAGTCATATTATGTACTCTTAGGGTACAGGAGTGGTCAAAGTTGTGAAATTGGTCAAGTAATTGTGTTTGGAACTTAATTGGATTAAATTGGAAGTTTGAGTGTACCTAATTGAATAAATTAAATTAGTTAAGTGACTAAAAGGGAATTTTGCATGAATAAAGTAAATGAATGAATAATTAATGGAAGAAGCATTAATTAAGTTAAATTGAGATTAATTAAGGTAAAGTGGATGATAGGTGTCTTGATTTGGTGTGGCCATGTGTGCATTACCATCCATATATAAATGCTAAGAGGTTGAATTTGTCTCTTCCTCACCTCACCTTGGCCAGCCATTCCAAATCCAATTTTGCATTTTGTCACTTCATATTTACTCTATTTCTAACTTACCAAGTCAGCCATTCACTTTAGCTTAAGTAATTTCAAGATTTATGGTAGAATTGTTAAGCTTCGCTAGTAAAAGGTAAGGTATTGATTTAATTCTCTTTATCTTTTACTTTTGAATTTCATTTTGGAATTGGTTGTAGAGGAGAAGGCTACTACTTCAAAGGGGAAAGAAAAGATTATTGAGCAAAGTGCAAAGCGAATCTAATGGAGCAAAGGAAAATTAGGTTTGGGATTTGTTGTGTCTATTTTTGTGCTATTGAATATTTATTGACAAATTAAATATTTTGAGATGTTTATGTATGTATTATGTGGACTTGGGTTGAATTTAGTCGATTGATTATGTCAAATTAATTGTTTTTAGGTCAATTGATTTTTAAAGTGCAGTTCTGTTCAAAGGGACAAATTGGTCATTGATGACTCTTTCGAGCATATGTTAAGTTTTAGAACTCCAAATTGTATGATTCCAATTGGTCTAGAACTGTAACTTCTTTGGTTAAAAATGTTGTAGAAATAGCTATAATTTATTTTGAACTCTAAGGACCTCAAAATTTCTCATTTTAGTAGCTAAATGTTCTAGCCTGGCATTTGGAGCAGTGTACAAAAATTTGGGCATATCTCCCTAGTTGTAGCTCCAATTGACTTGAAATTTAAACCATTACAAATCTAACTTCCTGAGGTATGAAAAATTTGGCCATATCTCCCTGGTTTTAGCTCCAATTGATTTGAAATTTAAACCATTACAAATCTAACTTCCCGAGGTATAATTTTTCAGAAGACCATTTTGATTGAAATTGGCGTTTCCAATGTGATTTAGGAGGTTTAATTTGGAGTAGCAATCTGTTTTTGGTAGAATAGAGTTGTTGTAGGGTAAGAATTGAGTTGTCCCATCACTTATGGGCCTTTTCGGTGAGAGACGGGCACACCTACTAAGGGACTCCCATCCCTTAGGTGTAAATACCTCAAGAATACATAGGGTTGAGTGGTTGGCCATTCCTTAGCCACTAAGTTTGAGGGACGGCAGTCCCTCATCCATAAGTGGCCGTCCCTCATTTTAAAATCTAATATAATTTGTTAAATGCTTTTGTCCCTCATTTTAAAATCTACCAATCTTTGTTTAGTGCTTTGCTGACCTCATCCAACTATCATGCAATGCAAAACATGAAATCTAATGTTGATTATTTGGATTATTAAATGGATTATATATATGCATGGAATTATTTTCTAAAATAAATTATGCAAACGCTATTACATTATGATTTAACTGGATTTGTGGCGCCCCAATGCCCCTCGGGAGGAACATCATTCATGCAAACATCTGAAGTGGAAGCTTACAAGAATAGAACATAAGCGGAAGCATTCGGGAACAACATAGATACTAGCATTACTGAACTTATGAAGTATACATATACAGAATCATTCCTTTAACAAGTATCAAAATTACATGCCTTTCAAAACATTTACAAAACGTACAGAGCAAAAATGAGACTATATAAACATATCCCTATACTAGTACAAAAAGAAGACTTTAACTCCTAGTGGCCAGTAGATGCACGGCTCCAAAACCGAACCAACCCTGCAAACCTACACGAAAAGAAACATCCGTGCTAAGTGATAACGCTTAGTGGGGATGAACAGAAGCAAAAGACTGCACAAGCAAGCATAACAATTATATAAACAACATATCAAGACGTAATCGCAATATCAATACAAAGTATAACATGTATACTTCAATCCTTATCAAACCTAGCATGCTCAAAGCACTATAACATTCTTATTTACATATCACGTAACTGAATCTTACTATATCATATCCACTTGACAAACATAACCGAGCCAAAAGCATTAATATGAAATGCTCAAAACCATCATTCAATCACTAAAGCATAACCTTAAATATTATAAATCCAAACGGAAAGCAAAGAGCCTGAACTTTCATAAATCGTGGATGCGGGTACTGAAGATACTGGTAAAAACTTAGTATCTAGATATACTGAAGACATAAGTCTCAAAACATTCAAATACCTGAAGGTAACAAAAGAGACTAAAGTCTCTAGACAAAAGACCATAACGGTCTACAAAGCAGCTGCGCAAAACCCTTTTATAAGCATTCTTATCTATCCACTAACTTGACAGATCAGGTTTGACACATAAAAACATACGTATACTTAATCATTACACAATCATGTCTTACAACTCAAGTATTCGTTCATGGGTTGAAACATTCATAAAATAATAATAATGATAGATACCATTCTCATATTTCAATTTTTTCCATGCATAAGAACGTTTGACTAATTCATATACCAAGTCACATCTATGCACAACACAAGTGAGAAGCCATGCACTTAGGAAATTTCGCAAAAACGTTTGAGGCAAAGAGTGTTGAGGGAAAGGAGGCTGTCACGAGTCGTGCTCAAAGTCACGACTCATGATAGTGGCTTACTGTCATGACTCGTGACAGTTGTCATGACTCGTGATGAAGTCCACCATGCCGAGTCGTGATGATTGTCACGACTCGAAATGAATCATTCACGCCGAGAAGAAAAACCCCAACAAAATAGAAAGTAAACATGGGTATCTCACGGTCACAATCACTTTGGTTGTCACTGTAACATACCACACTCTTTCCAAGCAGAAAACAACACGGTCATAACCTTTTTGGTTGTAACTGTGACATACCACACACTTCTCAGACATAAGCATTTCTTGCATACCTCACGGTCACAACCACTCACCGTGATCTATGCAAGAATGCCCAAAACAAAATTGTATCAACTGCTCCACAACTCAATTCAAAAGCCAAAATTGACCAATATACTTTCAAATCATGCACATGCATATATCAAAGACTTGCCAAACAATATGCCAAAAACATTTCAAGGCTCTAACTCAATACTTAACGTATAATTGTATACCAATTTCAAGCAAGAACATGAATAACTAATCATGAACACATGCCTCTCAAAATCACAACTAATCATGCTCAATAATCATACTCTAAACAGGTCTAAGATTACCAATCTTCAACTATTAACTCATGCATATAGACAATTCTAACTCATATCACAACATGCATCAATTATACATAATCAATTACACATGCACAACTATAGAGCACACGATCCCAACCTCTTGAAGCCGAAAACACCCAATCTCAAGTCTTGTCCTTGCCCTTTTCAATCCTTCTTCGATCCTCAGCTTCTTGCAATACCCAATCAAAACACAAACCCTTAATCTAAATTCTCAAACAACAAACCACAAAGAAAAGAGTAGAAGAAGCAGAAACTCAAATCCAGATACTCTTACCTCTCAACTTTAATCCTTGATTATACTCTTCAATTAATCCAATTAAGAACTAAAAATTAAACCACAAGCCAAACAATCAAACAAAGAAGAAATGAAGGGCAGAAAACATGAAGAAGGGGAAAAAAGACAGAAAGAAACTGCATGCAATTCAACTTGGGCACAGATTTTCCCACTAACTAGCCTTTTATTACATGTCTCCTCCAGGTGGCAAAACCACAACAAGCCACTTGCCACTCATGCATCAATGTCCCACCCACATGCATATTTCCTCCCAAGTCCAAGGCAAAACTCACTTAAATCCCTCAAGACCTTTTCTTCTTTCCTTCAACTTATAATTCCATTCAATTAAGTCCTCAATCAAACATATATCCAAATTACATAGCAATAAACCCATTACATCCTACTAGGGTGCAATTCGGGATATTACAGGATTAAATAATTATTTTGCCTACAAAAGTCGGGTCGTGGATAGTTAGGCATGCCTAAAGGGTCTATAGCTGCAGCCTTTATGTTTGGACTACATTTTGGTCCCTATGTGTCTTGATCTTATTATGATCCCTATGAGTTTTGATTCTGAATGTGGATCCCTATGTGACAACCCAAAAAGGGCCTAGTCCGAATCTGCGTGGTAAGTCAAAATATTTAGAGTATTTCAGTAATGTTAGCAAGAGAAAATTTGGATAATAAGGACTTTAGTGCAAAGAAATTAATTAAGTATGTTAAGAGGAGAAATTATATAGTGTGCATGTGGTGTATGGAAGTAGGATAATTGTTGGGATTAATCTAGTGTGGTTTGTGTGTATGGTGCCATGTATGTAAAGTAATTTATTAGAAGTGATTTAGTGGAATATGGGTTTGGTAACAAGGATGTGGATATTTATATAGGAGATGATTGTGTGTGTATTGTGTTTGGTGCATAGAAGGAATAAGTCAAGATTGGTTGTGGGAACCAATAGGAGCATGCCAAGTGGAATTGTTTGGTGAGCATTTAATGCAAAAGCAAGAGAGAGGGAAGGGAGGGCTGAAAAGGAGAAGCTTCTCGCCCCTTTCCCATTCCCCTCTTCCCTTTCTCTCTCATTTTTTTGAATGCTTTGCATCTTTGCATGAGTGGGGTCTTCAAGTTTGAGAGGGATTTCAGAAGATTTGAGCTGGTTTTCGTAAGGTAAGTGGTCGGGTTTGAGTTGGGTTTCTTCATCTCCTTCTTGTTGGTTAAATTTCTGGTTTTGAAGAGTAATTGTGTGGCTTGACTAAAAGTGCGTTTTGATTGGGTTTGTGCAAGAAGCATAGGATCATAGGAAGAGTAAAGGGAAAGAGAAAGTGGGATCGTGAGGGGCCCGGTTTGAAGCTACAATTCCAGGTTTGGGAGCCTTGTTTGTGGTTTAAGTTTGAGTTTGTTTATCCCTATTTTCTCTTTGGATCAGATGTGTATTGTGGTTGCATATTATTAGAGATTTTAAATGCTAATTTCTTATGTGATTGCATGTATCTGATTAATTAGAGTGCTGGTTTAGCATGATTTAATTGTAGTGATTTGTATGTTGTTGTAGTGAAGTAGTTGTGTTAGGGTAAAGTGTGCTCCTTGTGTTCTTGAGAATTAATTGTGATTTCTTAATCAAATTAAGTGTATATTGGATCTAAGTATGATTTGTATGCATGGGAGCAACAAGGTAAGTGTTTATGCATGATTGAATGAGTGTTTTGGAGGTTGAGTGAGTACGAGAGCAGGAAGATGCAGATTTTAGGCAAATCTGGGTTCTGTTGCTATCGCGATGTTGTGACGAGCGCGACAGAGTGCGAATTGGTTCCTTGTTCCTAGAGAGCCCTCTGTCACGAGCGCGACAGAGTGCTTGGTGGCCAAATCATCAATGCGAGCATGCTACTGAGCGTGCCCGCGAGCAGGAAGTAGCTGGTCTCTGTCGCGGGCATGACAGAGCTCGGTTTTGTGTGAGTCGGCCGAGCGTGCTTCATCGCAAGCGCGCCTCCTAGCACGATCCCGCGATGAGGTACCCTGTGTTCTGTCGCGAGCGTGACACCTGTCACGGTCACGACAGAAGCCCTTCCTACCTGCCCTATTTTCTTAATGTGATTCTTTTGTCCCACATTGCATGGTCTCTCACTATTGCATGGTACATGATTGAGTTTATGTCTTGTTGACATTATGATACTAGTGTCGTTATAGTGAATTAATATGATGTTGGAGTTTTGATTCGAGACTTGTGTAGTAAGTGTTGTGATTGGTAGTGAGTTGTCGAGCCTGAAGTGTCAAGGTAGTGGATAATTAAGCATGCTTAAGAAGGGTTGGTGAGTGCAGCTGCCCGTGTCTGCCCCGTTTGGGCGAAGCGGTCGACCTCCAAGATGGTCATTTTCCATGTAGTGATAAAATGTTTTGAGACTCCAGTCTCCCGCGTTACCTTCGGGTATTGAAATTCTTTTTGAGGCTTCGGTCTCCCGTGCCGTGTTCCCGTATCCTCCACCATTGAAATTCAGGCTATTGTGTGAAGTGTCTGGTATGGGTTTAGTGAAGTGTTTTGATTATTGCGTGATCTTGATTATGGTAATTGCTTCATGCTTTCTATTTTCAATTCTGATTTCATATAGTGATTATTAATGCATATAAATACTTCTGTACTTTGGTACTTAATGAATTCTGTATGTTGATGCAAGATTTTACTACATAGTGTTTTGTTGTGTCACACCCCGTTTGCCCCCTAGTAGAATGAGCCATATATGTGAGTATGTATTTGTATGTGTTTGGCATATCATGGGGATATTTTGGTAAATATTGCATGTTTTGTGGTTTTATTCCGGTGTAGGAGTGCATATAGAGATGAGGTGTGCACAAGTGGAGTTGTGATTATATACATGTGAGCATATCATAGTGTGTGTGTTAAATGAGAGAGCATTGTGTGTGTTGCTCATACATGTGTAGGGTGCATTATTAGAGTGTTTCATTGTGTGTGTGTGACATGTACATCTAGTGTGTGAGTGATTAATGCCCTCCACTAAGATGTTGACAAGTGTAAAGGGGAGAAAAGAAAGGAAAGAGAAAGAGGAAAAAGGGAAAATTCAGATTTTCTAACCCATTTTCCCGTTCCCATTCTCCTTCCCTCTTCTTCTTCCTCTTTACTCTTCTCTAAGTAATTTGCTTGGATTCAAGTTGGTGTTGTGGGGATTAATTACTCCTTGTGTTTGATTGGTAAGCTTTATGCTTTTGGTTTTACTTTTGTTCAAGTTCTTCTTCTTCCTTGCATTTTTTTTTCTGGTTTTGAGTTTGAAGTTAGGGTTTTGAGTTTGTGTATTTTTATGGTTTGTTGCTTAGTTGAGCCTCTAAGAGATCCTAAAGGCAAGGAAGTTGCTGGATCTAGTGGAACCAAGTGATAGAGCTTCTAATTTTTAGGTTTGGGAATTTGTGTTTTATGTATTGTTGGTATGATATTATTTGATTGGAAATCTGGAAATTTTGATGTTCTTGATGCTTTTATTAGTTTTTGTGTTATGGGTTTTGGTTTTCTTTGTCTATTAAACCTTGATTGTGAATTTTGGAATCATTTATGAGATTGATGGATATGTGATGTGAATAGTGATGCTATTGATTGTGTAAATTGACGTAGTTCCTTGAATTCATGAGTACAATTCGTTTGTGGCATGACTTTGATGATGGATTTCGGTTGCATTTAAAGTTTTAGTCATTATATCATGGTTTGAGTGAAAAATTTTAGTGTTGGGTTGAAAAATCTGGAGTTTTGGCTCGACAGTGTGGAATCTGGGCATGGGTCACGGTGACAACCAATTTGGTTGTGACCGTGAGGTGCCCAGATTTTGCTTCTGTTCTGGGTTTTGGGTACGTCACGGTGACAACCATTTTGGTTGTGACCGTGAGGTACCCAAAATTTTGCTTCTGTTTGGCTTCTTTGGTACGTCACAGTGACAACCATTTTGGTTGTGACCGTGAGGTACCCAGAACTTCGCTTCTGTTTTGGGTTGGGGACATGTCACGATGACAACCATTTTGGTTGTGACCGTGAGATGTCCAGCTTTTGGGTTCTGTTGATTTTCTTGGTACGTCACAGTAACAACCAGTTTGGTTGTGACCGTGAGGTACCCCTTATTAGCATTCTACCGAGAGCTTTGGTATGTCACGGTGACAACCAATTTGGTTGTGACCGTGACCTACCCTGTTTTTGCTATAAAATTTTGTTTTCTTCCCACGTTTTAGAAATGTTACACTATTGATTTTAGCATTAAATATCACTTATTTTGAGCCATAATTCTGCATGTACTGTTCTATTTAAAGTATATGAATTCTTTATTTGTGATAATTAAAATGTGGGCGTTAGTTGTATGATTTTAGCCTGCAAGAGTCAGTCTAGTGGATAGTTAGGCATGCCTAATAGAGTCTCTTAACTGCAGCCTTTTGTTCAGTTTGGACCCCGATCAGGTCCCCGCTTGGTTCCTCGCGAACCCCTTTGTGTTCGGATCTTGTTTAAGATCCCCTTTGAAAATGTTTTGTGGAAATTAAAAGTAAAAATTGGTTTCTCGATTCGTACCCGTAAGGTACTATTTGTAATCGGCTCGTACCCGTAAAGTACTGTTTGTTCACTCGTTATCCACTACTTTGAGTCAGCAGGTACTCTGTCTTTTTGAATTGCTTTGTTAAGTATGAGATTGTATTATCCGAATATGCTTATTTATGAGATGTTATGAAGGCAGTAGTATTTTATCAAAGGTATGACTTTATATGTTTACATGTTCATATGTTCATACTCTTGTTTAATGCGTATTTTTGAGTATGCCATCTGTATGTGTTTGTCTTGAAGACCGTTGTGAATGGTTGTCCTTATGCTATATGCGTGTTTCCCCACTAAGCGTTTATCGCTTAGCACGGTGTGTTTACCCGTGCAGGTGCGGAAGGAGTTTGCTAGGGAGGTCGCAGCCATCGGAGTCAACACAGCTGGGTCTGTAGTGTAGGGCCGAATTTTTGTATCTCGATAATTATATTTTGTAATAGAACTCTCTTACTTCAGTTTTGTAATAGCTTCCACATACGTATATGTATAATTTTGGTTATTTAATTATCCTTTGTATCTTTGGGTTGATCAAACAGTAATGTAATGATTTCTGTTATATTAATGCATGATCATCTTATTTCATGATTGGTTCCGCAAAGTTTTAATTTACCCTGTATTTTGGTATGTATGTTTATGTATAGATGTATGTATATTTTGTATCTGTGTGGTGGCACCTCTACTCATACGGCATCTCACTCCTTATCGGATGTGATCGCCTAAGTACGGGTAAGGGGTGTTACATGTTGTGTTTTGTTCCTCCCCACTAAGCGTTATCGCTTAGCACGGGTTCTTGTCCCGTGCAGGTGACAGGTTTTTGGGAGTTTGCTCGTGTCGCACATCTGCAGGTCGACCACGTAGGAGTAGAGTTGTTTTTGTTATCTCCTCCTATATTTCTTTTTGTAAAGGATTTAAGATGTAATATTTTTTTGGATTTTGTATATAAAGGAATTTTAATTATATGATATATGGTTTTCTGTTATTATTGTTAGTGAATGCTTCCGCTTAGCGCATGTTTATGATGCTATTGCCTGCTTCCACTTAGTGTATGTATGAATGTTTTTTTAGTATGCGAGTGAGCGTCGGGCAGTGCGCCCGCCGTCGTCCTTCCAACGGGGGCAGCGGTGGGGGTGATACACCCTATGCGTATTTGAACTGTACTTTCGGGCACCTATGTGTTTCAACCTGTTTATCCACTACTGTAACACCCGTATGTGGCCCTCCACACAGTAATATAGTCGGAGCATGACGACAAGTAAAGGATGCTACCAGACAAAAAACTACAGAAACAATATCAAAAACTGAGTTATAAATTTTTATTTTTTATACACAATACTTTCACATGCCAATTTGTATAATACTTTTACTATACACATATTATATACAAATCCTTTACTAATGAAGCCTTAGTTCATAACATTACAATTAATAATTAAAATTTTATTAAGATACTCCTACAGACTCGTTGGCCTTGACTGCTGCGGAATGTCCCTAGCGACTCTTCTATCTTCAAACCTATGTGGATGAAACACCCGTGCTAATAAGCTTAAAGTTTAGTGGGGAATACATAAACATAATATAAACGACCAATCACAGTAGTCGTAAACGTAACATTCATTTAATGCGCACTTATAGCTATTTTATAACCTTACTTCATTCAATAAGATAGGCATTTCCACATTCATAACATATAATGGATATTTGCACATACAATCATTTACTCATTAAGTTATTATATATTTACCCAATTATTTTATGAGCCACACCTTTTTAAAATATTTAACATATTCTATAACCTTTTTTCAATCGGCACTTATTATTTATCATTAATTTTACATATATGATAGTTTAACTTCATATTTACATACTTATCCATTAGGTGCAAAATTACCATTATGCCTACAAATCTTTTTATTAATTACAATTATGTCCTTTTTCACACAAATAACATTTTTAAATCACAATTCAACCAATTAAAGCACATATTTACCATTAACTAACAATATAACCACTTGATTACATTAAATGCCATGTAATAAACACATTTAATACACAAATACATTTAAATACAATTAATATAAAAAAATCCAAATATTAACTATATAATCATTCATTACAATCACGTATGCCAATTAAAACATTTCTGTAACTTTAATCATTTTAAGCTCATTTTATTATTTTTCTTTGCCATTTTGCCCCTGTATAAAACTGGCAGATATTTATGACCAGGATAAATGAGATGTGAACACCTAAAGGCTCGAATAACCTAAAGGACCCTGAAAGATCACTTTAGTCATTAATAGATACCAGTGGAAATCCCGATGAACTACCCCTGTCTTTAAATACTTTCCAAAACATTTTGACTTTTAAATACAATGAGGTCGGACGGTCATTGGTCTACCATAAGTGAGATACCATGCTCACACCCACGGTCTTATGTCCCTATGGCTAGCCAACATATCCTGTACTAGATTTTACTACCAGATTACTGCATAGGGCATAATTATTCCATTTTTAATATATTTAAGTAATCATACATATATTTCATGGAATTTTATCATATTATTCCCTTACTTTTCATTCTTATGCCATGTCATGTCATTAATTCATCATGTCATCATGATATACATGGATGCACACATGTATACCATTCGGGCAACATGTCAATAATTCACCATAAATTCTTTTTATATCATTTGTCATCCATTTAGCATAATTACATGTTGACTAACATAGCCATACCATTAATTCACATCAAAACACAGCAAAAATCAGGTCTTTCACATTTTAACACTCATCATGCATAATCTAGCAGTTATACCATGTTAATAACATATAACATTCATTTTTCATATAATCTTTGAATATAAAATCTTAAAGTGTTTGCATTATAATCTTTCTTACATGTTTATATCTTATTTTTAAGTGTTATAGATGTCTTTTTAACTTATCCATGCCATGAGAATGCATTAGAACACTTTAGCATAAAAAATAATGCATAAATCATCAAGGTGGGCAGAATTGAGGCTGTCACGAGTCGGCAAGGCGGTGCTGAGTCGTGACAGAGGGCAAAGGTGCCGAGTTGGCACACTGGTGCCGACTCACAGACATTTTGCAAATTGCATCTCGATTTTGAGCTAGTTAAGGACATTTTTATCAAAAATAGTATGTCTTATCTACCTAGTGGTAAAATGTCAGATGATTTGAAGCTATATCCTAGTAATTATTGCCTTAGTATTACAGACTGTTCCAGAGCAACTTTCAGGTACTGAATTGTATTCTAACCTTAAAAATTTATTGAGAACAATAGGGACACAATTAGACCACACTCTCTTCAGAAAATTTATTCTCCTAGATGTATATTTTCATTATAATTTTGATTCACCACATTTGGACAACTCTAACTCCTGAAATGGCCTTAAAAGTATAAACTGCTCCCTTTTTAATAATTTGGAAAATTGGAAACCTAGTTTTAGGATTTTGATTGAGAAAATCGGGATGAATGATCCCATTTTATGAAAATTTAGTTTTCCTTTTGAAGGTGAGGTTTTATTGGTTAAAATAGGACATTGGTCCATTTTATTAATAAAAATCCCAAATTATTAATTATCTAAATACGTGTTTTTCTATAATGCGGAGGATTAAAATACATTTTTGCATAAAAAATAAAAAAACCACAATAAAAGGAAAAAAATAAAATAATTAACATGCAAACCCTAAATTTGGATGGTCTTTAATTCTCCGATCCTCCAACCCGTGCACGAATATATCTCGCCGAGGCAAATAAGTTTTAAGACAACAAAACAACAAAAAATGACATTAGAAATATTAGTAATAATTCTTAAAATTAACCAAATAAATATAAAGCTAGAGAACATGCAAAAATAAGTAACAAATGTGTATGAGATAAAATAGGTTAAAGTTGACATGTCAATTTAATATGCAAACAATTTACATGCGAGATAGATTAAAAACACTATAAGAAATTACACCTTTTATGACGCAAAAAATTGTCATGAAAAATTCATTTTTCGTCGCTGAAAAGATAAGGTGACGAATTTTTATCGTCACAGAGAACGTAACGGTAGGCACGTAACATAAAAGTTTACGTGACAATTTAGTTATTTGTCACCGTAAGTATATTTTTTGTGACGAAAATAATTATTATCATCTTTATTTCTTACTTTTCATGACAAAAATTATGTCACAAATAAAATTATATTTCGTCACATTATCTTGTTTATCGTCACAAAAGATTGACATTTTTTATGACAAATTTAAAATTCGTCACGAAATTAAATATTTTTAATGATGAAACTCTGCTTTTAGTTAAAACCATTAAGTAATGGTTATGTAATTATCGTCACAAATAAATATAATTTTCGTCATAAAATATTTAATGTCATCATTAAATTTAATACTTTAAGTGATAAAAAATAATTTCGTCATTAAATTAATGTATATTAATGATGAATATAAATCGTCATATTATTTTACAAATTAGTGATAAAAATACGGACAAAAATAATTGTCACAAAAAATAGTTTTAGTGACAATTTTTTATTACAATATTAATATCGTAATTGTAAACATTATATCGTCATTTATGAACTAACAAATTAACAAATTATGACAAAAATAACTTGTCATATATGCATTGTATTAAAAATGACATATTTTAAATTTAATGTTATACAATCAATTAAATTTCTTAAGAAAATCTAATATAATGTATTTATTCAAATAAAAGGTTAAATAAAAACATACTACCTAATGCAAAAAATTAAATTTGCATCCTAATCCAGAAATAAAATCTGTTGAAACTTCAAAATTTGCATCCTGTTCCTAAAAAAAAACCATATATTAGATAAAAAAAAAAAAAAACTCAATCATGTAACACTCTTAATCTATACACACACTACGGTTCCAATGATATTGCACGATTACTTGATTATCTTAAACTACTCTTAAGATTGTTGCAAAATCCAGGTAATTATTTTTTTTATCCTTTCACTATACCCATCTACCCTATATATAGCTTTTTAGTTTTACTATTCATTCAATCAAAATACAAATATGTCACTTAATTCTACCAAAATTTCGGCAGAGTTTCCTCTGTAATATTGCCTATCCCCCTGTAAACAATAAAATCTTTACATTTCAAAGGAATTTTATAAATTTATAAGATCAAAAAAAGGAGAAAAACCTTATAATGTAAAGTTGACACTGATGTAGACCTTCAAAAATATAGTTGATTCTTGTGTATCCTAAAAAAAAAAGAGAAAAATATATTATTATTATTATAAATATATTGATATATTATAAGTATAAATATATTAATATAATATTAATAATATAAATAATAATAATAATATGCTCAAAATAAATAAATTTAACAAATTAACATGACATATAAAATATATTTACAATGTAAATAAATGGAAATAGGAAAAAAGATCATAATGCCATATATGTTAAAATGTATGCAAAAGGCTAATAGTGTGATATGGAAATAGAGATTTAGCATATAAATTCAAATTATATATCTATATATCGGCTTATTCATGAACCTGGTGACAATTTGGTTCAAGATCCTACTTGAGCTAAGGTTTAGCTAGCTCAGGTTTGGCTTGTTCATCAATTGGGATTGAAAAATGACCTTGAGATCAACCTGTTAACCTTAGCAAATTAATTTGAGCAAGTTTTTATCAAACTGAACTCTGCTCACCTCATGAGCTGCTCACCTCATTATGACCCTAATTGGCGTATGATGTCTAATATCTACTGTTTCCTTAAACTAATTGTGAATCATCTTTTGCTGTATGGCTAGAAATAAATGTTAGAAAAAGGCATGGAACTACTGCTGAGCTAAGGACTACAGCTACTTGAGTATGAGATCTGAAAATTTTGCTATTGTTGATAGGACTTTATAGATGCTAATAATATTGCATATATAGCTACTATAATGCTATTGTTGTTAAGGAAATCATGCTTGAAGCTCACCAATTCATGACACTTGAAATTACTAAATGCAAAATAACATAGTATGGAATCCAAAATCAGTAAAGTGATACTTAAGCAAATGTTGGGTAGTTAACCAAATATGCTTCAATACTACAAACTTTGATGGCCAACTAACCAAATATGTATCAGCACTGCAAACTTTAACATTGTTGGAACACAAACTAGGATTTTGGTAACATAATCAAGAAGAAACAACTGATAAGCAAACTATAAAATGAAATAAACTAGTAAATGCCAGTAAGAAGTTCCGATTGAGCCATCAAATGATTAAATATCATCCATCAAATGATGTACTTGGTTGTTTGCAATAATATGCCTGAAACAGAATTTGATTGTTAAATATTATATTATTAGCATACTTCATGAAACTGAAAGATAATGTTATCTATGTGAAATTTATTTTGGTAAACAAATTTAGATAATTTTTGGATATTATAAATAAATATATGCATGCACACTTACACAAGATAAATTCAAATTATATATCGATATATATATCGGCTTATTCATAAACCCGGTGATAATTTGGTTCAAGATCCTACTTGAGCTAAGGTTTAGCTAGCTCAAGTTTGGCTTGTTCATCAATTAGGCTTGAAAAATGAGCTTGAGATCAACCTGTTAACCTTACCAAATTAATTTGAGCAAGTTTTTATCAAACTGAACTCTGACTAGCTCATGAGCTGCTCACCTCATTATGACCCTAATTGGCACATGATGTCTAATATCTACTGTTTCATAACATTATTGTAAAAAATTGAGCTTATTATAGAAAATTGAGTTTATTGTTCTACTGTTTATTAAATCAATTTATGTGCAGTGATGAAGATTGGCAGGATAATGATGGAGCATTGAATACTATATCATCTACCCACCCTCGTCTCCCTGTGGAACACCCAAGCCAATTCATTGCAACTAGTTATCAGTGTCAACCCTTGCAAGCAGGGATCTGGTTAGTTATAATACTTTCTCAGTCTTTATCAGTTTTAAGCTATCTAATGATTGAGAATTCAGTTTGAAAATAATTATGCCATTGTTATCTTGCCCATTGTGTTCTTGAGTCGAACATACTAACATAGAGATGGTAAATGTGAAAATGCAGGTACTATAAGATTGTGCAAGGAGATCATATTATGTTTATTGCTAATCCATTACTTTTCTTTAATTACATGTATTTTTAAAGAAAATTACTCCCTCAATTCTTACTTACGTGTGAACTAATTGAACTGTCCATTCTTGACTGATGAGCTCTTTAATGGAATCAAAACATCATAAATAGTTTCACCAGAAAATGAGCAAATGAATGATAATTTATAAAACCCTCATGCCAATTCTAGACAGAATTTAGTCCCTCAAAAGTATCTACAAGACTAACTTCTTTAGCTCTGCCAAACCCTAAAACTGTTAGAAAACATTTATCTATAGAGTTCCAAAGATTTTGCTTGTAATATAAATCACAATAGGTAGCACATCCAGAGTATTCAAGTCATTAGTTCAGTACAAAAGTGAAAAGAAGCATCTTTCAGTTCGATACTCTTGGGGAAGAAGATAAACTAGAATTCACAAAATGAAAGAAGAAAGAACAGGGCAAAACAAAATAGGCAAAATCATAATACAATCCATGGACTCCAAATGCATCAGGAACTATATTCGTTCATCAAAATGACAATTGAAATATAGAATCTAAAGTTTTGGCTTCTTAAAACAGACAATCAAAAATTTTTAGCACAAATTTGAGACAATTGTTCCAGACAATCGTTAGGGAATAGAGAAGAACACCATCAGAAATTTTCAAATCATGAACACACTTAACAAACTGCAAGACATAAAGAATTATTTTTGAAGAAATGAATTTATTTCAGGTTCACGTTTGAAAAGTTCATTACCTGGAAGTCCCGTATTTGCCTCTGTTGCTCACCTTGCAGTCTACCAATTGTGCTCAGAAGAAATTCCCCAACTGCAGATCAACATGCTCGTTAATTGCTTCAGCAAGACATAAAAATTGATTTTTTTTTTTCTATTTCATATTTCCCCCTTATTGAGCATTCATACAGATCTGTCTACACTCCACAAAATTTACACCTCCACACAAATGCAAGAGTGTTGAACCCACATGCTCAGATTATAAGTAAGAGAGAAACACAGAAGAACGTTTAACACAGAAGTAAGAGAGAATCACAGAAGAACCCAACTGTGACAATATTATGATTTAAAAAAAATAAAATCGAAAAGCAAAATCAACTAACCTTTAACACAGAAGAACCTAAATTTTCTCAAATTCTTTAGGGTTGTAGAATTGCAATGAGAAAATAGGGATGTGATAAGGAATTGAGAGTTTGGGTAAGGGAAGGAAACCGAAAAATGTCGCCAAAAACAACCCTTTCCCACCATTTTCTTCCATGATTTTTGAATTTTTTGTCACCAAAAATCTCTCTGTTTTCCTTTGTTTCCTTTGTTCAATTCTCCACGCTAATGATACGGTGAGAAAGCAACAAGAAAGGCTGCCGTTTCTTTGCATAGTTTACATTAAAATATCATTTTAATTAGTAATTTATTTTATTCTAAATTATTATTATATTATTAATTAATTAACTTTTATATATAATTTAGTTATTTTTTTTTAAAAATATAGAAGACAAATAAATTTTTGTAATTAAAAATAACATAAACCAAAAATTACGGAGAAATTTTTGAATAAAAAACTTTAAATAGTCTGACACAGCCGAAAGTGATTTAATTTAGGCCTGCTACAAGCGGCTATGGGTTACATCCAGTAATGACTGTATATCGCACAAATCATTTCGTATTAACATGTAATGGTTCCCGTAAATCAATCTGAGTCAAAAATTATGACCCCTCAAAGTTTTCGATTTTTCAGCTGGTCGAACCGATCCAAAAAACATTCTGAAATCTATTTCGCATCAAATTCAATTATTTTTTATGACATAATTTCTTTGTCATTTATTAACATTACAACTAACTGTGACGAAAAATTATTATTATCATAAATTGATTGTATTGGTGATGAAATTGTATTTCGTCATAATATATTCCTTCTTGTAACATATTTATTTATCATAAATAACTTTATTGTGACAAAATAATTTTATCGTCACTAATTCATTAAATTGTGACAAAAATAATTCTTCATGAAAAATAAATATTTTTTGACGATCTTATACGTTGCAATAACCTAATATTTTGTCAGCAAATTTTTTTCCTCCAAAAAAAAGGTGGGAAATTATCTCTCCTAAAGAAACCATGGCGAAATATATTTTTCGTCACAAAATTAATCTATTAGTGATGAAAATTAAAACATATAATGACGTAAAATAATTTCATCACAGTAATAAATAGTATGGTGACATTTTAAAAAATTCGTCATTGTAAGTTATAATTAGTGATGAAATTTTATGCGTCTTTAAAAAATTTGTCAAAAAAAGTCAAATTTCTTGTAGTGAAATAAATCATGCTAGCATAATAATGACAATAAAGATAATAATAATGACGATAATAATAATAATAATAAAGATGACAACAATACTAAGAGATATATTAAAATAATAATAATAATAACCTTTAGAAACCTATTAATATGAAATATTAATAATAATTAGGCTAGATAAACAATAATGGTAAAATGAAATGAATTAAAATAACAAATCAAAAGAGGATAGAATAACATAAAGAATGAAAGCTAAAATGAATGAACTAAAGTATCACGTGAAGAATAAAATATGCCATAAAGAATGAAAGTTAAAATGAATAAACTAACAAATCATGTGAATCGCTAGGCTAAAGGACAAAAAGTGGCCCAAAGTGATGAAAATACAATGCAAAGAAATGGAAATGTAAAGATGGAAAAGAGGAAAATGGGAAATGCAAAAGAGATGCATGACTCGTGCATCCTTGCATGAGTCACAAAAGGCCTTCACGACTCGTGCCAAAAGGCACAAGTCGTGACGACCGCTGCGAGGGGCACGAGTTGTGCATAAAACGCACGAGTCGAACGAGCAACCACGACACATGAAATCGAAACTCTACCCGAGCACGAAATGTGATTCGCGAAGATAAATAATTTTGAGACAATAAAACAAAATAAATAAAATGCTAATAAAGTAAATTAAATAATTAGTGAACACATAAATTAGTTGAATAAAATAATTAATCAAAACCATTAATAAATCAATCAAATAATAATCAATTAAACTAATTAAATGTAAACAATTAAATAAACATAAAATAGTTGCATTAAATAAAATAAAATAAATCAAATAGGGATAAAGTAAAGTCAACACACAGGGAAAATACAGAAAACCCGAAGAACGAAACAGAGGAAACAAAAAATGGAAGGGGGAAGAAATCAGGCGTGCACGACTCGTGCATGTGTTGCACGAGTCGTACAATACATTCACAACTCATGAATGTATTGGATGAGTCGTCCAATACATTCACGACTCCGATCGGGAAACATGGCTCTCTCCTAGAACGTCCGATCGGGAAAAGGGCATCGACAGCACTATCCGACCGGGAAAAAAATGAAATCCAACCGGAGAAGCAAGACTCAAGCAAAAATGAAGGTAAAATCCGATCGGCAACCACTAAAAACAAATCACGACTTAAACAACAGGAAAAATAGAGATGAATAGAGGAAAAAGACAATAGACCAACAAATGCAATATCAGGCAATCAAAGCATGCAAAATGTCATGCGAACACTTATTTAATCATGACAGCAACAAACATGCAAATTAATAAGATCAAAAAAGAAATATATATGCAATATGTACAATGGATAGAATTAACTAGCACAGCAAAACGAAGAACAGAAGTAAGAAAGAAAGAAAGAAGAAGAAGAAAGGAAGAAAAGAAAAAGGAGTGGCTATTCAGTATTTACCCTCAGATGTTGATCTTTGATCTGTAAATGATGAAGTTCCGGTTTCCTCTTTGCTCTTCTTAAAATTATGGATATAACAGAAACTCAAAAACTTTTTGGTAAAACGTTTATGTTGAGAAGATAATAAAATGTGATTGAATCCGAAAACCAGAAATGGATTTCCTGGATTTAAGATACAATCTCAGAAGCTATTTGAGAAACGAGAATTATTTTCTTGCTCTCAAAGTTTTCTCTTTTTTTCTCGGTGTGTTTTTTCTTTTCGTTTTTTTTCTCTTTAATAAATTCCTCCCTTTTTCTTCAGCTTTCTATTCTTTTTAAATGCTTTAGATAGGATTAGTCCATTTTTCCACCAAATCCAAGCATAAACCATACTTTTCAAACCGAATACCCACGAAGAGTGGGAGAAGCGATGTGCTAGAGCAGTATGGGGCGTATGAGGCAGGTGAGACTTTCATCTCACCTGTGAAACGGGCCTCACATTGTGAGGCTACATCTCACCAACGTGAGATGGGGCTCACAACGTGAGGCTTCATCTCACATGGGTGAGATGGGCCTCACCCCCACAGGCCCCCAACAAGCCTCCAAACCCAATTTTTTTTTTCTAAAAATGAAAATTATTTTCGAATAAACCATCACTTTCATTTGTCTTCTTGCCCGTAAAAAGGCATCGATTTCGTCATTGGGTAACTTAGGTCTGTGCTGCCTCAGGACTCGATGTCTACAGCCAGCCACTATCGAGAAGGCCTATAGAGCGATGACCGCGGCGTCTCCTTTTACTTCCAATCCCAGAGACAAGGTTACACTTGTTTCACCAGTCAAGCAAAAAGGAGATATGGGATCTACTCTAGAATGGGACGTTGTGCCTGAAGAGGGTGGAGATACAGTGAGGATGCTTGCTCTAAAAAATGAAAGCTCGGGTATCCGCAACAACAGTAAGGGCAATGTTAAGAGGACGGGAGTGCCAACCACGAAAATGAATCAAAGGCACTATTCTAATTTTGGCAGATCCTTGTCATGGGTTTTTAAGAAGTTGATAAAGGAGGGGATATTACAACCATTACCTCCTAAGCCCGCCAGAAGCCAGGGACATCCCAATCACAGGGCGGATGAATATTATGCCTTCCACCAACACACCGGGCATCTGATAGACTATTATCGGACTTTAAGGGACCGGGTACAAGACCTCATTAATAACAAGTAGATCTCTGACCCAGAAGAGTGGAAGAAGGAGAGGATAACAAATTGAGTACCTAAGTGGGAAAGGACAACGATTTTCGCGGATGGTGATGAACCATTGGCGAAACAGTTGTGCTGGTGGAAACTGAAAGAAGATAGCTATTTAGATGCTCTTTTTTTGTTCCGGAACTATTTGATGATGACATTTTTAATTCTAGTTTTCTATTAAATAAAATGAATGATTTCACTTATCTGTGTGATATTTCCTTGTGATTTCACTATGCATAATCATGACATGTTCATATTTAATATTGATTCAAATAATGCCATCCCATTTAATCTCGAAACTTTGGAGAACCCAAAGAAAATCTTGATAGCATCTGTTATGACTCTTGAAGACAGATTAAAATTTGAGAAAAAGAAAAAAATGAAATAAAAAAATCTTTGCCTGGACATATGAAGACATACCTGGAGATAATTATGAAGTCGCCAAACACTCTATGCCAATGTATCCCGATCATAAACCAGCCAAGCAGAAGCTCAGAAGATTCAAGCCAGGAGGGACAGGAAAGGTAAAAAGGGGGAATCCACAAGCAGAACTAGGGCTAAATTTTTTACTGAAGCGCAATGCCAAACTAGGTGGATCAACGACATTCCCAATGGTTTAGAAGAGAAGTGCGCGTATGTGTAAACTATTAAAATTAGACGAAGCTTATTGAGGAGTAAGAAAAAAAAAAAGAAAAAAATAAAAAAGAAAGAAAAAAAGAAGAAAAAAAATAGAAAAGAGAAAAAAAAATTGATCATCGACATAGGGTAAGGGACAGTTATCTGGGGGCAAGCTTTGTTCAGATCCCGTTGATCTACACATACCTGTATTTTGCTGTTCTTCTTGGCTACTGAAAAGGACCTAAAGACTAATTCACAAGCTATCTGCCTAGTTCATTAGTATAGAGGATGTGCAGTACGAGAGGTTAGCTGATGACATACGGCTGAGGTGCTTAGACGAGAAGAAGGCCAAGAAGGTTATGGAGTTGACCCATGCTGGGGTCTGCTTTCGGAACCCTTATAAGAGTCACTCTTTACTCCTTAATGCATGGGGCTAAAGCACTACTGCCTATCAAAGCACATCAAATCTTTAGGGGCAGTCATGAAAGCAATGGCTACAGTAGCTGAACACATTAAACAGAAATAGGTTGTGGGATTACTATCGCAATCAGATCTATTAGAAGACACCTTGTTCAATCATTTGGAAAGAGGATCAGAAAACACTCACTGAAAGAGGGAGATTCGGTCTTTAGGCAAATGAGACCTGATTTTCTAGACACGCGAAGTAAATTCAGTCTGACATGAGAAGACCCATTTGCTCCTAAGAAAATTTTGTCTAAAGGGGCAGCGGTTCTAATGGACAGCAACAAAGATGAGCTTGGATAACAGATCAGCATCAACTGACCCAAGAAGGTCCATGGCTAAAGACTAAAAATCAAAAAAAGAGAATAAATGCCCCGTGGGTTGAAAATCGAAAAAAGGCGGCTTTGCTAAAATTGGGTGCCTCGTCAGGGTGAAAATAAAAAAAAAGGAACTTTGGACAAAAATTAGAGGCTTGAGAGAAAATGTCCAGTCAAGAAAACCCGAGAGGGCTGATTGGAAACAGGAGGCTGATCCTTACAAGATCCACTCTGAGATTAGATGTAATTTTGCATTCTGAATCTATGTTAAATGGTATTCATGAATGGAGAAATCACTGAAATGTACACAATTTTGCGAAAAAATATAAGACAAAAACAGTGTAACTCATCATTTCCTAGTTCTTTTATAAAGGAGGGATACCGTTCATTGTTGAATGTGTGAAATCTAAATGGCTATACTCTACTTCTGCTCTCACCGACCAGAGGCCTAAGCTGATGGGTCCCATTATCTACAGCGGGGCTAAGTACCTTTCTCTTATATGCACTTATGGAGGCGAGGGTGCAGTCTCTGACATGCAGTTCGATGATTTTTGTAAGCAGCTGTTTCTAAGGGTTATGGTACTCAGGGGTGAAGGCCGAGGATAAGATGTTGCCCTGGAAAGATAGAGGATGCCTCATGACATTTGAATCCCCCCAAACTGTCAACCGCAACAGGCGATGATATCGAAAGTGGTCTTGGGAAATCCGTACAAGAGAACAGAAAGGAGAGCCAGGGGCACATGGAGTTGACCCTTGTTCGCCACCCCACCTAATCAAGTAACACCTTCGTCAGAGGGGGCAAGGGGATATAATCCTTGTTTAGGGGAAGATGTCTCAGCAAATAATTGCCAATTGCCATAGAAGGAGGCTCTGATAGTACCTTAAGTTTTTCTTGTAGCCATGCCGAAAAAAAAAGCCGTTAAAGATGGAAATCGTAATTGGCGCTCTAAGCAAAAGTTAGGCAAAAGGATAGGGTGAAAACCTGGAAATAGGCAGTCTATCCTTCGAAAAAAAAAAGAAAGAAAAGAAAAAAATAATAAGAAGAAGAAGCCGCTGGATTGGGTTGGGTCCATTCCAGGCAAAAAAAATAAGGCACAGGGTTGTGTGAAAATCCGAAAAGGACACATTTCCCACAAAGAAAAGCTAGTGTGAAAATTCACAAGGGATGCACTACCTTCAAAACAATGACTTCCGATGCCAGAAGCAATAAGGCGGCATTACATCGAATGATCTTCCTTCAAGTAAATAAGGCATAATTTAGGGTTTGAGTAGAATCTTGGGCATATGAACAGTGGCTAGGGGGCAAGGATGCACTCTTGACGATTCTCTATAAAGGGTTTATGGGATGGAGTCTTCAAAGCCAAGATGACACTCTTCTGGATCCTTGGAGGCATGGTGGAATAGCCAAGCCGTATCCTTAATGGACCCTTGACCACCTAGGACATGGTCTGTCCATTTTTGCAAACATCTGCATCTCATGTCATACACACACAATTTATTGTATATATCTCTGTGCATATAATTTTGCAGGAAATATCTAAGCTAAAATCATCAGCTCATAAGAGCAACCATCGCAATTTGTAAGTCTGGAGCAGACTCGGTGTAGCTCAAGAGAGAAAACTCTCGCACTTTGTACGTCTGGAGCAGACTCGGTGCAGCTCAGGAGAGCAAATTTTTGCGTTTTGTAAGACTGGAGCAGACTCGGCGCATCACCATCAAAAGATGAAACCCCCACACTTTGTAAGTTTGGAGCAGACTAGGTGTAGCTCAAGAGAGCAATCCTCACGTTTTGTAAGTCTGGAGCAGACTCGGCTCATCACCATTAGAAGATGGAACCATTGCACTTTGTAAGTCTGGAGCAGACTCGGTGCAACTCAAGAGAGCAATCCTCGCATTTTGTAAGTCTGGAGCAGACTTGGTGCATCACCATAAGAAGATGGAACCATTGCACTTTCTAAGTCTGGAGCAGACTCGGTGCAGCTCAAGAGAGCAATCCTCGCGTCTTGTAAGTCTGAAGCAGACTCGGCGCATGACCATCAAAAGATGAAACCCTCGCACTTTGTAAGTGTGGAGCAGACTCGGTGCAGCTCAGAAGAGCAATCCACGCATTTTGTAAGTCTGGAGCAGACTCGACGCATCATCCAAAAGGATGAGAATTGTTCCACAGTCTACACGGTGACATAAGGAGATGATTTCACTCACATGACCGAGAAGACAGCTGCCTCAGGTATGCGCTTCTTCTTCCTTTCTTTGAGTTTTGGCTCACTTAGGCACCCAGGCACTACGTTCCCCAAAACTGGGGGCAACTGTAGACACTAGGTCTTGAGATAGCCCAGACTGAAGTTACCCAATGATGAAAATGATACCTGTTTATAGGCAAGAGACAGATAGAAGTGACGGTTTCCTCGAAAAATATGTTTTTCATTTTTAAATTAAATAAAAAAAAGAGAGAGGAGTGGGAGTTCTTGGGGGCCTGTGTAGTGAGGCCCATCTCACTACGTGAGATGGCAGCTTCACATTGGTGAGGTTCATCTCACGAACGTGAGATGCTGTCTCACATTAGTGAGACCTGCCTCACGCGTTGTCCCCTGTCTCCAGCGCCCCCTTTCCCGTTTTTTCGGGAGATTTGGTGGGGAAAGCATGGTTTATGTTTGGTTTGGTGAGAAACAACCTAATCTTCTCTAAGATATAAAAAGAAAAGTTAAGAAATAATTTTGGGGGGGATGGTTTTTAAAAGCACCGAAAAAACCCAACAAGAAAAAAAGGAGAGAGAGGATCTTTGAGAGCCCAGAAAATGATTTTTGGTTCTTAAGTTTTTCATCTCAAGCAAATCAATGAGAAAACCAACATTTCTTCATCTGCAAATCTAAAGTCAATATATGAGGGTAAATACTGGGATAAACCTTCTCTTGTTTCCCTTCTTTCATTTTCTTTCTTATTCTGTTTTACTAAGTGTTCTTCATTTTGTACATACTGTATATATTTATTGTTTTATTTTATTGATCTGTATATCACATGTTTGTTGCTTTTTATTATCAGACATGAGCCTAAAATATTTATTATGGTTAATCGGCATGTTTGTTGTTCTTTTATGCATGTTTTGATGGAATAATGCCATGTTTATTCAATCTGTTAAAGAAACTCTATTCGTCCCTATTTTCATGTTTGTCTGATCGTGGTTTTATTTCGTTTGAGTCGTGATTTTATGTCCGAGTCATGTCCCAGATTCACGTGTCGTGCTCCCATTTCCCACTTGTTTGCCCGTGAAGTCTTTGCACAGCTTGTGCACAAGCCGTGCATTTATTGCACGAGTCGTGCACTCCTGGCTTCACCCCTTCTTCGGTTCTTCTTCATCTGTTCCCTTCCCTTTGATTCATTGCATTTTTTCATGCATTCTTGTTTCTGTTTATTCAATTTATCTCTTATTAATGCAACTATTTTATATTTAATTAATTGTTTATATCTGATTAGTTTAATTGATTATTATTTGATTGATTTATTAATCGTTTTAATCAATTAATTTATTCAACTAATTTTTTTGTTCATATTACAATAATTATTAAATTTACTTTACTAACATTCATTTTATTTTTGTTTTGTTGCCTCAAAATTGTTTATCTATGTGAGTTATGTTTGCGCATAGGTTGGAGGATCGGAGAATTAAAGACCATCAAATTGAGGGTTTGCATTTTTGAATTGTTGTATTTCCTTTTATTATTATTATTATTATTATTATTATTATTATTATTATTATTATTATTATTATTATTATTATTATTATTATTATTATTATTATTATTATTATTATTATTTATGTGTTGTATGTAAAGTGTATTTTAAATTCTGTGCATTATAGAAAATCACGTTTTTTACAATAATTAATAATTTAGAATTTTTCTTAATAAAATGGACCAATGTCCTATTTTAACTAATAAAATCTCACTTTCAAAGGGAGAACTAATTTTCATAAAATGGGATCACTCATTCCCGTTTTCTCAATTAACATCCAAAAATAGTTCTCTAATTTTTTTAAGCTAAAAAAAAGGAACCAATGTTCCTAAATTTCAATAAATCTCCCGATTTATGTATGTTGCATTTTTAATTATTTTCTATGTATTTATTTATTCATTTTTGGGCCCTTGTAATTAATTTTGGGGCAAGTTTTTTTACGCTTTCTTATTTTTGGGGGATTGTTCTGTCCAAATTTTTTACATGTAATTTATTTATTTCTTTATCGCTTTATTTAAACGCTTTCCAATGTGGTTGTTTATGCGCTTTTAATTCAATGCATAATCGTGTGAGATGAGAGATGGAATTTTAATTTCTTAAAAGCTCAATTATAAACTTCACTTAATTCATTAATAACAGTGAAGTTCCGAACACCATCTCTAGTTTAGACCAATAGAGGTTAGAGACCTTTCCCAATTTCTCGTAAATTGGGTGGCGACTCCAAAATACCTCAAAGGTGCCTAAAGGTGTCGTGAGGCTAGACGATCCTTTCCAATGTTCTATTAGGAAGGAGGCATCCAAAATAACTCATGATGCCCAAGATCAAAAAGACGCGAACCAATCCCTCGAGCCCTAAAAGCGGGTTCCAAGAGGGCCTTTGCTACGTTCGGCGCGCGTCACAACAGGTCTTATTTTCTGCAATTTTTACAATCTTCTTTTCCTCATTTACAATTTCAAATGCAGACATATTTTCTTATGCTATTGAAGGTATAAAAACTCAAAAACAGTTCGATGTCTAAATGGCAAATGTCATATAGTCTAATGTTATACCCATCACCTGCCTCAATAATCATCAAATGAGAAGAGGAATTTCTAGTATAGAAATTGATGAATTCACTAATTCAATTCCTTGAATATTATTAGCATGCCTAAGTAGATTATAATAGTGTACCGAGTCGTGAAGGCTAGCACGAGTCGTGATCCACCATCCTTTGTGTTACTCATGAAGACCATCATGACTCATGCATCTCAGTTGTTATGCTAGTAACAATATCGTGATTCTCTCTCTGAGTCGTGTATATCTTCACGAGTCGTGGACTGCTGCCTTCTATAATACTTGCGCACCTCTTCACGAGTCGTGCACTGCTTCATGACTCATTAGCTCCTTCTTCACGTGTCGTGCACTGCTTGACGACTCATTAGCTCCTTCTTCATAAGTCGTGCACTGCTTGCATGAGGGCGATGCTCCGCTCGTCACTCACATAGTGCCTACGCAGGCGCTCCGCGCGCTGCGGCTGCGAGCCTACTCGCCTGAGGGCTGCCGCAGCGTGCCGATGCGGCCGACATCGATTTTTTTTTTCAAATTTTCAAATTTAACTAAAAACACTATAATTTTTAAACTCCATTTTTCAAATTAAATTTTTAATACATTTTTTTATTATTTTTTCTCTAAAATGCAAATTTGAAAAGAAAATAATCACTTTCAAACTTTTTGCCTGTGAACAGGCATCTTATCATCATTGGATAACTCTGATTTGGGCTGCCTCAGGACTCGGTGTTTACACCCGATATTTAGACCATTACAATTAATGTCTCATGAGTCATGATTATGGCCATGCATGATGCAATAAAAATAAGATATTTCATACATAAGAAAAAGCCCATATTATTAACACAGTTAGAGAAACAAATGCATTACCAAAACATTAATTCATAGACACATTATATTATCATTATTTCAGCCTCTTCATCTCTAGCTTCCTCTTTCTCAATTTGGGATTTATCAAGTATCAATCAAGTCCTGAATACGATCTCTTAATGCTCGATAGTAGTTAGTCTCATGCCCTATATGCTAGTGGTAGTTACAGAACTAGTAGGTCATAAGCCCGGGCTTCCCTAGGTTCTTCGCTAGCATAAGGGGTAATGGTTGAAATTTCCCTTTATTTATAAGATGGGTAAGACACCGAGATAATGGTCTGGCCAAGTCTAAATAACATCTCTGAGTTGTCCCTATAGCTAAAAATCTAGTAGTTCTGCCACCGTTGCTTTCGATAAAGTGCTGTCCCCATTAATTTTACCAAAATCCAAGTTTATAGAGTTAACCTTCTTTTACATATGCTCAGCCTCAACTTTGATGGCTATGTCTTTGAGATATTCCCAATCCTTCAAGCCTTTCATCTTAATCATCTCCTTCAGATAAGAATTGGCATTGTGAATGAAGAGCTTAATCGGATGAGGTATTGGGTTTTCTCCTCATCTCTATCACCCTATTCCTTTATCGAGTTAGGTACTTATGAAAGGATTCTTCTGGCTTTTGTTGCAACATTTCTAAGTCCTTTAAGGTAACTTCCATCTTGGTATTGTAATCAAACTACTTCAGGAATTCTTCAGTCAACCTATCCCAATCTTCTTTTGTTCCCCGATGTAGCCCATGCTAGCACTCAATTGGGGGACTTAGAAGGCTAAGGTTGAAGGATTCGACCTTCTGTCTCTTAGTCAATGTCGTTCCCTTCATTAACAACGAGTACTGCTTTACATGCGTAAACGGATTGAAAGTGCCATCGAACTTTGGAATGTCAAGCATTTTGAAGCTCAAGGGAAGCAGATCTTCACCATCTAGTTCCTTGTCTTCAGGGTTTATCCTTTTTTCTACTATTAACATACGGTTAATTACTTTAAGCCTTTCTTCCATTTTCCTCCACATCATGCTCTTTATCTTAGGCTCCTTGCCTCTCACTATAACTATCTCTTTTCGCTCTTCTTCTAAGAAGTCATCCTTAGGACCATGAGCTTCATTCCTTCTCTATTCTACGGGTGCTATAAACCTAAGCTCAACAACTAGTGGATTTACTATAGCTGCCATCGGGAGAGCTTCCTAGATTGGATCTTGTTTACCTTATGCCACGATAGGAGTGGCAGGTTGTTGCCCAGCGGGTGGTGCTAGTGTGGCAGCGAGATTTCCCATCATCGCCATCATTTATCTCTTGAATTCATCAAACCTTCTATCCATTTCTTAGGACATTTTGTCCACCTCTTGGGCCATTAAGGTACGGGTCCCTCATTAGTCTCTTGTGGTAAATTGGCCATTTCTAAAAATTATTCTGAATTCCCATTAATTGCACTTGATTTTGATTTTGGTTGCTCAGTTAAAAACCCTCTGATCAGGCTACTGTAACACCCCCACCGTCGCCCCTATTTGAAGGGCGCTGGCGGGCGCGCTACCCGACGCTCAATCACACACACACACACACACATGCACTAAGCGGAAGCATACATTCATACATAACATGCATACGAAAATACAGAGGAATTTAAAACTTTAGAGAAACAACAGCTGAACATACAACTCACAAACGTACATATAATCATTCAGCGGAAGCATAAGGCAAAAGATAAAACGGAGGAATAACTTAATACACAAATATAATAACATTTACATAACCCAAAATAATATTCAAAACCTTACAGATACATAAGACTACAGGAAAAACAAAAATCCAAAAATACAGAAGCGGATCATAAAACAAAACTTCTAACTTCTACGTGGCCGACCTTGCAGATGTGCGACTCGATCCGAACACAACCTGCCACCTGCACGGGAAGAGAGCCCGTGCTAAGCGATAATGCTTAGTGGGGAGAACATACCAGAATATGGACGGCCATTCACAATGGTCGCCAAGGCATAACACATTCAAATGGCAAATACGAATATTCACAACACATATATAATCAGGCTTGCATAGTAAATGCATTCATTTGAGAACCCACATTCATATCCATATACTTATGTTAAAATAAGCCATAGCAAAAGCAATACCATACATAATACAAATATTATCATGCAAAACTACATACAATCCCTCATGCATATACTTACTGGTTTCGCCGAGGTATCAAATAGCAACACTTCACCATGCATAATCTCTTGAAAATTTACACATGCACATATCATACCAAGGTACCCTTACCTTAGCGGAACCCGTTCACATGCAACACAATTACCAAGCAATACTACACCCAACCATCATGCACTATTAAGAAGTAGTAAAACATACTTTTATCATCTTACAAGACTCATAAACTAAATAAAAACCCAGTGTATAGCATCAAACCACCACACTTCCTCTGCGAAACTCTGATCCATACAATATCATGCCATGAATTGCAAACACACAACAACGTACCAAAAACACTGCAATAACTGAGTTCAAAGGAACATATAGCATATCATTACATTATGGCACATGCACTTGCTGAACGTCGATCCACATGCATTGCATCACAATAGGACAAACACTTGTTCACACATTTAACCATAATATTCAATGATGCAAGCCAGCGTACTTATACATATTAGTTCGCATGCTTACACTCCCAACTGATCAATTAAATCCATTCACAATACAATATAGGCAGAAAAGCATATTCAAATACATACTTGAGTCACATTCAGACCACTCAGACTTTCATAATCACATTCCGAAAGATAGTTGATTCACATTACTGAAATCTTACCCAAACGGTCATCATATTCTCATACTCATATCAGACAAAGTGAACAGAATACCTGCTGACTCAAAATAGTGGATAACGAGTATACGAATAGTACTTTACAGGTACCAACCGGCCACAAGGGTACCTTACGGGTACGAATCGAAAACCTTTTTGCCTTTTCAAACATTTCACTGAGAGGGGGATCTTAAACAAGATCCAAACACATTAAAAAGGATCACGAGGATCCGAACACAAAAAGGGTTCGCGAGGAACCAAACGGGGACCTGATCAGGGTCCAAACATTCACAAGTGCTGCAGCTAAGAGACTCTATTAGGCATGCCTAACTATCCACTGAACTAACTCTAGCAGGTCATGCATAATACAAATCATGTTTTGAGTCACATAATATAATCCAACATGCATAAACCAGAGTGTTGTAGACATATACATAAGTTCGTAATGTCAATCATGCCTCATATAATTCATATTGCAAAGCATATAATATAATACAGAGTCAACACACTTTAACATTATCCAAAATTCCAAAGCATATCAGGGTCAAGTATAAAAACACTATCATACCAGTGATTATCAATGTACAATCCTAATCATGCGATAAATGAGGATAACTAAGTATAAACCATGCATAATCCAATCCATTCATCCCATAATGTTCTAAATTGCATACATATATATATACACATACATATAGGCATATTCATATCATAGATTTACACTCACATAACTCATAAATTAACAGATATGAGGCTTAAGGGCACTCAAAAGAAACTTGGAGTTCAAAACCACACACGTACGCCAAAGGAAACTCATTCAGCACACTGAACTGTCGCGCTCGTGACATCTGTCGCGCTTGCGACAAAGACCATAGTCTCTTCACAGCGTGCGCGTGACGGGCTTCGTGATCGCGGGAAGGAGGGGAAAGTCAGGCTCTGTCGCGCTCGTGACTATGTCGCGATTGCGATAGAGAGTCTAAGTTTTGCCATCGCAGGCTCGCGACCGCACCGGCCATCTTTTCGCTCTGTCGCGATAGCGAAGATGTCGCGCTCGCGACAGAGAGCACATCAACTTTTGCTGTAGCGGGCTCACGACAGCACAAGCCAAGATCACCGGTCTCTGTCGTGATCACGACAGTGTCGCGATCGTGACAGAGTCTGGATTCACAAAATCTGCAGAATTCTGTAGATTTCTCCCTCTTCCAAAACACACCCACAAGACACAAATCACATTCAAATGGTCTCTTATCTCAAATCCAGCCACCCATCAACATCAATAACCACATTATAATATTTATCAACAATTAATTTCACACCAAATATCAATTCAAACTCACAATACCAATAAATTTCTAATACCCACATAATTGCAGCAAAAACCACATCAATCCAAAAAATCACTATAATAATCCCATGCTCATACAAAATTACTTTACCCAAACAAAAACCCATAACATACATGCCTCATCAAGAACATATCACAACCAAATTTTCGAAAATTATCAAGAACACATGCATAAACACATTTACATACAAAACTATAAATTTCCCAAACTCACATACCTTCCATTCAATCCTAATCATGCATTACTAACGCATTTATCCACATCAATCATGCATATACACATGCCAAAACACTCAAAATTTCAAAAATTTAAACAATACAAACACATTTACAACCTAAGTGAGAATTAGGCAAAACAACTCACAAAGTCGAATTCATAAATCAAAGCTCCCAAACACACACACTCAAATACAACTCCCAAACCTGGAATGAAGCTTCACTCTTCAACCTTCAAGAGCCCACTTTCTCTTTTCCTTTAAGCTTGTTCTTGAAACCCAAAGCTTGCACAAAACCAAAACCCACAAATTACTCTTCCCAACCTTAAATTCCCAAAATCAAAAGCAACTAGAAGAAGAAGAAGAAGATCCAAACACAAATATCCAAAATCTAACCACTTACCTTCTCAATCTCGCTCCCAAACACTTCTAAATCAGCTCCAACCCACACCCAGCCAAGAGAGGAAGAACAAGCAATGGGAAAGAAGAGGAGAAGAGAAAGAACGAGAGAGAGAAGAGAGCCCAACGTGAATTTCTGCTCTCCCTCTCTTTCTTCTTTTCCTTTATCTCCTTTCTCATTAATTGCTCACCCACCAATCCACTTGGCAACTTCCTATAGGACCAAAAATCCCACTTTTGACTTAACCACTCCTTGCACCATACACCATCCACACACAAGTATTTCTTGAATAAAAATCTTCAAGGCACCAAACTTGAGTCACACCAAATCATTTCTTAAAAACCCACTTACATCCAAGGCACCATACCTACAAACCCACACTATAAAACCTCTTAACCCACTTATATCCTACTTCCATACACTACAAGCACACTCTAACATTTCTCTTATTAACATACTTAATTAATTACCTTGCAATTAAATCCTTATTATCCAATTTTCCTCAAGCACAAATTACTGAAATACCCTTAAATTCTCGACTTAGAGCGCCAATTCCGACCAGGCCTGATTTGGGGTGTGACAGCTGCCATCAGAACCCTTAAACCAACTAGGCGAATGGTCTACGATGGCTAAAAAATAAAGGAGTTAGAATGATATATTAATGACATGATATGCATAATCGTGTTATGAAACCAATTGTCTACAATGGCTGAAAAAATAAAGACGTTAGAATGATGTATGTGATGCATGGGAAAAATTTATGCACAGGATGATATGTACATGTGAAAAATATATTAACAGAATAGGATGTACACAAATAAAGGAATTTTTATTTTTTTTAATTTTTTAATTTTTTTACGTGCATTTATGACACGTAATGCATGAGCATGCTGTAGAGTATCCACAACTACATGAAAGTAGATAGATCCTTCCAACCTTATCACTCCCACACAGGAGGTCGTGCGATCAATTTTTTAGGTAGGCTTAGTCCATGGGTTATCAAGGAACCCAATGGACTCGTATTGTGCACGATGAAAAATTGGCAGCATAATGCTCGTAATTAAAGCGCATACATATGAGTTTTGGCCATTGCATATTAAAATAATTCAAATGAATTAGACTGGGCCCACCGGGGCATGAAAGCCTTTTATGAATGACCACTTAATTTAGTTCAATTTATTAAATATATAATGATCCACATAGCAGGCACAATATTACGGTACATATCACCTAAGAGAAGTATCTATTTATCATTACATGGGCTTTAGTTAGGTGTTAATACTTTATGGTTACTCAAGCATGATTTCTGCTAATGGGTCTAGCTCATCACAAGCATCACGACCGGTCGGGTCATCATTTGATATAATAAATGATACGAGACTTGGGCTGGTGATTATCCCTAACACTTTCCTACATTGAGTGAACGTAGGATGAATGCAATGCAATTTTTGAAAAGAGATAGAATTTTATGCTTTAAAAACTCAATTATATATTTTTAATCCAAGGTACTTTAAGAGCAAGGTCTCTAAGAACCTAGTGGAGTCGCTATTGTGATGCATGCCGAACCCCATAGGTCCCTGTAGGCCCGCTTTTAGGGTTCGATAGAGGTTCATTAAAGAAGTGAAAATTGGTCACTTCGCAATGGATAGAGAATCATTCCTATTCGATTGCTGATGACCAAACTACAAGTGTGTCTATTTTAGGCAACAAAAGGTATTTTGGAATCGCCACCCAATAGAACATTGGGAAAGTTTATCGACTCTCATAAAGCCTAAGACTAGAGTGAGAATTCAGGACATCGCTCTTATGTATATTTTGGGTAACAAAAGGTATTTTGGAGTCGCCACCCAATAAAATATTGCCAGAGTTCCTCTAACCTCATAAAGCCTAGGATCAGAGAGTGTTCGGGATATCACTCTTGCTTGTACCTTGGTTAAAGTTCATAAATGAGTTTTTAAGATAAATTTCAATCTCTCTTCTCACGCAATTATGCAATTAAATTAAAGCGCATATCAAGCATCTAAGGAAAGCAATAAATAAAGCAATAAATACAATAACTTACAATGAAAAAGGGGCAAAATATAACCCCAACAAATGAAATAATTCATACATAAAGTAGGGAATTCATTTAAGGTGGGAACATTGGTTCCCGCAAGTATATTTACAAAAAACGAAGAGTTCCTTGGATTATTTTTTAAAACAAGGATGAGCAATCCCATTTTGATAAAAAAGGGAGACTCTTCAATTAAGTGACATTTTATTGGATGAAAAATTTGCACATTGGTCCTATTTTATTAAGAAAATCCCAATTAATTATTTGTATAAATTTTTTGTGAATTTTTATGTTAGTCAGTGGACATTCTTTTATTATTACAATCAAAAACCAAAAAAAAAAAGGTAAAGTAAAGGAACGAAAAAATAAATAAAGTACAAATAAAAAAAATGCTATTGTGACCCGTGCATCTTAGATCTCCTAAGCTTCATTCATGGGGCGATGCATGTATGCGAGGTATTTGGACCAAAAAAAAAGACAAAAAATAAATTATTAGAAACACAATATACAAATATAAATAAATAAATACTAAAAAAATAAAATAAAGTGCATATAAATAACAAAAATAATAAAATCACATACTAGAAATTAAATTAAATAATATAACATGACAAATAAATTAATGATATAATGAAACACAAATTAACAAATTAAGAAATGAACACACATAAGGAAATAAGTAATAATAATAATAATGAAACTAAAAAAATTTAACAAGTTATTATGGCATAGAAAATAAATCCACAAAATAAAATAAAAAATGCCAATGGAAAAATAGGATTTAACAAATAATAATAATAATAATAATAATAATAATAATAATAATAAAAGTAATAGTAATATAATAATAATGAAAATAAAATTAGGCCGGAATAAAGCAAATAAATGGATAAATACATAAATAAACAATTAAATAAATAGACAATTAAATATTGAAATATGTAAATAGTAAAGAAAAGAAATTAATTTTGAAGACAGTGCATGTGATGAAGAAAAGTATGGACAAAACAAATAAAGAAAACCATTCAAAGTCATGCAAGAGTTTACGTGAAATAAACATGCAGGGACGTGAAGAAAAGCCATGCAAAAATTATATGAATAAATTAATGAAGAAGAAAAGCCAATTAATGGTGGAGGAAAGGATTGAAAAGGGAACATGGGAGTGCAAGAGTGGAACACAGGCAACGCATGGAGGACTGACATGCGGAGAATAGGGAAGTGGGCGTGACTGTCGCTCGCTGGGGCAACGAGCGGTGCTGGCCACCTTCCCATCGATCACGGTGGGCTGCAGAAAATAAAACGACAGAAGTTTCCCAAGATGCGGATGAGAGCAGTCATAAAAATAATATTAAGGCATTGAAAATTCCGAATGAGAGCAGTCATAAAAATAATTTTTTTTCGAAATGAATTTTCTTTTTAGAAAACACAAAATTCGAAGAGAGAGCCTCGTGCTTCTGTTCTCTAGCTACTCTGGAGCAACATAATCTTCATCGGGTAGCCCTAATCAGAAGACGCCTTAGGACCTACTGTGTACAGTATCCTTTTAGGATCAGATTTTTATCGCTTCGCTATTTTTTGGTCGTTAAAACTCAGTTTTCTTGTAGTGTATGCACAATTAAAGAAAACAAATGTATATAATAGTGACCATGAACATTGTAATGTATCTATGAGATCGAAATTTTCTATTCCCATTTTATATAATATTATTTAACTATATATTGTGATTTGATTAAATTATTTGAATACATGTGAACGCATATGACTCGGGTTAAGTGTTCTGTAGTGTGACGCACTATTTGACCGACAATAAATTATATGTAATATGGGTTATAGAATGCTTATAAAAGAGGGTGTTACATGGATACTATGGTTTTCGACGGCTAGGTATAGCATTTATCAACTATTCAAAAGCTTTTAAGCTAAAAGGTAATTCCATAAACTTGGCTAGGCTTTTATAGTTTCAAATGGTAAGATCATCCCTTTAGTACAAAAATTTTGTTTTACCGCTTTAGATATGATTTATGAACCCATACTATAACCCAACAACACCTTCTACCGGCATGTTATTGTAATGAACATAACTCTTACTCTAGGCATAACCATATAAATTAACATGCGTAAGTTTAATAATTACAACCCCATTCCCAGTAAATCAACATTTCGACAAACATTTAACATGGAAAAGACTATCTCTTGAATAATTAAACATAAATTCATCTACGTAATCCTAATCGCAATTCACCATTTCAGCTGTTAGAGTGTAAAATGGCATAGTTTTTAGGATAGTTTTGTTTAATATTTCTTAGTTTTAAGATTGCATTCGTGTGAGATTCACTTTGTTTTTAGTTATTTTTATTTAATTTGTTTATGTGTTTTGTACGTACTTGTTGATTTGGATTGCATTGGGATGCAATGGGGAGAAGGATGATGTGTTAAAAGCAAAGAAGGAAGAGTTGAAATAGTCACAACTCAGCACACATGTCATGAGTCGTGATAGAGAGCAAGGGTCACGAGTCCGCATAAATGTGTCGACTCATGACAGAAAGCAAGTGTCACGACTCGGCATGTACTTCAAGAGTCATGACAGAAGGAGAAGATACTAACTCAAGCCTGAGTCAGTACAGATGTTATGAGTTGCCACACCTACATACCTTCCCAAACGTTGTCTCCTTTCAGCGCACCTTTTCCCAATCAAACCCATTTGTAAGAGGCTTGAAAAAGATTGTCAAGAGACCTATAAATACATGTAATTGTCTTTAAAAAAGGGGATGACAAGATTATGATGTAGAGAAAAAGCCAAAGGAATAAGAAAAACACAAAGTGGTCTATTTAACATCAAGTAACTTCCTGAAGAGCATTAAAGAGATTTATCAACCAAATATTTTTTTTTGTTTAATATTTAAAATACTTTCTTATTATTATTTGATTTTGAATAATATGTGTTTTGGCTAAGTCTTTGTGTATTAGAATTACAGTGATGAATTAATTAAAGAAACTACATTTCCATCTTTTATAATGCATGAATGATTCCAATTCAATTGGGTTTTGGAATGTGTTATGTATGCTTGATCGCCCTATATAACTTGTTAGTCAATTGTTCATAATAAGAATTGGGGCAGTTTGGTGGAAAAGCAATTGAATTTACTTAAAGGTTAGGAAAGTAATAGGAGACGAGAAATCCACTTTAAGGGGTTTAAGAATTGGCATAGAACTTAATGGTTTTTGTTTATCTCTGTAGTAACATGAAAGTGCATGTAGACTCTAAATGAAAATACCTTTAATTGATAACGAGAGTTGCTTTTAAGGATCATTCTCTATATTCTCCAATCATTACATGAATTTATGTGTTTGTTAATAATTAAAGTTCTTGATTAATTCTCATTTGTAATTCTAATATGTATTACTATACATTACTTCAAATTGTTATTAGCACATTAGATTAATTAGAGTAATTTGTAATTTTTAGTAATTTTAGGAAAATTAGAACAATTCAATTCTTCTTTTAGACTATTGTCTATCCATCTAAATATCTATTCGGTTAATATAAAATTGCTCTGAGGTTCCCTTGTGTTCAACACCCTACTTGCTCTACACTTAGTCTTAGAGACTAGGGTATACAATTTGACCCACACAAATTTTGGTGCCATTGTCGGGGAATTTGGTTAAGAATTTTTAGTAATTTAGGGTAGAGAAAGGATGCTTTAGGCCTTAATTTAATATTTAATTTTTTTAGTTTACTTTTTGTTGTACTGTGATTATTTGATTTTGATTTTACTTTTTATACGGCATAATAGAAGTACTAGTGATATTTTATAATTTGATCCTGAAATTGAAAGAACTTTACATGCTTTGCTTAGGGGACAAACATAAAGAAAAGCGAAAGAACGAGAATTGAATAATATGGCTAATCCGGAAAGAAGAATGTTATGCGATTTTGCCATGCTCGATATAATGGGTAGTTTTGGAGGGATTGTGGCTCCATTTATTGCTAACAATAATTTTGAAATCAAACCAAGTATCATTCACATGGTACAAAACAATCAATTTGGAGGTTTACAAGGAGAAGTTCCATATGCTCACATACTGGCTTTCCTTAATGTGTGCGCAACCTTCAACATCATTAGAGTGACAAATGATGCAATAAGGCTTAGGATTCTCCCATTATCAGTCAAAGAAAAAGTATAACTTTGGCTTGCTAGTTTAGCTAGTGAATCAATCATTACTTGAGATCAATTAAAGCAAGCATTTCTCCACAAATACTTTCCACCACATAAGATTGCCAAGTTTCGTAATGAGATCACCACTTTCAAGCAAAATGCAAGTGACACTATCTATACAGCTTCGAAAAGGTTCAAGTAACTTCAAAGGCAATGCCCACATCATGGTTTGCCCAATTGGATGATCCCTCAAATTTTCTATAACGGGTTAGTATATGAGAATATGAATATTGTTAATGCAGTCTCTATTAGGAAATGGATGGAAAAAACAACTAAGGAGGTGGTTACCTTGCTGAAAGAACTTACATCTCAAGGTTACATGGGTGATGAGCCAACAATGGCAAAAGCAAAATGAGTTTGGAGCTTGACACCATCAATTTATTGAATACAAAGGTAGATGCTCTCACTAAAATGGTTAGTAAATCTCAAATTAATTCTTTAGAAAGTACTAATGTTGTTTGAGTTGTGTGGAGGATCTCATTCATATTCTCAATGTAATATGAGTTCTAATGAGGATGTGAGTTATGTACAAAGAGCTTTTAACCAAAGAATGGGGATGAACTCAAACTTTTATAACCTTAAATGGAGAAATCATCTTGGATTTTCATGGTTAAATCCATCCTTTCAATTAAACCCACCAATAAACCAATTAACAAACCACAAAACCCACCAGGATTTCCCATGAAACAAAATTTCAATCCCCTACAACCCAAATCCAACCTTGAAAATCTTATGAAGCAATTCATTGACCAACAAATGACTATCAATAAACAAAATGAGGAGCAATTTAAGCACATTAACTCTAAGCTTGAATAGCTTGCTACTCAAAATCGTATCCTTGAAACACAAATTTCTCAACGAGCTTCTTCTAACTCTAAACCCTTAGGAAAACTTTCTAGCCAACTGGAGTTTGCACCAAAAGAAACTAGCCAAGTAATTACTTTAAGGAATGGTAAGGAAGTTAAACAAATTGCTAGTAAGGGTAAGAGTAAAAAAGTAGTTGATGATGATAGTGAGGTAGAGGTTGAAGCTAGTAAGGGAAATGAAGATGTGGTTGTTAGTGGCAAAGATAAGGATAATGGTGCAAAGATAGGTAAGAAAGAAAATGTGCCAACCAAAGATGATGAATTAAAGGTAGATATCAAGGCCTTACATTTTCCTCAAATGTTCATAAGACGAAGCTTAGACAAGCAATTTGGTAAATTCCTTAATTATCTTAAAGATATTACTATTATTGTACCATTTATGGATGCTATTAGAGATATACTAGCTTGGGGTAACTATGGCGCGCGCCAGACCCGATTGTTTCCCGGAGGCCCGCTTTTAGGGCCTGAAAGGTTTTGCGTCTTTAATCTTGGATAACATGAGATATTTTGGAATCCATTCCCAATAGAACATTGGGAAAGTTCATCTAATCCCATGAAACCTATAGGCACCTTTGAGGTATTTTGGAGTCGCCACCCAATTTACAAGAAATTGGGAAAGTTCGTCTAACCTCGGGGGCTAAACCAGAGAAAGATTCAGAACTTTACTTTATTAATGCCTTGGTTAATTATAAATGGATTTTTGATATTAAGTTTCCATCTCTCTCTCACACGAGGTGCATTAAAATTAACGCGCATATCAAGCATAAAAAAATGATAAAGTAAATTACAAAATAAAAATAAAAGATAAAATTGGAACAAAAATACAATCCCCCAAAATGAAAATAGTTAAAATCTGGGACAAAAATACATTCCCCCAAAACGAAAATAGTTAAAATTTGGGAAAAAATACAATCCCCCAAAATAAAACTAAAACAACCGAAATAAAGCTCATGCAGAAAGCGGGGTATTATTTAAAAATAGGAACATTGGTTCCTTCATGCACATTAAAAAAATTGAAAAATTATTTTTAAGAAAATCGGGATGAGTGATCCCATTTTTAGAAAAAAGTAACGCTTCTTTTTAAAAGTGATATTTTATTGGTTAAAAATTAGAACATTGGTCCCATTTTATTAGAAAAAATTCCAATTTATTAATAAAATTTTTTCCTGATTTTCTCTTTTTTTTTGTGCATAAAGTAAATGAATTTATTACAAATTACATAGTAAAATGAATAAAGTTAAAAGAATGAAAAATAATAAAAATGCTAAAAACATAAAACCAAAAGGTCTCTCTAAATCTCCGTGGATCCCCATTTGCCATTGAAAATGCTCACAAAAAAAATTAAGAATTGTACACAATAAAACAAAAGAAAAATGTTAGCAAACAAATCTAAAGAAAAATAATTAATCAATAAAATAATAAAAATAAACATTATCACATAAAATAATTAAAAAATAAAAAAAATATGATAAAAAAATTAATATGACACAAAAAAAAAAGCATACCACGCAAATCATGGGTTTAAAAACATGATAAACGAAGTAAAATAAATTAAAAAAAAAAGAAAACAAAACAAAATAAAATAAAATAAAATAAAAGAGAAAAAAGAGTGAGGGACGGCCTAACTAGGAGGGGCGGGCGAGCCGCCCCTCACCTTCTTCCTGCCCTTGCGGGCAAGAACACAGGTGGAGCAAAAATCCACCAATTTCCTTCAAAAATCCCACACAAAATTGCAATTGAGCCTGAAATTCTTTACCCTAAGAATTATCAATTTGAAAAGTTGACATCGTGAATTGTTTCCCTGTCAAGATTCACAAAAATCGGATAAAAAAATAAGAAAACTCTTATTTTCTCTCTCTCTAAAAACTCTGCATAAGAACTTCTCTCCTTTTAAAAATCTATTTTTTTCTCTTAAAAAACCCTTTTTTCCAGATAATAAATTCAATTAATTAAAAATTTTAATTTTGAAATGGAAAAAAACCTTTAAATTCCCTGAAAAAATGGATTAAAAATAAATAAAAGGCCAAAAAAATGCATTTCAACCGAAAATGGCACCCAGGAGGCTGCTCAGAGAGGGGCGGGCTGCCCAGGCGAGGGGCGGGCTATCAGGCAGGCCGCCCAGGTGAGGGGTGGCTGAACTGGAGAGGGGCGGGCTGCCAAGGCGAGGGTCGGCCAGGCCGCCCCTTAGCGCACGGGCGAATCCCTGCCCCTGGCGAGGGGTTGGAGCTGCGCGAGGGGCTGCCTGGCCACCCCTCAGCACGCTCGATTGCGCAGCAACTAGTGCCAGTGTGCACTTGTCGTGCAAATGCGCCTGTCCCAGCGTGCTGACAGCCGCAAGCCCCCAAATACTTTTTTTTCTCTTTTTTTTTAACAATTTTGACAAAAAACTATCACTTTCAACCTTCTTTTTAATTTTTAATTTTTAATATATATATATTTTATTTATTTTTAAAAAGCAATTTTGACAAGGAAACTATCACTTCCAACCTTCATTTTTGCCTGTGAACATGCACTTAACTTCATCATTGGTTAACCATGATTAGGGCTGCCTCAGGACTCGGTGTCTACAGTCTCTCCTAATTTTGGAAAAACTAATGCATGGGTGCCTAGGTGAGCCAAAATTCAGAGAAAAAAGGAAAGAGATCGCCTTCCTGAGGCTGCCTCCCTCCCGCTGTGTCGATGACTGTTGTGTTGACTAACGCTGGCTTGTTGACGTGTTAAACTATGCTCTTAGCGGCTAATTGATGTCTCCTTATTGGCATGTTACATTCTCGCAGAGGTGATATCGGATAGATGCCGCCTAAAGAGCTTTTTGCTCCGTGGAGAATAGTATCGTGATCTGTATCGTGAATATCATCCTCTTGGATCGCACCAATTTGTTGACAAGACTATGAATTGCATTCATTCTTGAATTTCATTGAGCCGTTATCCCGAGCATACTGTGATTGTTATCCTCTTGGATTGCACCGAGTCTTTTCAGACTTACAAACTGCAGATGTCATCCTCTTGGAATGCACCGAGTCATCTCAGACTTACAAAATGCAGACATCATCCTCTTGGATTGCACTGAGTCATCTCAGACTTACAAAATACAGACATTATCCTCTTGGATTGCACCTAGTCATTCAGACTTACAAAATGCAGACATCATCCTCTGGGATTGCACCAAGTCATCTCAGACTTACAAAATGCAAACGTCATCCTCTTGGATTCCATCGAGTCATCTCAAACTTACAAAGTGCAGAAAAACATCTTCTTGGATTGTACAGAGTCATCTCAAACTTATAAAATGCAGAAAACATTCTCCTAGATTGCATCGAGTCATCTTAGACTTATGAAGTGCAGAAAACATCCTCCTGGATTATACCAAGTCATTTTTAGACTTACGAAGTGTAGAAAACATCCTCATTGATTGAGTAAATGAAGAGCCATCCAGTGTTGCCTTCTTGTTGAAAATACCTATATGCCTCTTAAGAGGGCTTTCTGCTCGAAGGTAGACTTGGAAAATTTATGCTCACTAAGAGACTTAGATGCTCACTGAGAGACTTAGACTTTGAGACTTCTGATTGTGCTCGGCATGGTGTACGTGAATAGGCTTGCTCTTTTAGATGTTCTCTTTGGTGTGGATCCACGAGATTCTTTTTCTATGGGGGCTTCATCTTAATCTAATTGTTCAGCGTAGATGAGTGCCGATGTTGAGCTGAAGTTGTCCTTTGGCCCACTTTTGCATATGAGGTTTATTTAGACATTTCCTGCAAAGTTATACGCACAAAAACATATACAAGAGATTGTGTGTGCATGTGTGAAATATATACATGAAGCTCTATACAAGAAACATACATAAAGGACTATGTGCAAATTATATGCATGTGATGTATACATGACGCTATGTGCGCGAAACATGTGCAGAGACCTACATGTGTTTCATGTATGCAAAAACTATGTACACGGAATGTAGGCCTTATATACATGACATATATGCATGGAATATAAACACTAGATAAGTGCAAAAATTGCATATGCGAGATATGTGCAAGGGATCATGCGTGTGAATGCATTTGGTGCACCATGTATGCATGGAATGAAGTATGCAAAGATATATGCACAAGATTGTACTTGTGTATACACGTGAGATGCAAAGAGTTATGCAAATATGCAAAAGATCGTACATGCGTGATGCATGTGAGATATTGCTTGCAAATGTTTGCAAAGGACGTATGAATGCAAACATGGATAGGCCATATCCTATGTTGTTAAGCAATTCATTGAGGGTATGACTCGATTGCCCATACTGTTTGATGCCCCCAAGGATCTAGAAGTGTCATCTTGGCTTAGGAATTCTAACCCATAATCTTTCAAAGAGAACCGTCTGGTGTGCATCTTTGCCCCCTGGTCAACGTGGCTATGAGCATTTTGCCCCCAGGATTTTGACTCGTGTCCCGCATTATGCACTATTTGCCTAAAGGAAGGTTATTCGGACTGCCTTTATCCATTCGAGTATGGGAAGTCATTATTTTAAAGGTAGTGCATCCCTTGTGGATATTCACACTAGCTTTTCTTTGCGGGAAATGCGTCTCTTTAGGGATTTTCACATAACCCTGTGCCTAATTTTTTGCCTGGAATGGACCCAACCCACTTCAGCGGCTTTTATTAATCTTATTTTTTCTTGCAGGATAGACTACCTATTTTTATTTTTTCACCCTACCCTTTGGCCTAACTTTTGCTTAGAAAGCCAGTTACGATTTTCATGTCTCGCGGCCCTTTTTTCATTCTTTTTTTTTACGAGTAGGATTTGTCATGTGAAGTGTCATTATCAATGCCTTTAGACTTGCTCCAGCATATGTCACTATGCATGCCATAGGTTTCTCTTGACCATTCAATCGCATGTTTATGTTTAGCTTATGCATGCTTTCATAATTATATGCACCATATAGCAACAATAATAATCATAACTAAACATGTAATGCAAAAACACAGGTTTTATTCAATCTCAGGGAGTACCACCTTAGGCGCATTTGACTCCTGTTATCAATTAGCCCTCTCGGGTTTTCTTGATTGAATATTTTCACTCAGACCTTAATTTCTGCTAAGGGTGCCTTTTCCAAGTTTTGGCCTTAGCAGGGTGCCCAATTTTAACACAGTCGCCTATTTCAATTTTGGACTCGTGGGGCATTTACTCTCTTCTTTTTTTCTTTGTTTTCTTTTTTTTGTTGCCTTTGCCATGAGACCTTCTTCATTCTGTTAGCATTTCTTGATTTTTTGAATCCTTCATCATTAGTTTAGCTGGGACTATAGCCACCTCCGACATTAGCTTTTCAACACAAAAGGCTTAATCTTGACCTTTGTGCAAACTAACTGAGTCAATGAGCTCTACTTTTGGAACTTGACTGTGAAAGGTTGCATCTTGCTTTTTTCAATTTTGGCCATTCAATTTCTAAGGTAGCTCTCAATGGTTGAGATTGGATTACAGGTTGGCCTCAGATGGTTTAGGCCAAAACTTTGTTTTTTTCTTTTTTTTTCTTCTCTTTTTTCTTTTCTTTTCTTTTTTTTCTCTCTCAAATTTTATCTCACTTCAGGAGTTAGGTTGGATGTTGCCAAGATGGTTTTTCCTTGAGATTGAATAAAATAGTGTTTATTGAACCAATGCCTTGATCGTGATTATTACTTATGCATGATACGATAAGATATAACAACACATACATAAAAAACCCATACGATTAATATAGTTAGAGAAAAAAGTACACGACATAGTTCAAAAACACATTTCATATCATAAAAAGAATGGCATTGTAACAATTTTAATTCTTTCTTTCTTCTTTTGGGCTCGGCATCAATTCTTCAATGCGGTCTCTTAGAGGATGATACTAGTCTGTTCTATGCCCCGTGTACTGGTGATATGAACAATACCAATCTATTATGTGTCTAGACTGCCCTTGACTTAGGGCTGGCCCTACTGGCAATGGTTATAACTTCCCTTCTTTGATGAGACGGGTGAAGTGCCAAGACAATGGCTTTCCTGAAATGGTGAAGTGGTGTCAAGTTGATCTTGTGGTCGAGACTTCTATTACCCCAGCATTGCCCCCATTACCACTGCTGCTTCCTTCATTCTTGCCAAAGGCTAGGTTTGAAGGTTTAGCCATTTTCTCTAAATTGTTGGCCTCAGCTTCGATGGTTATATCTTTAAGCGACTCCCAATCTTTAAGTTCCTTCATCTTTAACTCTTCTCTCAAATTATCACACCCCAAATCGGGCCTAGTTGGATTTGGCAAGTTAAGTTGGATAAGTGATGGATATTTCGGTAATTTGTGCATGTGGAATTTGGATGATAAGGACCTAATTGAAAAGATAATTAAAGTTTGTAAGAAAGAATTATGCTAGTGAGTAAAGTGCAAGTTTGTCAAAGGATTAAAGAGTAATAAGACAAGATATTTTGGTTGTAGCCAATAGGAGGCTGCCATGTGCCTTAGTAGGTGGACAATTAGTGGGAAAAGAAGAAAAAGAAAAAGAATGAGGGGGAGGAGCGGATCACGTTTTACGTTCTGCTCTCTCCTCTCCTATTCCTTGCTCTTCCTTCTTTCCCTTTTCCCATTTCTTGTTCTCCCTTCCTTGGCTGTGTGTGAATTGGTGTCTTGGTAGAGCTTGAAGATTACTTGAAGAGGTAAGTTGGGGTTAGGGTTTCCTGCATGTTCTTCTTCTTCCTCTTCTCCTTGTTTTGCTATTTTGAGTTAGGGTTTTGGAAGAGTAATTTGTGGGTTTTTGTGTTTGTGCCAGCTTTGGATTGCAAGAGGAAGCTTAAGGGTAAGGAAAGGAAGGAGGATTGAAGCTTGAAGTGTGGTTTTGAAGCTAGGATTACAGGTTTGGGAATTTTGCATTTACTGGGTTTGCTGAGTTTGATTATTTACTGTGTATTGGTTTTGTTTGATTTCTTGGGATGGTTAACCTGATGTGTTGATATTGTATGTTGGGATTTGAATGAATGGATTTTGGTTGTGGTTAATGCCTGATGATTGAAACCTGGAAAATGGAGTTAACGTGAATATGAGCTTACTGTTATTTTTCTGGATTTTTATTATTCTGAGTTTTGATTTATTTATCCTCTGTTTTGGGATGGGTAATTGTTGAAGAAGTGATTTTGTATTGTTTATGTTGCTTTTTGCGTGCCTGAGGAAGCTAATTTCAGGTAAGAATGATTTGGATTTAAGATGGGATAAATTCTGGGTTCTGTCAAAATTTCACGATGTTAGGATTATGAGTCGGATCGGGAGATTGGGGTCTCGTGACTCCAGTCACGAGTCGTGACTCCCAGTCACGACACGTGAACCCCGGTCTCCCAGTCACGACACGTGACCTTAAGGAGATTCAACTGGCCGGAAGGCCAGTCACGGGTCGTGATCATCAGTCACGACTCGTGACTGTCCTAGAGACCCGTCACGAGTCGTGATCTAAGGTCACGACTCGTGACCGTCCTGTGAGACCAGTCACGAGTCGTGATCTAAGGTCACGACTCGTGACCGTCCTGTGAAGCCAGTCACGAGTCGTGATAAGACTCGTGACCGACCTCCGTTCGGCCTATCTTTCCGAAATTGCCCAGTTTTAACTAAAATGAATTTTGTATCTTTTCTGAATGGACTTACACTACTGTATGATACATGTCATGCTTTTATATACTTTTATATGAGTAATACCATGATCTCTTCAGATGAAGCGTATATTGTATCACTCCATGATTAAAATTATACGTCGTGAAGCATTGGAATAATATGGTTCCACATTTAATTCTGATATGTTTTAGAATATTGAATAGTACTAAAGTGTGTTGATTGAATTCTAATGCATGCTTCATAATATGAATTGTATGAGGTAAGATTGCTATTACGAACATATGTATTTGTCTATTAGACTCTGGATTATGCATGATGACCTATTTATGTATATATATAGATATATATATATATGTATTTTGTGAATCGACTCATGATTTGGATGATGCACGAGGATAGTGTAAACTTATTTATATGACTATTATACTCAGTATTGTGCATAATGAACTATGTCATGTGACTTGAAACATGCTTTCGCTTATGTATGACCTGCGAGAGTCAGTCTAGTGGATAGTTAGGCATGCCTAATAGAGTTCTTTAGCTGCAGCCCTCTGGACGTTTGGACCCTGATCAGGTCCCCAGTGTGGTTCCTCGCGAACCTTTAATGTGTTTGGATCTTGTTTAAGGTCCCCTCAGAAAATGTTTTTGAATGTGAAAAATGATGTTGCTTTTCGATTCGTACCCGTAAGGTACCCTCAGTGTAACACCCCGCCATCCCCGTTGGAAGGATACCGGAGTGCCACGTGGGCAAACACATATAAACATATACATTTACACATGTATAAATAAATAAAAGAAAACCAAATGAGATTTAAAGAAACTTTTAATCATTTAATAGTAAAATCCTGTTTACATATATCATATATCAATATAGTATCTCATCACCTTTAAAATATTTACAATACAAGTAATTAACAAATACCAACATACTTTTCTACATTACACCGATATAGGATATACAAGAATTCATGTGCAACATATTCATTTAATCTTGTTAGAAACATCTCAACATATACAATACATATACACATACAGCCTGATTAGTCTGGTATAAACCTAAGAAGTGGATACGGTCATTTGGATACTGATAGAACACAGTATCCCAAGCATATAGAGACATAAGTCTCGAGCATGTATTTTTCATATAGAGACCGAGGTCTCGCTTTATTTCCATATAGATCCTAACAGGATCGAAACAAGGATCCAAACGGACCCGCATATAACATTTTTATCATATAGCAGCTGCACACACACTCCGACCTAAGTAAGCGCTTACTTATCCACCACTATGACTATTCAGGCCTAAAACTCAATTCAACAATTCATATAACAAATCATGAGAATTTCAATAAATACTAGCTTATAAATCATGTATACTTGTATAATAATCAAATTCAGAAACATTTAAACATATAATTATTAACTATAGGAGGTAATAAGAACAAATAGCTCATATTGTAAAAGTCCCTGTTAAATAAACTATAAACATGTAAATCATGTATATTAATTATTAATTATGTATACAAAACCCAATATTAAATAATTATTAAAACACAATACAGATTTTAAGTCAAATATTTATCATGTAATGCAAAAATTCTTGAAATCAGAAGTTAAAACCTCAATTTTGGAAAACAGGGCAGCAGGGAAGGCTGGTCACGCCGTGACCATTCATCACGTCGCGTGACACAGGCTTCACGCCAGCGCCAGGCAAAGGAGCAAGGCAAGGCAAGGCAAGGCAAGGCAAGGCAAGGCAAGGCAAGGCAAGGCAGTCACGGCGTGACCACCAGTCACGTCGCGTGACGCCTGTGAGAGGAGAGGGAGAAGTCGCGCAGGACAAGGCGAAAGTCACGGCGTGATGCCGCTTCACGCCACGTGACCTTCAGCAAAGAGGGAGTCACGGCGTGAAGCTGCTTCGCGCCTCGTGACCTTCAACCGAGAAGGGGGTCACGGCGTGACCACCAGTCACGTCTCGTGACCTTCTTCTCACAATTCTTCTTCTTCTCCACTCAGAATCCAGAATTTGCAGAAAACGTGAAAACCAGTAAATTGTGAAAACAGAGTACAATCAAAACTCCAATCCCCATTTTGTCTAAAACCCTTTTTCATGCAATAATCATTCAAATACGTACCTTTAGGTCTTCTGAGCACAAATGCAAGACTCATATTACCAATCACGCATTATTACAAATCAAACAGAGGCAAAAATCAAGAAGTCATCAACCCAGAATTTCATATCTAACTTCAAGCATAAACGTCACATTTGCATATTCATCATTGTTCTTTTTCTACTAAAATCATGTATACAACATTACTTAACTCATGCATTTCAATGGACAAACACACATTAACACTTTGACAACATAACTGCAAAAATGGATCCAAAGATGAGAAAAACAGACACACTCCCAAACCTGTATCGAAGTCCAAAAAGTCCACTGTACCCTCTTCAATCCACAACCTTGCCCTTTCCCTTCTCTTTCCTTTTATCTTCTGAAGCTTGCAAACAGATTAAAACCACAGTTCAATAACTCAAGAACAGATTCTCTATAAACCCACATGAGAACAAGAACCTCACGAAAATTAACAGTACTTACCTTCTGTAGCTTCTAACAGACCCAAACTCAAGCTTCACAACAGGAAAATCACACATGCAAATGGAAAAGCACAGCAGATGGAGAAAAGAACACAGTGAGGTTTACGTGAGAGGGAAAACCAAGAAGAGAGAACTTTCATTTTTTTTCAAACTAACAAATTTTCACTGCCTTTTCTTTTCCCTCACCACGTACACACACACAGTTCTCCACCTGGCACACATGCACAAAGACACAATCCACTTATACTCTTTTACTAGAAAGTCCTTGAAAAATTACACTTTAATCACTAACTTTAAATCTGTAATTTAAATCTTTATTAAAACCTTGCAATCAAGTCCTCTTTCCTCTTGTAAATTACCCACTTGCCCTTAAATGTCCATATAAAATTATTAAATCCAAATAGGTCACTTATGGGGTGTGACAACTCACCCCTCCTTAAGAAAATTTCGTCCCCGAAATTTCCTTGCTTACCGAATACAACTCAAATATCAAAACCGAAACGAGACAAAACTGAACATGTAAACACTTACCCGAAGGACCCGCTGCACCCGTCGCATCTCTAGCTATCATAGCATAACCTCTATACTGATTATGATCCTCAGTAGCACCAGGTCGCTGCACTGTTTCTGACGGTGCTCTCGGAGCTCGACTTCCTTCACGATTGCTTTGGATAACATTGGATTTTCGGCTTTCTTGTTGATTCTGGTTCTCTTGTCGACTAGGGCAAAAGGCAAATCGATGTTCCATGCTTCCACACTTGAAACAAGCGCCGGTAATCTTGCGACACGTACCCCAATGGTACCTATGACAGTGCTCACATTCTGGTGCTCGATTTCCTTTACTACCATGTGGGGCTACACTCTCAACCTGTGAAGGCATCTGAACACTCCCTCTAGATCCTTGCTCAACTGGTGTACCCTTTGACTTCTTAGCACTCACATTTCCCCCTTCTGGTGCTCTCCTCTTCTGTGCCATCTTCTGCTTAATCTCTTCTGATTCCTCTAACCTCATTGCTGCAGCCACAATCTGATAATACCCAACTGGCTGCAAGACAATCATCGCAGACAAGGGGCCTCTAAATACCTCACGCAATCCCTCTAAAAAGTGCCTACATCTGAACTCATCTGTCAACAACTGCTCAGGCACATACTTACTCAGCCTATTGAACTCCTTGTCATACTCACTAACAGTCATTCCCCTTTGCTTCAAACTAATGAACTCTCTCCACTTCGCTTCTTGGTATGCCTTTGTGATATACTTTTGCTCAAACTCTTGCTTGAAATATTCCCAAGTCAGTTCGGCTGGTCGCTGAGGATTCCTCATCACAAGTTCCCACCAATCATATGCTGGTCCTTGAAGCAACGATATTGCACAAGAAGCTCTCTGATCCGCGGGACATCTAATCTCTTGCAAAATCCTGTCCACTCTCTTCAACCAAAACTCAGCCACATCGGACTCATCTAAAGCAGTCCCATGAAAATCCTCTGCTCCTCTCTTTCTTAACAATTCAGTTGGAGCCTTAGGTGCAGTCAACCTATCCACCACTTGTAATAATCCCTGAACTAACACTGGATCAAAAGCAATACCTCTATTTGCACCCTCAGCTGGTGCAGGTTCCCGCTCATGTCTATCCTGTCTAACTGGATCATCTCTTCTAACTGGATTCTCTCTAGGACCCACATTATAACTGCTCATAGTGTCGCCCATATACTCACTTGGATCCGACTCCATATAGACACTACAAAACAAAAGACATCTGCATTCGGCCACTAAACAAAACTGACTCTCATGTATAGACTCGACTCTATACTCAAACAATCACAACATAACCCAGAACCACCAAACCTGGGCTCTGATACCAAGCTGTAACACCCCGCCATCCCCGTTGGAAGGATACCGGAGTGCCACGCGGGCAAACACATATAAACATATACATTTACACATGTATAAATAAATAAAAGAAAACCAAATGAGATTTAAAGAAACTTTTAATCATTTAATAGTAAAATCCTGTTTACATATATCATATATCAATATAGTATCTCATCACCTTTAAAATATTTACAATACAAGTAATTAACAAATACCAACATACTTTTCTACATTACACCGATATAGGATATACAAGAATTCATGTGCAACATATTCATTTAATCTTGTTAGAAACATCTCAACATATACAATACATATACACATACAGCCTGATTAGTCTGGTATAAACCTAAGAAGTGGATACGGTCATTTGGATACTGATAGAACACAGTATCCCAAGCATATAGAGACATAAGTCTCGAGCATGTATTTTTCATATAGAGACCGAGGTCTCGCTTTATTTCCATATAGATCCTAACAGGATCGAAACAAGGATCCAAACGGACCCGTATATAACATTTTTATCATATAGCAGCTGCACACACACTCCGACCTAAGTAAGCGCTTACTTATCCACCACTATGACTATTCAGGTCTAAAACTCAATTCAACAATTCATATAACAAATCATGAGAATTTCAATAAATACTAGCTTATAAATCATGTATACTTGTATAATAATCAAATTCAGAAACATTTAAACATATAATTATTAACTACAGGAGGTAATAAGAACAAATAGCTCATATTGTAAAAGTCCCTGTTAAATAAACTATAAACATGTAAATCATGTATATTAATTATTAATTATGTATACAAAACCCAATATTAAATAATTATTAAAACACAATACAAATTTTAAGTCAAATATTTATCATGTAATGCAAAAATTCTTGAAATCAGAAGTTAAAACCTCAATTTTGGAAAACAGGGCAGCAGGGAAGGCTGGTCACGCCGTGACCATTCATCACGTCGCGTGACACAGGCTTCACGCCAGCGCCAGGCAAAGGAGCAAGGCAAGGCAAGGCAGTCATGGCGTGACCACCAGTCACGTCGCGTGACGCCTGTGAGAGGAGAGGGAGAAGTCGCGCAGGACAAGGCGAAAGTCACGGCGTGATGCCGCTTCACGCCACGTGACCTTCAGCAAAGAGGGAGTCACGGCGTGAAGCTGCTTCGCGCCTCGTGACCTTCAACCGAGAAGGGGGTCACGGCGTGACCACCAGTCACGTCTCGTGACCTTCTTCTCACAATTCTTCTTCTTCTCCACTCAGAATCCAGAATTTGCAGAAAACGTGAAAACCAGTAAATTGTGAAAACAGAGTACAATCAAAACTCCAATCCCCATTTTGTCTAAAACCCTTTTTCATGCAATAATCATTCAAATACGTACCTTTAGGTCTTCTGAGCACAAATGCAAGACTCATATTACCAATCACGCATTATTACAAATCAAACAGAGGCAAAAATCAAGAAGTCATCAACCCAGAATTTCATATCTAACTTCAAGCATAAACGTCACATTTGCATATTCATCATTGTTCTTTTTCTACTAAAATCATGTATACAACATTACTTAACTCATGCATTTCAATGGACAAACACACATTAACACTTTGACAACATAACTGCAAAAATGGATCCAAAGATGAGAAAAACAGACACACTCCCAAACCTGTATCGAAGTCCAAAAAGTCCACTGTACCCTCTTCAATCCACAACCTTGCCCTTTCCCTTCTCTTTCCTTTTATCTTCTGAAGCTTGCAAACAGATTAAAACCACAGTTCAATAACTCAAGAACAGATTCTCTATAAACCCACATGAGAACAAGAACCTCACGAAAATTAACAGTACTTACCTTCTGTAGCTTCTAACAGACCCAAACTCAAGCTTCACAACAGGAAAATCACACATGCAAATGGAAAAGCACAGCAGATGGAGAAAAGAGCACAGTGAGGTTTACGTGAGAGGGAAAACCAAGAAGAGAGAACTTTCATTTTTTTTCAAACTAACAAATTTTCACTGCCTTTTCTTTTCCCTCACCACGTACACACACACAGTTCTCCACCTGGCACACATGCACAAAGACACAATCCACTTATACTCTTTTACTAGAAAGTCCTTGAAAAATTACACTTTAATCACTAACTTTAAATCTGTAATTTAAATCTTTATTAAAACCTTGCAATCAAGTCCTCTTTCCTCTTGTAAATTACCCACTTGCCCTTAAATGTCCATATAAAATTATTAAATCCAAATAGGTCACTTATGGGGTGTGACACTCAGTACACTCGTTATCCACTATTTTGAGTCAGCAGGTATTCTGTCTGTCTTGTCGGATATGAACAGGAGAATGTGATATTCGAATGAGCATAATTCTGGACATGTGAATCAGTTATGTACTCAAATGTGATTATGAACCTCTGAATGGGTTGAATGTGACTTAAACAGGTGAATTGGACATATTTATCTGTATATATATATGTATATCATATTGTGAATGTATTTGTATGCTATCAGTTATGGATATAAGTACTAGAATTAAAACGTGCATGACTGTGACCATAATCTTTCAAATACCATGAGTATATTTCATTATGTTATTCTTATGAGAATGTGAAGCCGACCAGTTAGGTTATAAGCATACGAAATAATATGTGTATGAATATGAGCTTAAATTACGGATTGATATGGTTAATTAGTATGTTTATGAGTGTGATTCTGTACTGTTAACTATTATGGTAGCTTGTGAATTAGTATGCATAATAAGGTGATCTGGACTAGTAAATGATCACATATGTATTATTTGGGGTTCAATGCATGTGGATCGGCTTCGGTAAGTGTATGTGTAGTAATGGAGGATGATGAGGCAAGTTGAAGTGTATAAAGATCTGATCTTGATCTAGTGTATGCTCTGAATGTAATCTTTTGCTATATGTTCATTTGGTCTCAACTATCGTAGTGTCTTCGGCATGTTGTCATGTGTCTATGATTATATGGCATGATATTTTATGTGATAGAGTCGTGCCATGGAAGTGTGGTGTTTTAACGTCTTCCCTTAGGTTCAGCTAGTGTGTGTACTATGACATGACAAAAAGTAGGTTTAATTAGCTCATGTTCTTGGCATAATAATTGTGTGCATTATTGCATGGTAATTTTCTAGCATGTGAATGGGTTTTCAGTTAATGTATGAGTATTCAGTCATGATAATTGTATGTATAAATCTCATGTGACTATGCACGATAAGGTACTGATGTCCGATACCACGGTAAGTATATGCATGTGAGATTGTATGTGTTTCTGTATGATAACACTGGTATCTTGCAAAGTATTCTGTCTGCTTTAGTTTGATCGACACGAGTTTTGAATGTGGATATGATGTTCTGAATGCCTGACTTTTATATGCAAGTATGTATATCTATCTGTTAGGACTTTGTGCTTTTTCCATTTGAATGTGTTATGCCTTGACGACCATTGTGAATGGTCGTCCATATTGCTTGTGTGTTTTCCCCACTAAGCGTTTATCGCTTAGCATGGATTCTTTTCCCGTGCAGGTGGCAGGTTTGGTTTTGCTCGAGTCGCGCATCTGCAAGGTCGGCCACATAGGAGTTAGAAGTTTTGTATTTCATTTAGCTTCTGTATTTTGGATCTTGTATTTCTATAACCTTTTGTATATGTAATTATTATGCATCATCTTGATGTAATATTTCTGTTGAGGTAAGCGTTAAAATGCTTATGTTTTAAGTTATTCCTCGGTTTTATTATTCGCCTTATGCTTCCGCTGATTGAAAGAGTGTATGCATGTGTGTATGTGCTTATGCTTCCACGTAGTGCTTGCGAGTGTGTGAGTTAATGCATGACCAGCTTTTGCCCGCAAGGTAAGTTTTTAATTATTCCGCATTTATGCATGTATGATTATGTATGAATGTATGCTTTTGCATGGAGTATGTATGCATGTATGTGAGTGAGCGTCGATAGCGCTCTCCGGCGTCCTTCCAATGGGGACGTAGGGGGTGTTACACAAATACTGGCTAGCACTCTTGATAAATAACCTGATGTGATCTGGGGTATCAGGTTTTCTCTTCATTTTCATGACCCGATTGCTCCGTCTAGTAAGGTAGTCATAGAAAGATTCTCTCGACTTTTGTTCAAGCAGCTCTAGGTCTTTCAGGGTGACCTCCATCCTCGTACTGCAATAACATTGCTTAAGGAATTCCTCCGCAAGCAACTCCCAACCCTCTTTGGACCTCATATCCAGTGCATGGTACCAATCGACTACGATCCCTGTTAAGCTCAGGCAAAAATAAGCTATCTTCTGCTTTCTAGTCAAAGTCTTACCCTTCATCACTAATGAGTACTGTTTTACATGTGTTGTCAGGTCTGAGGTACCATAAAACTTAGGAATGTTAGGTATCTTAAAGTTCTAGGGAACTAGATATTCACCATCCAGTTCTTTGTCCTCATGACTCATGCTTCTTCCCACTGCTGTCATAGCTTCGAACCTCTCCTCCATTTTCCTCGAGATGATCTCTCTATCTTGGGGGCCTTACTTCATATCATGACTGGCTCCTCTTGTTCTTCCTCCCATAAGTCATCTTCGGGTCTATGAGCTCATCTTCACTCTACTGGTGCTACCACTCTGAGCACAATTGCTGGTGGGTCTGCTATTGGAGGACCCTCTCTAAGTTTAGCTACAACTATTCATGCCTTACTCACTTTAGCCCCAGATGGTTGAAGGTCAATCTTGATTGGTTTTGTAGTAAATCTTTTAAATGGTTGGGAGGGAAGGAATTCTAAGGCTTGGTTCTAATGAGCTATTTCTTGTGAAGGCGTAGAGTTTCATTTCTCTTGGCCCTTTAATGTCCGAAGTTTGACTTTGTTGGGCTACATCATATGCGTCATAGACTTTGACGAAGCAAAGGATTGGTTTTTGGAATTTTGGTCGTCGTCATGTTGGCATATTGAAGTAGCACCGTCCCAACAATGCCCTTGTCAATTTTTAGCATGTCATTCCAGGTCCATAAAAAGGGCTTTTCTTTCTTTTATTTTCCTTTTTTTTTTAGTATCATCTCTTAGAATTTTCCTCTCTTCAGGAGTGATATCAGATACCAACGGGGATATAGAGATTCAATGAGGCAGTATTCATTAAGTCAATATCAAATGTAAATGACTTGTTGTTGTGATCATGCATAGTGAAATCATGAGAGACATAAACAAAAAGTCATTAATAGAATTGATATAAATAGTGCTGCATACATGAAATTGAAAAGTTCAAAAATAAAATAAAACACATCTACTAGAAAGTCTTCTCTTTTACTTCTTGCTCTGCGGTAGCCACCTTTTGGGACTCTTTAATAGTGCCTTGAAATCCCTTTATGCCTTCTTCTTTTGATTCTTTGGATCAGTAATCTATTTGCTATCAATAAGGTCTTGAATTTGGTTTCTCAGAGTTCGACATTCATCAGTTTGATTCCTTGTATGCTGATGGTAGGTACAGTATTAATTCGCTCGATGAATAGGATGCCCCTGACTTCTGGCGAGTTTGGCAAGCATTGGCTGTAACTTACCTTCTTTCATTAGCCTTTTAAGTACCTAGGATAATGATCTACCTAGGTTAGAATAATGCCTTTGGTTTATTCTGGTAACTACTACATCTACTGTGTTCCCAGTCTGATTTCCATTGTCGAGCGCTATTGACTTGCCTGCCCCCTAATTACCGTAATTTCTTCGGGTATAATTGTCATTACTGGCCTTCCTTACTAGGTATTCTCCTTCAGCTTCTATGGCTATGTCTTTCAGGGACTCCCAGTCCTTTAGCCCCTTCATCTTTAATGCCTCTCTCAAGTATGGGATAACATTTCTAATGAATAATCTGATTTGGTCTAGAGTGTCCAGTTTCCTCTTCATCTCCATCACCTGATTCCGCCATCGGGTTAAGTATTCATGGAATGATTCTCCTACTTTCTACTGTAGTAGCTCTAGATCCTTCAGAGTCACCTCCATTCGTGTGCTGCAGTTGTACTGCCTGAGGAACTCCTCTGCCCTTAGATCCTAGCCTTCTTTTGTTATTCGATCCAGTCCATGATACCAGTCCACCGCAGGACCCATCAAACTTAAACAGAAGTACTATATCTTCTGCCTCTTTGTCAGCATTGTACCCTTCATCACCAGCTAGTACTGCTTGATATGTGCGGTGGAGTTCGATGTGCCGTCAAACTTCAGAACATCAGGCAATTTAAAATTCTGAGGGATTAGATCTTCTCACTCTAGCTCCTTATCGTCAATGTTCATCCCCTTTTCCATCATCAGCATTCGTGACATCGCCTCGAACTTCTCCTCCTTCTTCTTCCATATGGCCTTTTCTGTCTGAGGTGCCTTCCCTCTCACCCTAGTGGGTTCCTCATACTCATCCTCTACATACTCCTCTTCCAGACTATGGGCTCTTCTCTAGCCTAAGGATGTGGTAGCTCTAAGGTCTATGGTGGTGGACGTACTTCCTCAAGAGGGTCTTCTCTAGCCGCCTCACATTCTTTTGGACCTACTGGGGGAGCGATCAGGTTTGGCCCGGCGAGCGGAGCCCTTACTGCCGTTAGATTTCCCATCATGGCCATCATCCTGTTCTTAAATTCCTCAAACCTCCTACCAACTTCTTCGTCAATCATGGCTCGGATTGGATCTACCTCTCTTTGTTGAATTTTCCATATCACTGTCTATAGAGCACTGTGAGGGGGTAGCTTCATTACTTTCCGAGAGCGAGTCTGAGTATTCCACCCTTTCTGGCAACTCAAAGACCGAATTTTTAGTTAATCATCTGCGAAGGCCCTTGGACCACCTGGGCAGATCTATGATGGCCTCAAAATATACCTGATCAGGATGATGCATGAATGAAATATGATGCATGATCCTGCTGTTATGCAACATCCACAATCACATGCAAATAAATAAATCCTTCTAACCTTGTTGCTCCCACACACGAGGTCATGTTGTCTTTTTCCTAGGTGGGCTTAACGGGGAACCCGATGAACGCGTATAATACACGATGGTAAACCGGCAGCATAACATCTCTTATCTAATGTTCATACGTATGAGTTTTGATCATTCTGTATTTAGGTAGTCATAATAAATTACCATGGGCCTATCGGGGCATGAAAGCCTTTGATTAGGTGACCAACCAATCTATTTGGGTTTTTTTAATACATAATGATGCATATAGCAAGCATAGTATTATAGTTCATACCACCTAGGGGAAATATCTATTTCCATTACATGAGTTTTGGCCAGGGTGATGATACTTTTAGGCTAACCAAGTATGGCCCCTGCCAACGGGTTTAACTCATCACGAGCATAATGACCGGTTGGGTCTTCATTTAATATACCATAATGGCACGAGGCTCGAGCTGGTGATTATCCTTACATTAAGTAAATGTAGGGTCGTGCTTTGGGAACGCACCAAAGCTGAGAGAGGGTGCAAACTAGCGTAGATCTAAGGCTCTAGTGATATGCAGTGTAATTTCGGAAAGAGATGAAATTTTAAATTAAAACTCAATTATATATTTTAATCAAGGTACTTTTGAAGTGAATTCTCATTTAAGTCCCCAGTGGAGTTGCCACTGTGATGCGCGCCCAACCCCGGTGGCCCCGAATGACCCGCTTTTAGAGTATTCGAGAAAGGTTCAGAAGACTTGTAAGGATTATAAGGGCATCTATTTTGGGCATTAAGGAGGTATTGGAGTCGCCACCCAATAAAACATTGGAACAGATCGTCTAGCCTCAATGAGCCTAAGACAACGCATGTGTGTCTATTTTGGACAATCAGAGATATTTTGGAATCCTCCTTCCAATAGAACATTGAAAAGATTCATATAATCTCGTGAAGCCTAAGATGATGCATATACGTCTAGTTTGGGCAAGCCAGAGATATTTTGAAATTTTCTTTCCAATAAAACATTAGAAAGCTTCATCTAACCTCGTGGAGCCTAAGACAATGCAACTTGGGCCTATTTTATGCAACAAGAGATATTTTGGAATTCACGAGATTATAGAACATTAGAAAGGTTTATTTAACTTTGTTAAGCCTAAACTAGAGAGAGTTCGGGACTTTCCATTTGTTCATACCTTGGTTAAAGTTATAATTGAGTTTTAGAGATAAAATTTTATTTCTTTTTTCATTCAATTAAATGCAGTAATTAGAGTGCATATCAATCACATAATGAGAGCGATAAATAAATTAAATTAAGCATAAAGTAAATAAAAGCACAATAATTTACAATAAAACTAGGGGCGGAATACAACCCCTAATATAAAGTAAATGCGAATCATACAAAAACTAAGATATTCAATTTGAGGTGAGGACATTAATTCTTGCATGCATACTTAAAAAAACATTAAAGGTGACAACTCATTTGGATGGAAAAACTAGAACATTGGTTTCGTTTTATTAGAAAAAATTCTAAATTAATTAATATAAATACTTTTTTGATTTTCTTTTAAACGTGCACAAAATAAAAAAAAATTATTAGAAATTACATGGCAAAATAAGTGAAAAGGCAAAATAAAGAAAATAATACAAATAATAAAAACAATGAGTTAGGCCAAACGAGTCTTTGGATCTCCCCATTTGTAACACCCCTAACTCCCACACATAGCATACCGAAGGAAAATGAAGACAGAATGCTACGGTGTGTGGAGGGTGCTACCGGACAAAAATACCTACTTAGCAATAATGGAAAATAGAATAATAAAATTCCTAAAATTATGACCTCAACGACACACACATCCCAAACTTATATCAGCCACACACCATTATTTGCACTAAAGAATATTACAACTCATAACAAATGTTAATATATAAAACTTAATTACATCCCAAAAATAAATAACACTTCCTATAAACTTCTACCGACTTGTTGGCCAAAATCACAGCGGACCGTACGAATTAAACTTTAATCTCTTAACCTGCACGAAGAAACACCTGTGCTAAGCAATAACGCTTAGTGGGGCTAAGCAAATAATAACCAACCATTCATAGTGGTTGATAATATAAACACATGCATAAGCAATATATATACATAAGCATAAAGGAATACCGGCTAATGTTATCACAAATTCATATCATTAATTTCATCCGAAAACTTGAGCAAATCCATACACGTATACATCTGGTTCACCACAGACAGAAATTACTTTGTTACTTTTAACCACAAATACATTAAACGTACCCATTGTTTATCTTATTCACTTAATTAACCATATAATTAGTTATACCTCATAGGTTACCTAAATACATTTTGATAGTCGAAACATAAAGTCAAATCTCCATTATTACGAATATTTCCAAAATTATGCAGATTACGGTATTGATACTTAAGCCAAAACATTTCATTTGTTCAACCTAAACAAAACACCTCAAATTTCATATTCCGTTCGAGCTTGAAATAATTATCCCAAGCTTCCTACGTATCCCTATTGTTGAGACTCAAAACCACGTAGTTCTACAGAAAACCTTTATACACACATATTCAAAAATTAATCTTAACTCACTCCCTAAGTCCAGTTATCTATATCATGCTTACTACTTTATTTCCCTTAACTAACATATGCACATCATTATTGTACTCATGGGGAACCAATAAAAAACGCACATAAATTCCTTACTAATATAGTTACAGTAGATATGCAGGCTACGGTCCAGTAGGCAAATAATATACAACATACCTGTATTCTCATTGCAAACATATAATATATATATGTATATATACATGTATATATACATATGTGTATATATATATGTATATATACATATATATATATACATATATATATACACATATATGTATATATACATATATATACATATATATATACACATATATGTATATATACATATATATACATATATATAGATGTATATATATATACATATATATACATATATATATATGTATATATATATATATATATATATATGTATATATATGTATATGTATATATATATATATATGTATATATACATATATGTACATATATAAAGTTCATTTACTGAATAGTCGATTATATCAATTATGCATATCAATTACTTCAACAATTCTCTAAAAAGGATTCATATAGACAATAAATACTCATAACTTTTAAACCAATTATGTATCCTAGAAGGATTTGGGCATATTGAGGATAAAGTGGTAACCAAAGTTATGCAAGTTGAAGTGTTAGATACGCCAAACGGACAATTTAAGAATTAATGTAAAAGTTTTGGCAAGTGTGCAAATTGTAAAATTGTGAAGTATGGAACTAGGACTTTATTGAAAGGATAAAATTAATTAAGTGGGCTAATGCGAAGGATTAGTAAGTTATAAGTTAAGTGCAAGAAGAATTAAAAGTGAAAGGATTGAAAGAGAAATTTGACATAAATATCTAATTTGGATCAATTGCAAGGTGACATGTTACAAGGGGATAAGAAGGGGTATAAAAGAGGAGAGAGAAGGAGAGAGAGGGCAGAAAATCTACTCTCCCTCTCTCTTTCTCCTGTTCTTCTCCCGTTTCTTCTCTTCTTCTTCTTCTTCTTCTTCTTCAATGCCATTTGCTCTCCCTTAAATCAAAGCCCCAAGATTTTGATGTTGAAGTTTGTTAGTTCAAGAGATTTAAGTGAAGAGTTTGTTAAGGAAAGGTAAGTTTTAAGTTTTAATTTCCTTTATCCCTTTGTTTAGCAAAAACCCTAAATTTATGTTTTGTATATTTGTGTGTGTTTGATGAGGTCTTTGGGATGAGTAAGATCTTGAACGAGTTTGGAAGCAAAGAAGTGCAACCATTTAAGCTAATAGGAACAAAGGAGTTTGAGGTTTGGGAAATTTATAAGTTTATGCATTAAATTTATAGTTTTTGTTTATTTGGGATTTTGATGATGTTAATAGCATGATTTAATTGTGTTTAATGGTATAAAAGTTGGGTTTGTGTTAATTATGAGGTTTTGAGCGAACGATTTGTGTTGTGTTGAAGTTTGATTGGAATGGGAGTTTTGGGCATGATTTTGAAAGCAAAGGATTTCTGCAGAATTCTGGAGATATGGAAAAATGCGCTCGCGATAGAGCCAGCGATTCCAGCATCTCGTAGGCAGCTGAGCTTTCAGCTCACAGGAGGATCTGTCCGAGTCATGACAATCTTCACGACTCGACATGATCTTGGCTGTCATGAGTAGTGACGAGGGAGCACGAGTCGTGACAGTAAGCTACTGTCATGAGTCGTGCAATAGAGTACGAGTCGTGCAAAGGAGCACGAGTCGTGTCACTGAGCATGACTCATGATAGCTTCCTCTCCTCCATTTGCATGCCCTTTGTTATTTTGATATGTTGGATGAGTTTTGCCTTCACGAGTTGTGACATTGAGCACGACTTGTGACAGTCCGCCTGGGATGTTTCTATCGCAAGCGCGACACCCGTCCTGAGCTCGACAAACCCTTTTGCCTAAAAAATATTTTTCCTAAGTTCCTAATTGCATGGTTTCTCACTTGTGTTATGTAAATAAGACTTTAAATAGAAATTATTCAAATGTTCTTATTTGTGGTAATAATTGAAATATGTGGGAATTTTATCTATTACTATTATTTGAATGTATATGTATAAGGTAATGCAAACTTATTTATGAAGTTTAAATGAGTGAACGATGCCCAACGATATGGTTATGTCTAATATGTTCACATGAATATGATAAATATAATTAGTGCAAATGATATGCAAATATACAAATGCATGTGCCTATATGATTATAAAGGAATGTTCTAAGTATTGAAATAAAACACACGTGTTTTATCCTGTGTAGTCGATCGTGGATAGATAGGCATGCCTATAGAGTTCTATTGCTACAGCCCCTTTGGTTCTGGACCCTGATTAGGTCCCTGTTTGGATCCTCGCAATCCTCAATGTGTATGGATCTTGTTTAAGATCCCCCAATGTGAAAATGTTTTCGAATGAGAAAATGAAAGATGTTGCTTTTCGATTGTACCCTCGGGTACCCCCAATGTGTTCTGTTCACTCGTTTATCCACCCCTTTGAATTAAAAGGCAATTAAAAGAATAAAAGAATGTGAATAAAGTGACAAGTTCTGTGATGATGTGCATAAAATTATGTGAATAAGCATTCGAAAAGTGTTTATTGATATATTGAGCTTGTGCTTCATGCACTTAAATGTTCTGGATCCTTTATGGACACCTATATGGAATTGTGTGGTATCTTTGAATACCTAAATGCTTTGCATATGAACCTAATGTTAGTTAAATGAAAAGAGGTACAGCAAATAATGTTTAATCTAATGAAGGTGTGTGAATGACTATTGAATGCATAAGAATTTGTATGTGATAAATGCATGTCATTAATCTATTTCAAAGTTAGTAGTACGATTGCCTTTATTATTGAAGTAATTGATATGCGTAATTGCTATGGCCGGTTATTTAGTAAATGAATTCTATGAATGTATTCGTTTATATGTTTGAAATGAGAATACATGTATGTTATATGTTATCTGCCTTCTCGACCGTTGCCGGGATAACTATTGTAAGTAAATTGGTAAGCAATTTATGTGCATAGTTTGTTCGTTTTACTGAGTATAGTAACTAAGTAATGCTTGGTAAGTATGGAATAACAAAGTGGTATGCATGATATAAATAACTGGAATTATAGAACGAGTTAGGATTAATTCTGGAATATGTGTATTTTATGATTTTCTGTGGAACTACGTGGTTCTGATTCCCAACAATAGGGATATGTAAGAAGCTTGGGATAATTATTTCAAGCCCGAACCAAATCTGAGAATTGAAGTGTTTTGGTTAGTTTTGAACAAGTAATTGTTTGATCAAAAGAAATGTTCTGGCTTAAGTTTTTGTATGAGATTAATGTTGCAATTCTGTGCTAACTCTAGCCGGTATCTTTATGCTTATGTATACATTGCTTATGCATGTATTTATATCGACTGCCACTGTGAGTGGTTGTTTATTATTTGTGTATCCCCGCTAAGCGTTATCGCTTAGCACGGTTGTTTATCCATGCAGGTTAGGAGATTGAAGTTTAGTTCGTGCGGTCCGCTGTGACGTTGGCCAACAAGTCGGTAGAAGTTTATAGGAAGTGTTATTCATTTTTGGGATGTAATTAAGTTTATTTATTAGCATTTGTAATGAGTTGTAATATTCTTTAGTATGAATGATGGCGTGTGGGAGATATAAGTTTAGGATGTGTATGTCATTGAGGCTCTGATTTTAGAAATTTTATTATTCTATTTTCTGTTATGGCTTAGAGTGTGTTGTCTGGTAGCATCCTGCACTCACCGTAGCTCTCTGCCTACGTTTTCCTCTGTATGCTATGTGTGGGAGTTAGGGGTGTTACAAAAGGACTTATCAATTCGTTCACATTCTTTTACTCTTTAATTGCCTGCTAAGTCAAAGGGGTGGATAAACGAGTGAACATAACACATTGGGGTACCCGAGGGTACAATCGAAAAGCAACATCTTTATTTTCTCATCAAAAACATTTTCACATTAGGGGATCTTAAACAAGATCCGTACACATTGAGGATCGCGAGGATCCAAATGGGGACCTGATCAGGGTCCATAACAGAGGGGCTACAGTAACAGAACTCTATAGGCATGCCTATCTATCCACAGATTGACTCACGCAGGCTATACATTTTAACTTTGTCATATAATACTTATAACATTTCTTTATTTTCACGTGAGTTCATACATTCATAAACATGCATATCATTAGCACAAATCACACTTATTATATTTCCAAACTAATCATGTATTCTTTCACAGGTTATAAATTCATATGAACATAATAAACATATGCAAGTTACTAGGCATCGTGCACTCATTTAGACTTAACAAATACATTGACATTTCTTTACACATATACATTCGTTATTATTAAACTTCACGTATTTCAATTATTACCATACATAGGAGCATGTATAGAAACATTAGAACATTTCATATTCTAAGTCACATAGATACACAATGCAAGTGAGAAACCATGTAGAGCGAAACAAGAAAGAAAAATCATTTAAAAAAATAGGGCAGGCAGGAAGGGGTCACTGTCACGAGTCGTGCTTAGTGTCACGACTCATGCACGATGTCACAACTCGTGACACTAGCTGCACGAGTCATGCTAGCCCTCACGACTCGTGAGAGAGCTTCACGTGTCGTGCCAGCCTTCACGACTCGTGAGGGAGCTTCACGAGTCGTGCCCGCCTTCATGACTCATGAGGGAGCTTCACGAGTCGTGCCCGAGCTAAAGAAATCATGCCAAGCTAAGAATTAAGCATGTCCAGAGAGCAATTACGCGGCGTTATTGAAATTCCTTACCCCCGTGTAAAACGCAAAATACAGAAATCATTCAAAGCAGAATGACTTTACATGGCGGTATACAAAGTCCTTACCGCCGTGTAAAATCGTGCACAAGGAAATTGAAGAACAGAATACGATCACACGGTGGTATGCCTATTTCATACCGCCGTGTAGATCATCCCAAACCCAGAAAATCAACCAATATTAACCCAACTCTCAACCAAACTTTATCATACCTCAAAATTAACAAAGCATTACAAACGTACTGCTCACATTGTCTATACAAAACTTCATAAACAATACCAAACTCAACTTTTCGACCACTATCACAATTAACTCATGGAATTAACATAATCAAAATCCCTCATTTAACAAAACCAGAAATTTACTTCCAACCTTCAATCAATTACACATTTTGATCCATTATACCACATTCACAGCATTTCAACACAAGTGAGTCAAAACACATAGCATTTAAACATACTCAAACAACTTTAACACCATAAATTTCCAGAACATCACATCAAAATCCCAAATCAAATAACAAAATCCCAAACCTCATCTCCTTTGCTCCTAATAGCTTCTTCAGCTGATCTATCTTGCTTCCAAACTCATCCAAGATCCTCATCAATTACACAAACACATATATAAAACGTTAACCTAGGTTGAAAGGTAATCAAAGGAATAAAAGAAATCAAAACTTAAACTTACCTTTCCATAATAAATTCTTCACTTAAATCTCTTAAGCTAGCAAACTTCATCACTCAAATCTTGGCCTTTGATCTAAGAGAGAGCAAATGGCATTGAAGCAAGAAGGGAAAGAAGAAGAAGAGGATGAGGGCAAGAACGGGGAGAACGGGAGAGGGGAGAGCTTGTAACACCCTTATACCCTATACGTATAATGCTGACTTAGCGATACTGTGCGGTTACCATGTTCGGTTAACTGTCATTCACTTATGAAATTTTGGGTCAATTTTTTTCCACACTCATATTTATTAACACTAAGTTCACTTAACACTTTATTCACTTATTCACTTTACATACCCTTTAACTTTTGCATTTGCATTTACTTAGTTACCGATGACCTATAACTGTCTTATTTACTATTCATTTAGTATAAATTTCGGTAGTATAACGGCTTGTAAATTGCACTACCCAAACTTGCAAATTGAAATCTCCACAGCCCTTGCAAGGGCACAACAACAATATCATCCTATATCCATACATTTCCCATCCACCGTTCATCACCCAGTCACAAAATAATCCACACAGATAAAATAACAGATAACATCATTACATGTCCAAAATCAAATACTAGATAAGTATATACATGCCACAATTTATCCATTACATATACAAAATAAAATCCACTTCTACTCCTTTAGCTCGCTCCACCAAAATATCGAGGTATGCTACTCCAGTCCTATGGGGTACCTGCACGCAGTTAAAAACAACTACGTGGTGAGCATTAGAATGCCCAGTGGTGATTACCAATCTATAAATTTCCTAAGTAATTCTATTTAATTAACATACTTTGATTACATATTCTTATTATTCTCACTTATTGTTATTTATATTTATTTCACTTATTAAGTCACTTAATTAATCTCATATTTATTTAATTCATCACTTAATTAATGACACAACTATGAATTTAAATCACTTAATTACACTTTTATTCATTTAATTACACTATTTAATTCATTACCTCACTTAATTATTTATTTCACCATTAATTACATTATTATCACTAATCTTTACACTAAATTCCATTCATGTCCTTAACTTTTCCACTACTTACCATTTTGTCCTTTCTTTTCATTAATTACCATTATGTCCTCACAATTACACAAATACCATTTATATCCCATCTTTTGCCATAATTACACTTATGTCCTCACTACTATACATAATTACTAAAATGCCCTTATTTATTCCATTTTTACACTATTAACCTTATTTAACTTAATTAATTACAATTATACCCTTTTTACTTCATTTTTCCACTATTTAACTTACAATTTGGCCAAATAACATTTTAGTCCCTATTTTAACACTTTTTCACTGTTACACTATATTTCACTAAAATTACCGTTTTACCCTTCCACTTACCCTTTTAACTTATTTTCACCACTTTTTATCAACTTTTAGTAAAATTATCGTTTTACCCCTAAACTTTCTATTTATTTCATTTTAGTCCTGTTTTCACTCATTTTCACCCATTTCACTATTTTAATCATTTTTAACACATATTTACCATTATACCCCTAGTATGGATCCTGTAAAAAATCTACTGACTGGATATGCGGGGCATGGGCCCCACAGACCCATTTCACTATAAAATGATCCCAGTAGGACCATTTTCACTGCACTGCACTATTTTATATACTTAATTGCACTGTACACTGTGATAAGCTCTCATCGGCTTATCAATAGTGAGTTGTCATGACTCATACCGCGGTATGGAATCCCTGTGGCTAGCCATCTATATCCTGGACTAGATTTCACTACCAGACAACTACTAAGGGCAATATTTTCTCAAAATTTCATTAAGTATCACATTATGTCAATATGTAAAATCATCATACATCTCTTTTTCGCTTACCACTTTGCACATACACTCATTTATCAATATATAGTCACTTTATACCATTAAATCACATATATCATCAAAACATACACATGTAAAATCTTATATACTATTCGGCCCAACATTCAAATTTTTATACCATGCACTATAATTTCTCTTAGCCACTTAATTACACCTATTTTAGGTTATACATGCCTCAAATGTCCATAATATGCCAATATTCATCATATAATTCACTTAAAGTCACATTATACCATTCGGCCATAACACTCATGCATTCATTATGGTTTCTTTTAATTCTTCTTTTCACTGAATCATGCATTACACTTGTTAAACATGTTACAAACATGAATTTCATGCCTTAAAAACCCATCAAAACATCATGGTTTCTTAAGAATACCATTCGGCTACTATTACACTTTTAATACCACTTTGATTTAATTTCACTTAAGCATGTTTATACACTATATTAAGCCCACTAAACATGAATATCAAGTTAGACTTAATTAAACACATCATTATCACATACCTAACCTTAGACATAACCTTAAAATCAACATTAACATTAGGAAATAGGTAGATTTAGTAACCACAAACCTCTTTCCCAAGTTCTATAGCACTTTAGGGTTGCTTTTCCTTCCCTTTAGCTTGAGAAATCTCCTCCTCTTCCTACATGGGCCGAATATATACATCCTCATAACTTAAAAATCAAGCCTCAAATGTAAAATCTAACATCATAAACGTGTTCTACAGCCCCAAAAATCTCCATAGGGACCAATAAAATAAATTATAAACCCTTGAATCAAAAACCCAAAAACTCACCCTAACATTTGATCTCTTGATTTAACCCACTTTCATTGCACCAAATGAACTCCAAACACTGCTATAGGATTGTAGAGGAGCTGAACTTTAGTTAGGGAGCTATGATTCGAGAAGTAATTTGAGTAGAAGAGAAGAAAATAGAGGAGAGAAGTGAGAAAAACCATACGATTTTGAAAGGGAGGAGAAATGCCGACTTTGAATGGATTTCTCAAGAGAAATACAGCCATTTCTCCCTTTATATAGTCCTCTATTGAACCAAATCAGTCCAACCGATGTGGTCCGACTGATTTAGACCAAAATTTTAGTTTTTCGGTTCAATTGCACCTTTTTAAAGAATCTATATGTTTCTCACATTATTTTCACTTCTAACCAATTGGATTGATCTTAGAGCATCAAAAATAGGCTCTCTGCAAAATTTCAGCTCAATCGGAGTTCATTTGTGCAGCGGTTCACTTAAATCGGTTCGATTCGATCAATTTTCTTGTACTGTAAAATATAGCTCTAAAGCTATCAAAATTCACAAATAACACTTCCACTGTCTTATTTTACACACTTAACATATATTAGGTCATTTTAACCCTTAATAATGCCTTGTTCAAACCTCGGTCAAGCCTCGGTTCAAATTGAACCGAACCGGAGGCCAACTTTAGATTGACTTTCGGAGGTCAATTTAACTCCGTTTTCAGTTTCGATTTCACCACTATATTTCTTACGACCCACAGATCATTTTCACGAAATTAGAATTTTTCGGGTGCCGAACAGCCGGATTCGCTGTATAGCCACCCCAGTGTCACCTGACCCAGAATCACTTCAATTTTAACACACTTAATACTGAAGTTTGACACTAGCAAACCCACTCTCTACACTGTTTGACACTGCAATTATCATGGTAACACTTGAATAATACACTAACACTTCTAGACCGGTATTTGGGCCATTACAACTCTACCTCCCACAAAGAAAATTTCATTCTCAAAATTTACCTGAGTGAAAAAGCTGTGGATACTACTGCTGCATAGTTGCTTCGGGCTCCCATGTCGCTTCTTCCACGTTGTGATGATTCCAGAGTACTTTCACTAAAGGAATCTGCTTATTTCTGAGTTGTTGGACTTCTCTGGCTAAAATCCTCACTGGATATTCTTCATAAGTCAGGTCATCTTGCACTTGTACTTCTTTTGGAACAATCACATAGCATAGGTCGGATCGATATCTCCTTAACATCGATACATGAAACACATCATGGATCTTTTCCAAGGCCTATGGAAGCTTTAGCCTATACGCCACTGGTCCCACTCGTTGAATCACTTCATATGACCCAAAGAATCTGGGTGACAACTTACCCTTCTTCCCAAATCTGAGAACCTGCTATCATGGAGAAACCTTTAAAAACACTTTATCACCCACTTAATTGGAACTCTATATCTTTTCTCTTCAAGTCAACATAAGATTTCTGTCTAAAATGATGGGGGTGGGTACTCCATACAATCTCACTATCTCATTGATATACAATTCCGCCAGCCGAGTTAATGGAAAATCCATCCTCACTGGTAAGGAATGGGCGGATTTAGTAAGTCTGTCGATAATTACCCAAATTGCATCATGCTTCCGTCGGGTGAGAGGCAACCCAGTCAAAAAATTCATTGTCACTCGGTCCCACTTCCATTCGGATATTAGTGAGCATGTACGTGAAATGTATTTGTCATGCAGGAATGCAGCATAAGAATTCATCTGAGTGGATTTGGAGGCAACAGCCGGTTTGGTCGCAATTGGCAACAGGATTAGTGCCCTTTGAAATTGCCTTTGAATTTCATGCCCTTTGGGGATTGTGAGGTTCTCATTTGAAACCTATAGTCATTCTTTTAAAGTAGTGCGTCCCTTGTGGATTTTTACACTAGCTTTTCTTAGCGGAAAATGCGTCCTTTTCGGATTTTCACATAACCCTGTGCCTTATTTTTTGCCTGGAATGGGCACAACCCAATCCAGCGGCTTTTATTCATTTCATTTTTTGTAGGACAGACTGCCTGGTCCCAGGTTTTCACCCTGCCCTTTGGCCTAATTTTTGCTTAGAGCGCGAATTAAAGTTTTTATCTCTAACGGCCTTTTTTTTTTAGCTTATAAAGGAGGCTGGGGCTGTCGTCAAAGATCTTTCAAGTATGATCGGCATGTACTTACGTCTTAGATCCTGGTTGCATAGAAGGTGTTATAGAATTGGCTTCATAGTTAATAGTAAGATGAGTCGACTGAAGCGCTTGAGTAGCGAGAATAGCAGAGGGTAGATAGTAACAATGTGTTGATATCATACCGAAACTTGACAGCTTTGGGTATGCAAAATGAACTGCTCTGGTTACATCAATATCATTGCATAAATGCATATATTTCGATTTGATTTCATAACACATGATCACTATTTGGCATTAACCCGAAAAAATATGAGACCTCATCTAATCTCGGAATAGATCCTGAAAGTATCAAACTCTTATTTCCAATCAGCCCTCTCGGGATTTCTTGATTGGACATTTTCTCTCAAGCCTCTAATTTTTGCCGGGAGTGCCTTTTTTCGGTTTTCACCCTAACGAGGCGCCCAATTTTAGCAAGGCTGCCTTTTTCGGTTTTAAACCCACGGGGCATTTATTCTCTTCTTTTTATTTTTAGTCTTTAGCCATTGAACTTCTTGGGTCTATTGATGTTAATCTGTTATCTGAGCTCATCTTTATTGCTGCCCATTAGAACCGCTGCCCCTTTGGACAAAATTTTCTTAGGAGCAAACGGGTCTTCTCATGCCAGACCGAATTTACTTCGCATGTCTAGAAAGTCAGGTCTCATTTGCCTGAAGACTAAATCTCCTTCTTTTAGTGAGTGTTTCCTAACCCTCTTTCCAAACGATCGAATAAGGTGTTTTCTAATAAACCTGATTGCGATAGTAATCCCACAACCTATTTCCGTTTAACGTGTTTAGCTGCTGTAGCTGTTGCTTCTAAGACTGCCCTTAAATATTTGATGTGTTTTGACAGGCAGTAGTGCTTTTGCCTCACGCATCAAGGAGTAAAGCGTGACTCTTGTAAGGGTTCCGATTGCAGACCCCAGCATGGGTCTCCTCCATAACCTCCTTGGCCTTCTTCTCGTCTAAGCACCTCAACTGTATGTCATCAGCTCACCTCTCGTACTGCACACCCTCTATATTGATGAACTGGGTGAATAACTTGCGAATCAGTCTTTAGGTCCTTTTCAGTAGTCAAGAAGAATGGAAAAATATAGGTACATATAGATCAACGGGATTTGAACAAAGCTTGCCCCCAGATAACTGTCCTTTGCCCTATGTCGATGATCAATTTTTTTTCTCTCTTTTTTTATATTTTTATTTTTTTTTATTTTTTAATTTTTTTATTTTTTTATTTTTATTTTTTATTTTTTGCTTTTTATTTTGTTTCTTTTTTTTTTCACTCCCCAACAAGCTTCGTCCAAATCCTGATAGTTTACACATACGCGCACTTCTCTTCTTAACCATTGAGGATGTCGTTGCTCCACCTAGTTGGGCATTATGCTTCAGTAAAAAATTTAGCCCTAGTTCTACTGGTGGATTCCCCCTTTTAACCTTTCCTGTCCCTCCTGGCTTGAATCTTCTAAGCTTCTGCTTGGCTAGTTCATGATCGGGATACACTGGCATAGCGTATTTGGCGACTTCATAATTATCTCTTGCCCAGGCAAAGACTTTTTTATTTCATTTTTTTTCATTCTCTCAAATTTTAATCTATCTTCAAGAGTCATAACAGATGCTATCAAGATTTTCTTTGGGTTCCCCAAAGTTCTGAGATTAAATGGAGTTATATTGATTGGGTTAATGTCAAAAATGAATGAATGCATCGTGATCATAGGAAATGAAATTGTTAGAAGTACCACACAAATATACCAAAATTGTTCATCACATTAAAATAACCAAACTGTTATAAGGAGTTCTTGAAATAAAAAAGAAATAAAGCATCTAAAAACATAGTCTTGTCCTCTACTCTCCTGACAAGTGACAGCGACGTACTCATCTTCCCAGAACAAATCAAACACCTGGCGGGGGAACTGCATTATAGCTTGCCTTCTTCTTCTTCTCTATCTTCTCAGGGTCACTGATCTCTTTGGAGTCAATGAGATCTTGGATCTAGCCCCTCAAATTCGACAATGATCTGTTGGATAGCCAGTGTGTTGATAGTAGACGCAGTCTTCTTCTTCTCTCTCTTCTCAAGGTCACTGATCTCTTTAGAGTCAATGAGATCCTGGATCTTGCCACTCAAAATTCGACAATGATCTGCTAGATGGCCAGTGTGTTGATGGTAGGCGCAGTATTGATGACTTTTATTCCTCGGCTGTCCCTGACTCAAGGCCAGCCTGGGCGACAATGGTTACAGCTTGCCCTCCTTTATTAGTCTCTCCAACACCCAGGATAGAGGCCGTCCCAAATTAGAAAAGTACCGCTGGCCTTGACCCACTCCGATGGCTAAAACCTCAGCTGTCTTACTATTTTTACCATTACTGCTTCTAGCTTTGCCTGATCTGTACCCTGACTGTTCCCAAAGCTCCTCCCAGCAAAGTTATTTTGGCTTGCTTTCTTCGCTAAGTAAGCTGCCTCAGCCTCTACAGCAATGTCGTTGAGCGACTCCCAATCTTTGAGCCCATTAAAGCTGCGCAAGTCACTCAAGTAAGGGCAGGAGTTCCTGATGAATAGCCTAATCTGTTCAATAGTGTCAGGCTTTCGCTTCATCTCCATAACCCTGTTTCTCCACCTAGTGAAGTATTTGTGGAGCGACTCATCACTCTTTTGCTGTAGAAGCTCGAGGTCCTTCAGGGTGACCTCCATTCTAGTGCTGCAGTCATACTACTTCATGAATTCATCAGTCAAAACGTCCCAGTCCTTCTTAGATCTCCTATCATACCAGTCCACTGCCGGTCCCACCAAACTGAGGCAAAAATATTCTACCTTTTGCTTCTTGGTCAGCCCTGTGCCCTTCATTACTAGGGTGTACTGCTTGATGTGCGCAGATGAGTCTAAAGTACCATTGAACTTCGGTAGCACAGGCATCTTAAACCTTAGGGGTAACAGCTCTTCATCCCCCCAATCTCTATCCTTAGGGTTGATTCCCTTACTAGCTGATAATAGGCGAGTGATCGCCTCAATTTGCTGCCTCATTCCTGTCATGGCCATATCTTCTACCCTGGGTGCTCTACCCCTCACAGCTTGATGGGCTACTATCTCCTCAACCTCCTCTTCCATCATGAAATCCTCGTCAGGATTTGGGACCCTTGCCTTTCTTAGCTCAAAGGGCACAGTAACAACTTTAGGCTCATTGATAGGTTGGTGAGCAGCATTACCTATAATGGGGACCTCCTCGCCCACAGGCAGCTCAACTTGTCCCCGAGGAGGGATTACTGGTGGTTGTGGGGCAACAGGTGGTTGTGCGGCAGGAGGAGGAGCGATCCTTTCGGCCATTGCGCCCATCATTTCTAACATCCTCCGCACAAAATCCTTTAACCTCCTGGCAAGGTCATGAGTGGTTAGAGCTTCGGTCTCTTTTGCCATCGAGGATGATTCACTAGTCATTGAGAGTGATTCAGAACCCAAAACAGGCACTAATTCTAGCAATCCAAAGGGCGAGTGTGTCCTCACTAGTCGACCGTTAGAACCTCTAGTCCACTTGGATGAATCTATGGTGGCTGAAAGATTCAGATTGTTAGAATGATGCATGGATGACAGGTATAACGCAAGATCATGAGTTGTGCAACATTTCCCAATCACATACGAGCAAGTAGACCCTTATAACCTTGTTACTCCCACACACAAGGTCAAATAGTCTCTTCCTATGTGGGCTTAGTCCACGGGTCAACAGGGGACCCTATGAATACGCATAGTGCATGGTAAAAAATCGGCAGCATAACCCTCTTAATTTAAAGCACATGCATATGGGTTTTGGCCATTACATATTTGGACACTTCAATTAAATTAAGGTGAATCTATCAGGGCCTGAAAGCCTTTGATAAAAGACCACTTAATTTGCTTGATTTTATTTAATACGCAATAGCCCACATCACAAGCACCGCATTAAGGAGCATTTCACCTAATGGAAGTTTCTATTTGTCATTACATGAGCTTTGGTCAAGGTGGTAATACTTTAGGTCTACCCAAGCATGGTCCCTGCCAATGGGTGTAGCTCATCGCAAGCATAATGACTGATCAGGTCTCCATTCGAAATACCAAAACGTACTAGGCTTGGGTTGGTGATTATCCTTAACACTTCCCTACAATGAGTGAAAGTAGGGTCATGTTTCTGGAATGCACCAAGGTAAGATAGGGGACCAATTAACATAGTTCTAAGGCCCTAATGTATGCAATGCAAATTTCAAAAAGTGATAGAATTTTAGGTTTTGAAAACTCAATCATACATTTTAACCAAAACACTTACAGAGCAAAGTCACGAAGTCCCCAGCGAAGTCGCCACCGTGATGCGCAATTGTAAGCACCGTGTCCCGGAGTGGTCCGGATCAGAGATTACCCTATAATGAAATCAATGTTCGAGCCCGTACGAGAGGCTGAATTTGGAGGTTTTAGTCCCGCGTTCCATGAGAAATGAGGTTTTTCTGCAATTCCTGGGCAGAGGGGGAGAAAACGGAAGTTTTTCGAGTCAAAGGGGTTTTTTTGTCCTCCACAGACGGCCAGCCCGTCTGTGGAGGCGGCCCGTCGCTACGAGTCACCGACGGCTAAGGGTATTTTCCGACGCCCGTCGGAAAGTCACCGCCCCTGTCAGGAGCCGCCTGGTTTCCCGGAGCACGCAACCGTTCCGACGCCTTCGGTGGATGTGGCAGGACCGTCGGAAGTGTCCTTGTGTCAGTAGGATTCTTCCGACGCCCGCCCCCATGCACCGATGCCCGTCGGTCGTGTCTGGCTATATAAGGTCCGGATTTTCATTTGAAAAGGGTTGGAAAATTTTTCAGAAGAGGAAACTCTGCCAAAATTCAAGCACGTTTTCTCTCTCTTCCAAAAACACTTTTTTCTAAAGAACTTTATTGAATCAAGGATCAAATCAATCAAAGGAACTAAAAGCTAATTAGTTTTCTTTAGATTTTGACTCCAAAATCGATTTTCTGAAGGATTGAAGGTGAAATATCTCATTTTCTCCCTCTAATCTTTCATTTTTGTTTCTCGTGGAACGCGCGGGGATCTAACCAACACCAAGATCTTACCTGAAGTGATTATCTGAGGGTAAATATTCCGGATTTTCTCTCCATTTTCATCTCATATTTAATTCATATATTTATTTAGTTATTCATTCTGTGAAATTTTTGAATACCTGTCATTACTTTCCTTCATTTTGACTCCCTCATCTCCTTCTTGGATAGAACTTGCTTTTTGACCTCGAAAGGCCTTTTTTGCCTTTCTGTTTTCCGGAGATAGAGGTGACCGACGGGTCATCTTCATGACCGACGCCCGTCGGTCACCCACCTACAGACCCCCTTTTTTGAGTGACAAACGGGCATATCGAATTACCAAATCGACGCCCGTCGGTCAACCAGGAAAGGCCGTCGGTGGGTTCTGTCTCCATTTTTTAATCATTTTTCATCTCTATCCAGTCTCTTTAATTTCTTATGTGTTAATTTTATGTATATTAACATCTCTTAATTTTCTGTGAGTGTATATTGGATCTCTTGGATAATCCCGAGCTTGAGCGGCCGCCTACCATGCGTGGAGGATTTCGTCCGGTTTAGTTTTCTTAAACCTCTCAATTTATTTCTCTCGCCTATTCATTCATGGATTATTTTACGTATATGAATAAGCTCTTTTATCCCGTTGAATGTAAAAATAGACCAACGATTTGTACTCAAATAAAAGTGAGTTTCGCATAAAATGCAAAAGGGTCCAATGCCCTGTTTTTATCCAATAAAGATCATCACAAATTAAATATCCCATTTTTGATAATGATGCATGCGAGGACCAAAGTCCTCAAGAATAAGCAATACCCCGATTTATGTATGCCTCGCACATTTACAAAGGGAGTTGTATTCCGCTCCTTGTATTATTGTAATTCGTTGCTTTATTATCTATCTGATCATTTATTGCTTTCAAGATGTGAATAAATGCGCCTTTTTAATCAAACTGCATAGTGTGGAGAGAGAGAGAACTAATGACAGTAAAATTTGATCATAAACTAATTGAGGTAGAAATAGATGAGAAATCCCGGACCCAGCTCTGGTCTTTGGGCTCGAGAGGTTAGAGGTTATCCTCCAAAATACTTCTTGGGTCACGAGGCTTTAGCGCTAATCCTAGGCCTCATGGCTCAATATGGATAAAATGCTCAAGTCTTAGGCTCTCCGAGGCGAGAGAAACTTTCCCAATGTTCTATTGGGTGGCGACTCCATGATACCTCCTTGTTGCCCAACATAGACGCACTTGCGATTCATCGCGAGATGCCAACGGACCCGCAAATGCCCCGATCGCCCACGTGCGGGCGGTCGAACGGGCGGCGCTCGGGATCCGGCGCGCGTCACAGCAATGAACCTAGCAAAGGCCCTCGTAACGAGACCTGCTTTTAGGGCTCGAGGGATTGGTTCGCGTCTTTTTGATCTTGGATGCCATGAGACATTTTGGATGCCTCCTTCCCAATAGAACATTGGAAATTATCATTTAGCCTCACGACGCCTTTAAGCACGTTTGAGGTATTTTGGAGTCGCCACCCAATTTACAATAAATTAGGAAAGGTCTCTAACCTCTATTGCTCTAAACCAGAGATTGGTGTTCGGGACTTCCCTCTTATTTATGTTTTGGGTAATTATAAATGAGTTTTTAATTTCCTAAAATTCTACCTCTTATCTCATACGATCGATGCATTTAATCAAAAGCGCATTGCAAACATTCAAAAGCAATAAATAAAATCTATAAAGAAAAGCGGTAAATAAAGTGATAAAGAAAAGTAATAAACACGTCAAGCACACAATTACAAGAGAAATAAGGGTGGAATACAACCCCAAATAAAAAGGGATTAAAAATATAAATTGGGACGGAATACAATCCCAAGCAAAATCTAAATAATATTGCCACAAAATTAGTTACAAGGGCCCAAAATGTTTGCACATAAATTTAAACAAGTAAACAAAATCAAGTATAAAAAGACATATATAAATCGGGCCATTCATTTAGGGTTGGAACATTGGTTCCTTCACACTTATTTTAGAAAGGGATCAAAGAGTTGTTCGATCGCTAGTTTGAAAACCGGGATGAGTGATCCCATTTTGGAGAAAATTTAACTCTTTATTTTATCATGACATTTTACATTCCTTGGCTAAACGAAGGGACATTTGTCCCAATTTTATTACTAAAAATCCCAATTTAGTTACAAAATATTTTCATGATTTTTTACTGCACATGTGCACAAGATAAAGCCATTTTATTTTACAAGCAAACATAAACACATATAGGGATAGGAAAGATCTCACCCAAGCGATGCGGATTTCCTATGCGTCGTGACCCATCCGTGTGTTCACGGGGATGCTCATACAAAGCAAATTCACATTTAAATCTCAGACAGAAGATAATATTAAAAATATTAGTAAAAATTCTGAAAATTAATCAAATAAAGATGAATAAATGTAGGACATGTTAATTTAATATACAAATAATTCACATGCAAACGAAATAAAATAAATCATGCAAAAACCTAAGGTTGACGACAAAACAATAATAGAATAATGATAATAATAATAATAATAATAATAAATAATAATAATAATAATAATAATAATAAATGAGCAGGCAAACATCAATAGGGAAAACAAATAGCAAGAATAATAGTAGTAACATTGATAGCAAAAATAATAATAATGGTAATAATGAAGAAGAGCAACGGGAGCCACAAAAATCAAATTAGATTACAAATAGTATGCCAACAATAATAATCTTGTTAGAAATATTGAGAACAAACTATAAACGGGGTAATAATAACGAAAAAAACAATATTAACAATGATAAATAATAATAAGTGGAAAAAAATGAGAACGGGTCCAAAGTGTTTACCCTCAAAGTTTATGAGTCGAAAAAATGGTGTTTTGATCCGTCCTCCTTGTCGAAATTTATGGTGATGAACAAAAAAAATAACTTAAGAAAATTTGAATTTTAAAGAGGTAAAAAAGGGCTCACAAGAATAATTTTTGATAGGGATGATTGAGCAAAGGAAATTAGTTTTCCAAGCTCAAGCCATCCGAGAATGAAATGTTCTTGAAGAAAAAGAAGAAAATTAAAGCCTTGTAATTCCTAAGATTTTTGCTTTTTTTGAAAGGAATTTTGTCTGCATTTTTCTTTTGCTTGAGAGAAAACCAAACTTCCTCTTTAAAAAGTGCAACTCCCCTTACCAATGAAAACAAAGAATCCCTTTGTTTTCCTGTCTTGTCCCAAAATGGGAAGAGACAAAATGCTCTTTTCTTAATCTTAATAACAAAATATATCATTAAAACATGAAACCAATGTCATAGACTGGAAAAATTGATCAAGAAATGCAGGTGAAAATGATAGCACGAAGGATCAAGGCGCGAGGATGTCCGCAGGTGAAGCAAGGCGACGCATGCCCCTATGGGCGCATGTCGCGCTAGGGGGGGCGTGCGTCGCCGTGGGCAACATGGACCCGGGGGCGAGTGCGTCGCCCTAGGCGACGTGCGCCCTAGCGGGCACTCATCGCCAATCAAGCACACGCTGCGCCTGCAGGCGCCGTCTCCTGGTGGCGCACGCCACTCCCATGCGGGAATGTCCCAGACACGCATGACCCAACCCGCATGCACGACGCACAAATCGCACGGCAATAGTAAAAAAAGAAATAAAAGATAAAAAATAAAAGGAATAAAAATAGGAGTAAAAATGCAAATTTTTGGGATTAAAATTCTTGGAGGAACAAAAGAGATTTTCGAAAAGGAAAACATCATTTTTGACACTTTGCTTGTGGACAGGTATTATTTTCATCATCGGGTAATTCTGATCTCGGACCACCTCGGGACCCGGTGTCTACACCTGTCCTAAAGCTGACTTCCCTCTACCGTACATCAACGTATTTAAAGATAATGCCGCAACTTGCATGATGTATAGCCTTGTGGACAGATATGCAGGGTACAATCAGATTCTCAACAAAATAGTTGATAGGATCATGACAGTTTCATCACTAAGTGGGGAACATTCGCCTACAGAGTTATGCCGTTTGGGTTAAAGAATGCAGCGGCAACCTATCAGAGGATGGCTACCAGGATCCTCGATGACTTGATCCATAAGGAAGTGGAGGTATATGTCGATGTCGGTGATCAAGTCGGCCACTAGAGAAGGCCACTTTAAAGCTCTAGAGAAGTTCTTTTAGAGGATCAGCAAGTACAATTTGCTGTTGAACCCTAAGAAGTGCATTTTTGAGGTTACCTCAGGAAAACTATTAGGACACGTGGTCAGTCAGAGAGGAATTGAGATCGACCCGGACAAATTCAAAGCCATCAGGGAAATGCCAGTGCCTCGGAAAGAGAAGGACATTAGAAGTTTTTTTGGAAAATTGCAATATGTTAGAAGGTTCATCGCCAAGCTTACTTTAATCTGTGAGCCGATCTTCAAGCTGCTCAGAAAAGACCAGCCTGTAGTCTGGAAAGAAGACTGTCAGAAGGCTTTCGATACCATTAGAGAATACTTGCTGAATCCCCCAGTTCTGAGGCCACCTCAACTAGTCAAAACACTGATCCTATACCTAGCCATAGAGGATAGTTCTGTAGGTGCTATGACGGCTCAAGAAGACAAGTCTGAAGTAGAATTTGCAATCTACTACCTTAGTAAGAAGTTCATTTCTTATAAAGTCAAATATGCTGAAGTCGAAAAGATTTTCCTAGCAGTGATTTGGGCCTCTAAGAAGTTGAGATACTGCTTCTACTCTTATAAGGTACAAGCAGTCGCAAAAGAGAACCCTCTCATGTACCTGCAGGAAGCTCCATCTTTGTTAGCAAAAATGGGAAGATGGCTGCTACTACTATAAGAATTTGATGTGGAATATGTCATCTGAAAGACCATTAAGGGATGTGCGGTAGCAGAGTTTTTGGCAGAGCATCCCATTAAAGGGGATTCATTTGAGTTTAACTTCTTGGACAATGACGTTGCGGCCATTGCAGTACAAGGTTGGAAATTACACTTTGACAGAGTAGTAAATAGTAAGGGGACAGGAGTAGGAGTCATTCTAATGACCCCAGATGATAAAAAACTCTCACTAGCTAAGAAACTAAGATACAAGGCTAATAACAATAAAGCCAAATATAAAGCATGCACTTTCGGGTTAGAAGCCTTGGTATTACTAGTGATCAATTAGATTCAGGGTGAATGAGCTATGAAGGAAGAGCGAATGATATCGTATATGAAACACCTGAAGGGTTTGAGTAATCAGTTTGAGACATATACTTTCCACTTTGTCCCGAGAGATGAAAATTAGTTAGCCGATGCGCTTGCAACTTTAGCATCAATATGGGATAACCTAGAAGGGGTAGTCATGAAGCCTGTTATGATCTCCAGCTCTGAGAGGCCCAATTTTAAGTCTAACCCTGTCATAAAAATTAAAGTTGTGGATGAGAAGCCTTGGTACGCCGACATCAAAAATTACTTAGAAAAGACAGTATTCCTACAAGAGGCTACCGAAAAAGACCAAAGACTGATCCATAAGCTATCCACTCATTTTATCTGCATAGATGGTGTACTATATAAAAACAAGTCGATAGATTTCAATTGAGATGTCTGGACTAGAAAGAAGTCGAGAAAGTAATAGAGGAAACTCACATTTCAGATTGTGGGGCCCACATGAACGTGTTAACGCTGGCAAAGAAGATCATGAGATAAGGGTTCTACTAGCGTACATGGATACAGATTGCTCAAAATATGTGAAGCAATGCTAGTTATGCCAGTAGCATGCAGACTTGAGGCATTTACCGGTCTCGGAGCTACATAGTTTAACATCACCTTGGCCATTCGCCGCTTGCGGAATAGACATTATTTAGGAGATATGCCGTACAGCCTCTAATGGACATAGGTTCATTATAGTTGCTATCGACTATTTCACTAAGTGGGTAGAAGCGGAATCATTTAAGAAGGTCAATGCTCGGGATATGGCCAAATTCATTGAAAAGAACTTGATATGCAGATATAGTCTCCCCCATCACGTTATGTCCGATAATGGAGTGCAATTTATTGTTAAAACTAAGAAGTTGCTTCAGAAGTATGGCATAGAGCATCATAAATCCTCACTGTAACGCCCGCAAGCTAACGAGACAGTAGAGGCTGCTAATAAGAATATCAAGAAGATTCTAGCCAAGATGGTTTAAAACTATAAAGATTGGGCAGAGAAGTTGCCATTCGCGCTATGGGGCTATAGAACAACTGTCAGAACCTCTATAGGGGCCACACCATATTCTTTGGTGTATGGGAAGAAGTCGTATATTGCCAGTCGAAGTAGAGCTAAGGTCTTTAAGGGTAGTTATGAAGGCTCAGATTCTTGAAACTGATTGGGCAGAGTAGTGGTTGCAGCATTTGAACACGTTGGATGAGAACAGATTTCGAGCCTATTATCACAACCAGATCTATTCGGAAGGGAATTCAAAAATTTCTCTTGTTGCCCAAAATAGACATATACCAATTATCTTAGGCTCAGTGAGGCTAGATGAACTTTCCCAATATTTTATTGGGTGGCGACTCCAAAACACCTCTTGTTGCCTAAAATAGATGCCCTCGTAATCCTAACAAGTTTTATGAACCTCTCTCGGGTACCCTAAAAGCGGGTTTTCGAGGCCTCCAGGATTCGGCGTGTAACACCCAAAAATACACCCTAACTGCATTAAGGCATGTTTAGGGTGAAATGGAAACCAAATGTGATTGATTTAGTGACAGAAGTGGCGAAAAGGACACAGCCATCATTAATTCGAATGTTTTGGCAAGTTTCGGCAAATTGGACAATTATATCGTTATGCTTTAAACGGTGTTAAAATAATTATTTTGGTTGTTGAAAATATGTAATTGGATGATGGAAATGGTTAAATCTAGTTGAGGACGTGTTCGGTATTAATTGAAAAGTTGAGGGTAAGTTGGGCATTTCACAATTATGGATTTAATTGATGTAATTAATTGGATTTGTGGGCCAATGTTTTAAATAGAAAAGTTATTTGCTAAATGTCGGAAGAATTAAGAGTTGAAGGATTAATTGGAAAGTTTGACTTAAAAATCAATATGGGACCCATAGGAGGGAGACATGTGGCAAAGAAGATAAGGATGCATTGATGGTCATATTTAAGCCATCTTGGTGGTTCGTTTGGTCATTCTTTGGCCGGCCATATGGGTGAAAGAAGGAAAGGATTCCCTCACCTCTTCCTCACGCCATTTTTGTCTCTTTCTAAGTTTAAGTTTCAAGGTTGATGGAGGGACTCTTAGGTTTCAAGTGTTGGACGTGAGATTGGTATAGAAAGCTAATAGAATAGTCCTTTTTTCTTTTAATTCCTCTTTAAATAGTTAAGAACTCTAATTGGTGTTATGTGTGATTTGATTAGGAAATTGGATGAGAATGATCATTGAAGAGTAAGAATGCAAGGAAGTGTAACTATTTGACCTTTTAGGAGCAAAGGAAGTGAGGTTTCAAAACTATGTTGATTTTATGAGTTTTGATGATGAATAATGTGATTTGAGATGAATGTGAATATTATGTGTTGAATCTATGATGATGGTAGTGAGTGTTGGCTTTAATTTGTTAAAACTGTGCATGTGATTAGGATTTGGTGGAAAACTATGTTGTGACACTTGACCTCTCTTCAGTTATTTGGTTGTAACTAGAGTTTCATAACTCCAAATTGAATAAAACTAGTGCCTTAGAAAGATAAGACACAGAACTAAAAGTTTCTTAGAAATATCCATAAGCAAATTCTAGCTCTAAGTGCTTAAAAATTGGCAAAAAAAGTTGTGGCTCTACTTTGGCTGGTTCATTGGAGTAGTTCAGGTTGTTTTGATCATATCTGATGATTTACATTTCCAAATGATTTGAAAGTTATGCCATATGAAAGATAACATCCTAGGAATCATTTGTTAAGAAGAAGTTTTGCCTAAAAATGAGGCTTAGATGTTGGTTTAGGCGGTTAAAGTTGGAAATGGAAAGTAGTCTTGTTACCCTAATTATGTAGGGCACTTGAAAGAGGCTTTTATCGCAAGCGTGACCATAGTCATGAGCGAAGCATAACATGCTTGATGAGCATTTTTCTTCTTATTTTGAACCTCATGGTTGGCATGAATCATTGCCCACCTTTATCCTCCTCTAGTTTGTGTATTTTGGTGTGTTTTTCCTCCCGAAACACACCCAAACTTCACTGAAACATTCTAAGACTTTTCCATCACATATTTAGAGTTTGTAAAAAAGTAAATAAATGGCTATCACTTAGAAATACAAGTGATTAAGGTTATAAATATGAATAATTTCTAAGATACTTAAAGATATAATTAATCGAACATTTCTAAATGAATCCAAAAGTGATATGTCATGATATGTTAATAGATTACAAGTGTAAGTACTTCCAATTGCACATTGAACCTTTAGAACTATGGGGTTCTGATTCCCAATCCCTTGGGATACATATGAAGCTTGGAATACCATTCCATATCTGAACCAAATCATAGAAACTTATTCGTACATAAAAGATGATGTATTAACTGAGATCCTTATTATGCCTAGGTGCTTGTTAAAAATAAGGTAGCATGTATGTGTCGATGTATAGAAGGTTTATTGGGGTATTAATGATTCGATCCTCGAGTTGACTTATTTAAGGTTTAAAATTAATATATGATGTTAAGATTGAATTAAAAAATTTTGTTAAGTGTGTCATAAACTGAAAATGAATCGAATCTTTCGTATCTCAAATGGTTTTTAAATGATGATGTAAATAATGAATAATTATTGATAAATTAGATAGTTAAGATGGTTGTGTTGATGTTCTTGATTTAAATGCATGAATTTGGGGAAGTTTTGTTTAAGAGGGCTGTATGGAAATTGGCAAAATGTGATGCTCGGCTCTATCGCGAGCACGATAGAGAGTTTCGTAATACGGATTTCGTTGAGATGTTCTCTGTCGCGAGCGTTGTCACACCCCAAATCAGGCCTGGTCGAAATTGGCGCAATAAGTCAGGAATTCAAGGGTATTTCAGTAATTTGGGCTTGTGGAAGATTGGATAATAAGGATTTAATAGCAAAATAATTAATTAAGTATGTTAAGAAGAGAAATGTTAGAGTGTGCTTGTAGTGTATGGAAGTAGGATATAAGTGGGTTAAGAGGTTTTATAGTGTGGGTTTGTAGGTATGGTGCCTTGGATGTAAGTGGGTTTTTAAGAAATGATTTGGTGTGACTCAAGTTTGGTGCCTTGAAGATTTTTTATTCAAGAAATGCTTATATGTGGATGGTGTATGGTGCAAGGAGGAATAAGTCAAAAGTGGGATTTTTTGGTCCTATAGGAAGTTGCCAAGTGGATTGGTGGGTGAGCAATTAATGAGAAAGGAGATAAAGGAAAAGAAGAAAGAGAGGGAGAGCAGAAATTCACGTTGGGCTCTCTTCTCTCTCTCTCGTTCTTTCTCTTCTTCTCTTCTTTCCCGTTGCTTATTCTTCCTCTCTTGGCTGGGTGTGGGTTGGAGCTGATTTGGAAGTGTTTGGGAGCAAGATTGAGAAGGTAAGTGGTTAGATTTTGGATTTTGGATCTTCTTCTTCTTCTTCTTCTTCTAGTTGCTTTTGATTTTGGGAATTTAAGGTTTAGAAGAGTAATTTGTGGGTTTTGGTTTTGTGCAAGCTTTGGGAGTTGTGTTTGAGTGTGTGTATTTAGGAGCTTTGATTTATGAATTCGACTTTGTGAGTTGTATTGCCTAATTCTCACTTAGGTTGTCAATGTGTTTGTATTGTTTAAATTTCTGAAATTTTGAGTGTTTTGGCATGTGTATATGCATGATTGATGTGGATAAATGTGTTAGTAATGCATGATTAGGATTGAATGGAAGGTATGTGAGTTTGGGAAATTTAATGTTTTGTATGTAAATGTGTTTATGCATGTGTTCTTGATAATTTCCAGAATTTTGGTTGTGATATGTTCTTGATGAGGCATGTATGCATGTATGTAAATGAATGCCTTTACTATGCAAGTCTGATTATATATGTGTTATGAATATCCGTATTTGCCATTTGAATGTGTTATGCCTTGGCAACCATTGTGAATGGCCGTCCATTTTCTGGTGTGTTCTCCCCATTAAGCGTTATCGCTTAGCACGGGCTCTCTTCCCGTGCAGGTGGCAGGTTTGGTTCGGTTCGAGTCGCGCATCGGCATGGTCGGCCACGTAGAAGTCAGAAGTTTTGTTTTGTGATCAGCTCCTGTATTTTGGATTTTTGTTATTCCTGTAGTCTTATGTATCTGTAAGGTTTTGGATATTATTTTTGGTTATGTAAACATTATTATATTTATATATTAAGTTATTCCTTCGTTTTATCTTTTGCCTTATGCTTCCGCTGAATGATTATATGTATTTATGTGAGTTATTGTATGTTCAGCTATTGTTCCTTTAAAGTTTTAATTTCCTTTGTATTTTCGTATGCATGTTATGTATGAATGTATGCTTCCGCTTAGTGTATGTGTGCATGTGTGTGAGTGAGCGTCGGGTAGCACGCCCGCCGATGCCCTTCCAACGGGGGCGACGGTGGGGGTGGTACAGTTAGTGGTATCAGAGCGCCGGTTTGGCGGTTCTGGTTGTCTTTGTTTGTTTGAGTGTCAAGTCTTGGTATGCTAGTTGGTTTGTGTCGTGTTTTTGCATGCGAGTCGGTTGTGTCGTGGCCTAATGTAGATGTGTCTCATCTTATGTCGTGTCTAGATGGAGTCTGATCCTAGTGAGAATGTGGGTGAGATAACGGAAAGTGTGAACCCTGTTGTAGCTGATCAGAGTGTTTTCGAGCATCTTTTGGTTGGCAATCCCAGTCCTGCTTCCGATGATAGGACATTAGTGCAAGGGTTGGTTCGAATTTTTGATAGGTTGACTGCTCCTCAGGTTTCTCAAGGCCCTGTTCAGAAGGTTTCACAGAAAAGAAAGGTGTCGTGTAAAGAGGTCAGTGGGAAAGAAAATTCGAGGACCTCCGATGTGTCAACAATGTTAGACACAACGTTGGGACAAGTGTGAGAAGAAGTGGGTACCGCTTATATGTCAGCACTGCCAGAAGCGACATCGGGGCTCATGTCGGAAGCTCACGGGTGCTTGTTATGGATGTGGCAAAATGGTGCACCGGATTGCCGATTGTCCTAAGAAGTTGAGCGAGAATCTAGCTCGGCAAGCTAGAAAGGATGTAGAGGAACTGCTTAGAGCCGTCCGTGTACCATCAGGAGTGGTTGCGCACCGCAGTGAAGTGGTTGAACCTGCAGAGCCTTTCGGTAAGTTTGTTATGGTATGTTTGAGTAAAGTTTGTTTGGTTTCTTAGGATGCAAGGATCTTTGGATTTTGTAAGGTTTTGGTAGTACTCTGTATACCTGTCAGCTATGCCCAGAAAAAGTTTTTGAATGAAAGCATATTAAATCATGGGGATGGGATAAAGTGCATCATTATAGCATCAATTGCATCACTCTGCATACATGAGTCATCTCAATCTCATTACATCAACATCCCTTTGACCATACATGAGAAGCATTGCATATGTGTTTTGACTGAGGGAAAGCTGACAAGGTGTACATGGAGTATTTGGTATTAAGGTTAAGAGTGGTAATGGTAAGCTTAGCAGTTGTTCAGGAAAGTGTTCTGTGTTTGGTTAAAGTTGAGTAGAGATTATTTTGCTAATAGTGTTTGGTTCGAATATAAGAAAGTGATCTAAGAGTTCAATGATGGGGATAAGTGTAAGCAAGCGGGTAGTTTGGAAGTGAAGTGTATGAGTTTGATGGTGACTTGGAACGTTGTGTTGTGAATCTTTTCGGTGTGAGTGAATTTCGAGGACGAAATTCTTTTAGGAGGGAAGAGTTGTCACACCCCAAATCAGGCCTGGTCGGAATTGGCGTGATAAGTCGGGAATTCAAGGGTATTTTAGTAATTTGTGCTTGTGGAAGATTGGATAATAAGGATTTAATGGCAAAATAATTAATTAAGTATGTTAAGAAGAGAAATGTTAGAGTGTGCTTGTAGTGTATGGAAGTAGGATATAAGTGGGTTAAGAGGTTTTATAGTGTGGGTTTGTAGGTATGGTGCCTTGGATGTAAGTGAGTTTTTAAGAAATGATTTGGTGTGACTCAAGTTTGGTGCCTTGAAGATTTTTTATTCAAGAAATGCTTGTATGTGGATGGTGTATGGTGCAAGGAGGAATAAGTCAAAAGTGGGATTTTTGGTCCTATAGGAAGTTGCCAAGTGGATTGGTGGGTGAGCAATTAATGAGAAAGGAGATAAAGGAAAAGAAGAAAGAGAGGGAGAGCAAAAATTCACGTTGGGCTCTCTTCTCTCTCTCTCGTTCTTTCTCTTCTTCTCTTCTTTCTCGTTGCTTGTTCTTCCTCTCTTGGCTGGGTGTGGGTTGGAGCTGATTTGGAAGTGTTTGGGAGCAAGATTGAGAAGGTAAGTGGTTAGATTTTGGATATTTGTGTTTGGATCTTCTTCTTCTTCTTCTTCTAGTTGCTTTTGATTTTGGGAATTTAAGGTTTGGAAGAGTAATTTGTGGGTTTTGGTTTTGGGCAAGCTTTGGGTTTCAAGAACAAGCTTTAAGGAAAAGAGAAAGTGGGCTCTTGAAGGTTGAAGAGTGAAGCTTCATTCCAGGTTTGGGAGTTGTGTTTGAGTGTGTGTGTTTAGAAGCTTTGATTTATAAATTCGACTTTGTGAGTTGTTTTGCCTAATTCTCACTTAGCTTGTAAATGTGTTTGTATTGTTTAAATTTCTAAAATTTTGACTGTTTTGGCATGTGTATATGCATGATTAATGTGGATAAATGTGTTAGTAATGCATGATTAGGATTGAATGGAAGGTATGTGAGTTTGAGAAATTTATTGTTTTGTATGTAAATGTGTTTATGCATGTGTTCTTGATAATTTCCGGAATTTTGGTTGTGATATGTTCTTGATGAGGCATGTATGTTATGGGTTTTTGTTTGGGTAAAGTAATTTTGTATGAGCATGGGATTATTGTAGTGATTTTGTGGATTGATGTGGTTTTTGCTGCAATTTTGTGGGTATTAGAAATTTATTGATATTGTGAGTTTTAATTGATATTAGGTATGAAATTAATTGTTGATAAATATTATAATGTGGTTATTGATGTTGGTGGGTGGCTGGATTTGAGGTAAGAGACCATTTGAATGTGATTTGTGTGTTGTGGGTGCGTTTTGGAAGAGGGAGAAATCTGCAGAATTCTGCAGATTTTGTGAATCCCGACTCTGCCGAGATCGCGACATTATCGCGACCGTGACAGAGACCGATGATCTTGGCCTGTGCTGTCGCGAGCACGCGACTCTGTCGCTAGCCCGCGACAGCAAAAGTTGATGTGCTCTCTGTCGCGAGCGCGACATCATCGCGATCGCGACAGAGCGCAATGATGGCCGGTGCGGTCGCGAGCCCGCGATGGCAAAACTTACACTCTCTATCGCGAGCGCGACAGAGCCCGACTTTCCCCTCCTTCTCGCGATCACGAAGCCCGTCGCGCGTACGCTGTGAAGAAACTATGGTCTTTGTCCCGAGCGCGACAGACGTCGCGAGCGCGACAGGTCAGTTGTTCTGAATGAGTTTCCTTTGGCGTACGTGTGTGGTTTTGAACTCCAAGATTCTTTTGAGTGCCCTTAAGCCTCATATCTGTTAACTTATGAGTTATGCGAAGGCAAATCCATGATATGAATATGCCTATATGTATGTATATATATATGTATGCAATTTAGAACATTATGGGATGAATGGATTGGATTATGCATGGTTTATACTTAGTTATCCTCATCTATCGCATGATTAGGATTGTACATTGATAATCACTGGTATGATAGTGTTTCTATACTTGACGCTGATATGTTTTGGAATTTTGGATAACGTTAAAGTGTGTTGACTCTGTATTACATTATATGCTTTGCAATATGAATTATATGAGGCATGATTGACATTATGAACTTATGTATATGTCTACTACACTCTGGTTTATGCATGTTGGATTATATTATGTGACTCGTAACATGATTTGTATTAAGCATGACCTGCTAGAGTCAGTTCAGTGGATAGTTAGGCATGCCTAATAGAGTCTCTTAGCTGCAGCACTTGTGAATGTTTGGACCCTGTTCAGGTCCCCGCTTGGTTCCTCGCGAACCCTTTATGTGTTCGGATCTTCGCGATCCTTTTTAATGTGTTTGGATCTTGTTTAAGATCCCCCTCTCAGTGAAATGTTTTAAAAAGCAAAAAGGTTTTCGATTCGTACCCGTAAGGTACCCTTGTGGCCGGTTGGTACCCGTAAAGTATTGTTCGTAAACTCGTTATCCACTATTTTGAGTCAGCAGGTATTCTGTTCACTTTATCTGATATGAATATGAGAATATGATGACCGTTTGGGTAAGATTTCAGTAATGTGAATCAGCTATCTTTCAGAATGTGATTATGAAAGTCTGAATAGTCTGAATGTGACTCGAGTATGTATTGGTATATGCTTTTCCGCCTATATTGTATTGTGAATGGATTTATTGATCAGTTGGGAGTGTAAGCATGCGAACTAATATGTATAAGTACGCTGGCTTGCATCATTGAATACTATTGTTAAATGTGTGAACGAGTAATTGTCCTATTGTGATGCAATGCATGTGGATCGACGTCCGGTAAGTGCATGTGCCATAATGTAATGATATGCTATATGTCCCTTTGAACTCGGTTATCGTAATGGTTGGTGCGTTGTTGTGTGTTTGCAATTCATGACATGATATTGTATGGATTAGAGTTGCGCAGAGGAACTGTGGTGGTTTGATACTATACACTGGGTTTTTATTTAGTGTATGAGTCTTGTGACATGATAAAAGTATGTTTTTGTACCTCTTAATGGTGCATGATGGTTGGGTGTAGTATTGCTTGGTAATTGTGTTGCATGTGAACGGGTTCCGCTAAGGTATGGGAACCTTGGTATGATATGTGCATGTGTAAATTTTCAAGAGATTATGCATGGTGAAGTGTTGCTATCTGATACCTCGGCGAAACCAGTAAGTATATGCATGAGGGATTGTATGTAGTTCTGCATAATGATATTTGTATTATGTATGGTATTGCTTTTGCTATGGCTTATTTTAACATAAGTATATGGATATGAATGTGGGTTCTCGAATGAATGTCTTTACTATGCAAGTCTGATTATATTTGTGTTATGAATATCCGTATTTGCCATTTGAATGTGTTATGCCTTGGCGACCATTGTGAATGGCCGTCCATTTTCTGGTGTGTTCTCCCCATTAAGCATTATCGCTTAGCACGGGCTCTCTTCCCGTGCAGGTGGCAGGTTTGGTTCGGTTCGAGTCGCGCATCTGCAGGGTCAGCCACGTAGAAGTCAGAAGTTTTATTTTGTGATCAGCTCCTGTATTTTGGATTTTTGTTATTCCTGTAGTCTTATGTATCTGTAAGGTTTTGGATATTATTTTGGGTTATGTAAACGTTATTATATTTATATATTAAGTTCTTCCTTTGTTTTATCTTTTGCCTTATGCTTCCGCTGAATGATTATATGTATTTATGTATTGTTCCTTTAAAGTTTTAATTTCCTCTGTATTTCCGTATGCATGTTATGTATGAATGTATGCTTCCGCTTAGTGTATGTGTGTATGTGTGTGAGTGAGCGTCGGGTAGCACATCCACCGATGCCCTTCCAACGAGGGCGACGGTGGGGGTGTTACAAGCGTAGCCTTGTACGCGAGCGTGACAGAGACCATCCAGTTCATGGTCACGAGCGTGACTGGTAGTCGCAGGCACGATGTATAACGTATTTTTGCCTCTAACACGGGCAAGACTATGGTCGCGAGCGCAACCCTTCTTTACGCTATGAATGTTTCTTTATTTGATATACTTTGCATAGTTTCCTACTTATAAATTATATATTTATATATGAATCAATAAGTGAACTATAATATGTGATACCATGAAGGCCATATAAGTAAGTAAATTAGTAAGTGATATGATATTGGCTATTTAAATTAAATGATGTTATACTATGCAATTAACTGAACAATAATTGGATAAATAATTTAGCCTGCAAGTCGAGTTGTGGATAGATAGGTGTAGACATCGAGTCCTAAGGCAGTCTTGGTCAGAGTTATCTAATGAGGATAATATTTATTCAAAAATAGACAGAAAATTAAAGCACTTTGGCTCTCTGTGGATTGGGGTTTCAGCTAGGTCTTTCAGGTAAAATTGATAATTTCTCCGAAAAAATAAAAAAAATAAATAAAATAAATAAAAAATTAAAGTAAATTTAAAAATAATAAAAATAAAAATTAAGATTAGGTTAAATTAATTAGTTATTATTGTAGGATAATAAAATTAAAAGGAAATAAATAGAGAGTGATTAATTAAGTAAAATGTGTGATAATTAAAATAACTAAAAAAAGTAAAAAAATATAAAAAAAAAAAAGGCAAAAATTTCAGGGGAAATCAATAAAAGAACAAAAACTAATTTAAGGTATAAATAGAATGGGAAGCCAAAGAAAAAGAGAGGATGACGAATCAAAGGAGAAGAGAGAGCAAAGAAATAGAAAAAAAAAAGGAAAATAAAAAGGAGGAGGAGAGACCTGGGAAGAAGCCAAAAACCAAGAAAAAGATAGGAAAAATAGAAAAAAAAGAAAGAAAGGAAATAGAGAGAAGCAAAAACAAGAGGAAGGGGACCAAAGAGAAATGAAAGCCAAAGGAAACGGAAAAATGCAGGAAACCAGAAAAAGGGAAAAAGAGAGGGAGGAGGCGAAGGTGCCGCCGGCCACCAACGACGATGGACCGCCGTACTCCAAATGACAGAGGAGTGCCAGACGAACCGAGCGGTGGCCACCGATTGGTCCCACTCGCCGGCGCGAAGGAGATCGGAGGAGGTGGAGCCGCGAGCTTCTGGAGCGATTTCCGATCAAGCAGTGCCTCCTTCTGGCGCATGACCGGCGGCGACATTCCAGTGGCTCCAGCGAGGCAGTAGGTAAGTGGGTTATTTTTTTATTTTTATTTCATTTATTAATATTAATATTAACATTATTTTATATTATTATTATCATCATTTTATACTAGTATTATTCGGTAATTATTATTATTATTATTATTATTATTATTATTATTATTATTATTATTATTATTATTATTATTATTATTATTATTTTAAATTATTGTTATTATTATTATTATTATTATTATGTTGTATTATTATTATTGTTATTATTATTATTTGTTATTATTAGTATTTGTTTTAGTGTTGTTGTTATTGTTGTTGTTGTTGTTGTTGTTGTTGTTGTTGTTATTATTATTATTATTATTATTATTATTATTATTATTATTATTATTATTATAAATGTTATTATTTTTATTATTATAATTAATGTTATTATGGTTATTATTATTATATTTGTAACATCCCCAAAATGGACCCTAGTGGAATTGCAAGTTTATTTCATTGGAATAAGGGTATTATTGTAATTGAACTAATAAGTATTGGATTAATTAGGACTAAATTGAAAGAAGAATTAAAGTTTTAAGACAAAGAATTTTTAAGTGACCTATTAGGTTTATGCCAAGTATTAAAGTGAATTAAGACATAGATTTTTAACATTAGACCAATTGGAGATTGACATTTGGCAAGAGTGGTTGGGAAGAATTAAATGAGGAAAAGGAGGGAAGAGAGAGGGAAAGCAGATTTTGCTTGGGGCTCCCGTTGCTCTCTCCTCCTGCGTGAGCCTTCCTTCCCTCTTCTTCATTTCATTTCTTTTTCTCCTTCTCTTCTTAGTTGATCTTCAAGGCTTGGAGTTTGGAGTTTATGAGTTTAAGAACTCATTTGAAGAGGTAAGTAGAGTTTGGATTGGTTATCTTCTTCTCCTTCTTCTTTACGTTTTGGGTGTGTTGGGTTATTGTGATCTATATTAAGAGTGGTTTGCTCGATTTGATGTATGCAAGAATCTTAAGAAAAAAGGAATAACAAGGGCAAAGAGAAGGTTGGGTCTTGAAGAAATTGATTAGAGCTTCGATTTTAAGGTTTGGGAGTTTATGTGTCTTTGGATGTATTTTGTGATTTTGTTTACATCCTAGAAATTTGAGTTGTTAAATGTGTTGTATATATGCATGTTTTGAATTGAGATTGGATTTATGTATGATATGTTAGATGAAATCTTGGTAAATGGGAATTGAAAAGTGAATTTGTGTGTTTTACAGTAACTTTTGAATTTGACATTTGTATTGAGCATTCTTGCTAAATTATTGCTTCTAATAAGTGTTAATTGTTATTAATATGATTGTAAGCATGAGTAGAATGTATATGTTAAGTGGGTTAAATTTATATGCATGATAAGATGAGATTGGTTTTTAACAAGTGAGATTTATGCAAAAATTTGGGTTTTAGTCGATTTACACAGCGATAAGGAATTCCATACCGCCATGTGATCGCGTTCTGGTAATGAGTTTTTGCTTGTTTGTCAGGTTTCATGGTGGTAAGCAAGATCCTAAACACCGTGTAATTCACTTTAAACAGCAGTTAAGAGATTCCATACCGCCGTGTAAATGCATTCTGTTTTTCCATAGTTTCTGGCTCAGCTTGTTACACGGCAGTCAGGTTTCCTTGACCACCTTGTGGCAAGTCTTACACAGTGGTCATGATTTTCATACTGCCATGTATGCCCTATTTTCCAAATGTTATCTTTTCTGATCTTTTGAATGGTTTCCTCCTACGTGAATATTGATTGAGCATGAATTGTTAAATCATTTCTTGATAATTTAAAGGAATATATGAACTATATGCTTAGCCAATTGTTTGGCTTATAAGAATTTAATTATGATGCCTTTATTTATATATGTGTATTTAAGTAATGCTTACATGATAATTACAGAGTTGTTTTGAACCTGATCAGTCTTAGTGGTGGATAGATAAGCATGCTTATTAAGGGTTAGAGTGTGAGTGTAGCTGTTACATGTTGGCCCCGTTTGGGTCTCTATGATTTGAGACTTCGGTCTCCTCTTCTACCTTCCGGTATACATGTTCCGAGACTCATGTCTCTAGATGCTTTCGATACTGTGTCCTATCAGTAACATTGTACCCATATCCACTATTTATTATGAACTCAGGCTAATATATGTTTTAATGATATGAAAATGAGTAGTTGCTACATGTTTTTGTAATTGAGTAACGACAAGATGTAAAGTATTAATGTTTAGTTGCTTTATACTCGTAGCATACGTGCGATGAATATGAAAAATTATATATATATGTACTTGTAGATGTTAAGATGTATAATTATTTTGTTGCATGATTGTGCTCTTGTGTATATACCATAAATGTTGAGGCACATGGTCATTTGTTTGTTTATATGGTTATATATATATATATGTCTTGTTTGCGTGTTCCTCCCCACTAAGCGTTATCGCTTAGCACGGGTGTTTTCCAATGTAGGTGGAAGGTACAGTTTCGGAGTTCGAGCATCTGCAGGTCGGCCGCTAGGAGTCCCAGTTATAGATTCTTTTTGTCTTTTGCCATATTATTTTGTATACGTTTATATAAGTAATATTATGTTAAATTATTGTAATTTTTTTTGTAAAGGTATACTTCAATATATGAATATGTAATGGATAACTTGAACAAGTTTGGTTTTTTTAAATATTTTTATTACAAATATTTCAGTATATAGTTATGTATCGGTTATGAGAATCCTTTTGTATTTGTGTATTGCATTATATAATTATCTTGATCCCTTATATGGCTATATGCTTCCACCTTAGTTGTTTACATTTATGTGTATTTGTGTGCGTAACGCCACGATATCCTCCCAGGGGGTATAGGGGTGTTACAATATTGTTGTGTTGTTATTATTATTATCATTATTATTTTTATTGTTATTATTATTATTGTGGTGTGAATATTATTTTTATTATTGTTTTCATTGTTATTATTATGTTGTGAACATTATTTCTACTATCATCGTTTGTCATCATTATTATTACTATAATTATTATTTTTCTTGTTAGTGATTATTATAATTATGTCATTTGTGGTTTATATTTATTAATTTGTTAATTCTGTTAGTTTATTCTATTACTACTATATTAGATTAATTATTTTTCTCAATTTATTTCATTCAATTATTTATTTATTTATAATTTAGTTTAATTTAGTCTATTATTGACAAAAGTCATTTTTTTATGTCATGACTGCAACCGTGAGGAGCATGCGGCGCTTCTTCGAGCTAGGCGAAACATGGTCAAGGTGAGTAGTTTATGATTTTTTTATTATTTGAGACATGTATTAATTATTATTTTATTTTCTTTTATTTCCTTGAGGTTTGTAATAATAAAGGCTTTTTGACCGCACTAAAAAAGGAACCAACACACAAAATGTTTTCTACTAAAATTGGAAATTTATTAATAATAAAAGGACCAATGTCCTAGCTTGTCCATAAAAATAAAATGCCACTATAAAATTATTTTTATAAGCATACATATGAGGACTAATGTCCTCACCCCAAATTGAATATGTCATTTTATGCATGTTTGTTTATTTTCTGTTCATTTATAGTTAGGGTTGTATTCCGCCCCTAGTTTTGTTGTAAGTTATCCCCTTTTCATCTTTACACTCAATTTATCTTATTTACTGCTCTCCATTACATGATAATCTGTGCTTTAATTAATTGCATTAAAATGAATGAGAAAACAGAATGAAATTTTATCTCTAAAACTCAATCATAATTTAATTAAGGTATGAATAAATGGGAAGTCCCGAACCATCTCTGGTCTTAGGCTCAATGAGGTTAGATGAACCTTTCCAATGTTCTATAGGAAAGGGAATTCCAAAATATCTCTTGTTGCCCAAAATAGGCCCAAGTTGTGTTGTCTTAGGCTCCACAAGGTTAGATAAACCTTTTCAATGTTCTATTGGAAATGGAATTCCAAAATATCTCTGACTTGCCCGAAATAGACATATATGCCTCATCTTAGGCTTTACAAGATTAGATAAATATTTCCAATGTACTATTGAAAGGAGGATTCAAAAATGTCTCTGATTGCCCAAAACAAACACACATGCGCTGTCTTAGGCTCAGTGAGGCTAGATGACCTTTCCCAATATTTTATTGGGTGGCAACTCTAAAACACCTCCTTGTTTCCCAAAATAGATGCCCTTGTAATTTTTTTTACAAGTCTTATGAACCTTTCTCGAACACCCTACAAGTGGGTTTTTGGGGCCTATCGGGGTTCGGCGTGCGTCACTGTGGCGACTCCACTGGGGACTTAAATGAGACTTTGCTTTGAAGATACCTTGGTTAAAACATATAATTGAGTTTTAAGTTAAAATTTTATCCCTTTTCAAAATTGCATTGCATATCACTAGAGCCTTAGATCTATGCTACTTTGCACCCTCTTTTAGCCCCGGTGCATTCCCGAAGCACGACCCTATATTCACTCAATATAGGGAAGTGTCAAGGATAATCACCTGCCCAAGCCTCGTACCATGTGGTATATTAAATGATGACCTGGCCGGTCACTATGCTCATGACGAGCTAGACCCATTGGCAAGAATCATGCTTGGGTAGCCCAAAAGTATCATCACCCTGGCTAAAGCTCATGTAATGAAAGTATATACTTTCCCTAGCTAGTATGAACCACAAAATTATGCTTGCTATATGGATCATTATGTATTGAACAAGCCCAGATAGATTGGTTGATCACCTAATCAAAGACTTTCATGCCCCAATAGGCCCATGTTGATTTATTCGGATTGCCCGAATATATAATGATCACAACCCATACGTATGCACATTAGATAAGAGAGGTTATGCTGCCGGTTTTCCACCGTGCACCATACGCGTCCATTGGATTCCTCGCTAACCCTTGTGCTAAACCTACATAGAGAAGAGACTGCACGACCTCCTGTGTGGAAGAAATATGGTTGGGAGGATTTTCTTTTTCGTTGTATGTGTATATTCGTACTGCTCGCATGTTTTCTTTTATTCAGGGAAGATTTAATTAATTTTGAAACAACAATAGTAAATAAAGCATATGCATTTTGTCTTATGTATAATTCTTTCTATACAATAATAAAACATGTGTATTTTATATGTAAAATTTCTTGTATCGTAATATGTGAATATACATGTAACATGTACTTGTCATGCATGTACATAGCGATGCGTGTCGCAACATATACATACCAGCATACACCATGACATCCATAACATCCATCGTGCACCATAATCAATACATATAGCATATATCATGAAAGGTGCATATTGACTGTAACACCCCGATACCCCCGTTGGAAGGATACCGGAGCACCACGATAAAACACGACGTTAAACATATACATACATACATGCGCATAAGCGAAAGCATACAAAAAAGAAAATAAATAACTTAATACATTAAATATACATAACAAAAATGATATACAAAGAGAAATACAGGAGGAGTACAAAATAAAATAAAACTCTACTCCTAGTGGCCAACCCTGCAGATGTGCGACTCGAACCGAACAAAACCTGCCACCAACACTGGAAAAGAACCCGTGCTAAGCGGTAATGCTTAGTGGGGAGGAACAAAGACAAAGAGCACTATACCAATATCATACAAAATACATATATATATATATAAGCAAATTAATTAAATATGAAGTAAATGTAGGACATGTTAATTTAATATACAATTAATTCACATACAAAGGAAATAAAATAAATCATGCAAAAACCTAAGGTTGATGACAAAACAATAATAGAATAATAATAATAATAATAATAATAATAATAATAATAATAATAATAATAATAATAATAATAATAATAATAATAATAATAATAATAATAATAATAATAATAACAATAATAATAAATGAGCAGGCAAAGATCAATAGTGAACACAAATAGCAAGAATAATAGTAGCAACATTGATAGTAATAATAATAATGGTAATAATGAAGAAGAGCAACGGGAGTCACAAAAATCAAATTAGATCACAAATAGTATGCCAACAATAATAATCATGTTAGAATTATTGAGAACAAACGATAAACGGGGTAATAATAACGAAAATAACAGTATTAACAATTATAAACAATAATAACTGAAAATAAATGAGAACGGGTCCAAAGTGTTTACCCTTAGAGTTTATGAATCGGAAAAATGGTATTTTGATCCGTCCTCCCTGTCGAAATTTGGTAGTGGCTCGCTCAATGAGTGACGCCCGTATGTCATCACATCTCTATAAATACCACTTCAATTTTATCTTTTTGCGCATCAAACTTTCTTAATTTCTGGATCAGGTCTTCTTCAGAGGTATTTTCCTTTCTCTTTTTTGTGCATTTTTATATTTTTGAACAAGCAAACCCATTATGTCGATATCAGCTATTTGCAAATTGCACCGACCCTTAGATGACCCTCAAACTTGGGATGATTCAATTTTAGCCCCTTATGCCAACTTGAAATTGTTAACTGTTGTTCACTATTGGGACCTTAGATTTCATGTCTTTAGGTTCACCCTCCAAGAATTATGCCTTTTGGCTGAAGAATTTCATGCAATGCTCGGTATGAGTTTTCCTTCCGGTACACTACCTTATATTTCGAGTTATGCGCCCAATTATCCAGGAGAGGTGGCATACGTTCTAGGGATCTTACCTTCTACGGCTATCAAGCTAGTCTCCTAAGGCAGTCATTTTTCCTTAGAGCTTCTAATTGATGCATTGATTGACTTCACTGATATTCCCACTTATTGCACTAGTGTCATTCTACTAATCTGTTTGGCTCAGTATTTGACAGTGATCTCGAATAAGTTGACCGGTGATCATCGACTATTCTATGTTATTGAGGGCATCTACAATGGACTGACCCCATTTCCACTGATCTTGGCGAAAATAATCCTCGGCTTGGATGCACTCTGCATTGACTCTTCTGCCTTCCTGACTGGCAGCCCCTTATTACTCCAGGTAATTACAGTCATCATTTAAATGTAATGCACCCCTTATAGGTTTTTGCACTAGCTTTTCCTAGTAAGAATGTGCCCTTTTCGGGTTTCGCATTTCCTTGTCCCTTACTTTTACTTGAAATGACTCCCCAGCGGCCTTTTTTTTAGGTGTGGTTGCAAGAGAAATTGAAGCTTGTGTCAGAACCTCCTTCCAAAGAAATCAACACATATTTATTGAGGCATTTTATTCATAGACAGAAGTTGTATGATTTCGACTCTCCACATGAAGAGACTGTATGGTTAGCCACGGTGGTAGATGAGGACATTAACTTTATGTGTAACAGCCTAAAATTGTAATTTTCATAAATAGTGATTTTCGAGTGGTGAATAGTGACACCGGGGTGAATAGTACTTTTCAGGGTCAAAAAATATTTTATTGGATCATTGGAAAGAAGAGGTCAGCAAGAGTCAGAATATAAAATTTGAGGTCAGAAGGAGATCAAATAAACCTTGAAAATACGAAAAAAAAATAAAAAAAAAATGGCTTATGGGCGTCCCAAAATGAGGGACGGGCATCCCTCGATGAGGGATGGCCATCTGTCAACTCTAATGGGCAAAAATCAACCCGATTTGACCAATTTTGACCAAATTTGATCGGGCCATAAAAGATGCTATAGACCTCAAAAAAATAATTCTAAAATATGGATGCTCTCATATTAATGAGCAGAATTATAGGGTAAGGAAAAATTAATGTTTTGGTGATACTAAAAATTTGGCTATCGAACAGGTAAATAATTATCGGATCGGGAAACAGTCTCCAATTGAGTTAAAAATATTTATGAAGCCTAATGAATATATTTTGATAATTATGGAATTGATTTTGAGAGAATTTGAGCTTGAGAAGTCAGAAAAGTAAATTAGAGTGAGAAAATGGGTGAATAAATGCATTTGGGCTTGGATTTGGATTGGCCCATTTGGAACACTCTAGAATGGCCCATTAAGAGGACCTATAAAAGGCAAAAAAATCTGCCCCTTCTCCAGAATTTTCTTTCTTCTTCTCCCACTCTCCTTTGGCCGAAAGTTTCTTTCCCATTTTCTCTCCAAAATTTTGTTTCTCTTCCTCTATTAATTCTTTTAAATCAAACCTTTCCAAGCTAAATTCAGTCTCTCTTCTCAATTTTGAGCATCTTTATAGCTCATTTGGAGTGGAAGATTGGGTAAAAATTAAGAAGAGGAGATTATATGTCAAAAACCAAGTAAGTGATTTTTAGGTTTTTAATTTGATTCAATGATTTTTATGGGTAGTTTTGTATTGCTTGATTATGTGATTATATTGAATTATGGAGCAAAGAAAATGAAGGTTGTATGTGGGTATAGGTTCAACCACTTTAAGGAAAAATAGAAGATAAAAAGATTCAAATGTGAAAAAGCAAAAGGAAAGGAGGATTTAAGTGTGGAAACCAAGAAATTGAGGTAAGTGGATACAATATCCCTCTTTTTCCATTAAATTTGTATAGGTTTAGATGATGTTTAGTATGTAAAAATTGGAATTTTTGCATGATTAAATGAAATTGAGTGTGTAAGCATGTTAATATAGCTTAAAATGGAAATTAAGGTAATTAAAATGGAAATAATTAAATTAGAAAGGAAAACTTTAGCTTGGCCGAATTGAGCATTAGAGTTCAATGATATGTAAATTGATATTTAATAATATTTAAGCATGTATTTATGTTAATTAATATGAAAACTAATGAAATAAATGATAAATGAAAGAAAATTTGATTTTGGAGGCAAATTGATTAAGGCCGAATGATTAATTATAGGATGTTAATGCATATTTTGTTAATTTAGTAAAAGTAATGATAGAAATGAATAGGAAGATGAAAAGAATGATATATTAAATAATTGGGAATTTTTAAGCTTAATTGAATGTAATATAGGCTAACATTATATTATGTCTTAAGTGAAACTAATGGAACATAATGTTTTCAAAGAAAATAATGGGATAAATAAAGAATTAAGCAAATAATAATTAGTATGGAGGTGTAATGAATGGAAAAAGAATTAATTGTAAAGATAAAGTATGTTAGCCTAATGGAATAATTGGATAATTAATGGATTAATTTGATAGTTTAATGATTGTAATATTTTTAAAATGAATATTTAAGTTAAAAATTATTTGTATAGTAATTAAATGGAAAACTTTATAATTTAATTAGATATATTTTAATATAGACATATGTTATGTCCAAAGTGTATAGTATTGAATATGTGTATTTAAGATAAAATGATAGTGTAAATAAGTTAAAAATAAATAATTGGTAACATGAAAATTGAAATGAATTGGAAAAGAAATAAATTTGGTATTAAAACATAAGTTAGCCAAATGGTATATTAATGAAGTATAGAGAACTTTTATGTGAATTATTGATTTAATTGTGGATAAAGATAATTGGAATGGAATTGTAATATTGCATTATGTTATATTGTAAAATTGTTGGATATGTTATGTTAAAGTGAATTGTCATTATATGAATGACGTTAGAATTAAATAATGAATGGTTTGAAACCAGATGGATGGAAATTGAATGGAATAAAACTGGAAATGTTATATTGGCTGAATGACATTTCAGCGAAAGAGTGATATGAATGAAATGTAATTTAAATATTTTCCATGGTTATTTAATGACATTAATAATTGTATTTTCCCTTAGTAGTGGTCTGGTACTTAATCTAGCTCAGAATATATATGACTAGCCATAGGGATTCTGTACCCATAGGGATTCTGTACCATGGTAGCGGGTCATGACGACTCGCAATAGTAGGCCAATGATAGTCTACTAAAATGATTGAAATGTTGAAATGATTTATGATCCTTCGGGGTTAATCTGTAAATATTCTATGGTCCTCTGGGATCATTCTGTATTATACTAGACCTGGTGAGGTTCGTATCCCACATATCCGGTTCGGAGATTCTACCGGGTGCCACTAGGGGCAAAATTGTAAAAGTAATATAAAAATGTTGATTGATAATTAGTAAGGCTATATAAGAGAAAATATAAAAATAAATTGGTAAAAGCAATTAAATTGGTTATTGTGCAAGAAATGAAATATAATTTGATGTGAAAATAATAGTTTGGAAGACTAATTGGTAATTTTGTAAGTCTAATAATGAATTGAATACAGAAATAAAGTTATTTAATGGCAATATTGTAAATAAATGTTTTAAAAGGGCAATATTGTAATTATAGTGAAAATAAAGTTCAAAATTGTAACTTAAATGATACTAAATGATGTAAGTGAAAATAGTCCTTATTATATTTAATAAAAAGACAAAAATATAATTTAATAGGAATTTTAATGGATAAATGTAAATGTGAATGATAATTGTATAGTGATGTATATGAATGAAATAATTGAAAATAAAGGTTTAAGGTGTAATTAAGCATAAAAGTAAAATGAAAATATGAAATAGTAATTTTATATGTTAAGAAATGAATTAAACATGACAAAATGATGACTAAAAGATAATTAAGGATATAAATGTAAATAAATGAAAGTATAAATATTAAATGATAAATTAATATTGTGATGTGTCGATTGAGAGACCAAAAAAAGGATATTTGAACATATACAAAATATATTTAATGGAGTTAGTAGAGTTAAGTATATTAATAAGTAATGAATGTAATAAGATATATTGATAATAATAAAAGTAATTTTTAATGTCAATATTAAGGACAAAGCTAATAGTTTTAATAATGCTAATGATAGTAATAACATTTATATTGTGATTGTAAATAGTGATATTGGAAATTGTTAGGAAAGAAAATGATAATAAAGTTATATTTGGACAGAGAAGCTAAAGAAATAAATTGAGATTTATTAGTTAATGAGAATGGATAACATGATATAATTGGTATAAATATTATTAATAAGGACTTAATTATATAGATGTTAAATATGAAACTTAATACTTTTAAAGTATGACATAGATAAGTTTATTAAAGTATTATTAAATAATAAAATGAATAGTAATAAAATATAAATGTTAAAGATATTTATGGTAATACAACAATGTTATTAGGGAAAGAAGTATAAGTAACAGTTATATATTATTGGATATAGAAAATGAAAATAATAATATTAACAAGTAAATGAAAGTGTTATGGAAAGTTAATAATAGAAGGATGTTAACGGTTAAGATTGTAATGCTAATAATAAAAGAAGTATAGAAAATGTTATTAAGGAAAAATAAAGATAATTCTGAAACAGTAATAATATGATTAACTTAATAGTAACCCATATGTTAAGGTTTGAATTGAAGCTATTATGCAATAATAGATTAAGAATTGATCAAATTTATGTATTATTGAATTATTGTGCCCATGATAGGCTGAGGCATTGTTTGCTTTGCAGGAGGATAGGCATGTTTTTAGCCATTATACTATCGGAATTTAATTAAGTGAATAGTAACTTAGACAGTTAAAGGTCAATTAGCAAATGCAATAAATGTGACAGTAAGAAATTGTAGTAAAATGAACTTAAAGGATTAGAAATTAAAGATAATAGACATTAGTATAAGTAATCAATGAGAAAAAAATTAGTGATGACTAAGGAACTGAAACAAAGATATTAATGACATTAAAGAAATAAGAGAGTTAAAGTTACAGACTACTATTCGTAATATTATCAATGAAAATGTTAAGTTTATTAGTGTAAACAATAAATAGTTGGACAATTGGAACCAACAGTTTAGAATAACGATAGAAATGGTGGTAATTGGATTGGGTAAGAGATTTAGTAGCCTATGAATTAAGTTATATGATAAGTAGAAGCTTACAAGAAGTAATGTACAGGTAATGTATAGATAAGAATATACTTGTATTTGTGTATGCGTGTAATTTTAGGAGATGGAAAGTTTGGGATATGTATCCACCACTGGGCATTTTAATACTCAACACGTAGATTTGCTAATGCACGCAGGTTTCAGAAGATAGCAGTCTAGAAGTGGCCGAAATTCTATTGAGCATCAAGGACAATAATGGATTGCAAGGATGAAATCGTAGACATGGCATTTATATAACCGTGGTAAATGAAGTTGAGAATGTATAAGATCAGGTTTATTGTATATATGTCTGTTTAAATAAAGAATCTTAGTGGATTTGTGTTTGGACTGTTATATTATTATTGTTACTGGTATATGAATGTTATAGATGCAAAAAAAAAAAATTTACGAGTCAGGTTATCTTAGTGTATTTCTTGATCTTGACATTATTTGGTCATCTGAGATAATTGAACTTTTACGTATAATGCTTTGGTCAAAGGGTGTTACATTATGTGCCCATGGTTGACCATTTCTTTTGTTACTCGAGGCAGATGCATACCGTTATGTGGGCTATATATGGCTACCTTTTGCATCACGGCTCATTATGTGAGACAATTTAGAGAGCGACAAGATGTTGTGGGGCATCAGTTGTCTTTTCAGGGCATGTCCTATCTGCTACCTTCCTTTCTAGTTTCCCTCGTCCTTATAGGTGGTTACCCGTGATGACTAGCATACCGAGAATCGAGGATTGCTGTTAACTACTTCAACCAATTACAAGATATAGGTCATCAGTCCCGCAGTGGATAATAGGATGAATTTTCTCAAGCGCCATGACGGCGAGATTAGTAGAGAATAGTTGGTAGATTGCATATGTAATAAATAGATCGACATCTACTTTTTAAACTAGAACTAAATAACTTTGAATATAAAAAATGCTCTGGTTATATTAATATATTGTCACATGTGTACATTTCAATCTGATTTCATCACACATGATCACTATTTGGCATTAAGCTCATCAATACAACAACATATTTAATCTCAGAATAGATCTAGAAAGCATCAAACACCTGTTATCAATCAGCCCTCTCGTGTTTTCATGATTGAACATATTCCCTCAGCCCCTAATTTTTTCTCAGGATGTCTTTTTTTGGTTTTCACTCTGAAGGGGCGCCCAATTTTAGGGAGGCCGCCTTTTTCAGTTTTCGACCCGCGGAATTTTTATTCTCTTCTTTTAATTTTTAGTCTTTAGCCATGGAAACTTTTCAGTCTGTCCACATTGACCGGCTCTTTGAATTCATTTCCTTTGCTATCGATTAGGATTGTATCTCCTTTCGACAATAATTTCTTCGCTACAAAGGGTCCTTCCCACGTTGGTCTGAATTTGCCTTAAATATCTAGTACGCCTGGCCTCATTTTCTTAAAGACTAAATCCCCTTCTTTAAAAGGATGTTTTCTAACTTTCTTTTCGAAAGAACAAGCTAATCTTTTCAGATAGATCTGATTGTGATAATAAGCCCGCATTTGATTTTCATATAGGAAATTCAACTGCATTAGCCTTTACTGTGCCCATTCTATTTTCGGTAGCTTGGCTTCTAAAGCAACCCTTAAAGACTGAAGCTCGACTTCCACTGGCAGCATTGCTTCTGTCCCATATACCAAGGAAAATTGAGTAGCTCCCGTTGAAGTTCTGACGGTAGTTCGGTACCCCCATAATGCAAAAGGTAACTTCTCCGCCCAATCCATGTATGTCTGAACCATCTTTGACAGTATCCTCTTCACATTCTTATTCACCGCTTCAAGTACCCCATTGGCTTGAGGTCTATAAGGGGAAGATTTGTGATGCTAGATACCATACTTTTTGAACATCTTATTGGTTTCAACCTGAAGTTGCACCCCGTTATCCGACACTCTATGGTGTGGGAGACCATATCTGTATACCAAATGTCGTTTGACGAACCTGGCCATTTTTCGAGCACCTAGTTTCTTAAAAGATTCAGCTTCTACCTATTTGGTGAAGTAATCAATAGCTACCACAATATACTGATGTCCATTTTAAGCTGTCGAATGTATTTCTCCCATAATGTCCATTCCCCAAGTTGCAAATTGCCATGGAGATGTAAGGTTACACAATTCTAATACCAGTAGATATCTTAAGTCTGCATACTATTGACATAGGTGACACTGCTTTACATATCTAGAACAATATATATCCATCATAAGCCAAAAGAGCCCTTGATGTATGATTTTCTTTGTGAGTGTTAACCTATTCATGTGAGCACCACAGACCCCTGCATGTGTTTCTTCCATCACCTTTTAAGCCTCTTTCTCATCTACGCACCTCAACTGAATCCCATCAAGTCGTCTTTTATACAGTATTCCATTTATGCTAATGAACTGAGCAGACAACTTGCGAATCATTCTTTGATCTTTCTTAGTGGCTTCTTCAAGAAATTCTAACCTTTCCAAATAACTCTGGACATCATAAAACCATGGCTTTTCATCGGTGGCCTCGACATCCATAACTTGTTCAACTTCAAAGCATGAGTTGTTTGAACTAGAAATCAACACCGGCTTTATGACAACTCCTTCTAGATTATCCCATATAGATACTAAAGTGGTGAGTGCATTGGCAAGTTGGTTCTCATCCCTTAGCACATATCCGAAAGTGTATATCTCGAATTGACTACTTAATGCCTTTAAGCACCTTATGTACAGGAGTAGTCATTCTTCTTTAACTGACCATTCTCCCTAAACCTAATGAATTACAAATGATGAATCCTCGAAGACTTTTGCGGTTTTTGCCCCTAAAGCTAACCACGCTTCTAACCCGAGCACACAAACTTCGTACTCAGCTTCATTGTTAATGGCCTTATATCTTAACTTTTTAGCTAAATAAAGCTTTTCACCATTTGGAGTTACGATAATCATCCATGCTCCGGCTCCTTTACTATTAACTACTCCATCAAAATACATATGCCACCCTTGCATTGAAATAGCCATGATGTCCTCATCAAGAAATTTATAATCAATTTGATCTCCTTCAAGAGGATGTTCAGCCAGGAATTTTAATACAGCTCATCCCTTAAGGATTTTCCTAGTGATGTACTCTATTTCAAACTCCCCGTAACAGAATCAACCATCTCCCATCTTCCCCAACAAAGAAGGTGCTTCTTGAAGGTATCTAAGGGGATTCTGCTTAGCAACTGCTTGTACCTTATAAGAGTGAAAATAGTGTCTTAACTTCTTAAAAGCCCATATTACTGCTAAGCAGATCTTTTCCACTTCAACATATTTGGCTTCGTAAAGAAGAAATTTCTTGCTAAGGTAGTAAACTGCAAACTCGACCCTGATTTCATCTTCCTGAGCTAACATAGCACCTACCAAACTCTGTTCAATTGCCAGGTAGAGAATCAACAGCTTCATTAGTTATGGTGGTCATAGGATTTTAGGGTGTAAAAGGTATTCTCTGATGGTATCAAAGGCTTTTTGGTAGTCATCATTCCACTTAACAGACTGATTTTTCCTAAAAAGCTTGAAAACTGGCTCACAAATCAAAGCTAGTTTAGTAATAAATCGGCTAATGTACTGTAACCTGCCTAGAAATCCCCTAACCTCCTTCTCTTTCTGAGGCACTGGCATTTCTTTGATAGCTTTGACCCTATTGAGATCTATTTCAATTCCTTTCTAGCTTACAACATAACCCAATAACTTACCTGAAGTAACCTTAAATATGCACTTCTTGGGATTAAGGCAAAGATTGTATTGGTCAACCCTCGGAAAGAACCCTCTCGAGTAGCTAACTTGATCATCATGTCATCGACATAAACCTCTACCTCCTTATGTATCAAATCGTCAAGGATCTTGGTAACCATCCTCTGATAGGTTGCCCCAGCATTCTTCAATCCGAAGTGCATCACTCTGTAAGTAAAGGTACCCCATTTAGTAATGAAAGTCATCTTAATTCGATCCACCATTTTGTTGAGAATTTGATTGTACTCGATATCCATTGACAAAACTATACATGCAACAAGCGATAACACTATCAATCAAAATGTCTATATGAGGGAAAGGAAAATCATCTTTCGGACAAGTCTTGTTTAAATCTCGATAGTCTATGGATACACGAACTTTCCCATTCTTTTTGGCCACAGGAACAACATTTGCTAACCAAGTCGGATATTAAACCTCTACAAGGAATTTAGCCTCAATCTATTTATGAACCTCTTCTTTGACCTTTTCTGTCCATTCTAACCTGAGTCTTCTGAGCTTTTGCTTAACTGGTTTGTGATCAGGGTATATGGGTATGGCATGTTTGGCAATTTCACGATCAATTCCCGGCATGTCTTTGTAGGTCCAGGCAAAAACTTTTTCATATTTTTTCAATATTCTCTCAAAATTTTCTCTCTTCAAGAGTTATTTATGATGCTATCAAGATTTCCTTTGGATTTTCCAAGGTTCCAAGATTAAATAGAGTTGTATTAGTTGAGTTAATATCAAATATGAATGAGTCATGATCATGATTATGTAAAATAAAATCATGCAAAACATCACACAAGTAAGCAAAGTTGTTCATATTATTAAAATAACCATTGCAAAATACATCGTCATTAAAGAGTTTGGGAATAAAAAGAACATCTAAAAAACTATTGTCTTCTATTTCTTCCATCGTAGGCACTGCAGTCGATGTTTCAGCCATCTCACTGTAAGACAGAGACGTCTCAACTTCTTCTGGTGCAATCTTCAGGTCCTCGATCTTTAACTCTGGCTTTGGCTCTTCAGCTTCCATCTTCGTCTCTGCCTTCACTCTAGTAGCCAGTAAGTTATCCGTAACAACCTCCTCTAAAACCTCTCGATCCTAAACAGTGCTCTGAGTTATAACCTCTTCATCCCAAAAGCCCTCAACTGTCTTGACCATTCCACTAGATCAGTCAAATACATCCTTCAAAACTTCAAAATCTGGGATGATCATCCCTTTAGCCCACTAAGGCTCAGTATTTTTGCAATAAGCACATTCTGACATGGGCACAAAGCTTTCCATGATGTGGGGCATCTCAACAGACTTCTTATCAGCTTTGCTCTTAACATTCATAGCTACATAACCCAAACCCTTCCTATCTTTTTGACCTATCATGGTTATCGCTGTTTATGACCCTTGCAAATCCTTGCCTAAACCTACACCTGGCAAGAAATTCATCCTCTTCATCATATTGACCATTAGAGGGCTTTTGAATAAACCATTTTCCTTATCCATCATGGTTATGAAAGCCATTGAAGGGTTGTTTTGAGATTTCTAGAACATATACTTGATTTTCTCTGACAACCTTAATCGTCACTATCTGTCCTTCGCTTGGAATCTTAATCATCTGATGAACTATAGACGAAACACCACCTAACTTATGAAACCATGGTCTACCAAGTAACATAGAGAAATTTACCGAAATCTGTAGGATCACGAACTCAGCCTCAATTTCTATTAGCCCTATCTTTATAACTATCTTGAAAGTTCATGCAGCTTACCTTCTTGAATTATCATAGGTTATAACAGTCAGATCATATTTGCTCAACATTGATTCATTCAGACCAAAGGTAGGTAATGCAATCAATGGACAAACATTGATGGAGGATCTGTCGTCTACCATGACACAAGCGATGTGCTTTTCGTTGATCTGAGCCCTTATGTAGAGAGGACGGTTGTCGTTACGTCCATCAGTAGGCAAATCTGCATCTGTATACACCACCTTATCTCCTAAGCCTCCTTTCACTAAATCCAATAATTCCAAAGGCAAGATGGTTGCAGCCACAGTGAACTCACATAAAGCTCCAACTAGCCTCTGTTTATGAGATGGGGCTTGCCTCAACAAATCCCATATAGAAATCTGCACGGGTGTTTTCTTCAGCTATTTCATTATCATGTCGTCCTCCTTTTTTTCTCCCTTTTCTGTGAGTTATGGTATAGGAATCTATTATTTCTCCATTTTCGGTACTACTCTTCCACTCCTAGTAACTGTGTTTACCTTCTTCTCCTCTTCTGACTCCTATAAATTTGTCAGCTCACTGACCTCTTCACTTTGACTTTTGCCGCTTCTCAGTTGGGCAAGTGATCGCCACATATTCATTTCCATATAAATCCTGAAGTACGAAACATTCAGGTAAACTTGACCCAATCATGAACACCGGCGGTGGGACGGTGTTATAACTAGCTTTCTATCCTTTCTCCCCTTTTTCTAGGTCGGAGATCTATTTATTATTAATCAAATCTTAGATCTTATCCCTTAGGTGTCTACACTGGTCTGTCAAATGCCCAGTATGTTGATGAAAGGCACAGTATTGGTCTGCATGGTGGTTGAAGAACCCTTGAGTCTTAGCTGGCCTAGGTGGTAATGGCTATAACTTTCCTTGTTTAACCATTCTTTTCAATACCTATGACAAAGACTTATCGAGGTTGGAGTAATATCTTTGATGTGTCTCTATAGCCGATACTTCTGCCGTCTTCTCTATTCTATTACCACTACTGCTCAAAGCTGACTTGTTCCCACCCTCATAACTGTGATTCTTCTGAGTATAACTATCACTATGTGCTTTCTTGGCCAGGTATTCACTTTCTACTTCAATGGCTATATCTTTTAATGCCTCCCAATCCTTCAACCCATTCATCTTCAATCCATCTCTCAAATAGGGGCTCCCATTTCGGATAAAGAGTCGTATTTGATTAGGGATGCTAGGTTTTCTTTTCATTTCCATAACCTTACTCATCCATCGGGTGAGATATTCATGAAATGATTCCTCGAGCTTTTGTTGTAACAACTCCAGATCCTTTAGGGTGACTTCCATACAGGTTTTACAATCATATTGTTTCAAAAATTCTTCAACCAATATGTCCCAATCCTCCTTGGTCCTTCTGTCTAATCTATGGTACCAATCAATGGCAGGGCCTACCAAACTGAGACAGAAGTATTCAAATTTTTATTTCTTGGTCAATGTAGTCCCTTTTATCACCACAGTATACAGTTTCATGTGTGCAGATGGATCAGACGTACCATTGAACTTAGGTAGCTCTGGCATCTTGAATCTTTAAGGAAGCAGTTCCTCACAATCTAAATCCCTGTCTTCTGGATTCATCCCTCTTCCAACTGATAACAAATGATCCATGGCTTCAATTCTCACTTCCATCTTCTTCATTGCTGCATCTTCTACTTTGGATGCTTGATCCTTCACAACATGGGTAACTTGAACCTCATCCCCATCTTCTTCCACAAAATCATTCTCAAATCTCAAAATCCTACTCTTTCTTTGTTCTTCATGCACTATAGCTGCTTCTGGGGAGCCTTCCCAACTAAACTTCATTCGGCTTGCCCCGTGACAAGAGCGGCAGGCTGTTATCCCACAAGGGGTGTGAGTATAGCGGTAAGGTTCCCCATCATAACCATTATTTTCCTTTCGAACTCCTTAAACTTCCTATCCATTTCTTGATTGATCAAAGCATGAGTCTCATTGGTTTCTTATGGTAGGTTAGCCATGTTTGAATCAAATGAGTATTCTAAAAAGAACTAAGATTCACTGTCAACCAAAGTTGTCTCTAAACTTAATACAATCACTAATTCTAATAGCTCGAATAAAGGATTTTTGACGAGATGAATGTCTGATCCTCTGAATGACTTAAATGAATCTATGATGGCTGCAAGATCAAAATTGTTAAGATGATGCATGTATGACATGTGATGCATGATTGTGTTTATGAAGCACTCACAACCACATAAAAGCAAATAGACCTTTCCAACCTTATCACTCCCACACAAGAGGTCTTGCGGTCTCTTTCCTAGGTGGGATTAGCTTAAGTGGTAACAGGGAACCCAATGGATGCGTATGATGCACGATGAAAAATCGGCAGCATAACCTCTCTTATCTAATGCGCATACATATGATTTTGTCCATTATGTATTTGGGCATTTCAAACAAATTAAAATAGGCCTACCGGGGCATGAATGCATTTGATGAGCGACCACTTAATTTAATTGAACTTGCTAAATAGATAATGGCCCATATAGCAAGAACATTATTTTGGTATACATCTCTTAGGGGAAGTATCTATTTGTTATTACATGGACTTTAATTTGGTAATAGAACTTTAAGGTTACCCAAGCATGATCCGTGCCAATGGGTCTAGCTCATCACGAGTATAACGACCATTCGGGTCGTCATTTAATATACCAAATGGTAAGAGGTTTGGGCTGGTGATTATCCTTAACACTTCTCTATATTAAATGAATGTAGGGTCGTGCTTTAGGAATGCACCGGGATCAATAAAGGCACACCTAACATAGTTCAAGGCACTAGCTGAATGCAATACAATTTTTAAAAAGAGATAAAATTTTAATTTCAAAAACTCAATTATGTTTTATTTTAACCAAGGCACCTTTGGAGCAAAGTCTCTAGTCCCCAGTGGAGTTGCCACTATGATGCGCGCCAAACCTGCGATTCATCCTGGAGGCCCCCTTTTAGGGTCATTAAACTCATGAAAAATGGTCAGTTTGCACTAGACAAGCAATCTCCCTTATTCGATTGCTGATGATCAAACTACGACTACATCTATTTTGGGTAACAAGAGATATTTTAGAGTCGCCACCTAATAGAACATTGGAAAAGTTTGTATAACCTCATAAAGCCTAAAACCAGAGAGAGTTTGAGACATCACTCTTACTTATGCCTTGGTTAAGGTTTATAAATAAGTTTTTAAGTTAAATTCTTATCTGTCTTCTCACATGATTATGCAATTAAATTAAAGTGTATTTCGAGCAACCAAGGAAAGCGGTGAACAAAGCAAATAAAAAAAATAACTTAATTTACAAACAAAATGGGACAAAATACAATCCCAAAAAAAATAAAATAAATCATACATTAAACGGGGAGTTCGTTTTAAGGTGGGAACATTAGTTCCCACATGCATATGTACAAAAATTGAAGAGATCTTTTTTATGTTATTAAGAAAACCGGGATGAATGATCCCATCTTCATAAAAGGTAACTCTCCATTTAAGTGACATTTTATTGGATGGAAAATTAGGACATTAGTCCTATTTTATTAAGAAAATTCCATTTTATTCGTAGAAATATTTTTTATGACTTTTATGTTAACGTGCAAAACATTTATTACATAGAATATCCGAAATAAAGTAATATAAGTAAACTAAAGAAATGTAAAGAGGTTTTACTATTCTCCATATGCAAAAGCATTCCAATCACCAAATCTCCATCCGCGTGCAAAGAAAACACACATGAATACTCAGGCCAAGTATGAAACACATGAAACAAATAAATTAGCATGCTAAATAAAATAAATCAAATAGTTGAATAACAACAATGATATTAAAATAAAATAGAAAACATGAATATATACAAATGCAAATTTCACGTCCAGATCAATTAATGCATGCAAGGTGTAAAAGAATGAAATAAACTACACTAGAAAAGTCAAAAGTCAACCAAAAAAGGGCATAGACGGGCAAAAGAATAGGACAAAAAGGTAGAAGAAGAAACATTTCGTCCCGTCACTCGTCTTGAGAGAGCGTCGCTTATCTCTTCTTCCCGTCGGTCATGCCTAAAAAACGGGAAACTCTATTAAAATGCACTTTTCAAACTATTTTTTTTATACCAAAACCACAAATTATGCTTAAATCAACTACTAACTATATCAGAATCATTTTTAAAGCTAATGAATATAGAAAATCATAAAAAAACACATATTTCAAGCCAAATTAAGCAATAGATTTTAAACTTTCAAAATAAGAATAAAATGACAGATTGAGCCAAGAAATGTCACCCTCAAATTAAATCTAATTTTTGAGAATATAAATGCTTCACATCCTCCTTGATTTCCACAACCAACTCTAAAGCAAATTCCAAAAAAGAAAACTTTCTCTCTCTAAATTGAATTTTGTTTTCCTATGAATTTCCTAGAAAAATTTAGCGAAAAAATCAGAGTTTTTCAAGAACAGAGAATTAATTTCCCTTCTTTAGTCAACTGAATCTTCCGTTTTGATTAAAAATTGGTGTTTGATTTCAAGAAAATAATTTTCTCTCTCAGAAAATCTCCCTATGTTTTTCTGCCAAAAAATCCCTTTTTTCTTTTTTTGGCAAACAAATCTCTCTGAAGCCCTTTAACTAATCCCTTTTTGTATTGCTTTTTCAAGGGAGGAGTGGATCATTTAATGGGGAAAGTGGGAAAGTGGGAAGTTTTAGATTAACATCCCCCTATCCCACATTCAGGAGCAATTCCTTCCTCTGCCAACTATGCCACCAACAGATGTCTGTCAAAAAAGACGATCAAATTACAAAATTGCCATTTGACCATGACCCGTCTAGCTATTCTCATGACTTGATAAGTCACGGGCGCCAGTCAGTCAGTCACGAGCGACCAAAGACAGGCGTCAATCCCTTCAGCAATAGGCGGGTCAGAAAAAAAGCGGCAGATGGGTATCGCTCAATGAGCGATGACCGTCTGTCCACCCAAATGCTAGAAATTTATATTTTTAAAACCTTTTCCCCATTTAACCTGCGCGAAAGGGTTATAATCACATAGAAACCTTTAGAATTATGAGAATCAAGGATGGAAACTGACATTTTCCATTTTCTACTTATGATACAAGCATCAATATCTTCATCGGGTAACTCTGATCTGGGCTATCTCGGGATCCGGTGTCTACAGGTAATTCTTTAAGAGCCTACATATGTAATATCCCTCATGTCCATGATATTCCTATCCAGTTGTTCTGTCCACCTAAGTAAACATGATGCTCAAATATCATATCGCATTTTTTAAAATAAGATGACATATAAAAATTAATTTATATTCAATTTTTAATGATACTTAAATCCATAAGGTATTATTCTATTTAAATCATATGCCTGTAAATGTTCGGGCCTAAATTGAGGAAGTCTCTCCTATGCCCACATTTATAGGAGTTGTAGATATCCAGCAACTCCCTTAGCATCAGGATGCATTGCCTTGCATAATTCTCTATAAAGCCAAGCTAGACAAGTTAACGCTAACTATATTGGCCATTGGTTTTCAAATCATCTAAGAGAGGTAGGAACATCAAATGGATCGTGCTCGATGATTGCGAAGAAAATAACAGTCCATTAAAACATCTCAATATCTATGCACGAGCATGTTGTCATAATAACTCAAGTGTTGCATTATCGGGAATATCACCAAATACATAATCTAACCACTTCATCTTAATTTTATTGCCACGCACATTTATGGCGAGAGGAACTGCTCCAAGTAAATTATAACAAATTGTCATCCAATCAAGGTTTGTTCTTTTGGTTATAGGTTGGCCTTTAATCGGTAACCCTGTCAAAATCCTTACATCTTGAAGTGTTATTGTCATTTCACCACATGTGAGATGAAACATGTATATTTCTGGTCGCCATCTTTCAATGAGTGATGTATTAATATCCATTATTCGTGCAATTCCTATCAACCCAGATGATCTTATATATGGTACAATTATTGGGTCAATTTCTCTATAGTGCTCATCAATGCTACTCCTTTTTGTTCTCAACACTTCTCTTTCAACCTTTTAGTTTAATTTAAACAAGTCAAACTAAGTAAATAAAAAATATCATTATTAATATACAATATATATGTGTGTGTGTGTTAAAAAAAATATTGAATTATTCCATATCGCATCGGAAATTTCTCCCTTTCATATCAATAGGAAACCAATTTATGCTTTTCATTTTTAGATTAATGATCGCTTTTTCAATCTTTCTCAACTATGTTCTTAATTGATCCACATAATCCATCTAGTCAAATCCCAATTGAGTAATGAATAAATCAAAAATTCAAAAAATAAAACCTCAGCTATTGTCATGTTAATTCTCGAGAAGTATGTGTAATATCAAACAAATAGCAAGTTCCATCGACAGTAAGCAGAGGCTTCAAAATCAAAATTCAAAATTTCCCTTTTTTACTGTTTAATCCAAGTAACGGATAAATATTTGGTAGAACTAAGCTTGGCTAATGAGAAAATTTAGCATGTAAGTAAAAACTAAACTACTTATTACCTGTTTGTTCAATTTATCAGCAATCAAACAAAAGCTAAGAAATTAAGCAAAAATACTAAAAACCAAAACCTTAAAATCATCAAGAACATAATCAATAACCCAAAATCCCAAACAAACAGAATAAGAAACAAAACCCCTAAAATCCCAATGCATAAAAATTTGATTTCAATTTCTGTTTTAAATAAAGAAGAAGATAAAAAAGAAACAGAGAATAGAATATTCGAAGTATCGGAGCCAAGGTAGAAGTGGATCTTTGTCGAATCTGTGCGGTTGGCTAGAAGTACGCCATATTTGCACGATTCGCAAGCGGTGCGCCAGATTTGCACTACTACTATTGGATGGCGATTGACAAAGGCACGACTCGATGAGCTAGGATGAAAGCTACTGGCGACCATAACACGACAAAAGAGAAAGAAGAGAGAAGGAAGATCGATGACTAGCGGCGGTGAACGGAGGGGCAGAGATGGAGAGGGAAGGAGAGAAGTAGATTGGGGCAGCTAGAAAACAAAGGAGGAGATCGGGACTGGTAAAGAGAAGAAAAGAAAAGGAAAGAAGAAAAAGGGAAAGGGAAAACCCAAAACAACGCCGTTTTAGTGGCAAAGGAAATTTTTTTTTATTTTTTTTTAAAATACTGACTAAAACACCACTGTTGCTAAATTTTATTAAATAATTATTACACATTTCACGACAATCAAAATTCATCGCGAAACCGTCGCGAAAAAGGCACTAAAATTTCAATCCAAATTTAGCAACCAATATGTCCGTCACTATTTAGTCACTAAATTTTAACATCAATTAGTGACTACAATTCAGTCACAAAATTGGAAATTTTTTAGCAACAAATAAAACCATCGCTAATTTCATTGGCAAAAATGTGCCACAAATTTGCCGCCAACATTTAGCAACTTTTTCCTTTTTTTCGTCGCTATGTCGTCGCTAAATTTGCCACCAGATTGGAAAAATGATTTTCACTACTAATTCTAAATTATGTCACTAATCCGCGCTAATTTATGATTTTTTTGTAGTGATACGCAATATATTTGTATATTTTCACCCATTTTTCTTTCGACTAGCTCATAATGTGCCACTATCACCTAAATTCAAATAAAATGATAATCTCAAAAAAATTAATATTTCATCTAAAAACGATTCTAAATACTTAAACTCAAAACTATTTTTCATAAAAACATTAGTAATGTTTTACATTTAATGTTAAAATTAGATAATCTTTAAAATTATCACCACCTACAAATTAAACATGAAGATAAGATTAATAATAATATAAATTTTATTTAACAAAATTAAATAATATATCATAATAATATTACCTTTAATTTGGAGTTAGATTGTATATAAATTAAAACAACAAATTTTTAAAATGGGTAGAATGAGAATAGTGAAATTGTTAATTAAAGAAAGAAAGGAAGGAGAGAGTGGTGAATGAAAGAAAGAAGGGAAGAAAAGAGAGTGATGAATGAAAAATTAAATAACCAGGTTTTATAGAATTTTTTTTTTTTTAAAAAAAAAGTAATAGGCATAAAAGGTCGGCTGCTTATGGGTTTTACTTTGGTGCAGCAATCCCCACAGTAACACCCGTGAGGTTGCAGATCTATGCAGCTTATGGAGCCAGAAACCGGCATAAGAGAGTACCAATTTCTGTCTCTTGTGCTGGTTTCTTGTCTGCGTAGATCTGCCTCACTCTGACACAAACTAGCATATGAATTTGCCGGTTTTCGACACCCAAAATTCCAATTATTTTTCCAAATTTTTTTAAAAAATACCCCAACTTTATGTTTCCTTAGTCATGGCTTGGATCCTTCCTTTACAGCTGTAAACTTCCATAATGCAAGTCGTGATCTTACTTAGGTACTCCAAAAGTCTTCGATTCAACTCTTTAGCTAAGTCCAAATGCCTCAAATTTCTCTCCCAATGATAAGTTCCTTGAGAAAACATCCTTAATAAGCTCTAAATATTCTCAAGAAGTGAAATTCAATTAAAAATGATGTTTTTTAAGAATAACTTTGTAGAGGTTTTTATGAGAATTAATATGACAATAAAAGAACTTTAATGGATAATCCTTAATCTTGAATTTTGATGAAGATAAAGAAATCCTCTAGCTGTCCCCAAGAAAATTTTGAATCGTTTAGACTGTTGGACCAATCTATTAGTTTGTTCTTATTTGGTATAATCAGGTTTGTCCTTTCATATCACGTAAACATATACACCATTAATATTTTTTTTTTTTGCTTAAAAAAGGAAAAGAAAAAGAAATCAAGATTTGAGAAATTAATACAAAAAATGAAGAAGCTAGCTTTTGTTTGGCATGCATTCATGGACCAACAAATTTTCTTTGCTTCAATGTAGCAATCAAGAAGTTTAACAAGATTCCAGTGTTGAAGCTTGGCTTTCATAATTACTTCATTCCTAAACTCCTACAACCTTTGCCTTGAACTCCTGTATAACCTTTTCTCCCAATCTATTATTTTCAAAAATTGTAAGATAATTGATCATTTATGGCCTAAATACCATTAAATAAACAATAATAAGTGATATATAAAAATAAATGGCCAAATATATCAATTGACACTTCAACTTGGCTTCGTTTTTCATTTTGACACCTCAGTTAAGTAAATAACACAATGAACACCTGAACTCAAAAAAACTCATGCGTTTAAACCATTATGGAATTAAACATACAGAAATGGAGGAGCGTTTATTTCAAACATGATGACATGTTAATATAACTAATAAAATGTTGACACGTGTAACACATTTACAAATTTTTAATCTCTTCTCATTTTCTCTCTCTTCACTTCCTCTCCTCGCCTACCATTTCGTTCTCGCTCTCCTCATTTTGCAGTTCTTTATTGCTAGATTCAAATCGATGACAAAGAGCAAAATGGAGATCCACGACGGAGTTACGAGTTTGGAGATAGCTGTTGCTACTCCAAAAGTTGATGAGGTGCATAAGAAGAACCAAAGAAGAAGATATGATTATCAAGGTCCAATTAAAGTAAGCCCTAAATGAAAGTAACTAAATCCTGTAGTGCTCGATGGTGGCTCCTCCTCTAAATGGATTAAATGATTATCAGGATAAAATGAGTTATTAGATCAGTTAGATTCAAATAATAATTTCATAGAAATTCTATGATTATTTATTCTTTCAATTATTTAGTTTTTTTTTTGTTTACTTTTTTTAGGAAAATTAGAGCCAAGCCTGACATAGGTTATTGTAGCTTATTTTCCCGTCTCTCCTTATTTTTCTCTGTTTTTGTTCTAATTCTTGCTTTTTCCTTTTTTTCCTCTTGCTTTGCTTTTGATTCTTGCTTTGCTTTGCTTCTGATTCTTTCTTTGCTTTGCTTCTGATGCCAAGAAACCTTTACTCCTGATTTGGAATCAGTATTTAAATGCTATGCTGAGAAAGCTAACTAATTTTGAAGAGTAGATCACGATTATGAGGATGTTATGGTCGAGTAATAATGCCTGTTTTGTACAGAGAATTTTGATTTGGTTGAATTGTGCAACATATTGATGATGAGCATTTTTTTAAGCTAAGTCAGGGGCCAAATACGTACATATTAATGACGATTGTAAAAATGTATGTAGTATAATTTTCTTTCTGTTTGAGAAGGAAACAGCTAAGCTGTGGAGAAGAAGAACAACAGAAATAAGAAGAAGAAGAATGCAATATGCCATGTTAAAATCTGGGCAATTAAATAAAACTAATGTTGAATCCCACATGGAGAAGTTGTTGGAAAGAGTGCTACGAGTTTGTGACTCTGTTTTTCTTCATGGTTTCATGTATGATTTTGGGATTATTCTTCTTCTTCTTCTTGGTGGGTTTGTTGTTGATCTGCTGTTGCTTTTGGGTTTGCTTTATTCTATTGTTTCTTTGATAAGTTAGTCACGCACTCCATTTTATGTGAGAAGCACACACTGTGCTATGTCAGCACAGAGTGTTAATTTTATACTATTTTGGAAACTTTAAGCTCTTAATTGGTCATGTATTTAATTGAGGTGTCAAAATGAAAAATAAGAGGTCAAGTTGGAGGGTTAATTTATGAATTTGGCCAAAATAAATCTTAGTATATTATATACTTAACATACATGGTATATTTTACTCATTACTATAGGATTTAATATAAATAGCAACTAAATATATTAGTATAGATAATTTAGTATAGAATACAACTATAAACTACAATAAGATACTCTAAAAATTAGAAAATACTATAGAAAATATTGTATCTCTACAATATATAACTATATACAATAAAATATTATATATAAAAAATAAAATATAAAAAACTTTCATCAATAATTATTCTAAATGCATTTAGATATTGAGATTAGATTTGATTTTAAGTAAATAATTAGTGAATAAAATATAATTCCATGATGATTGAATGTGTGAATGTGATTTTAGAATTTGCAAAAATGATTATCCAACAAGTCAATAAAAGAACTAAAATAATTAACAACTACTATTAAAATATATTAAAATGAGTAACTTAGAAAGGTACAACTGAAAAATAAGCTAAAAAAGATGAGACTAATTGTAGACACCTTAGCTAGGGTGGCCCGTGTTTGGAATCACCTAATAATGAAAAGCCTTCCGTGAAAGTGAAGGATTTTTCCAAATTTAAAGAGTTTAAGTTAAAAATAATAAAATATGTTTTTTAATGATATAAGCATCAAGGACAAATCGAACAACTTGACTTTACCAAAAGGTCCAATCATGAGACAAAAGGCTAAAAGAGTCAAGGAAGCTTTTGAAAGCTATATCAAGGAGTACATTGATGAAGACTTTGTTCGTGAAGGAAAATGGGTGATTGAAGTTGCAAAGTGTCCAATGTTCTTGATTAAAGCTTACGTTGAAGTTGGGGACAACTTGGGATTGATTTGGAGCTCAACAGAGTTGTTGTAGAATTGACAAATGATGTTCATGGCCATTATATACATCCCACGCCAGTTGGATTTGTGTTTTTCTCCATTTCTGCAAGCTTTTCAATTTCCATGGCCGTTTATCCTCTTCGACGCCCGCTAGTTTTATTAGTTTTAATTTCTTCAAGTTACAGCTTCCAATGGCCATTTAACCATCTAAACACCCATTTAGAAGTGTTGTTTAGTAGGTCTAAGATTTTCAGTTTCAATGGCTATTGAGTTTTATCAATTCAAATATGGCATTCAGTTTAGAATAATTCAACCACTTAATTTGACACTAGTTGGTCAACGATTATAATTGCTAGAATTTTATCAATCAATGCCCATTCACTCTTATAAACGGCCATTGGCTTGTGGGATTCTTCTTTCATATTTTGGTCAGTGAAGTTTGACACCCATTTGGTGTTTTCAACCCCAGTTGAAATTAGATGTAAAACTTCCAATTTTTATTGTTTTTCTATTCTTTTCAGTTGAGGACTAGGTTAATTGAATGACTTTATTTGGGAAAACATGTAACGAGTCAATTTTGACTTGGTCTTTATTTTATTCCATCCAAACAAGTCATTAGTTAGGATTAGTTTAATTTAACTTAATTTCTTGTTTTCTAATTCAGCTATATTGTAACAACCCGGATTACACCCTAGTAGGATTTACGGTGTTTTGGTGAGTATATGGGTATGTAATAGTAACAGAGGACACATTGGATGAGTATTGGGGTATGAAGGATTTGTATGTAAGTTGGTTGAGTCAAGAATTTGTGCTGAGAGTGAGGGAGAGAGTTCTGTTGCGAGCGCGACAGAACACTCTTGCGAAAATCTAACATAAGTGGGATTTAAGTGGATTTTTTATTTGGGTTTTGGACAAGTGGCAGCATGCAAGGAGTTTGGAAGGGTGAGTGGGACACATGTCTTAAGGTATACATGTGGCTTTAAGAGGAAGAGCCATGTGGACTATTGCATGCAATATAAGGTGGGTGAGTGGAAAATCTGTCCCCATTCTTGCTTTGCATGCAATTTTCCCTCTTTCCTTTCTGTGCTCCATGGTTTGCCTTTCCTCTTCTTCATCTTTTGGGTGGTTTTGATTGTATTTGGATTTCTGCATTGGATGGTTTGAAGAGGTTATTAAAGGGTTAAAGTTAAAAGGTAAGTGTATTCGATTAAGTTTCTGCTTCTTCTACTCTTTTCTTTGTGGTTTGTTGTTTGAAATTCTGGGTTAAGAGATTGTGTTTTCATTGGATATTGCAAGAAGCTGAGGATAGAAGAAGGATTGAGAAGGGCAAGGACAAGGTCTGAAATTAGGGGTTTGCGGCTGCACTTCAAGAGGTAGGGATTGTGTGCTCTTGAACTTGTGCATGTGTTTTGATTCTTCAGTCAGTTGATGCATGTTGTGATTGAGATGGAATTATGGAATTGCATGTGTTAATAATTTGTTTATGAACTATCTTAGACCCTTTTTAAATGCATGTTGTTGTATGTATACCTTGAATGGAATTGAATAGCATGTGTTTATGATTTTGGGATATGCATCTTCATGGCTTTATTTTGATATTCGAAAATGTTAAGGAGTGATTTAGAGTTTTGAAATTGTATATAGTGCATTGTGTGATTTAGTTTAAAAGCATGTGTGAGAGTGTGATTGAATGAAAGGTAAGTTATGTGTGCAAGTTTGTGTGTTGTGAAGTTGGTATTCTTTTTTCTGTTCTGCCACAAGCGCGATATCATCGCGAGCGCAACAGAGGCCACTTTTGCAATCTGTCGCGAGAGCGACGAAGTAGCGAGCGCGACAGTTGCGAGACTTGTATTCTGTCGCGAGCGCGACAGTGTGCAGCTCTGCTTGCCTAGTTCTTTGAAGTATCCTTTGTGATGGTCATTGCTTTGGTATATGTTTGTACATGTTCAAGGTAGATTATATGCATGATATTAATAAAGATTGTACACCTGATGATTTGTTTTACTTGTACATGAGTTAGTAAGACATGAATGTGAATTGATCTTTTGAATTGTTAGTTTACGTGTGACTTGTTGTGTTAAGCCTGATCGGTCAAGATAGTGGATAGATAAGCATGCTTATAATTGCGCAGCTGCTCAGTAGACCATTATGGTCTTTTGTCCAGAGACTCTTGTCTCTTTTGTTACCTTCGGGTATTTGAATGTTTTGAGACTTACGTCTTTAGTGTTTTAGATACTGAGTTTACCGGTATCTTCAGTACCTGTATCCACAGTTTGTGAGAGTTCAGGCTTTCCATTTGGTTCTATTATGTTTAAACTCATGCTTTAGTGGTTGAATGATTGTTTGAGTATTTCATACTAATGCTTTTGGCTAAGTTATGTTTGTCAAGTGGACATGAAAATGTTAAGCTTTAGATATGTGACCTATAAGTAAGAATGTTATAGTGCTTTGAGCATGCTAGTTTTGATAAGGGTTAAATTGTACATGTTATATTTTTGTATTGATATTGCAATTATGTCTTGATTTGATGTTTATATAGTGTTATGCTTGCTTGAGTAGTACTGTGTTTTGGTTCATCCCCACTAAGCGTTAGCGCTTAACACGGATGTTTGCTTCCGTGTAGGTTTGTAGGGTTGGTTCAGTTTTGGAGTCACGCATCTACTGGCCATTAGGAGTTGAGGTCTTCTTTTTATAATAGTATAGGGAGATTTTTGTTTAGCTATGCTTTTGTCCTGTGCACTTTTGTATCCGTATAGAAAGGCATGTTTTTTATAGTTATCATGTAAAGATTTTGTTCATGTAATGTTATAAGTTCAGCAATGTAAGTAAATGTTTTGGATCCGATTTGTTCTTGTATTGCTTCCGCTTCCGCTTAGATTGTTTTTCATAAGTTCTTGTATCTCCATGTGTTTTGTCTTGCTTAAGTGTGTGTAGCGCTCTGGTATCCTTCCAACAGGGGTAGCGGGATGTTACATATATATAGTGCAAGTTTTATAACATTATAATAACTTTTGATTATTGATAAGTTAGCTCAGGCTATTTTGGCTTTGCTATATTGTGTGGGAAAGAAATTTATTATTCTTATTACATTAAGAATTATATTAACTTATTAAGATTATTTCTTATGGCATTTTCTATTTCTTGTCTGATTATTCAATTTCTTATTTACATTGTGATTAAGAATTTGATAGAAAAACTTTTTTCCGTTATTTGTTCTTGCTAACTTGATCGTTTGGGGTAGGGGTGTTCAAAAATGGTGTAACTCGTTCAAATTATTTAATTCAACCCGTCTAACTCATTTTTTTCATAATTTTAATGGGTTATTATAACCCATTTTAAAATTTAAAAAATATTTATATGGGTTATTATATAACCCAATCAACTAACTCATCTAATTATTATGTTGACTCCAATTGTTATTTATATCAAAATATAAAACATATCTATATTAAAATATTTAGCATATTTAAACTCGTATACGTATCATGTAATGCCCTCAAAATTTCAGTTTTTGTAAATATTACTTTTCGGGCAGTAAATAGTGACATTTGGATGAATAATACCACCCGGAGTCGAAAAATGTTTTATTCGACAATTGAAAAGTACAATTCATGAGGATTCTGATGGTATAATTTGAAATAAAATTGAGTTCAAATAGGTTCTCAAAAGTCAAAACTAAAAATAAAAAGCAGTTCAATTTAAATAGAAATGGCAGTTGACTAAACTTTTATCGGACTTGAAAAAAATGTTAGAAATCTCCGAAAAATAATCCTAACATATGGACTCACTCCAAATAATGTAAATTAATTTTTGGATGACTTCCAGGCCGTGAATAGTGACATCAGGGTAAATGATACCACGCGCGGTCGAAAAATATTTTATTCGACCATTGGAAAGTGCAATTTATGAGGAGTCCGAGGGTATAATTTAAAGTGAAATTGAGTTTAAATAAACCCTCAAAAGTCAAAAATAAAAATAAGACACGGTTTGATTTAAATAGTAACGACAGTTGACTAAACTTTGACCGGACTTGGAAAAATGTTAGAGACCTTGGAAAATTATCTTAACATATGGACTCATTCCAAATAATATAAGGAAATTTTCGGAAGTAAAAAAATTAAATTTTGGATGACACAGAAAAATAAGTTATCAGACCGGTAAAAATTTGTCGGACCGAAAAATGACATCATTTGACCCAAAAATTTTTGTCGGATATCTAGAATATAATTGGCTAGCCATATGGATATATGCTGCGGTAGTGAGTCATGGAGACTCACATTTATAGGCTAATGGTGGTCTACAAATGTTATATGTCTTACGGAATTATCATGAGATTGTCGCAGGGTTGGCCCTCTAAGTAGTCACTCAGACACTGTTGAAGCATTGGCCTCCTAAGTGGTCACTTCGACATATTTGGTGTAAGAACCCAAAATGTACCCTAGAAGGTTTTGTACATATCTAGGGCATACTGGTGACCGAAAGTGCATAATTGGATATTTGAAATGGTTAATTATAATAAAGGATACGATCGGTATTAAGTGAAAAGGCCAGGGTTATTTTGGTCATTTTGCATTTATGGATCTAAATGAATGAAATAAGTAACCATGTGGGTTAATTTTTTAGAATGGATTAGTGTTATGCCAAATTTATGTATGTTTTGATGTCGAGTGTGCCGAAAGGACGAATTCGGCATTAATGTAAAAGTTTCGACAAGAGCGGTAGTTGTCGATTCTTTTGAAGTATGGTATTCGTGTATAAAAGAAATTATATTGTGGTCTAATGCATGAAATGGGGTTAAGAGGGCGCAAATGTTTAATTAAAGAAGGAAATAGGGATCAAATGGATATTTTCATAAATATCTTCAACTAACCAATAAGGGTTTGAGGTGTGTTTTGTTTCGGGCCAGGTATGTATAAGTATATAAAAGGGAAAGAGTGAGATGAGGGACACGAGTTTTGACTGGAAAATCCAGCATTCTTCTTCTTCTTCTCTCTTCTTTTTGTCAACTAATTGATACAAGAAAGATGGAAGAAGATCAAGCCAAGGTGGAGTAGCTAGGAAAAAGGGATTGAATGGAAAGCAAAGTGAATGAGGAGGAGAAAAGAATAAGGTTTGGAAAAATTTATATGTTTTGATGTACATATATTGCTGAGTTTCTGTTTTTGATATGTATTTGTTGAATTGGATTGCTTGAGTTGATTGGTTGTGTGGATTTGCTTGAGTTTTGGGAGCTTGAGTTTCTAGGGGAAACTCTGCTCAAATTTTGCCAGACCTTCGTATGATATTTTGCTCATAAGTAGAGTTTGAGAACTCCAAATAAAGTGATTTTAGTTCCGTTAGAACCATGACTTCATATCTACAAAAGTCCTAAAAATGACTGTGACGTGTTGTAACGGCCCGAATTGTACCCTATAAGGAATATAGTGTTAATTGCATAATAGGGTACAAAAGTGATTGGAATAAGTATAAGATTAAGTGTATATAAGGATGTAATTGAAAGAAAAGTTGGGAATTAAACAACAAAATTATAAGTGAAGGACTAATTGGTTATTTACCAAGGATTGAAGTGGATATTGGTGGGGAAGTGAGTGCAATCCACATGTGGAATGCACCTCTTGCCAAGAACTCTCCTTCATGCAATATATAGATGGAAAGAGGCAGAAATGGGGATTAGTGATTCACTTGAGTCCGACGATTCTCTTTCCCAATTTCTGTATTTCTTTCTTCTTCATTTCATGGAATTGAGTTTCTTTTCTTTTCAATTAAATTCAAGAGTTTGATTTGGATTGGTTTGAAGAGTAAACTAAGAAAGTAAGTGTGGTTGGAAGTGAATATCTCTTTCATCTCAATTTCTATTTTAGATTTAAATGGTTTGAGTAATGGACTAAGATTGTGTTTTGATTGATTGTGCAAGAAGAATTGGATAAGCGGAAGGCTAAAGGCAAGGAAAAGGTCTAGCTAGTGAGAGGGTTTAGCAAGCTGTATTTTGAGAGGTTTGGGATATATGTGTTATGTGTTAACCTTGTTTAAAAGATGTGTATGCGTTGTTTAGTTTGGAATTAAAGTGTATAATTGATGTATGAATGTGTGGTTTGAGAAATTGAGTGTGATTATGTGATATTTGATAGAAAGCATAATTGAAGTGTGCAATTGATGGGTGATGAGTTATTGGATGTTGAACAATAGCCTTGAGCATAGTAAGTGAACAAGCATGAACCCTAATTTAGAAGATGTGAATGATAACAAGTGTGATTATTGGCATGTTAATTGCATATGAATGCATGAAGTAAGTGTATATTTTATAGTTATAAGTGTATGTGGATAGTGTAGATTGTGTTGGTGATAATTTAGGAGGCATGCTAATGATGTGTGTAACACCCCCAACTCCCACACGTAGCATATCGAAGGATGAAGAGCCACAGTGAGCGGAAGGTGCTACCAGACGAAGACACACATGGCAATGCAGAAATCAGAACAATAAAATTTCTAAAAACATAACCTCCAAACATGCACCTCCTAAACCTATGTCATCCACACACCATTATTCGCACTAAAGATTATTACAAATTATTACAAAAGCTAATAAATAAACTTAATTACATGCCGAAATCAAAAACACTTCCTATGAAATCTAGCGACTTGTTGGCCAAACCTCAGCGGACTGCTGCGCTACTCTGATCTCCTAACCTGCACGAACAAACAACCGTGCTAAGCGATAACGCTTAGTCAGGCTAAACAAATAATGGGCAGCCACTCACAGTGGTTGCCGAGGCATACACATACGAATCGATAGATATATGCATACAGACATAAGCATCAAGGAAACTGTCTTCAGTTAATGTGAACTCATATTGTTACTTTCATACGAAGACTTAAACAATTCTAATATGCAGATTCATTCATATACCATAACCAAAAAATACTATGCTACATTTATTCACAATTACATTAAACATACTTATCGTTTGCCGAACTCATTAATTAATTCTTAAGTCAAAATATTTCATTTAATCAATTTTTTACTTGTTCAAAACTAAACAAAACACTTTAGTTCTTCAATTTGGTTCGGGCTTGAAATGCTATTCCAAGCTTCCTACGTATCCCTATGGTTGGGGAATCAAAACCATGTAGTTCTACTGGAAACTTTAACACACATGTTCCATAATTAATCCTAACTTATTTCCTAAATCTAGTTATCCACATTATGTTTAACACATTATTATTCCTTACTTACCATTCAGTGTAACATCATCATATTCATTACAATCAATAAACAATGCACACGAATTACTTACCAATATACTTACAGTAATAATCCGGCTAAGGTCCATAAGGTAGATAATACATAACATACCTGTATTCTCATATTAAACATATAAACGAATACATTCATAAAGCTCATTCACCAAGTTCTTAACTACAGCAAAATGTATATCAAATATCTCAATAACTCGTGACAAAGATTTCATGTAAACAATCATACTCTGAACTTTTGAACAGATTTGTAATATGTAATATCCACATACGAATTCACATGCAGTCAGTATACATTCACACAAACTTATCAAAATAACATTATCTATTACATTTCTCTTCATTTAACTGACATTAGGTTCAGATGCAAAGCATTTAGGTATCCGAAGATACCACAAAATTCCATATACAAGTATGTGAAAGATCCAGAACACATTAGTGCGTGAAGCACAAGCTTATCATTCCAACAACCACTTTCAAACACTTGATTCACATATATATTTGTACATTATCACAGAACTTATCAATTCATTTAATTGCCTGCTAAGTCAAAGGGGTGGATAAGCGAGTGAACACATGGCGGTACCTTACGGGGACAAATCGAACTGAACGCATGGCGGTACCTTACGGGTACGAATCGAAAAGCAACATCACATTTTCTCATTCAAAAACATTTTTATATTGGGGATCTTAAACAAGATCCATACATATTGAGGTTTGTGAGGAACCAAACGGGGACTTGATCAGGGTCCAAAATAGAACAGAGGGCTGCAGCTAACAGAACTCTATAAGCATGCCTATCTATCCATGACTCGACTAACGCAGGCTAAATTCCCATATCATTATTAAATTCTTTCACATTTTACACATATATACTCATTTCATCAACTCTAGCATTATTCTTTTATGATCACATAGATACATGTATCAATATATATATATATGCCTATCATATGCATTAATTTTATTTATCACATTCAAAACTAGTTATGTGTAGTTTCATAGATTAAGATATTCACATGAACATATTAAACGAAATCATATTATTATTCACATCATGCACTCATATAGACTTAACAAATAAATTACAATACTTTATGCACATGCAGCCATTGAATAATAATAATGGTAGACAAAAGTCTCATAATTCAATTACTAACATACATAGAAGCATTTAAATAATTCACAGATTAAAGTACTCATTTTAATTTATAAAGACGTAACACAAATGAGAAACCATGCAGAGGAAGAGATTTTCTGAACATTTTAGGACAGAGAGGTCTGTCGCGCTCGGTACAGATGAGTCCTAAGAGACTATCACGAGTCGTGCTCACTATCATAAATCGTGAAGGCAAATCTATCAGAGCATAACAAAAGAACAGAGAAAAGGGGCGGGAGTTGTCATGACTCGTGCTTGCCAGCACGAGACGTGCTCTCGAGCACAAGATGTGCTCCCCCAAGCTAAACGGCTTTCATGCCAAACGGAAACCCTTGCCGAGTGGAAGTATCAGCACTAGCCGTGCTCCATCAGCACGAGACGTGCTTCCCAACCGAACGGGCATCCAGCCAATCGAGCTCCCAGATGAATGAGCTCCCAGCCGAACGGGCTCCCAGCACAAGTCATGCTCCCAAGCCATGCCGAGCGGGATCTCACACGCTGAACAAAATCCTCGTGCCGAGCAGGCTCTCACGCCGAGTGAAATCCTCATGCCGAGTCGTGAAGCTTGACACTACTCGTGCATTCCTCCGCTCCTAGCTTGGCCGATTGGGAGATGCTGGGATCACTGGGCTCTGTCACGATCGCGACAATGTCGCACTCGCAATAAAGTTGCGTTTCCAGATCTCCAAAGAACTGCAGAACTTCTTCTTAGTGGTTATGCCCTAGGCCAAACATTTGGACCTTGATGTAATCATTACATTTACATTTATATAATGGTTTTCTTCACATTAATATTATTGGCATGTTACATTGTTATAATGTTTATGAATAACAATGTTATTCATGTTGTCCCTAGTCATTTATCACTAAAGGGCATAAAGATAAATTAAGACTAGTATAGATTTGCATTGATAATCATGGGATGATTATATATGCTGATTTAAATCAAATCTATAGGTACTTGCTAGAGAACAAAGTACTGGATAGACCCACTATAAGATCACTTCATGGGATAGTGTCATAAGTGATCTTATAATAGATATGTTATTGAATCCTTTGACCTGAGGTTATCATGGTTTCCTACATAAGGAACATTATGTTTTGACGTAATCAAACGTTATCTTTAATCAGATAATTATAAAGGTTATGATTGGACATAATGAGATTTATGCAGAGGAAAATGAATAATCAAGATGGAATTTGTCGCTCTCTTATGAGAGAGATATCTATTGGGCCCCTCGATAAGTAGGACTGTAAAATACATGGCCGTGCTCAAATGAATTGATAGTGTGATCAATGTCATTTGAATTTATCAGTCTACTTAGTGATCGAGAAATTATATGTTTGAACAATTTAAGTTTGACATGGACCATGACTTATGTTCAAACAAGATATTATGTGATAAAAGGATAATAACATGTTCTGTTCTCAGGTTAAAATCGGACTAACGATATTTATATTATTTGGGTAGTCATAATGTCTTGCTAGAGACCAATTATGACTTGTGGACTTATTATGAGATTAGGCCCACTGCCAACATAATATAAACCTATTGGGCCACACACCAAGACCAAAATGAACAAAATGGATTTTATTAGGGTATTTCGGAATAAAATATAAATATAGGTATTTATATTTAATTTTGAAATTACATATTTATATATATTTGTATATGTACATATGCATATATCTCTTATTTTGAATATGAGATAATAGTATGTATTAATATAATATTTTTTTATTATTTTGAATAAGAAATAAATAAATAAATATATATATAAGGTAAATATCTCTTATTTTGAATTAAGAGATAATATCCTTATTTATCTTTTCCTAAGAGAAAAAGGATTTGAAAATATATAAACAGATATATATGAGATATAGGTTAATAAAAAAGTTATTAACCCTTATCAAACTTTAATTACGTTTTTCCAAGGAATAAGAGATTGAGAGTGGCTGCATATTTTTCTTAAGAGAGAAAAGAGACCTAGACACCATTTTTCTTTGAGAAAAAAATAACATAAAATCCATTCGCAACACAAGGGAGCTAGCACCCCTGCGAGTTCTTTTCGTTTTGTTCGTGCATGTGGATACCGGTAGAGGGTGTTCATGATCAAAACAGCACCTAAAGTCCGAGATAAGGCGTTATTTTCGTTCTAAAGGTTAGTAAATCTTTATCTCTTCCTTTTGAATCAATTGAATATACATGGATCCTGTTTCGGGTTTCGATTTTATTCCGCTGCGTTTAATTTGAATTATTCTGATGAAACCCAACAGTGGTATCAGAGCCACTTGTATATTCGATTGACTCAAACTTATATGTATGTGATATGTATATATTCGGTTCTATTGGAATGTATGTTGATACACTGGTTTTGATTACTGTTTTCATTATTAAAACGTAATCTTATTTTCTAAGGGCTACGAATTCAATTATGTGTTAATTGATTATGTTAATGCGATTAACTTGTGGTATTAACGTGTTTAATACGAAATTTTTAATGATCCTATTCTGTGTCTGTTAAACGATTGTTGATTTGATCAACAATCATTTAATTTTACGACAGAGAATAGGGTTTACAGAAGACAGCTTAATGAAATTGTTCATGAGCACGAGTCGGACATTAGAGCACGAGTCGTGCTCATGTGTCCGACTCGGGCTCACATAAGGGATTCTTGCAATCCGTCGTGCTGCCGTGCTCATAAGCATGACTCATGCTCATGAGCACGACTCGTGCTGTCGTGCTCATGAGCACGACTAATGTAGTCATGCTCTCGTGTGGCTGTACTGGCATGCTTGTAAGCACGACTTGTGCTCATGAGCACGACTCGTGCAGCTATTTACGTAGCCTCTTTTAAATGATTATTGGATAATTATTTATTGGTGGTATTCTGTATATATTAAATTGTTTAACATAATTAAACGATGGCTGATATGATCAACAGAATTGTTTTCTCACACATACAGAATAGGGTTTTTTGGGCAGAAAATTCAATTGTTTTCTCATACACGCAGGCCGTGCTACCTCTTCGTAGCGCCTTATATTTCGTTCATAATTATCACTCCGTAATTTTAATATATCAATTTATGAAATAAGGTATATTATGCATGATATAAAATAAATATGATTTATTATGTTTATGTATGATGTCTTTACATGGTGCATAGCATGGCCAATTGAACCTTTTGTGGATGAATTTTATTTTATCTTTTTAAGGGTTTGTAATTTTTAAATACGACCTGCGTGTCGTTATTTTTGTTTGTAATATTTATTTTATTCAATAGTTGTAGTAAAATATCTTTGTATTATTATTGTAATGAAGACGAAGAGCAACAATGGAGATCAATCCAAATCCATGGCGATGGAGGTGCAAGATGGAAGATTTTATCAAGGCCATTTTTCACACCTAGGATTGACCTTTGATCTTCATATTGGCTTATGAGGATCAATATAGATTTGGCCATGCTATGACACGGTTTTATATATATTATGCATATGTTCTTAGTATGTGATGCGATGAATGTTTATATATGTGTATGAGATGGCATGTATGAACTGATGCATGATGTATATAAATAATTAGACATCATAAGTTAAAATTAAATCCCTCACCATAATTTTAAGTCATATGCCACCCATTATTAAACACCTGTTAAGACTAAGATCACCAAAATGTGGGTTCTGCCAAAGCGAATCGCATTAGGTTATCCTAGTAAGGTAGGATGAGTAATGGTCTACTAATATTTTTAAAATGGTTAGACTTAATTAGGCTATCAAAACGGTTTTGGGCTTAAGGGCATAAGATGGGATTATAACATGCCGGGACATATGATGTCAAAATCCCATAAATGATCTAAGAGTTATATAAGATATAATTGGTAAATGAGCTACATACCTAAATAACTTAACTTTAAGCGTCATGCCAAAGCTAACTTAGAGTTAAGTGAAATATGGATCTTAGCCCACTAAATTATTATAATTATTGTAATTATTAATGAGGGTTACTATTTTAGTGGGAGTTTATAAGAAAAACCTAAAATGAAATTGGTACTTATATTGTTTATCTTGCATGTTTGTAGATTAATGGCATCAAATAATACTTCTACTATGTCACTGCGATCAGTCCTTGAGAAGGATAAACTTAAGGAAACTGGCACAAACTTCCTTGACTAGTTCAGAAACTTGAGGATTGTCCTTAAGCAAGAAAGGAAACTATATGTGCTGGATGAGCCTATTCCCAATGAGGCACCTGCTGATGCCACAAGGGCAGTCAAAGAGAAATACAGAAAACATGTTGATGATTCTGTTGATGTTGGTTGTCTCATGTTAGCTACCATGTCTCCAGAGCTTCAGAAGCATCTGAAAAACATGGAAGCTTATGAGTTGAGTACTCATCTCAAGCAAACATTTCAACAGCAGGCTAGGCAAGAAGGGCTATATTGATCACCTTGAGAGGCTTGGATTTCCCCTCAATTTGGAACTGGCAACGGATATGATCCTTAATTCATTTCCTGATAGTTATGACCAATTTATCATGAACTACAACATGAATAATATGGCGAAATCTATAGCCGAGCTGCATGCCATGCTCAAAACAGCCGAGCAAAGCATCAGTAAGAAGCCTGGCCATGTTCTGATGGTCAACAAAAGGAAAGGCATGAAAGTCAAGGGTAAGGCTAAGGCAAAAGTTGGTGGTAAGCCTAAGCCCAAACCAAAGCCCAAGGCTAAACCTCTAAAGGAGGGAGTTTGCTTCCACTGCAATGAACCTGGTCATTAGAAGAGGAACTACAAGCTTTACTTGGAAGAATTAAAGAAGAAGAAGAGTGGTAAGACTACTCCTTCAGGTATTTATGTTATAGAGATTAACTTATCTACTTCTAATTCCTGGGTATTAGATACTGGATGTGGATCTCACATTTGTACAAATGTGGAGGGACTTAAAAGGAGTAGGCAACTGAAAAGGGGTGAAGTGGACCTATGAGTTGGAAATGGAGCAAAAGTTGCTGCTCTAGCTGTAGGATCTTATGAGTTGACTTTGCCCAATGGGCTTTTGTTAGTTTTGAACAATTGCTATTATGTTCCTAGTTTGAGTAGGAATATTATTTCAGTTTCAAGTTTGGATGATGAAGGTTTTTCTTTTCTTATTAAGAATAAGAAATGTTATATTTATTATGATGATATGCTTTGTGGTATTGCTGATTCATATTGTGGGCTTTACGTCCTAAACCTAGAAACATCCAATAATCATGATATTTATAACATAACCACAAAGAAATCCAAACCAAATGATTTAAATTCAACATATTTATGGCATTGTTGCCTTGGTAATATAAATGAGAAACTCATAGCTAAACTCCATTCAGATGGACTTTTGCAATCATTTGATTTTGAATTATTTGAAAATTACGAATCTTGTTTATTGGGCAAGATGACAAAGGATCCTTTTAATGGACATAGTGAAAGGGCCACTGACTTATTAGGCCTTGTACATTCTGATGTATGTGGCCCATTAAGCATAAATGCCAGGGGAGGATTTCATTACTTCATTACATTCACAGATGATTTCAGTAGATATGGCTATGTCTATCTAATGAAACATAAACATGAATCATTTGAAATGTTTAGAACTGTAACACCCCCATACCCCCGGTAAGGAATATCGGGGCGCTACGCGGACACTTACGTATACATGTACATGCATTAGCGGAGGCGATAGCATTATACACATTCGTATAAGAATAATAAAATATAATAATACTACACTAGGGCCCAACATGCGTTTTACAAATATATTACATAATACAAAACTATCTTTATACATGTTCATATTACAACTTGTTTTCTTTTAACTTTACATATATATCTACATGTGGTTCCTTTACTTATATTACATAATGATGTTACTCAAAACATCAAAAACTTTAGTTCTAACTTATACAAAAAGGTAAAGCAAAACTTCCTAGTGGCCTTGACCTGCAGATGCCGCTCTCACTAGTCCGAACCTGTCAACCTACACGGAAACAAATATCCGTGCTAAGCGATAACGCTTAGTGGGGATGAAAATAATGCAAAGGACTTCTATTCGAAGTCACAAATAAATCACACCTTTCATATGACAAAATCAACTAGCTCATACATATAGCTCTTATACATGTATAGGTTGCATGCTCAATTATCAAATACTATGAGCTCACAAGTACATAACATCTACTCTTTTACGTATTCATGCACACTATAACTTGTACATATCATTTATTCAAATATACATTATCATGTGTCCACATTCATATAAACGTATACTTGTATATAAACTGTCATGTACTTAAACATTTCTCTCATATTCACTGTACAATAACAATAAGCCTGAATTCCTTTCATGGTGGATACGGGTAACTCTGGATACTGTTTACAGTATCTTACATGTGGAGAATTAACTCAAAACTCTATGGAATACACGAGGTATTCCGAACTCTGGGCACAATTAAGGCCAACATGTAGCAGCTGCACTATAGCCCTTTATAAGCATGCTTATCTATCCACTATAACGGTAATCAGGCTCAATATCAACTCACACACTATACACAGATATCAACTAAACAACTAAAATTCAAGTGCATTTATCCAATTCAGAGGCATTTAATTCATGTACAACTTTTATTAATCATGTACATTTAATATTACTAGTCATGCAAGAGGTTTAAAAGATAATTTTAAACCAAACACGGACCAAATGGTAACATGCAACACTCATATAAACCTATAACAACTCAAAACAGAAGCAGGAGGTCAAAACAGGACAAATAGAGAAGAAGAGTCAGGAGCAGGACTCGTGCTCACTCATCCTACTAGGACAAATCATCCTACTCGGACAACTCATCCGACTAGGACAACTCATTCGACTAGTGTTCATCCATCCTACTAGGATAACTCATCCGACTAGGACAACTCATCCAACTAGTGTTCATCCATCCTACTAGGATAACTCATCCGACTAGGACAACTCATCCGACTAGTGTTCATCCATCCTACTAGGATAACTCATCCGACTAGGACAACTCATCCGACTAGTGTTCATCCATCCTACTAGGATAATTCATCCGACTAGGACAACTCATCCGACTAGGATTCATTTGTTCTAGTCGTGCTCATCTAGGGAGAACTTGGGAAATCCCTCTCTTTCGTGATCGCAACCATGTCGCGCTCGCAACAGAAGCGTTTCCCCACCCACATGCTATACTAAGTGAACACTACCAGGGCAGTTTCTCGCATCTACATTGTATCGTATAAATGAGTCCTTAAAACTCATTTTTAGGAAAAACACTCTTCTTAACAATTATTTCCTAGGAGGTAAACGTTAAAATGGGACAAATATCAGATAAATTGGACATCTGGAACTCTAGTTATGACCCAAAAACCACATACTACTCCTGAGAACCCGTTCAATCAAAAGGGTCTCGGTTTTTAAAACTTTTGAAGATCTTAAGGCCATAATTAGCTCTGGCACTCTGTTAGACATTTCTAACTGCAGATCATAGGGTTCAAACACCATCTGAATCAACTCAATTGGACTCCTATAACTCTACTTATGACAAATACAATGCACAGAGGTCTGGTGACAACTAAACAGAATTCCCCCACAAACACACTTTACACATGCAAATTGTATGTAGAACATCTAATACACCTATAATTACAACATATCCATATACAAATGCCTTGAAATACTGCAAGTAATCAAAATAAACATTAAAGATCGCACGTGATCCCAACCTCTAGGACGTTGAACCACGCTCTCTACTCGGCTCCGACCTTCTCTTTGCCTTTATTGGGCCTCTTGTCCACAACTTCCATACACAAACCATTCAAAATACCAAAGTTACTCTTCTCTCTTACTTTAAATCGAAAACAGAAATAAGATAAAAGAAGAAGACCAATACTAACTAAATAGTATTACTTACCTTCTTAGGAGAACTAATCAAGCTCTACTAACCCCTCTCAAAGCTAATCCAAATGAATCACTCAAAACATGTAAAGAAGAAGAAGAAGGAACGAAAGAAAGAGCAGAGTAAGGGAAAAGAAAGAAACTCACGTGAAAGGAGAAGAAAGAAATAGCTAAGTCCAAGTCAATCCCACAATTAACTATGGTAATAAATGCCATCTACCATTTAAATGCATATTTATCTTCTTATTCCTTTTTAATTAATCCTAATCTCCTTTAACTTAATAAAATACTAATTAAGCTCTTGCCACATGTCACCTCCCTACACTGCCATGTGTCGCTCTCCTACAAAGTTACAAATTAAAAAGGCCAATTTAAATACCCTATCACCGGAGTGGTTCTGTCGCGCCCGCGACGCTTGTCGCGCTCGCGACAGGACTCACACGCACAAAACTAATCTTTCTTGAACAAAAATTCTGTCATTCTTCTAGGGCTATTTCGGGGTGTTACAAGAACCTTTCAAATGAAGTGCAAAATCAACTTGGTAAAACTATTAAAGCACTTCGATTTGATCGAGGTGGGGAATATTTGAGCCAAGAGTTTGATAATCATCTAAGAGATTGTGGAATTGTTTTACAATTAACTCCGCCAGGAACACCACAATGGAATGGTGTATCTAAAAGGAGGAATCAAACTTTATTAGATATGGTTCGATCTATGATGAGTCAAACAGATCTTCCATTATCCTTTTGGGGTTATGCATTAGAAACAGCCGCATTCACTTTGAATGGAGTTCCATCTAAAGCTGTTGAAAAGACACCATATGAGATATGGACTGGGAAAATTCCTAATTTGTCTTTTCTAAAGATTTGGGGCTGTGAGGCTTACGTCAAACGACAGGTCTCAGATAAATTAGCACCAAAATCTGATAAATGTCTTTTTGTGGGATATCCTAAGGAAACTAAAGGATATTACTTTTATAATCCTTCTGAGAACAAAGTGTTTGTTGCTCGAAATGGTGTTTTTCTAGAAAAAGAATTCATTTCTAAAAGAACCAGTGGGAGTAAAGTACAACTTGAAGAAATTCAAGAACCACAAGAAAACATTGAACCATTGATGGAAACTCAACAAGTTTCACAACCTGTTGTGGAACCTGTACCTGTTACACAAGTACCACGTAGATCTGATAGGATACGACTTCAACCCGAGAGATACGGATTTCTCGTGACAGATAGTCGTGAAGTAACGCTCATGGATCAAGATGAGCCTACTACCTATCAAGATGCCGTGTCAGGTCCGGAATCTCAGAAATGGCTAGAAGCCATGAAGTATGAGATGCAATCCATGTATGATAATCAAGTTTGGAACTTGATTAATCCACCTGAAGGAATTAAAACCATTGGGTGTAAATGGGTTTTCAAAAAGAAAACCGACATGGGTGGCAAAGTAAATACCTTTAAAGCAAGACTTGTTGCAAAAGGATTCAAACAAACTCATGGTATTGACTATGATGAAACCTTTTCACCAATCGCAATGCTTAAATCTATAAGAATTCTTATTGCCATTGCTGCATATTATGACTATGAGATATGGCAAATGGATGTCAAAACAGCGTTTCTTAATGGAAACTTACTTGAGGATGTGTACATGACACAACCTGAGGGTTTTGTCCATCCTGAGAATTCTAAGAAGGTATGTAAGCTGCAACGATCCATTTATGGATTGAAGCAAGCTTCTCGGAGCTGGAATCTTCGTTTTGATGAAACAGTCAAAGAGTTTGGGTTTATCAAAAATGAGGATGAACCTTGTGTATACAAGAAGGTTAGTGGGAGCGCTATGATGTTTCTTGTGTTATATGTCGATGACATATTACTCATTGGAAATGACATCCCTATCATGCAAAAGACAAAAGAATGGTTAGGGAAATTTTTTTAATGGAAGATTTGGGCGAAGCTGCTTATATCCTTGGGATTAAGATCTATAGGGATAGATCTAAAAGGATAATTGGTCTGAGTCAAAGCACTTATATAGATAAGGTGCTAAATAGAATCAGTATGCAAAATTCCAAAAGAGGATTTTTGCCAATGTCTCATGGCATTACTCTTAGCAAGACTCAATGTCCAATGACATCTGATGAGCGAGATCGCATGAATAAGATTCCTTATGCTTCAGCTATAGGATCAATCATGTATGCCATGTTATGCATTCGACCAGATGTTTCGTATGCTTTGAGCATGACGAGTAGATACCAGTTAGATCCCGGTGAAAGTCACTGGATAGCTGTTAAGAATATCCTTAAGTACTTAAGAAGAACTAAGGATGCATTCTTAATATATGGAGGATTGGAAGATGAGCTAGTAATAAATGGTTATACAGATGCAAGCTTCCAATCTGACAAAGATGATTTTAGATTGCAGTCAGGATATGTGTTTGTATTAAATGGAGGTGTTGTAAGCTGGAAAAGTTCTAAACAGAGCACTGTCACTGATTCTACAACAGAAGCTGAGTATATAGCAGCATCAGATGCAGCTAAAGAAGCAGTATGGATCAAGAAATTCGTTGCTGATTTGGGAGTAGTACCTAGTATCAGCAACCCAGTGGATCTTTATTGTGACAACAATGGTGCTATTGCACAGGCTAAGGAGCCCAGATCTCACCAGAGATCAAAACATATACTCAGGCGTTTCCATCTCATTAGAGAAATAATTGAGAGAGGAGACGTCAAGATATGTAGAGTACCTACTGATGATAACATCGCTGATCCACTTACCAAAGCTCTCCCACAAGCCAAACATGATGGACATACTAGGTCAATGGGTATTAGATATATGTATGATTGGGCCTAGTGCAAGTGGGAGATTGTAAGTGGTTATGCCCTAGGCCAAACATTTGGACCTTGATGTAATCATTACATTTACATTTATATAATGGTTTTCTTCACATTAATATTATTGGCATGTTACATTATTGTAATGTTTATGAATAACAATGTTATTCATGTTGTCCCTAGTCATTTATCACTAAAGGGCATAAAGATAAATTAAGACTAGTATAGATTTGCATTGATAATCATGGGATGATTATATATGTTGATATAAATCAAATCTATAAGTACTTGCTAGAGAACAAAGTACCGGATAGACCCACTATAAGATCTATATATGTACATATGCATATATCTATTATTTTGAATATGAGATAATAGTACGTATTAATATAATATTTTTTATTATTTTGAATAAGAAATAAATAAATAAATAAATATATATATATATATATATATATATATATATATATATAAGGTAAATATCTCTTATTTTGAATTAAGAGATAATATCCTTATTTATCTTTTCCTAAGAGAAAAAGGATTTGAAAATATAAATACAGATATATATGAGATATAGGTTAATAAAAAAGTTATTAACCCTTATCAAACTTTAATTACGTTTTTCCAAGGAATAAGAGATTGAGAGTGGCTGCATATTTTTCTTAAGATAGAAAAGAGACCTAGCCACCATTTTTCTTTGAGAAAGAAATAACATAAAATCCATTCGCAACACAAGGGAGCTAGCACCCCTGCGAGTTCTGTTCATTTTGTTCGTGCATGTGGATACCGGTAGAGGGTGTTCGTGATCAAAGCAGCACCTAAAGTCCGAGATAAGGCGTTATTTTCGTTCTAAAGGTTAGTAAATCTTTATCTCTTCCTTTTGAATCAATTGAATATACATGGATCCTATTTCGGGTTTTGATTTTATTCCGCTGCGTTTAATTTGAATTATTCCGATGAAACCCAACATTTCTTTCCTTACAAACTCGTACCCAAAAGCTCCTAATCAATTCAAACTTTAACACAACTCAAATGACTCATTGAAAACCTCATAATCAACACTAAACCCATAACATTTGAACAAATCTAAGCAACTTAAACTCCATAAATTTCTAAATAATCCAGTCAAACACCAAAATCAGAATATGCATCAAAAATAACAAAATCCCTAACCTTAACTCCTTTGCTCCTAATCGCTTTCCTTGGTTGATCTTTCTTATTCCAAAACCCATCCAAAATCCTCAGTAAAACACACAATTTCACAAAACATAAATCTAGGGTTCCAAAAACCACTCAAAGAAATGGAAGAAGGAATCAAACTTAAACTTACCTCTTCAAACCTAGCTCAAATCTCAAACAAAACACCCATCACCTTGCAACAACTCCAGCCAAAAGAAGATGGATCAAGATAAAACAAGAGGAAGAAGAAGAAGAAGAGAAGAGGAAGTAGCATGAGGAGGAGAGAACGGGAGAACAAGGCAACTGAAAAAATGCTGCTCTCTCTTTCTATCTCCTTGCTATTTATACCCCTCTCTAATTCCTTGCCACATGTCATCTTTCCATAGGTCCAATTTAGATATTTATGTCCAATTCTTTTTAATCCTCCAACTTCTCATATCCTTATGCACTGAGATTTTATAACTTAATAATCCTTCACATAGGCCCACATAAATAAATTTTATTCTTTCAATCATGGCCGAATTCCACACTTCACAATTTTACCATTGGCCGCACTTGCCGAAACCTTTACTTAAATCCTTAATTTGTCCATTTGGCAATACCTAACCCGTCAAATTGCACAAATTTGATCATTACTCATCCATAATATGCTCAAATCCTTCTAGGGTACATTTCGGGGTGTGACAATTCTTCCCTCCTAAAAGAATTTCGTCCTCGAAATTCACTTACATCGAAAAAATCCAAACGCTATAGTCCAAAGCACTATCATTTACACTGATCATTTCTGTATCATCATATAACACTTACGTTCTTCACTTATAATACATGCATTTCACTTATCCCAATACACCTTTACTTGTAATATACTTACTTGCTATAACTTATTCTCATCACTATACTCTCAAACCACTTCTCTTTAATCCGAAAAGGTTACGTAACTCATAACTTACTCTTGTCCATAACTAAACCCAAACTTCGATTTAAAGAAATTCGATAATTCCCTTTCCATTATCTTATGCTTAAATCAATCACATTCATCAGAACAATCATTATTTTAACTACTACTCGGAAACCCAAAGCATATACACTTCACATATAAATCATTTACTGACAAAATTTGCTACACAATTCCTCATTACTTCAAAAATATCCGGCATATACGCTGCTTTCTTTACTGATAATACCCGTATCTTACTCCAAAAATCCTTTCACATTTATCGGTACAAAATTCCAAAATACTTTTTCTATCCCGCTCTAACTATACACATAGTACATTCTCCTTAACAATTGCTATGCTCATAATTCACATACTTAGTCTCAATATCAAACACTCAATGTACACCCTGTCAGCTTGCTCGCCATCAAAATGCATATGCAAATGTTTCTCACATATGATCAAAGGGAGGATGATGTAATGAGGATGCAATAGTTCATGTATACAAAATGATGCAGAAATGCGATTGATACTATGATAATGCACTTTTCCCATCCCTATGGTTCATTATACTTATCTTCGATTAAATTTTCTAGAGATAGCTGACAGGTATACCGAGCAACACCATAATCTTACAAAATCCACATACTTTTCCATCTCAAAATACCAAAACATCTATTCTTCCAAGGCAACCACATATCAATACACTTCAAAAACTTCAACAAACCTTCTCTTTAACCACATAGAATTGAAATAAAATTCCTAATAGAATCTCTAATAACTCATCTAACAAATACATTCCAGATTGCACATATGCATAACAATTCAAGGCAGTAGATCGTGACCTACCTATCCAACACTTAACTAAACACTTTATCAAATCGGAAGTTTTCCCTTCCTAAAACATATCTTAAGGACAAGGTCATCCGCTTTGGCCAATGCTAAACTATACAGACACACTTAAAAACACCTAGTTAACCAGAACCGACTAAACCGGAACTCTGATACCAAATTGTAACACCCCCAACTCCCACACGCAGCATATCGAAGGATGAAGAGCTACAGTGAGCGGAGGGCGCTACCAGACGAAGACACACATGGCAATGCATAAATCAGAACAATAAAATTTCTAAAAACATAACCTCCAAACATGCACGTCCTAAACCTATGCCATCCACACACCATTATTCGCCCTAAAGATTATTACAACTTATTACAATGCTAATAAATAAACTTAATTACATGCCGAAATCAAAAACACTTCCTATGAAATCTAGCGACTCGTTGGCCAAACCTCAGCGGACCGCTGCTCTACTCTGATCTCCTAGCCTGCACAGACAAACAATCGTGCTAAGCGATAACGCTTAGTCGGGCTAAACAAATAATGGGCAGCCACTCACAGTGGTTGCTGAGGCATACTGTAGACACCGGGTCCCGAGGCGGTCCAAGATCAGGATTACCCGATGATGAAAACAAAAGACCGATTTTCGGCGAGAAAGTGAGAATCGGTTATTTTCTTATCAAAATTGTGTTTTTTAGAAAAATAATTAAAAATATATATTTTAGAAATTAAAAATAAAAACAGGGTAGAAAATATTAATTTTGTGTCCTTAAGGGTTTTATCAAAAAAAAAATCGCGAGTGCCACCTGCGGCAGCGCGCGGGGGCGCCGGCGTGGCAGGCCTCCACTGCGCACACGCAGCAGGGGCACCGCGCGCGCGCAGCAAGGCAACGCGTGCGCCCCTGCACGCGCGCTGTCCCCCCTTCACGTGGCCACTTTTGGTCACCTATCTCCTTTTCCTGCATTTTCTGATTTTTCTTCTTTTTTCCAGTCTGTTTTTGCCCGTTTCTTTCACCATCTCATGTATTTTTTGGGCAAGCAAAAATGAAAGCCCTTTTGTTCTCTTCCTATTTTTGTCCAAGGCAAAAATTAAAGGGGGCTTTGTTCTTCATTTTGGGGGACGGGAACGAATATTCAAAAAAGAGGATTTTATTTCCTCTCAAGTTTTCTTCTTCTCTCTCAAGCAAAAAAAAAACTAGTTTTGTTCTTCTTCAAAAATCCTTTAAAATATTCTTAAGTTTTTCTTCTTTTTCTCAAGCTTTAATTTATTTATTTTTCTTCAAAAAATATAATCCATTTCTTGGATGATTTGAGCTTGGAAAATTAATTTCCTGTGTTCAATCATCCACCAAAAATATTTTTTATCAAAATATTCTCTTAATTTATTTTAAAATATCAATTTCTACATTTTCTTCAAATATTCATCACCACAAATTCGACAAAAGAAACAAATCAAGACACCGTTTCTCCGATCTATAAAATTCTGAGGGTAAACACTTCGGACCCGTCCTCATTTATTTTTGCTTGTTATTTATTGTTATTTTTGCTATTATTACCATGATTACTACTAGTATTTTTAATATTATACTGCTATTATCTTGGCCACTGTTATTAATATTGCCATTGTTGGCTATTTCCATTGTTATGTTCATGTTTATTGTTGACTTTTCTTTTTTCCTTTTTCTTATGGCTATTTTCACTCTCCTTGCATCACTGTGCACTCCATTATTATTATTATTATTATTATTATTATTATTATTATTATTATTATTATTATTATTATTATTATTATTATTATTATTATTATTATTATTATTATCGTGCCCAATATTTATTTTGTCTTTGCGTGATCAATCTTTAGAATATTTGCTGATATTTTTGATATTATTTTTGTCTAAGATTTTTATTTGAGTCGCATTGTGTGGGCATCCTCGCGACTCCCCGGATGGGTCACGACGCGTGGAGGATCACACCGGGTTTGGTGAGATCTTTCTCAACTCTCTCTTTATGTTGTGTTATTTGTAAATAATTATTTTATTTGTGCACGCGTGCGATAAAAAATCACAAAAATATTTCTATAATTAAATTTGAATTTTTACTAATAAAATTGGGACCAATGTCCCTTGTTTTAGCCAAATAATAAAAAATATCAAAATAAAACGAAGAGTTAGTTTTCTCCAAAAATGGGATCACTCATCCCGGTTTTCCAACTCAACAATCAAATGACTCTTCGAACCCTCTTTAAATAAACACGAAGGAACCAATGTTTCTTAGCCTTTGAACAAGTACAAAGGAACCAATGTTCCAACCCAAAACGAATATCCCGATTTATGTATGTTTTTCTTATGCTTGATTTTATTTGAGTGTTTAAATTAAAGTTCATTTCTCTTTGGGCCCTTGTAATTAATTTTGGGGCAACATGATTTAATTTTCATTTGGGATTGTATTCCGTCCCAATTTATGTTGGTCAAGTCTCCTTTTATTGGGGTTGTATTCCGCCCCTATTTCCCTTATAATTGTGTGCTTGTGTGTTTATCGCTTTCATTTAATGCTTTTCTTTATCGCTTTATTTATCGCTTTCCTTTTACCGCTTTTGAATGCTTACAATGTGCATTTAAATTCAAATGCATTGATCGTGTAAGATAAGAGATATAATTTTAAGAGGTTAAAAACTCATTTATAATTAATCAAAGCATAAATAAGAGTGAAGTTTTGAACACCAATCTCTGGTCTAGACCATTAAGAGGTTAGAATTTTTTCCCAATTTCTTGTAAATTGGGTGGCGGCTCCATGATACCTCAAAGGTGCCTATAGGCGTCGTGAGGCTAGGTGGTTCTTCTCAATGTTCTATTGGGAGGAATATACCCATGAAGTCTCGTGGCGCCCATGATCAAAAGACGCAAACCAATCCCTCGAATCCCAAAGGCGGATCCAAAAGCGAGGGCCCTTGCTGTGTTCCGGCGCGTGTCACACATACACATACGAATCGATAGATACATGCATACAGACATAAGCATCAAGGAAACTGGTTTCAGTTAATGTGAACTCATATTGTTACTTTCATATGAAGACTTAAATAATTTTAATATGCAGATACATTCGTATACCATAACCAGAAAATACTATGCTACATTTATTCACAATTACATTAGACATACCTATCGTTTGCCTGACTAATTAATTAATTCTTAAGTCAAAACATTTCATTTAATCAAATCATTACTTGTTCAAAACTAAACAAAACACTTTAGTTCTTCGATTTGGTTCCGGGTTGAAATGCTATTCCAAGCTTCCTACGTACTATGGTTGGGGAATCAGAACCACATAGTTCTACTGGAAACTTTAACACACATGTTCCATAATTAATCCTAACTTATTTCCTAAATCCAGTTATCCACATTATGTTTAACACATTATTATTCCTTACTTACCAATCAGTGTAACATCATCATATTCATTACAATCAATAAACAATGCACACGAATTACTTACTAATATACTAACAGTAATAATCCGGCTAAGGTCCACAAAGTAGATAATACATAACATACCTGTATTCTCATATTAAACATATAAACTAATACATTCAAAAAGCTCATTCACCAAGTTCTTAACTACAGCAAAATGTATATCAAATATCTCAATGACTCGTGACAAAGATTTCATGTAAACAATCATACTCTGAACTTTTGAACAGATTAGTAACATGCAATATCCACATATAAATTCACATGCAGTCAGTATACATTCATACACACTTATCATAATAACATTATCTATTACATTTCTCTTTATTTAACTGGCATTAGGTTCAGATGCAAAGCACTTAGGTATCCGAAGATACCACACAATTCCACATACGAGTCCGTGAAGGATCCAGAACACATTAGTGCATGAAGCACAAGCTTATCATTCCAACAACCACTTTCAAACATTTGATTCACATATCTCTTTGTACATTATCACTGAACTTATCAATTCATTTAATTGCTTGCTAAGTCAAAGGGGTGGATAAGCAAGTGAACACATGGCGGTACCTTACGGGTATGAATTGAACTTAATGCATAGCGGTACCTTATGGGTACTAATCAAAAAGCAATATCACATTTTCTCATTCAAAAACATTTTCATATTAGGGATCTTAAACAAAATCCATACATATTAAGGTTCGCGAGGAACCAAACGGGGACCTGATCAGGGTCTAGAATAGAACAGAGGGCTGCAGCTAACATAACTCTATAGGCATGCCTATCTATCCATAACTCGACTAACGTAGGCTAAATTCCCATATCATTATTAAATTCTTTCAAATTTTACACATATATACCCATTTCATCAACACTAGCATTATTCTTTTATGATCACATAGATACATGTATCAATATATATATATATATATATATATATATATATATATATATATATATATATATATATATATATATATATATATATATATATATATATATATATATATATATATATATATATATATATATATATATATATATATATATATATATATATATATATATATATATATATATATATATATCATATGCATTAATTTCATTTAACACATTCAAAACTAGTCATGTGTAGTTTCATAGATTAAGATATTCACATGAATATATTAAACAAAATCATATTATTATTCACATCATGCACTCATATAGACTTAATAAATAAATTACAATACTTTATGAACAGGCAGCCATTAAATAATAATAATAATAATGGTAGACAAAAGTCGCATAATTCAATTACTAACATGCATAGAAGCATTTGAAAAATTCACAGATTAAAGTACTCATTTTAATTTATAAAGACATAACACAAATGAGAAACCATGCAGAGGAGGAGATTTTCAGAACATTTTAGGGTAGAGAGGTCTATTGCACTCGCAATGGGTGTCGCGCTCACGACAGATGAGTCCCAGGAGGCGATCACGAGTCGTGCTCAGTGTCACAACTCGTGAAGGCCAATCTAATAACCAAAGAATAGAGAAAAGGGGCAGGAGTTGTCACGACTCGTGCTCGCCAGCACGAGACGTGCTCCCCCAAGACGAACGGCTTTCATGCCGAACGAAAACCCTTACCAAGTGGAAGTATCAGCACGAGTCGTGCTCCATCAGCACGAGAAGTGCTTTCGAGCCGAACGGGCATCCAGCCGAACTAGCTCCCAGCCAAAGAAGCTCCCAGCACGAGACGTGCTTCACAGCACGAGTCGTGCTCCCAAGCCATACCAAGCGGGATCTCACATGCCGAACAAAATCCTTGTGCCGAGCAAGCTCTTACGCCGAGCGGAATCCTCATGCCCAGTCGTGAAGCTTGACACGACTCATGCATTCCTCCACTCTTAGCTTGGCCGATCGGGAGATACTGGAATCATTAGGCTCTGTCGCAATCGTGACAATGTCATGCTCGCGACAGAGTTGCGTTCCCAGATCTCCAACGAACTACAGAACTTCTTTCCTTATAAACTCATACCCAAAAGCTCCTAATAAATTCAAACTTTAACACAACTCAAATGACTCATTCAAAACCTCATAATTAACACAAAACCCATAACGTTGGAACAAATCTAAGCAACTTAAACTCCATACATTTCTAGAAATTCCAATCAAACACCAAAATCAGAATATGCATCAAAAATAACAAAATCCCTAACCTTAACACTTTTGCTCCTAATCGCTTTCCTTGGTTGATCTTTCTTGTTCCAAAACCCATCCAAAGTCTTCCTCATCCAAAATCCTCAGCAAAACACACAATTTCACAAAATATAAATTTAGGGTTCCAAAAACCACTCAAAGAAATGGAAGAAGGAATCAAACTTAAACTTACCTCTTCAAACCTAGCTCAAATCTCAAACAAAACACCCATCACCTTGCAATAACTCCAGCCAAAAGAAGATGGATCAAGATAAAATAAGAGGAAGAAGAAGAAGAGAAGAGGAAGTAGCATGAGGAGGAGAGAACGGGAGAACAAGGCAGCTGAAAAAATGCTGCTCTCTCTTTCTCTCTCCTTCCTATTTATGCCCCTCTCTAATTCCTTGCCACATGTCATCTTTTCCTAGGTCCAATTTAGATATTTGTGTCCAGTTCTCCCTTTTAATCCTCCAACTTCTCATATCCTTATGCACTGAGATTTTATAACTTAATAATCCATCACATAGGCCCACATAAATAAATTTTATCCTTTCAATCATGTCCGAATTTCACACTTCACAATTTTACCATTGGCTGCACTTGCTGAAACCTTTACTTAAAACCTTAATTTGTCTATTTGGCAATACCTAACCCGTCAAATTATACAACTTTGATCATTACTCATCTACAATATGCTCAAATCCTTCTAGGGTACCTTTCGGGGTGTGACAATGTGTGGGTAGAGAGGATTGTGAATGTGTTGTGAGATTTGGCATTTTTGCATAGGTCACAGTGATAAACCTTTGGTTGCCGCCGTGCGGTATGCAAAGACTGCATTCTGTCCAGATGATTTTAGTATGTCACGATGACAAGCACTTTGATTGCCACCATGAGATACCCTGATTTGCATTCTGCCTGGATTCTGGTGGCATATCACGGTCACAACAAATGGGTTATCACCGTGAGTTACTCTTGAATTGCATTCTATTTTGGTAATTCAGTATATGTCATGGTCACAACAAATGGGTTGTCACCGTGAGGTACTCTTAAATTGTATCCTGTTTTAGTAATTCAGTATATGTCACTGTCATAATAAATGGGTTGTCACCGTGAGGTACTCTTGAATTGTATTCTGTTTTGGTAATTCAGTATATGTCACGGTCACAACTAAATTGGTTGTCAACGTGAGGTATCACCAACATGTGATTTTCTTTATTTAGCCATATCAAATGTTAATCATGATGGTTAATGGGATTTTATTTAGTTTAACATTTTTAATTGAGTATGTTAAGCATGATGAATCATGTTTGCTTATGCGTATGAATATTTGTAAACGATACGTATGAATATGTGTAGGTGGTGTGTATGCCCTAGTAATGTATAGTGGATAGAATATATGAATGTTATGTGGTATAGAGCTATAAGATACATGTGTTCATGGAATGAGAATATGCATATGTTTTGACATGAATAACTGTTATAAGCCTGAGATGTTCATAGAAGTGGATAGATGGGCATGCCTATAAAGGGTTAGATATATCGCAGCTGCTAGATGTTTGGCACCGACAGGTGTCTAGATATGTGATACCTTTGGTATCCAGATGAATTGAGACTCCGGTCTCCAGATGATTTGAGACTTTTATCTCCAGATGTTTGATATTGTTTACCAGTATCTAGATGTTTACCCGTATCCACTTACGTTATGAGTCAGGCTATTAATTGTTGCCATATGTATATGAGATGTTATATGTAAATGAATTACAGGAAATGCTAAAAGAAGTACATGACTATTGTATCAAAGATATTTATATGAGTTTACAAGTGCATACGAGAAGCTATTAGTTGTACATGAATATGCTAGAGATATGCCATTATTTTCTTTTGCATACAAATGTACATGAGAGGCAATGACAATGTTTTACTTGTTGATTGCGATAATAGAAAAAGTTAAAGAACATAAACATAAGTTAGGATATATAAAAGTTATAGATATGTTAAAAGTATGGTTGATGGTATGCTCATATGTATATAAATGGACATGATATATGTTACATGAAATTGTAGATATGATCAAAGCATGTTTGATGATTGATGCTTGTGACTTCATTAAAAGTCTATTATTTGCGTTATCCCCACTAAGCGTTATCGCTTAGCACGAGTGTTTTTCCTGTGTAGGTTTACAGGTTTAGTGAGGAGGTGGGCATCTGTAGGTCATGGCCACTAGGAGTATAGTCGAAGTCTTTTTGTATAAGTGATAAAGTATTTTGTATAGCTTAGCATATGTATATGTAAAGCCTTTTTGTATATGGTATGTAAATATTAAAGAGAGAGAATGTTTTTATAATGTATAAAAAACAGCTATATTATGTAATGTAAATGACTTTGAGATTTTATTTTGAAGCATGTTTATTCCGCTGCATATGTAACATATATGATTACCATTTTCGCTTCCGCATGATTGTTTATATGTGTATGTGTGTATGGCAACCTGATATCCTCCCAAGGGGTATTGGGGCATTACACGCGCGCCGAACCCTGAGAGGCCCCGAATGACCCGCCTTTAAGGCATTCGAGAGAGGTTCATAGAGCTTGTAAGAGATTACAAGGGCGTCTATTTTGGGCAATAAGGACGTTTCTTAGAGTCGTCGTCCAATAAAATATTGGGAAAGGTCGTCTAGCCTCACTGAGCCTAAGATAGCGCATTTGTGTCTATTTTGGGCAAGCTAAAGATATTTTGGAGTCCCTACCCCAATAAGATATTGGGATGGTACTCTAACCTCATGGAGCCTAAGGCAATGCAAATTAGGCCTATTTTGGGCAACAAGAGATATTTTGGAGACCCCACCCCAATAAGACATTGAGATGATCCTCTAACCTCGTTGAACCTAAGACCAGAGATGGTTCGGGACTTCCCATTTATTCATACCTTAATTAATTTATAATTGAGTTTTGAATTTAAGATTTCATTCATTTTCTCATTCGTTTCAATGCAATAATTAAAGCGCAAGTCAATCATGTAATAAAAGCAATAAATAAAACAAGATTAAAATAAAGTAAATAAGAGTACAATAAATTACAACAAAACTAGGGGCGAAATACAACCCCCAATATAGATGAAATGTAAATCATACATGAAATGGGGTATTTATTAAGAATGAGGACATTGGTCCTCGCATGCATACTTAAAAAAGAATAACGTTGAAGGAGAAAATTTATTTGGACGGGAAAATTAGGACATTGGTCCTATTTTATTAGAAAAATACTCAATTTATTAATAAAAATATTTTCTATGATTTTCTTTTAAGCGTGCACAAAAATAAACAATTTTATTAGGAATTACATGGCAAAATAAATGAAAAAACCAAATAAATAAAATAATACGAATAATAAAAATAAATGGTCAAACAAGAGGAGTCTCCTGCATCTCCCCGTTTGCTCGCGAAAATGACCAAAAGGAAAAATAAATATTGGAGTCAAAACAAATACAAAAAATTAATGGTAGTTATTAAGTCAAGAAAGTTAATCAATTAAACAAATAAAATAATAAGTAAACTAATACATAAAATAAAATGCAATAAAATGACAAATAAATTAAATGACGTTATAATATTAACATATTAATAAATTGATATACAAAAATATAAAGAATTATAATAATAATAATAATAATAATAATAATAATAATAATAATAATAACAATAATAATAATAATAATAATAATAATAATAATAATAATAAACGAAAACAAAATAATAATAATAATAATAATAATAAACATATTAATAAAATAAATATATAAATAATTGAATAAATAAATAAATAAAAACAATAAAAAAAATTACATGTTAATCAATTAATTGTAAACAAGAGATAAAAATAATACAAAAAAATAAAAAAAATAAAATTATGAGATCGGTCCCAGATGGAAGGAAAAAAATTATTGACTTCCTTGCTTTATTTTGCAAAATTAGAATTGAAGATAATAAAAATTGGAATTTTATTTTAAGAAATAAATTTGCTTGAAAAAAATGATAAAATAAATAAAAAAATATCTCAAGAACAAAAAAATGAATTTATTTGTCTAAACAATGATTATTGATTAAAAAATTGATTTTTCTTTGAAGAAGGAACAAAAAATAATAAAAGAAAAATGAAAATTCTCAAAAACAAATAATGATTTTCTTCGTCTCAAGGAAAATAATTGATTAGAAAAAATAAATAAAAAATCTCAAAAACAAAAAATGAATTTTTTTTGTCTCAAGAAAAATTATTAATAAAAAATCGAACTTTTAACTTTAAAAAATTTTTATTTTGAGTAGAAAACCTAAAAAAGATGTAAAGAGAATTTTGTTGATAAAGAGAAAAAAAGAAAATGAAGAAAAAACATAAAATGAAGTCTCCTCCCTTTTCTTTGTTATCTTTTACAATTTATATATTTTAATAAAAAAAACCCTCATTCATTAAGAAAAGAAAATAAATTTAAAACAGAATATTTGTAAACTTAATTTTAAAAACTGAAAAAAATCTAAAAGTCCCAAAAAAATGGAATAAAAAAATAATTTTTGCGAAAAAAATCCCGAAAAAAGGCCAAAAATCATATTTTCGGCTATTTTGGGCAGATTTGGTGATCGATCGGCGTCGGTGGGCTCGTGGAGTGCCTAGTGGCTGAGCGTCGCATGCACGCTGCGCGCAGGCTCTCGCAGGCAGGCGCCCGCGCGCAAGCGCAGGTGAGGCACACCTGCGCGCCGCGGCCGACACCCGATTTTTTTTTTTAATTTTTTTAAATTTCAAATTTGACTAAAATATTATAATTTCAAACTCCCTTTTTTTAATTTTTAACATTTTTTTACTTTTTTTGTTCAAAAAAGCAATCTTAACAAGGAAATCATTACTTCTAACTTTTTTACCCGTGAACAGGCATCTAATCATTATTGGGTAACTCTGATCTGGACTGCCTTAGAACTCGGTGTCTACAGTTGCCCAACTTTGGGAAAACTAGTGCACTAGTGCCTAGATGAGCCAAAATTTAGAGAAGAAGGAAGGAAATGCGTCCCTGAGGCAGTCCTTACCTTTTTGCTGTTGTCAAAGCTTGTGGCTTGTTACCGCTGAGCAGTAGTGTATTCTACCGCGACTCCTTTGCAATCATTTCGCTGGCCATCATTCGGCCTACACAGCATGTCCTTGCTAACCCCCATTCGGTCTATAAGGCATCTGATCGCTGTTGTTGAATTATCGATGTTCATCCTGAACCTATTTTACTACAAAGAAAGGCAAAACAAATATGCAGGGTATACGAGAGAAATGCATACCTGCGACAATACATACCTACTAGGGTCGATGTCAGACGAGTGTCCCCTGGAGAATAGTTTGCGGAATATCATTCTCTTGGATTTTATCGAGTCTTATCTAGACTTCCAAAGTGCGGGACACCATTCTTGAAACTCACCGAGTCATTATCTAGACTACCAAGTGCGGACGTCCTTAAAACTCACCGGGCCGTTATCTAGACTACAAAGTGCGAACATCCTTGAAACTCACCGAGCCGTTATCTAGGCTACAAAGTGCGGACATCCTTGAAGCTCACCGAGCCGTTATCTAGGCTACAAAGTGCGGGGATCCTTAAAACTCACCGAGCCGTTATCTAGGCTACAAAGTGCGGGGATCCTTAAAACTCACTGAGCCGTTATCTAGGCTACAAAGTGCGGGGATCCTTGAAACTCACCGAGTCGTTATCTAGACTACAAAGTGTGGGGATCCTTGAAACTCACCAAGCCGTTATCTAGGCTACAAAGTACGGGGATCCTTGAAACTCACCGAGCCATTATCTAGGCTACAAAGTGTAGGGACCATCCTCAGATGGTGATGCGCTGAGTCTGCTCCAGACTTGCAAAACGCAGGGGTTGTTCTCTTGAACTGCACCGAATCTGCTCCATACTTACAAAGTGCGAGGGCTATCCTCAGATGGTGATGCGTCAAGTCTGCTCCAAACTCACAAAACGCAGGAAGTACTTTCTTGAGCTGCACCGAGTCTGCTCCAGACTTACAAAGTGCGGGGGCCATCCTCATATGGTAATGCGCCGAGTCTGCTCCAGACTTACAAAATGTAGGAAGTGCTTCCTTGAATTACACCGGCTGTGATATACCAGATACCGATCTCCAATCAGGGCCTCCTTGTTGAAAGGAAAAGAAAACCTAAATGCCTCTTGAGAAGGCTCTGTGCTCGCAGGGAGACTTTAAAAACTTATGCTCACTGAGAGGCTTAAATGCTCACTGAGAGGCTTTGATGCTCACTGAGAGGCTTTGGTGCTCACTGAGAGACTTTGATTGCTTACTGAGAGGCTTTGATGCTCATTGAGATGCTTTGATGCTCACTGAGAGGTTTTGATGCTCACTAAGAGGCTTTGATGCTCACTGAGAGACTTTGATTGCTCACTGATAGGCTTTGATGCTCATTGAGAGGCTTTGATGCTCACTGAGAGACTTTGATTGCTCACTGAGAGGCTTTGATTGCTCAATGGGAGGCTTTGATTGCTCACTGGGAGGCTTCGATGCTCACTGAGAGGCTTTGATGCTCACTGAGAGACTTTGATTGCTCATTGAGAGGCTTTGATTGCTCAATGGGAGGCTTTGACGCTCACTGAGAGACTTTGATGCTCACTAAGAGGCTTTGATTTTGAGCCTTCTGAGAGGAAATTAGGTTTGATACTGGCCCGTAGGCGAATGGTTTAAAGTCTTTGGTGTCTCTTGAAATGATTTTTTTTCTTATAAATTTTTGGGATTTTCACATTTTAAATGTATTTGAATTTTTATAGTATGTTGGATTTTCAAGGCCTTGAAAATATCTTCTTCTTTTTTTTTATTTCATTAAGAATTTGTGTTCTTTGTACATTTGAATTTGGATTTTTTACACTTATTATGTTGTGTGCATAAGCATACATCTTATGATAGAGAAACTTACTTGATTGCCCCGGCATGGTGTGCATGAATAGACTTGCTCTTTTAAATGTCCTCTTTGGCGCGGGTCCGAGGGATTCCTTCTCCGTGAGGACTTCATCTTGATCTGATTGTCCAACATAGATGAGCGCCGATATTGAGCTATAATTGTACCTTGGCCTGCTTTTGCATCTGAATGCCTCCAACTAAAGTACGTGTGAGTAGTCCAACTTCCCAAAGGATCTTCTTTTTTGTAGCTTTGTATGATTCTGGATTGCCCTCAGCATGGCGTGCCCGGGTAGGCTTATTCTTCTGGGTGTTCCCCATCTATACAGACTCACCTGATTTTATGCCGGATACAGTGGCCAACAATGTTGGGCTGAACCCATCTCTTGGATCATCTTTGTGTATGAGGTCTATTCGGGCCTTTCCCTCAGAGTTATGTAGATAGCATTGTATACAAAAGATTATGTGTTTGTGTGTGTGTGTGTGTGTGTGTGTGTGTGTGTGTGGAATTATGTGTGTGAAATATATACACAAAGCTATATACATACATGTACAAAGGACTAATGTACAGCAATTATGTGTACGCAACTATACGTGTAAAGGATTGAATGCATGTGATATGTGCTTGTGATATGCATGATAAACATGTGCAAAGAATTATGTGCTACATGTATACAGAAATTATGTACATGAAATGTTTGTGAAGAATTGCATATGCAAGATATATACAGAGTTCATACAAGTGTGAATGCATGTTCGGCATCGTGAAAGGCTATGCATGTGTAAAGTTGTGCAAAGAGATATGCAATAGAATTGTACATGCGGGATGCACGTGAGATGCAAAAATGGATAAACCATATCCTAGGTGGTTAAGGGATTCGTTAAGGGTACTGCTCATACTGTCTGATGCCCCCAAGGATCTAGAAGGGTGTCGTCTTGGCTTAGGAATTCTGACCCATGATCCTTTCACGGAGAACTGTCCCGTGTACATCTTTACCCTCCAGTCAACGAACTTGCACCTTTTACTATAAGTTGTACAGCGTTTTGCCCCCAAGACTCTGACCCATGTCCTAAATTATGCACTATCTGCCTAAAGGGAAGTTATTCAGACCGCTTTATCGCTCCAGGCATCGAAAGTCATTTATTGAAGGTAGTGCGTCTTTTGTGGATTTTCACACTAGCTTTTCTTTGCGAGAAATGCGTTCCTTTGGGGATTTTCACAAGACCCTGTGCCTAATTTTTGCCTGGAATGGACCCAACCCACTCCAGTGTCTTTTATCCATTTTATTTTTTTTAGGACAGACTGCCTATTTTTAGGTTTTCACCCTGCCCTTTGGCCTAACTTTTGCTTAGAGAGCCAATTAGGGTTTTCATATCTAACGGCTTTTTTTTGAAGGGTATGGCTACAAGAAAAGTTGAAGCTACTATCAGAGCCCTCTTCTAGAGTATTCAGCATTCATTCATTAAAGCACTTCCTTCCCAGACAGCGGTTGTACTCCTTTGCCTCTCCTGATGAAAGTGTTGCTAGATTGGGCGAGGTGGCAGATGAGGATATCAGCTTCATATGCCCCTAGCTCCCCCTTTCTTCCGTAAGTCTGTATGGTTCTTCAGGATGTGTCCCTTTGTGTAGGCTCCATGAGGCTACCTTCTACATTACTGCCTACTATGCTCGACAATTCGGAGGGATTCAAGATGTAGTAAGGTGGCACCTTATCTTTAGCTTTCACCTCCAGGTACCATAGCCTCTGGACATAGCTACCTATAAAGACTATTACACCACAGATTGAAGATCACACCTTTACTTCTTATGAGGGCCCACAGGAGGTGGGTGCTGAGTCCCGCAGTTGATAACAGGCCGGTGAGAGCAGTAGCAGAGTGTAGTCATTTAGATTTCATACATTCAATAATGAACGATGTTTCTCTTTTTATAAAAGAACTAGAAAATAATGATCATATGAGTTGAATTGTTATCATTTCATGTATTTTTAAAGATTGTGTACATTTCAGTATAATTTCTCTATACATGATCATTATCTAACATTGATTCAATGCAAAACTAAATCTAAGCTCAGAGTAGATCTTGCAAGCATCAAACTCCTGTCTCCAATCAGCCCTCTTGGGTTTTCTTAATTGGACATTTTCTCTCGAGCCTCTAATTTTTTCCTAGGGTGCCTTTTTGCGGCTTTCACCTTGACGAGGCACCCATTTTTAGCAAGGCCGCCTTTTTTCGATTTTTGACCCGCGGGGCTTTTATTCTCTTCTTTTGATTTTTAGTCTTTAGCCATGGAACTTCTTGGGTCTGTCGATGTTGATCGGTTCTTTGAAGTCATCTCCATCGTTGTCTGTTGCTGCTCCCTTGGATAACAATCTCTTAAGAACAAAAGGACCTTCCCATGGTGGCTTGAATTTACTCCGTATGCCCGGAATACCTGGTCTCATTTGCTTGAAGACTGAATCTCTCACTTTCAATGGATGCTTTTTAACCTTCTTTCCAATTGATCGAGCAAGTCTTTTCTAATAGATCTGTTTGCAATAATAAGCCTGCAACCTGTTCTGGTCTGATGTGTTCGGCTGCAGGAATCGTTGTCGGGCCCAATTAGCTTCCAAAATTTTTGCTTCCATAACTACCTTTAAAGACCTAAGCTCTATTTCAACTGGCAGCGTATGGTTCCATCCCATATACTAAAGCATAAGTTGTGGCTCCTGTTGTAATGCCCCGTTCCCACCCTAGTAGTTTGAGCCTTGTGTGTGTGTGATTTTGTATGTACAATTTTGGCATGTGTTATATTTGAGTATGTATTATGGTTTAAATTATAATATTATGTATTTTGGGGTTTTGTTGGGTGTGAGTGTGTATATGGGAGTAGGGTGTATTTTAGTAGGTGCGGTTGATTTTGAGTGTATGAAGGAGGATGGTAGTTGGGTGTGTGTTAGTATGTGCACTATTGAGAGAGTGCCACGTGGCATGTAGGAGTGGTTTATATAGTGGAGAGAGGAGAGAGAAGACAACTGTTCCTTTTCCTTTTTTTTCCCCGTTTTTTCCTTTTTCCTCAACCCGTTCTTCATCTCCTTCTTCCTTTCTTCTTTTCTTTCTTGTGATCCTTCCCTTTTGCTGGAATTTTTGGTGAGTTTTGGGTAGCTCTTAGTTAGTTTGGTAAGTTGTAACTAATTCTCTTTCTCTATCATCTTCTTCCTTTCCTTAGATTGGATAGTATGTATTTTTGGGTTAAGAGTTTGAATTCTGTTTTGATGGGCATTTTGCTCAAAAATCCCTCCTAGAGAGCCTAAGGGCAAGGAGATAGCAAGTGGAAGCGGTGCCCCGTGATTAGAGCTCAAGAGTTCGAGGTTTGGGAATGTTGTCACTTTTGTGTATTTTATGTGATTTTTATGATTTTTATGGAAATTGTTGGAATTGATGAGATATGTTGTGTGTATTTGTATCTAAATGACATGGGAGTTGATTATTTTGAGTTGAGATGCATAATTTATGAAGAATTGAACCTACGCACGATTTTGTATGAATTTCTAAGAGAAATTGCTAGTTTATTGAATTCTGGAATTTAATCTTGTTAATAGTGTGTTTTGATGGTAATAAGTTGAATTTTAGGTTGATTAAGATGTTGTGAATGATTAATTTGTGTGGGGTTGAGTTTTGAAGTCAATTGGAGGTTTAGGTGATTTTGGGAATATGAATTTCTACAGATTTTCGCGTAAGAGCTGGAAATCATGATTCTGTCGTGAGATCACGACAGAGCTCGGTGAATTCAGCCTTCGCGTGTGGCCGAACGTTGGGCTATCAAACCGCATCAGCGAGAGCTCTCTATCGCGAGCGCGACAGAGCGCTTGGTTACCGAGCTGATTGGGCAGTTCTCTGTCGAGAGTGCGCACTTGTGGGCGAGCGTGACAGCTTTGGGTGGCCGCTCACTATCACGAGCATGATGCTCATCCCGAGCATGATAGTGAGATGTGATTCTGCCTTCGCGTGAGCACAAAGATTGTCGCGATCGGGACCTGGGGCAAGTTTTGCCCCTGTCGCGAGCGCGATACCTCCTGGCTTTAATTTGAGTTTTCTTTTATGCTTTCGATGTTTAGTTACCGAACTGGTGATGTTTTTAGAATTATGCATGACAATTTTATGAAGCATATGAATGTGATTTGATGAATTATGTATGACCTGTGAGAGTCAATAAGTGGATAAATAGGCATGCCTATAGAGTTCAGTTAGCTGCAGCCATGCGTATGCGTTTTGGACCCTGATCAGGTCCCTGTTCGGATCCTCACGATCCCTTTTAAACTTGAATCTTGTTTAAGATTCCATGTGAAAATGTTTGAAACAAAAAGAAAAGAATAATTTTGATACCCTCGGGTATCCATGCGTTTTGAATGAATATGCGTTACTCGTTATCCACTCTTTTAAATGAGCAGGTTTACCGTATTCGTGTGTTATAATTCAATTCAGTATGAATGATTGTGTGATTAATAATGTTGACATCTTGAGTATGATGAATTGTTTAATTAAAAATTGCTTTTCAGTATGTGCCATGTGTATGTGATTTGCTTCTGACGTCCACTATGAGTAGTCGTTTTCATTGTGTTTTCCCCACTAAGCGTATTCGCTTAGCACGGGTGTTTCATCCGTGCAGGTGTGGATGTTGTTGGAGATTTTGAGCAGGGTGATCCATTTTAGCAGGGCCAACACAACTAGAAGAGAGAGATTTTGTAGTATAAGATTGTACTTTTTGTATATGTATTAGTTTAACATTTTGTAATGATAACTCTTGATGTAAACTCTACTTTTGTAGTTTGGTTTTGATATAAGATATGTGTATGATCTTCTGTGCTAAGGCACGTTTGTATTTTGATATGTAAAGACTATTATGTAAATTAATAAAATAATGTACTTTTGTTCTCAGCCTCTGTCTTTTGTTTTAAGAAATTTTATTCTACCCTATTTGAATGAATGATTCGTAACTTTATTTGCTTTGTTTGAGGTCTTGCGTGACAACCCTCATCTATCGGGGTCCTTCTTCCTCCTCGAGGGATGAAGCTCCCTACATGTAGGTAAGGGGTGTTACACCTGTAGAGGTTCTGACGGTGGTTCTCTATCCCCAAAGTGCATAAAGCAACTTCTCTGCCCAATCCTAGTAGCTCTGCACCATTTTAGCCAGGATCTTATTGACCTTTTTTTCTTTTTTTCTTTTTATGATAGCGGCTTTAACTGCCCCATCAGCTTGTGGGCGATATGAAGAAGACTTATGATGCTCAAAGTCATACTTCTAGAGTAGCTTCTTGGTTTCAGTCATAAATTGCACCCCGTTATCAGACACAACATGATGTGGGAGACCATATCAAATTCTTCTCAGTGAACTTGGCCATATCTACATATCAATTTCTTCCTTTTCTCCTTTTTTTTGAATTTTTTTTGTTTTGTTTATTTATTTTTTTTTTTGTGGACAAGTTTTGTTCAAATCCTGATAACTTACACATACACGTACTTTTTCGCTGTTCTTGACTATTGGGACGACGCTGACCAACTAAATTGGGTGTTATATTTCGATAAGAAATTTGGCTTCGTTTTTACTTGTGGATCCCTTCTTTAACCTTTTCTGCCCATTCTAGCCTGAGTTTTCTGAGCTTCTACTTGATTGTCCTATGATTGGGGTGCGTTGGGATAGTGTGTTCGGCGATTTCATGATCAACTCCTAGCATATTTTCGTAGGTCTAGGCAAAGACTTTTTCATATATATAAATATATATATTTATATATATATATTTAATATTCTCTCAAATTTTACCCTCTCTTCATGAGTTACATTAGATGCTATCAAGATTTCGTTTGGGTTTTCCAAAGTTCTGATATTAAATGGAATGGCATCAGTTGAATTAATGTCAAATATGAATGGGTCATGATCATGATTATGCATAGTGAAATCATAAGAAATGTCACACAAATAAGCAAAACTGTTGATCTTATTAATGCGACCAAAATTAAAAATATCATTATTAAGTAGTTCAAAAATAAAAAGAACATCTAACTAGATAACATCTTCCTCTGCTGCTAATACAGATGTCATAGTTGAGGGCTTATTATCATCTTTAGGAACCGTCTTTCTTTCCCACTTAGGCATTTAATCTGTCTTACTCTTTCCCTTTCACTTTTCTCGGTCAGAGATCCATTTGGAATCAATCAGATCTTGAATAGCATGTCTTAAGGCCTTGCAGTTGTCTGTGGTATGCCCGGTGTGCTAGTGGAAAGCACAATACTGATCCGCCTTGTGATTGGGTTGTCCCTTATTTCTGGCGGGCCTAGCCGGCAATGGCTGTAGCATCCTCTCCTTCATCAGCCTCTTAAGGACCCAAGACAAAGATCTGCCTAAATTAGAATAGTGCATTCGATTCGCTTCAGTTGCTAACACTTTCCCTGACTTTCGAGTTCCACAACTATTATTATAGCAACCCACTCTTGGACTTGCGGTGCTAGTAATAGTCTTGTTGAGAGGCACCCGGGTAGTTGTAAGCTTGGACTTCATAATTTCTTCTTCAAGATCAGCTAGCTCTTTTTTTATGCTTGAGGAACTAGGAATGCCCATTGACTGTGAAAGCTCTGATCCTTCTGCCTGTCCTACTTGCTCTTGTAACTGCATCAAAAATTCGTTCGATGTTTTACCTAAGCGCGGACCTGAGCCTGACCTTAAATCATTTCCTGCCCTTGACGCTTTACTATTCAGAGCTTGCATCACTGCTAAAATGCCTTCCTTTTCAGGAATAAAGTCACACTCTAGAGAAGGCTTCTTGCCTCTTCCTTGCTCAACTGGCAAAATAAAGGGTACCTTGACTCTGGGCTTGGAAGCAAAAGGAGACACTGCGGTCGTCACTGTGTAGACCTTCTTAACAGTGGCCGACTCAACTTAGTTAAGGGTAGTAGTCGCCATAAGTTGAGTTTGAAGAACGAGCGCCATGGCATCTATTCTTTCCTTAATCATGACCAACAGCCTTTTTTGAAGTTCTTCGAACCTTCTGTCCATCTCTTGGGCAATTAGGGAACGAGTCTCTTCAGTCTGTTGCGATAGGCCAGCCATTTCTAATGCCTTCAGACACCCTGGTAAGGATGTTAAGTATTTATCAACCAACTCGAACTCTGATCGCTCTTTAGACAACTATCGGGATCCCTAAACCGCCCAAACAAATGGTCTACGGTGGCTGAAAAGTCGAAGGGTTAGAATGATGCATGTGATGGATGGAATAAACTTATGCACAAGATGACCTATATATGTGAAAATTATATGCACAGAATAGAATGTACACACATGAAAGAAATGTATACATTTTTTTTATGCGTGAATGACACGTAAGGCATGAACATGCTGTGCAACATGCACAACCACATGCAAGCAAGTAGATCCTTCCAACCTTATCACTCCCACACAAGAGGTCGTGCTGTCTCTTTCCTAGGTGGGCTTGATCCATGGGTTAATAGGGAAACCAATGGACGCGTATAGTGCACGGTGAAAAATCGGCAGCATGACCTCTCTTATCTAATGTGCATACGTATGGCTTTTGATCATTGTGTATTTAAGCAGTCCGAATAAATTGACACGGGCCTATCGGGGCATAAAAGCCTTTGATTAGGTGACCAACCAATCTATCTGGGTTTGTCCAATACCTAATGATCCATACCACCTAGGGGAAGTGTCTACTTTCATTACATGGGCTTTAGTCAGGGTGATGATACTTTAGGGCTACCTAAGCATGGTTCCTACCAACAAGTCTAGCTCATCACGAGCATAACGACCAATCGGGTCTCCATTTAATATATCATGACGGTACGAAGCTTGGGCTGGTGATTATCCTTAACACTTCCCTACGTTGAGTGAACGTAGGGCCGTGCTTCGGGAATGCACTGGGGCTAAGAGAGGGTGCAAACTAGCATAGATATAAGGCTTTAGTGATATGCAATGCAATTTCGAAAAGGGATGAAATTTTAAAATTAAAACTCAATTATATGTTTCAATCAAGGTACTTTCGAAGCGAAGTCTCATTTAAGTCCCCAGTGGAGTCGTCACTATGACGCGCGCCGAACCTCGGGAGGCCCCGAATGAGCCGCCTTTAGGGCAATTGAGAGAGGTTCATAGAGCTTGTAAGAAATTACAAGATCGTCTATTTTGGGCAACAAGGAGGTTTCTTGGAGTCGCCACCCAATAAAATATTGGAAAAGGTTATCTAGCCTCACTGAGTCTAAAACAACGCATCTGTGTCTATTTTGGGCAAGCTAGAGATATTTTGGAGTCCCCACCCCAATAGGACATTGGGATGGTACTCTAACCTCATGGACCCTAAGACAATGCAAATTGGGCCTATTTTGGGCAACAAGATATATTTTGGAGACCCCACCCCAATAAGACATTGAGATGATCCTCTAACCTCATTGAGCCTAAGACCAGAGATGGTTCGGGACTTCCTATTTATTCAAACCTTGACTAAATTATAATTGAATTTTGAATTTAAGATTTCATTCATTTTCTCATTCATTTCAATGCAATAATTAAAGCGCAAGTCAATCATGTAATAAAAGCGATAAATAAAATAAGATTAAAATAAAATAAATAAGAGTATAATAAATTACAACAAAATTAGGGACGGAATACAACTTCCAATGTAAATGAAATGTAAATCATACATGAAACGGAGTATTTATTAAGGATAAGTATATTGGTCCTCGCATGCATACTTAAAAAAGAATAACGTTAAAGGTGAAAAATTATTTGGACGAGAAAACTATGACATTAATCCTATTTTATTAGAAAAAAAAAACTCAATTTATTAATAAAAATATTTTCTACGATTTTCTTTTAAGCGTGCACATAAATAAATAATTTTATTAGGAATTACATGGCAAAATAAATGAAAAAGCCAAATAAATAAAATAATACAAATAAAAAAAATAAATGGTGAAACCAAACGAGTTTCCTGGATCTCTCCGTTTACTCGCGATAATGCCCAAAAGGAAAAATAGAAATTGAAGTCAAAACAAATACAAAAAATTAATGTTAGTTATTAAATCAAAAAAGTTAATCAATGAAACAAATAAAATGATAAGTTGACTAATACGTAAAATAAAATGGAATAAAATGACATAAAAAATGACAAATAAACTAAATGACGTTATGAAACAAAAATATTAACATATTAATAACTTGGTATACAAAAACATAAAGAATAATAATAATAATATAATAATAATAATAATAATAATAATAATAATAATAATAATAATAATAAACATAATAAATATATTAAATAAAATAAATATATAAATAATTGAATAAATAAATAAATGAAAACAATAAAAAATTACATGTTAATCAATTCATTGTAAACAAGAGATAAAAATAATACAAAAAAAATAAAACAAATAAAATTATGAGATCGGCCCCAGAATATTTACCCTCAGAATTCAGATTCGATGGAAGAAAAAAAATGATTAATTTCCTTGCTTTGTTTTGCAAAATTAGAATTTAATATAATAAAAATTGAAATTTTATTTCAAGAAATAAATTTGCTTAAAAAATGATAAAATAAATAAAAAATATCTCAAAAATAAAAAATTAATTTCTTTGTCTAAACAATGATTATTGATTAAAAAATGATTTTTATTTGAAGAAAAAACAAAAAATAATGAAAGAAAAATGAAACTTTTCAAGAAAAAAAAATGATTTTATTAGTCTCTAGGAAAATAATTGATTAGAAAAAATAAATAAAAAATCCCAAGCAAAAAAATGAATTTTTCTTTGTTTTAAGAAAAATTGTTAATAAAAAATTGAACTTTTTAACTTTCAGAAATTTTTATTTTCTGGAGAAAATCTTAAAAAAAATGTAGAGAGAATTTTGTTGAAAAAGAGAAGAAGAGGAAATGAAGAAAAACCCTAAAATGAATTCTCCTCCCTTTTCTTTTTCATCTTTTTCTATTTATATGTTTTAATAAAAAAAACCCTAATTAATTAAGAAAATAAAATAAATTTAACTCAGAATATTTGTAATCTTAATTTGAAAAACTGAAAAAAAATCTGAAAATCCCAAAAAAATGGGATAAAAAAATAAATTTGGCGAAAAAATCCCGAAAAAGGCCAAAAATCATATTTTCGGCGATTTTGGGCGGATTCGGCGACCAACGGGCGTCAGTGGGCTCGCGGAGCGCCAGCTGGGTGAGCATCACGTGCGCTTGCAGGCAGGCGCGCGCACCTGTGTGCTACGCGGCGCCCGCGCCCATGCCTGAGCGAGCCTTCGCGTTGCCGCAGAGCGCCGCCGATGCGGCCGACTCCCATATTTTTTTAAATTTTTTTAAATTTCAAATTTGACTAAAATATTAGAATTTCAAACTCCCTTTTTTATTTTTAACATTTTTTATTTTTTTGGTTCTAAAAAGCAATGTTTACAAGGAAATCATTACATCCAATTTATTTGCCCGTGAATAGGCGTCTAATCATCATTGAGTAACTCTGATCTGGGCTACCTTAGGACCCGGTGTCTACAATAACCATGAGCAAATTCTGGCTCTAAGACCTTTAAAAGTGGCCAAAACAGAGGTGTCTTTACTTTGGCGGGTTCATTGGAGCAGTATAGGTTGTTTAGATCATATCTGACGTTTAGCTGTCCATATGACCTGAAATTTGTGTCCTATGAAACTTAACATCCTAGGGAACAATTGTTAAGAAGAGAGTTTTGCCTAAAATTGAATTCTAGATGTCGGTCTAGGCTGTGCAAAATAGAGTAGTGAAGCAATCCTGAGATTCTGCTTCTGGAAGGCAAAATTTTGGTACCTCATGATGACAACCAAAACCTTGCCACCGTGACTAATGCCGAGATAAGGCAGAATTGCCTATTTTTGGACCTCACGGTCACAACCAAATCCTTGCCACCGTGATCCCCCTATTTTGACTATTTTATGTGTTCTTCTTTCTGAATTGAACCCGTATTGCACCAAAACTTTCTGGGACTTATCCGATACATGTTTAGAACTATCAAATGAATATATGGATATTTATCACTTGGAAAATATACATGAATGGGATTAAGATTAATAGCAAACTAATGAAGTAATGATGATATGTGTAAGGCATTTCAGAGTAAGCATTATGTATATTTTTGGGATTAAAACGAATGAGATGTTTATAAAGTATTTGTAAAAGAATGTTGTTTGAAAATATTATTCTGAATTGTCTATCATTAATACTAGAGTAATTATCATGACTGTGTGTCCATGTGTGAGCACATGAACCAATAAAGTGAATGAATCTTTTGTTAAGAATATAAAAGGATTCTCAATTTGATTACTGAACAATGAGATGACTAAATAGTCACTATATGTGATGAGTTTAAAGTGCTATGATCATATTATATATGTAACACACCAATACCCCTTGGGAGGATATCGGAGTGCCACAAACACACATAAAAGCATACATACATATACAAAAGCGGAAGTAATAAAACATGAAATAAACGAATAAGCTTAAATACATATATAATAAAAAAAATCATCAAAATTACAAAAGCATCCTTACAATATATGCTACTACATACTACAATAATATTCTATAAACATAACTGAAGTATCTGATACATATACAAAAACTAAGGCTATACAAAGATATACATATCAAAAATAAAAAGAACTCCCAACGAGCTCCAGACTCCTAGTGGCCATAACCTGCAGATGCCCAATACCAAACCGAACCTGCCACATATACGGGAAAACACCCGTACTAAGCGATAACGCTTAGTGAGGAGGAACAAAAATAAGAGACCTCTAACGAAGTCACAAATATCAACGAATATAATATTATAATGCATGAACATCTTACAATAACATTCACAACATTAAATTATGAACATATAAATGACAAGTGTATAGAATTTACATATGAACAACTCATGTAAATCTACATATGCTTTAACATGCAATATTATTAACTTTTACACACATCTGATGAAAAGATTCTGCAATAACATATCTTTACATCTCCAGCACATGTATATACAAACGAGCGTACAATAAACAAATATCGGTGTAAAATCAGAACATCAATTCGCTACATCTTGCCATTACTCAACTACATAGACATATAACATACTAGAGTTTCTAAAACGATAAAGACATACAAAAGCTTGAGTTCACATTAACAGTGGATACGGGTGCTAATGATACTGATTGGACACAGTATCAAACATATAGAGACTTAAGTCTCAAAACATATATACTCGAAGGTAGAAGAAGAGACCGAAGCCTCAAAACCTTTAGACCCAAACGGGGCCGACTTTAGACCAAAACGGGGTAAACCTGTAACAGCTGCAACTTTAACCCCAAATAAGCATGCTTATCTATCCACTACTATGACTATTCAGACTTAAACTTAAAACTCTATTCTTCACTTTACTAACTTTTCATTGGGTCAAGAACCCGAACAATTAATGCACATAGATTAATTAAGACATATATGAGATAAAGTAATAATTCATGCATCAACTCACATACCAATCATAAGTGAAAAACCATGCAAAGAGAGAACACAACATAGTATTCATAAAACAGGGAAGAGGTTGAGCTCGCGATACCAGTCGCGCTCGCGATAGAAGGCTAACTGGCCTCTGTCGCTCTCACGATAGAAGGGTGAAAAGCTTTGGTCGTGCTCGCGCACTCAGAGGAACCCACGACCAAGCATAGCCCGGTAGAAGCTTAGCCTTCGAGATCTCTGTCGCGCTCGTGACATATCATGCTCGGTAGGAGAAAGCTCAGCAGGAGATTGGACCCCGAGCTCTTGCCAACAGTTCAAAGCCCAAGCTCTCTATCGCGCTCGCGACAGAGGCAAGCTCCTGAACCAAAAAAATCGCCAAACACAAATCCATCTCATGCAAACTCACTCAAAATTATACTATCATGCAATTGACTTCGATACTTCAATCAATTTCACATGAATCATGCTTTTAAACATATTAACAACTATTGACACTTAATAGATACAATTAATTTGGGCAAAAATCAACAGTTAACATAACAATGTTCGAAACCTAGAAATTTTTCCCTAAAATCATTCAAATCCACTGATTGACCTTCATATACTAAGATGCTTCTAATTAAACATATCAATGTCAAAGTCCAACTCAAAACATGCATACAAACATATTTCACAACTCACATTTCCAGAAATTCAAAGTTCAAGACAAAACACAACAATGGCACTTAAACTCTCAAACCTCAAAATCCAGCACAACCCACTCTTCTCTTCAAGGTCCAACTTTCTCTTTGCCCTTGATCTTTCTCTTAATCACCGATTCTTGTAGAAATCCAAACCAAACAAAGCACACTTAATCAACCCAAAACCAAAGCAAACAGAAAGAAGAAAACAAACTCATCCAACTTACCTCTTCAAACCAAACACACAACCACTACCAACCTACAACTCTAGAAATCAACCAAGGAAGAAGAGGAAGAAGAAGCACAAAATAGAGAGAAAGAAAGAGGAACGGGAAGTTCACACAGGAAGAGAAGGAGAAGAAAGAAGAAATCCGATGCTTGGCTTTTCCCTCTCTCTTCCTTCCTTTCTTTTCCTCATTTAATGCTCCCCAACAACTCTTGTCTAGGTGTCATTCTCTTATTGGCCAATTCAAAAATATCCTTGTTAAAACCCCTTTTCGGTCCTTGGCTAATTCTCTTTTACTCACTAAAAAAATTCTTTCTCTTTATAACTTATTTTCTCTTTCAATTTAGTCATTGCTTAACCCAATTCTTACTTGTACAATTACACTTATACCTTAACCATGCAATTAACTCTGTAAATCCTACTAGAGTCCAAATCGGGGTGTTATAATATATGTATAAATGTGGTGTGCATATTTCTGGCTAGTATAAAGAAAAAAAAGTAAATTATGAGTATAGCCTGCATTAAATGACTCATGGACAGATAGGTGTAGACATCGGGTCCTGAGGCAGTCCAGATCAGAATTACCCGATAAAGAGACTAACGTCAGTTTTTAGATAAGGAATGGAAGTTGTGGGTGTTCATTCTCCAGTTTTATAAGGATCGGAGGTTTTCTGGGTAAACGGGAGATTTCTGAGGGTCAAAGAGAGTTCAGATTTGAGATTTGGCTTTTTGTTCCACGAACGGGCAGCCCGTCGCTCACGTGAGAGCACGTCCCTCGCGCAAGAGGCCCGTCTCTCGTGAGAAGCTCCGGCTGTCGCTCGGGAAGGGAGCCCATCCCTCGGGAATAGAGCCCGTCGCTCGCCTGAGCGACGCCCTCTCCTCGCGAGAGATAGCCGTCTCTCATCTCCACCCACGTGTAGGCCCGTCAACCAAATGACCGCTGGTACCCCTACAACTGACGCCCGTCAGTCATCCACAGGCAGCCCGTTGATCGGTGATCTGGTCGTTTAAACCGCCGGATTCTCCAAATTTTGAAGGATTTTACAAAATATCTTGGAAATATTTTAAAATCTCCAAAATCTTTTCAAATATTTTTAAATATTAGATTTGATTTTGGGAATATTCTAAAGATCATTCGGTTTCAATTTTATTTCGAAAAATCCTCTTCAAATTTAAATTTATTTGAAATATCTTCCAAAACCTATAAATAGGGGAAGGGAGTTCCTCATTTGGGTTTTGGAAGATTTCAGGTTAGAAAATTCCGAGTGGGAAAATCTTGATTAGAAAAGTTGTTTTAAAAAGATTTCCTCACGATTTCTCCAAAAATGTTTTATCAAATATTTTTCTGAATCAAAGCTGATTTGAGGGAATAACGTTCATTCGTTTTCATCGATCTAGCTATTTTTTTTTAACATTCAAATTGCTATAGGATACCGAGAAAGAGAAATATAATTTTCTTCTCTTGGTTTATTTTTTCAAAATAAGATTTTTGCAGTAAAAAATCTCTACAAATCACGTAATCGTAGACTGATCCTTATAGAACTCAAGGAACCAAAATCGCACAACGTTCACCTTCATGAGGTAAAAATCCGAGGGTAAATATTTTGGATATAATATTTTGAATTTAATTATTTTTCAGTAATTTCCTGCACAAAAATCCTACTTTACTCAAATTAAAACAACAAAATAATTTGGGTTTTCTTTTCTCGGGAACAGGGGTGACCGACGGGCATAGGAACCACCGACGGTCGTTGCTCAAGTGAGCGACGGGCCGCCGAGGGTAACCATCTATGCCCGCTGGTCACGCCCAGGGATGCACGTCGCTCACGCGCCTTGGGCCGTCCCTGGGCCTTCTTCCCCATTTGTCTCCTCTTTCTTATTCTTTTGTTTTTCTATGGATTTTTCATGCAATTTCTCATGTTTTTCATTATTATTATTCAATCTCTCATTTTATTTTGCTCTCAATCGGGCACTAATATGTTTTTTATTTTGTGAGTTTTTATCTGACTTATTTGGTGAATCTGGAGCCGTTTGTGATGGAGGTCACTGCAATGACCTAAGGGTCTTCTCCCGAGTTTATTCTCTAGACTTTATCTTTTTTTAATTTATAGTGTTATTATGAATGCTGTTTTTTTTATCCCGCTAATATAAAAGTGGTTTAATATTTTTATTAATTAAATTGGGATTTTTTATTGATAAATCAAAGACTAATGTCCTATTTCTGAGCAAATAAATCGACACCTTAACGTCATTTTATAATAAATGTGCATGCGATGACCAATGTCTTCACCTTTAATGTATACCCCGCTTTATGCATATTTCGTATTTTATTTACAACGGGGGTTATATTCCGCCCCTAGTTTTGCTGTAATCTATTTCCAAGCGCTTTATTTTAATTATGCTTTGTTTATCGCTTTCCCTGAATGGACAACCTGCGCTTTAATTAAATTGCACTGAATCGAATGAGAAATGGGATGAAACACTAAATTCAAAACTCAATCATAAACTTAACCAAGGTATGAATAAATGGGAAGTCCCGAACCTTCTCTGGTCTTTGGGCTCAATGAGACGAGAGGGCCATCTCAATATTCTTTTGGGGTTGGGCCTTCAAGACACCTCTTATGTCCCAAAAGGCTCAATTTGCATAGTCCTAGGCACCACGAGGCGAGAGGGCCATCCTAATGTTCTATTAGGGTGGGGCCTCAAAGATAACTCTAGTTTGCCCACGGGAGAAGCGAGAGGGCCATCCTAATATTCTACTAGGGTGGGGCTTCCAAGACACCTCCGGCTTGTCTTTGATGGACATAACAACGCTGTCTTAGGCTCACTGAGACTAGACGACCTTTCCTAATGTTCTATTAGGTGGCGACTCCATGAAACCTCCTTGTTGTCCAAAATGGACGCACTTGTAATTTCTTACAAGTTTTTTTTACGAACCTCCTCCCAAAAGCCCTAAAAGCGGGAGGTTCGGGTCGCCTCGGGGTTCGGCGCGCATCACAGTGGCGACTCCACTGGGAACAATACTCGAGACTTCGCTTCGAAAGTACCTTGGTTAAAATTTACAATTGAGTTTTAATTTAAAAATTTCATCTTTTTTCGAAAAACTGCATTACATCTCATTAGAGCCTTAGATCTATGCTAGTTTGGTCCCTCTTTTAACCCCGGTGCATTCCCGAAGCACGACCCTACATTCACTCAATGTAGGGAAGTGTTAGGGATAATCACCAGCCCAAGCCTTGTACCATCATGGTATATCAAATGGAGACCTGATCGATTGTTACGCTCATGATGAGCTAGACCCGTTGGCAGGGACCATGCTTGGGTAGACCTAAAGTATCATTACCTTGGCCAAAAGCTCATGTAATTGAAATAGTTACTTCCCCTAAGTGGTATGAACCTTAATACTGTGCTTGCTGTATGGATTATTTTGTATTGGACAAACCCAGATGATTTGATTGGTCACCTAATCAAAGGCTTTCATGCCCCGATAGGCCCATGTTAACTTATTCGGACTGCCTAAATACGCAACAATCACAACTCATACGTCTGTGTATTAGTTAGGAGAGGTTATGCTGCCGGTTTTTCACCATGCACCATACACGTCCATCGGGTTCCCTGTTAACCTATGGGCCAATCCCACCTAGGAAAGAGACTATGACCTCGTGTGTGGGAGCAATAAGGTTGTAAGGACCTATGTGCTTGCATGTGATTTATGGATGTTGCATAAGCACAATCATGCATTATATGTCATTCACGCATCATCCTAATGAGTTTATTTTACAGCCATCATAGATCTGCCTAAGTGGTCAAGAGGTTCTCAGGGGCGATTACGCAGAAATCTGTTCTTTGAGCTACCAGAAAGGGTGGAGTATCCGGACACTCCTTCAGTAACCAGCTATGCTACTTCATCTCAGTTCTCTCTGCACGAAAAAATGGCAAACTCACCAAGGGAGACAGATGCAACTAGGGCTTTGATAGCAGAAGAGGTGGGCCGCAGGTTGGAGGAATTTGAGAACCGAATAATGGCTATGATGGCTATAATTGCTCAGCCAGCCGCACCACAGAACCCACCACCTCCTCCTATGAGAAATAATGAGTGGAAGGAGGTCAGAGAGGATCCGCCGGAGGAGATGCACCCACCACCAGTAGACTTAAGAGCTACCGCAGCAGGGGCACAAAGGAGAAGGCTAGCCCAGAGGATAGATGATGACTGGGAAGAGGATGAGTATGAAGAAATAGTGTCAGAAAGAGGGAAGGCACCTCAGAATGAAGATGCCATCTGGAAGAAGATGGAAGAGAAATTCGAAGTGATGGCAAGGATGCTGACGAGGGGTCGAGGGATGAACCTCGAGGACAAGGAGTTAGAAGGGGAAGATCTGGTCCCGATGAACTTTAAGATGCCCGATGTCCCCAAATTTGAGGGCACTTTCGATCCCACCGCGCATATAAAGTAGTACTCACTAGTAATGAAGGGTATTACTTTAACCAAAAGCCAGAAGATTGAATACTTTTGCCTAAGCTTAACTGGTCCAGTGGTGGATTGGTATCACGGGCTTGACCGCAGAACAAAGGAGGACTGGGATTTATTGACGGAAGAGTTTCTGAGGCAGTACGACTGCAGTACGAGAATAGAGGTGACTCTCAAGGACTTGGAACTATTGCAGCAGAAGGCAAGCAACTCTTTCCATGAGTATCTGACCCGATGGAGGAATCGGGTGATGGAGATAAAAAGAAAGCCAAATACTCAAGATCAGATATGGCTCTTCATCAAAAATGCAAGCCCGTATTTGAGAGATGGATTAAAAATAAAGGGATTGAGAGACTAAGAGTCTCTGAAAGACATCACTATCGAAGCAGAAGGAGAGTACCTCTCTAGGAGAGCGAGCAGTGAGAGTTATGCTAAGAAGGGCAACAGCAGTCAGGGGGCAGGTAGGTCAGCAGGCTCCGGCAATGGCGCAAGGAAGACAGCTGAAGTTTTAGCCACCAACATGGCCCCGAGGCATTTCTCTAATCTAGGACGGTCTCTGTCATGGGTACTTCGGAGGCTGATAAAGGAGGGTAAGTTGCAGCCCTTGCCACAGCGACCAGCCAGGACTCAAGGTCTGCTTGGACATAAGGACAATGAATACTATGCATATCATCAGCACACTAGGCATACAACTGATAAGTGCAAAGCACTGAGGCACGCAATTCAGGACTTGATTGATTCGAAGCAAATCACAGACCCAAAGAAGAGAGGAAATCAGAAGAAGACTGGATATAACAATGTGCCCCCACCAGTATTCATGATCGGGTCCAGTCTACCCGAATGGTATGTATTAAGGGAGTTATACGGCATCGGTGCCAGCACTGCCGTCACGAGCCTCCATGAGGTAAGTGAAAAAGGGCTTCCCGCTGCAGTGATCGATTGTTGGTCCATTGATGAAAATGGAAATGAAGACAATGATGTTGAGAATGAAGTAGTTTCCAACCCGTGGGGTTCTGAGGAGGAAGGAGGAGAAATGAAGGAGAAGAAGAAGAAAGTAGGAGCTGTGACTCGGAGTGGAAGGGTAGCTCCAGAAGTAGAAAGGCCACAAGATCCCACAGTAGGCCAAAAAGAAAAGGAGCCGAAGGACGACCCAATATTGAAGCAGCTGAAAAAGACACCGACACAGATTTCAATATGGGATCTTTTACGGCAGTCCCCATCCCACAAGCAGAAGTTGGTGGAGGCATTATGTGAGACAACTATAGCCACGACCATCTCACCCACAGAATTGCTGGATGTGGTAAAAGGAGGAGCTGGGGAAAATGTGATATTCACGAGTGCTGACTTGCCAGCAGAAGGCCGCAACCATAACCGCCCCTTGTACATTCGGGCACAGGTCAATCAAAAGCACACGGCTTGCGTTATGGTGGACGATGGTTCATCAATCAATGTGTGCCCTCAAGTAGCAATGGCAGCTTTTGGGGTGACTGAAGATATGCTGGCTAAGTCTGATTTAACGATCACGGCTTATGATAACTCACGGAGGCATGCCTCTGGGATGTTCAAAACGGTGGTCAAGGCGGGACCAGTGGAGATGGAGGTGGAGTTTGTAGTCCTGCCTATCCCCGCCAACTTTTTAGCCCTTTTAGGGAGGCCATGGTTCCATAAGCTAGGAGGCGTCCCCTCTACCCTACACCAGATGGTCAAGATTCCTCACGAGGGGCAAGTTGTGACCATAAAGGCTACCAGGGAGAACCAGGCTTCTATATTAGAGATTGTAAGGCAGCCTTTCAATGGGTTCCACATTGCTATGATAGACGGGGAAGAGCAGATAGATGGAAGCACCCAAGTGCTGAACATGATGAAGAGGATGTCATTCCTCCCCGGCGCAGGACTAGGCAAGAATTTGCAGGGGCTGCCAGCCGCCATTGCCACTAAAGGCCAGAAGGATAGAAAGGGCCTTTGATACAAAGGTGCAGTGAATAGGGGGAAAAGGCCAATGAAGGAAGTCCCCCACATCAGAGAGAGCTTTGTACCAGCCACAACAGTATGTGCTTACATGGGAGAAGCTAAGCCTCAGTGGGTTGATGGAAGGATTGTACCAAGGTTTGAGGTCTTTAATGATATCTTCGATTGGGACATTGGATTGATCAAGCCAGCAGAGGGTTTTTGGGACGAAGAAATCATGACCAGGGAGACAGTTTGGGATCGCGAGACACCAGAGGAAGTTATCACCAAGAAGTTGGTGGCTACCCAGTTGAAGGGGAAGGCAAAGATAGAAGAAGCCGTATAGGGGGTCGCTGCAGAGCCTCCAAAAAGCCAGATTGATGCAGAGCCGTCAAATTCAACAGTTGTGCCGGCAGAAGAGGAGGAGGAAGATAATTTAGATTTTTTTTTTACTCCGGAACTTTTTAATAATGTTAATGACAATTTTAGTTTTATCAATAAAGTGAACGATTTTTCTTACTTGTGTGATGTTTTTGATAGTTTCATTATGCATGATCATGATCATAATCCATCTATATTTGATATTGATTCAACTGATGCTACTCCATTTAATCTTGGAACCTCAAAAAATCCGAAAGAAATCTTGATAGCATCTAATATAACTCCTGAAGAGCGAGAAAAGTTTGAGAGAATATTAAGAAAACATGAAAAAGTCTTTGCCTGGACCTATGAAGATATTCCAGGAGTGGACCGAGAAATCGCAGAACATGCCATCTCGACGTACCCAGACTATAAGCCTGTCAAGCAGAAGTTGAGGAGGCTCAGGTCGAAATGGGCAGATAAAGTGAAAGAGGAAATTCACAAGCAGATCAAAGCCAAGTTCCTAATTGAGGTACAGTACCCAACCTGGTTGGCCAATGTTGTCCCTGTAGCCAAGAAAAATGGCAAAGTAAGGGTATGTGAAGACTATCGTGACCTAAATAAGGCTTGTCCAAAGGATGACTTTCCATTTCCTCATGTAGATGTGCTAGTGGACAGCGCAGCTGCTTGTATGATGTACAGTTTCATGGACGGTTACGCAGGCTACAATCAGATACTCAATAAGATAGTCGACCGAATTAAAACAGCTTTCATCACAGAGTGGGGGACATTCACTTACAGGGTAACGCCTTTCGGTTTTAAGAACACAGGCGCAACTTATCAAAGAATGGCAACAAGGATTCTAGATGACTTGATCCACAAGGAAGTAGAAGTATATGTGGATGACATGATGATCAAGTTGACCACCAGAGAGGGTCACTTTGAAGCCCTAAAAAAGTTCTTTCAGAGGATCGAAAAATACAACTTGCGATTAAACCCCAAGAAATGCATCTTCAGAGTCACTTCAGGGAAGCTTTTAGGACATGTGGTTAGCCAGAGGGGAATTGAGATCGACCTGGACAAGGTTAAGTCCATCAGAGAGATGCCGGTACCTCAAAAGGAGAAGGATGTCAGAAGCTTTTTGGGCAAATTACAGTATATCAGCAGGTTTATGGCCAAGTTTACTTCGATTTGCGAGCCAATCTTCAAACTACTCAGAAAAGACCAACCAGTAGTGTGGAACAAGGACTGTCAGAAAGCTTTTGACACCATCAGAGAAAATTTGCTTAATCCACCAGTTTTGAGATCACCGCAGCCAGTCGAGCCGCTTGTCTTGTATTTGGCCATAGAGGATAGTTCTGTAGGTGCCATGATGACTCGAGAGGATGAGTTCGGAGCAAAATTCGCGGTTTATTACCTCAGTAAGAAGTTCCTTACCTATGAGGTCAAGTACGCAAAACTAGAAAAGATCTGCCTTGCGGTAATTTGGGCATATAAGAAGTTGAGACACTATTTCCACTCTTACAGGGTGCAAGCCGTAGCAAAGCAGAATCCTCTCAGGTATTTACAGGAAGTGTAGACACCGGGTCCTGAGTCAGCCTAGATCGAAGTTACCCGATGATAATAATCGCCTTCACATGCTAAAAAGGTTAAAAGTGATGATTTTCTCGTCAAATTTGCATTTTACAGTGAAAAAATAGAAAATAATAAAAAATATTTAAAAAATTAATTTTGAAAAATGGGGGCTTAAAATTATAGTGTTTTTAGTCAATTTAAAAAAAAAATTCGGATCGCGAGTGTCGGGCGCGGCGGTGCGCATGCGGCAGCGCGCTGGGCGCGCTACTGCGGGAAGCCCGTCCCCCTATAGCGACGGGCTTCCCTCCTCCCCTGGCCGTCGCTATAGGGTCTGATACCCTCTTTTCCGATTTTTCACCCTTTTTCCGATTTTTTCACCCAAAAATCCATTTTTTATCCCATTTTTTTGGGTTTTTGAGTTCAAATTAAATTATAAAATATTTTTTTAGATAATTAATTAATAAAACTTGATTTTATCATTAAAAATAAAAGAATTTTGTGTTAAATAAATTTGTTTTCCTTAATTAAATTAGGGCAACTTTTTTATCTTATAAATACTTTATGATGAAAAATCAAAGGAGGCCTCTACATTTTTTAGACCTGAAATTTCCAGAATTCTTCTTCTATTTTCTCTTCAAAAAATTTCATATTTCTCTTTTAATTAATAAGGTTTAATTGAAATTGAAAATTCAATTTTCCATTCTTAATTATTCCAATTAATTTTTTTGTTTTTCCTTCATAAACACAAAAAATTAATCATCACTTTGAAATCAATTTCTTTTCAATTTTAAGCATACAATTTAATTCCTTTGTTTTCTCCATAAACAAAGAGAATTAATTTTATTGCTACATTATTTTTTCAATCAAGTTTCCAAGAAAATCATCACTTTTCCTTCATCAAATCCAATACTCTGAGGGTAAATATTCTAAGCTCAATTTCTATTCTATTTTATTTTTATTTAATTTATTCATGTATATTTTATTGTTTTTATTGATTTATTTATTGTTTTCATTTATTTATTGTTTTGTTGATTTTATATTTGTTCTATTTAATTGTTTATATATGGTTTGATTTTTATTCATGTGAATATTGTTTTCTTTTAATTCCTAAAATGTAAATAATTTATTTTATTTTGATTCCTCATTATTTTTAACATACAAATAATTAATTAATTTTTGTTAATCATTTTTGCCATGTAAATAGTTTATATTAATTATGAACACATCAATTAATCTTGTCATATATCATTATTATTTTCATCATTCTTTTGTTTACTAACTTTTATTATTCTTTTTATCATTGTTACATGATTTATTTATTATTATTTGTTTATTTATTTATTTATTATTTTTCACTTTTCATTATTATTTTCATCATGTGTATATTTTCATGTACTAATTAATTAACATGTTTTATTTTATTTTCATCACATCATTTAATCATTTATCATATATAATGCATGTTTCTCATTTATTTTGGTTTGTTAACATTTTGATTCAATTATCATTGTTTTCATGTCATCTTATTTTATTTTAATTTGTTATTTATTATTTTGTATGTTTAGTTGATTTAATTGATTTAATTACTAATATTATTTTATTTGTATTTTGTTTTTTATTTCTAAACTCATTTTTTGATTGGCCGTTTTCACGAGCACACGGGGAGGTCCAAAAGGCTCGCTCAGAATATTTATTTTTCTTTATTTGTAATATTTTGTTTATTTGTCTTTATTTTTGCCATATAATTTTCTTGTAAAATTGTTTATTTAGGCCCGCTAGAAAGAAAGTCACTAAACCATTTTTATTAATTAACTTGGTATTTTTCCTAAATAAAAATGGGACCAATGTCTCAATTTTCTCCATTCAAAATCATCATATAAAAATTGTTTCATAATAATATGCATGCGAGGACCAATGTCCTCACCATTAATGAATATCTCGATTTATGTATGATCTGTATTTTATTTACAATAGGGGTTGTATTCTGCCCCTAGTTTTATTTTAATATTTTTACATGTGCTTTATTTTACTTATGCTTTTACTGCTTTTCTTAAATGTATGTTGTGCGCTTTAATTAATTGCATTAAATGTATGTGAAATGGGATGAAATAATAAATTCAAAACTCAATTATAAACTTAACCAAGGTATGAATAAATGAGAAGTCCCGAACTCACTCTGGTCTTTGGGGCTCAATGAGGCGAGAGGTCTAGGACTTCCAAGACACCTCTTGAGTCTCACCAAAAGACTTAAATTTACAATCCTAGGCCCCAGGGGGTAGAGGCTGAGGCCTCCAAGATCTCTCTGGCTAGTCCAAGATGGATATGTATGCGCCGTCTTAGGCTCGCTGAGGCTAGATGACGTTTCCCAATGTTCTGTTGGGTGGCGACTCCAAGAAACCTCATTGTTGCCCAAAATAGACGCACTTGTAAATACCTTACAAGTTTAAATGAATCCCATCCTGATCGCCCTAAAGCGAGCTTTCGGGAGGCCACGGGGTTCGGCACGCATCACAGTGGTGACTCCACTAGGGAATGTAATAGAGACTTCGATTCGAAAGTACCTTGATTAAAAATTATACTAGAGTTTTAGTTTAAAAATTTCACCTTCTTTCAAAACTGCATTGCATCGCATTAGAGCCTTAGATCTATGCTAGTTTTGTCCCTCTTTTAGCCCCGGTGCGTTCCCGAAGCACGACCCTAATTTCACTCAATTTAGGGAAGTGTTAAGGATAATCACCAGCCCAAGCCTCGTACTATCAAGGTATATCAAATGGTGACCCGATCGGTCGTTACGCTCGTGATGAGCTAGACCCGTCGACAGGGACCATGCTTGGGTAACCCTAAAATATCATCACCCATGACCAAAGCTCATATAATGGCAATAGATACTTCCCCTAGGTGACATGTACCTTAATACAATGCTTGCTATGTGGGCCATTATATATTGAACAAATTCAACCCAATTAAATGGGCTTTTATCAAAGGTTTTCATGCCCCGGTGGGCCCATCTTAATTTAGTTGAAACATTTAAATACATTAAGGCCAAAATCCATATGTATGCGCATTAGATAAGAGATGTTATGATGCCGGTTTTCCACCGAGCACCATACGCATCCATTGGGTTCCTCGCTAACCCATGGATCAAGCCCACCTAGGAAAGAGACCGCACTACCTCGTGTGTGGGAGTAATAAGGTTGGAAGGATTTACTCGCTTGCATGTGATTGTAAATGGTGCATAACTCACTATCATGCATTGTATATGTCATTCATGCATCATCCTAACAATCTAATTTTCTCAGCCATCATAGATTCATCTAAGTGGACTAGAGGTTCCGACGGTCGGCTAGTAAGGATAAATCTGCTCTTTGAGTTACCGGAACTAGTGTCCGACTGGGATTCTGAGTCATCCTCATCAATCAGTGAATCCTCTGTAGAACCACCAATAGCAGAAGAAACTGGAGCACTGACCACTCAAGACCTAGCTAGGAGGCTAGAGGACTTCGAACGGAGAGTGCTAGACATGATGGGTGCCATGGCTGAAAGGATTGCCCATCCACCTGCTGCCCTACAGCCGCCTGCTGCTCTACAGCCACAGGCAGCCCCTCCTCTGGGGCAAGCCAAACCACCTGCTGGTGGGGAGGCTCCCTTCGTTGGAGCTGCTGCTCGCCAACCCAATAATGAATACAGGGCTGCCGCACCCATCGAGCCAAGAGGGGAAAGGATTCATAATCCCAACGATGATTTCCTAATGGAGGAGGAAGAAGAAGAGGTGCTAATAGTCCACCAAGCTGTGAGGCCCAGAGCACCCAGAGTAGAGGATGAAGCTTTAAGAGGTATGAGACAGCAGATCGAAGCTATCACCCGCATGCTCTCTGCTGGAAAGGGGATCAACCCAGAAGACAGAGATCTGGGGGATGAAGAGCTGCTGCCCCAAAGATTCAAGATGCCCGATGTGACGTGCGCCGGATCCCGATGCGCCGCCCGCACGTGGGCGATCGGGGCATTTGCGGGTCCGTTGACAGCTTGCGAGAAACCGCAAGTGCGTCTATGTTGGGCAACAAGGAGGTGTCATGGAGTCGCCACCCAATAGAACATTGGGAAAGTTACTCTCGCCTCGGAGAGCCTAAGACTTGCGCATTTTATCCATATTGAGCCATGGGGCCTAGGATTAGCGCTAAAGCCTCGTGACCCAAGAAGTATTTTGGAGGATAACCTCTAACCTCTCGAGCCCAAAGACCAGAGCTGGGTCCGGGATTTCTCATCTATTTCTACCTCAATTAGTTTATGATCAAATTTTAAAGTCATTAGTTCGCTCTCTCTCCACACTATGCAGTTTGATTAAAAAGGCGCATTTATTCACATCTTGAAAGCAATAAATGATCAGATAGATAATAAAGCAATAAATTACAATAATACAAGGAGCGGAATACAACTCCCTTTTGTAAATGTGCAAGGCATACATAAATCGGGGTATTGCTTATTCTTGAGGACTTTGGTTCTCGCATGCATCATTATCAAAAATGGGATATTCAATTTGTGATGATCTTTATTGGATAAAAATAGGGCATTGGACCCATTTGCATTTTATACAAAACTCACTTTTATTTGAGTACAAATCGTTGGTCTATTTTTACATTCAACGGGATAAAAGAGCTTATTCATATACATAAAATAATCAATGAATGAATAGGCGAGAGAAATAAATCAAGAGGTTTAAGAAAACTAAACCGAACGAAATCCCCCACGCATGGTAGGCAGCCGCTAAAGCTCGGGATTATCCAAGAGATCCAATATACACTCACAGAAAGTTAAGAGATGTTAATATACATAAAATTAACACATAAGAAATCAAAGAGACTGGATAGAGATGAAAAATGATTAAAAAATGGAGACAGAACCCACCGACGGCCTTTCCTGGTTGACCGACGGGCGTCGGTTTGGTAATTCGATATGCCCGTTTGTCACTCAAAAAGGGCGTCCGTAGGCGGGTGACCGACGGGCGTCGGTCATGAAGATGACCCGTCGGTCACCTCTGTCTCCGGAAAACAGAAAGGAAAAAGAGGCCTTTCGAGGTCAAAAAGCAAGTTTTTTCCAAGAAGGAGATGAGGGAGTCAAAATGAAGGAAAGTAATGACAGGTATTCAAAAATTTCACAGAATGAATAACTAAATAAATATATGAATTAAATATGAGATGAAAATGGAGAGAAAATCCGAAATATTTACCCTCAGATAATCACTTCAGGTGAGATTCTGGTGTCGGTTAGATCCCCGTGCGTTCCACGAGAAACAACAGTGAAAGATTAGAGGGAGAAAATGAGATATTTCACCTTTAATCCTTCAGAAAATCGATTTTGGAGTCAAAATCTAAAGAAAACTAATTAGCTTTTAGTTCTTTTGATTGATTTGATCCTTGATTCAATAAAGTTCTTTAGAAAAAAGTGTTTTTGGAAGAGAGAGAAAACGTGCTTGAATTTTGGCAGAGTTTCCTCTTCTGAAAAATTTTCCAACCCTTTTCAAATGAAAATCCGGACCTTATATAGCCAGACACGACCGACGGGCGTCGGTGTATGGGGGCAGGCGTCGGAAGAATCCTACTGACACAAGGACACTTCCGACGGCCCTGCCACATCCACCGACGGGCGTCGGAACGGTTGCGTGCTCCGGGAAACCAGGCGGCTCCTGACAGGGGCGGTGACTTTCTGACGGGCGTCGGAAAGTACCCTGGGCCGTCGGTGACTCGTAGCGACGGGCTGCCTCCACAGACGGGCTGGCCGTCTGTGGAGGACAAAAAAGCCCCTTTGACTTAAAAAACTTCCGTTTTCTCCCCCTCTGCCCAGGAATTGTAGAAAAACCTCATTTCTCATGGAACGCGGGACTAAAACCTCCAAATTCAGCCTCTCGTACAGGCTCGAACATTGATTTCATCATAGCGTAACCTCTGATCCGGACCACTCCGGGACACGGTGCTTACACCCGAGCTACCGAAATTTAATGGCACCTCTGACCCATCCGCCCACATCAAGCAGTACACCCTGGTCATGAAAGGCACAGGGCTAAGCAAGAAGCAGAAGGTGGAATATTTTTGCCTTAGTCTGGTGGGCCCAGCAGTTGACTGGTCCCACGAATTGGATAGGAGGTCCAAGGAAGACTGGGACCTTTTGATCGAAGAATTCATGAAGCAGTACGACTGCAGTACCAGGATGGAGGTCACCTTAAAGGACCTCGAGCTTCTACAGTAGAAGAATGGTGAGTCATTCCATGAGTACCTTACAAGATGGAGAAATAGGGTCATGGAGATGAAGAGGAAGCCTGACACTGCAGACCAGATCAGGCTGTTTATCAGAAACTCATGCCCTTACTTAAGGGACTTGCTCAGTTTTAAGGGGCTCAAGGACTGGGAGTCGCTTAAGGATATTGCTATAGAAGCTGAGGCGGCTTACCTAGCAAAGAAAGCAAGCCAAAATAACTTTGCTGGGAAAGGCTATGGGAACCAATCGGGATTCAAATCAGGAGGTGCCGGGAGCAGCAACAATAGGAACGGCAAGATAGCCGAAGTGTCAGCTACTAGAGTGGGGCAACGCTAGAGTTATTACTCCAATTTAGGCCGCTCCTTATCCTGGGTATTGGAGAGGCTGATGAAAGAGGGCAAGCTGCAGCCTTTGGCGCCTAGACCGGCTATGAATCAAGGGCAACCAGGACACAAAGAAGACCAGTACTGCGCCTACCACCAGCACACCGGCCACCTGACAGATTACTGCCGAACATTGAGAAATAAGATCCAGGATCTCATCGACACCAATCAGATCACGGATCCTGAGAAGAGAGAAAAGAAGAAAAAGGCAGGCTACAACGCAGCCCCTCCACCATGATGATGATGGGGTCCTCTTAATCCACTAGTGAGAGTGGAAATGAAGATTGTGTTCTTTCTTTTTCAATCTTTGTTATTATTTTGAGAACAATTTTTTATGATAATGTTTGGTTATTTCAATAGAACGATTTTTGCTTATTTGTATGATATTTCTATTTGATTTCATTTAACATGATCACACTGCATTTACTTTGGCATTAATTCAAATAATATGACTGCAGTTAATCTCGAAACTTTGGGGAACCCAAAGAAAATCTTGATAGCATCTGATATAATTCCTGTAGAGAGGGAAATTAAAAAAAAAACTACTTGCAATTAGGGGATTGGATGGAAACTCACTAAGAGCACTATAACCTTTCTGATTACCCATCAAAGCGATCCCTGGATAAGACGGAACCTAGAAAATGATTTAGGCAACATTTTCTTTGTATAGCTCTCTAAATGACCATTTTTTACCCTTATTTCACAATCGCTTGCTAGCCCATTGAGCCTTTATGTGGGTATACTAAATGCGTGCCAATTTTGTTGTTACACATGTTAAAACTATCCCCTCACCTAAAATGATTTTTGGCTCCCCTTAAAAGAGTGGCTGCTCTAGAAGGGATGGATGTACGTTTTAACAATTTTTTGGGTTATCAAAAATTGCCTTGGTAAGGATGAGTTTACAATTTGAGAAGAGGGTTTCATTCATGCGCCAAAGTCATGAGCTCAAAAAAAAAAGTAAAAAAAAATAATAATAGTAAAATAAAATAGAGCTCAAAATAGTAACCACTTGTCGAATTTCGATGATTACCTTTTTAACTGTCATTCTGATCTTAATAAGTTAAAACGTTACCGAACCCAAATTCAAGAATATCTTTGTATATGCAACTGAGCTGAGAATGGTTCATCCATCAGTCGAGTAAATATTGCGGCCATATTTTCTCTAGCGACCTGATCTTCCTTTGACAGCCATCTACCTAAGCCTAACATTACAACAAAAATAAGATCTTTTGATTCTTGGTTCAGTCTTATCCAATTAGTGGAGATGACCTTCTAATAAGGTTTGGTACGTAAGAAGAGGCATATGGTGTTTCTTGAGCTTAAAGCGAGGAGCCACGAGTGCATTCATCCATTCGAGTTAAGTCTCGTCCCCAAAGTTGCATCTAGAATTCACGTTCAAAGAAAAAATTAAGAGATGAGAGAAAATCTTCAATCGTGAAACCCGAGAGGGCTGATTGATAACAAGAGCTGGATGCTTTCAAGATCTATCCTGAGATTAGCTGGGGTCTTGTATTCCTTGAGATTAATTTCAAACAATGATCATGTTTAATGAAATGAAAGTGAAACACATGCATTTATGCAATGATTTATTGATGTAATCATAGCAGCTCACCTTATGTGGTCAAAGTCATCTACTGCAAGTGGTTTAGTCAGCTCATCCTGCTATCAAATGCCAAGACTCCTAAAAGATTCTCGGGCAATATATTCAGCCTCTTCAGCAATCAACAGCAAAAAAAAAAAAAAAAGTCGTTAAAGTGAAAACCGCAACTGGCGCTTTAAGCAAAAATTAGGCAAAAGGATAGGGTGAAAACCTGAAAAAAAAGGCAGTCTGTCCTTCAAAAAAAAAGCGGTTGGATTGAGTTGGGTCCATTCCAGGCAAAAAATAAGGCACAGCATTATGTGAAAATCCGCAAAGGACGCATCTCCCGCTAAGAAAAGCTAGTGCGAAAATCCACAAGGGACGCACTACCTTCAATTAATGACTACAGGTACCGGATGAGAATCTTGCAAACCCAAAGGGCATGAAATTCAAAAGCAGCATAAAAGGCATCGATCCTATTACAAATTGCAGCTAGCCTGGTTGTCATCTCCAAGTCCACATAGATGATTCTTATCCTGCATTACTCATGCATTTCACTTGCATGCTCACTATTTTTCCTGCATATTTTAGTTTCCCTATTTTGCAGAAAAAGAGATTTGATGCGGACACCAACAAAAGCTGAGTGACGACATTAGCCCAAACAATCAACCAAAGACCTCTCAGGGGGGCAACCAGCAAAAACAAAAATCCAAGTATCAATCCAAACATCAATCGAAGTAATCAACCAAAGGCCTCTCAGGGGGCAGATCTCAACCCAAGACCTCTCAGGGGGCAACCACTTCTCAAAGGGCTCATAGACAGCACCACTTCATCAAAAGAGAAGGGTTAGCACGATGGCGGCACTACCACTCTGAGGAGGGTTAGCACGACCACGGCACTACCGTTTCATCAAATCGAACGGTTAGCACGATGGCGGCACTACCACTCTACGGAAGGTTAGCACGACCACGGCACTACCGCTTCATCAAATCGAAGGGTTAGCACGATGGCGGCACTACCACTCTACGGAGGGTTAGCACGACCACGGCACTACCACTTCATCAAAACATAAGGGTTAGCACGATGGCGGCACTACCACTCTGAGGAGGGTTAGCACGACCACGGCACTACCGCTTCATCAAATCGAATGGTTAGCACGACCACGGCACTACCACTTCATCAAATCCGAATAGTTAGCACGATGGCGGCACTACCACTCTATGGAGGGTTAGCACGACCACGGCACTACCGCTTCAACACGCCCACAAGATGGCAACAACCACCACCACGGATTCCCCGCTTCGGAAAGATAGGGGCTGCCTCAGGTACGCATCTCTTTCCTTTTCTTCTTTGAGTTTAGGCTCACCTAGACACTAGTGTACTAGATTCCCCTAAACTAGGGGCAACTATAGACACCGGGTCCTGAGTCAGCCTAGATCGAAGTTACCAGATGATGATAATTGCCTTCACAGGCTAAAAATGTTAAAAGTGATTATTTTCTCGTCAAATTTGCATTTTACAGTAAAAAATTAGAAAATAATAAAAAATATTTAAAAAATTAATTTTGAAAAATGGAGGCTTAAAATTATAGTATTTTTAGTCAATTTAAAAATAAAATTAAAAAAAAATTCGGATCGCGAGTGTCGGGCGCGGCTGCGCGCTGGGCGCGAAGAGGCGACGCGCTGCGCGCCGCACCGCGCGGAGCTGCTGCGGGAAGCCGTCCCCCTATAGTGACGGGCTTCCCTCCTCCCTTGGCCGTCGCTATAGGGTCTGATACCCTCTTTTCCGATTTTTCATCATTTTTTCCGATTTTTTCACCCAAAAATCCGTTTTTTTATCCCCTTTTTTTTTGGTTTTTGAGTTCAAATTAAATTCTAAAATATTTTTTTAGATAATTAATTAATAAAACTTGATTTTATCATTAAAAATAAAAGAATTTTGTGTTAAATAAATTTGTTTTGCTTAATTAAATTAGGGCAACCTTTTTTATCTTATAAATACTTTATGATGAAAAATCAAAGGAGGCCTCCACATTTTTTAGACCTGAAATTTCCAGAATTCTTCTTCTATTTTCTCTTCAAAAAATTTCAGATTTCTCTTTTAATTAATAAGGTTTAATTGAAATTGAAAAATCAATTTTCGATTCTTAATTATTCCAATTAATTTTTTTGTTTTTCCTCCATAAACAAAAAAAATTAATCATCACTTTGAAATCAATTTCTTTTCAATTTTAAGCATACAATTTAATTTCTTTGTTTTCTCCATAAACAAAGAGAATTAATTTTATTGCTACATTATTTTTTCAATCAAGTTTCCAAGAAAATCATCACTTTTCTTTCATCAAATCCAATACTCTGAGGGTAAATATTCTAGACTCAATTTCTATTCTATTTTATTTTTATTTAATTTATTCATGTATATTTTATTATTTTTATTGATTTATTTATTGTTTTCATTTATTTATTGTTTTGTTGATTTTTTATTTGTTCTATTTAATTGTTTATATATGGTTTGATTTTTATTCATGTGAATATTGTTTTCTTTTAATTCCTAACATGTAAATAATTTGTTTTATTTTGATTCCTCATTATTTTTAGCATACAAATAATTAATTAATTTTTGTTAATCATTTTTGCCATGTAAATAGTTTATATTAATTATGAACACATCAATTAATCTTGTCATATATCATTATTATTTTTATCATTCTTTTGTTTACTAACTTTTATTATTCTTTTTATCATTGTTACATGATTTATTTATTATTATTTGTTTATTTATTCATTTATTATTTTTCACTTTTCATCATTATTTTCATCATGTGTATATTTTCATGTACTAATTAATTAACATGTTTTATTTTATTTTCATCACATCATTTAATCATTTATCATATATAATGCATGTTTCTCATTTATTTTGGTTTGTTAACATTTTGATTCAATTATCATTCTTTTCATATCATCTTATTTTATTTTAATTTATTATTCATTATTTTGTATGTTTAGTTGATTTAATTGATTTAATTACTAACATTATTTTATTTGTATTTTGTTTTTTATGTCTAAACTCATTTTTTGATTGGGCGTTTTCACGAGCACACAGGGAGGTCCAAAAGGCTCGCTCGGAATATTTATTTTTCTTTATTTGTAATATTTTGTTTATTTGGCTTTATTTTTGCCATATAATTTTCTTGTAAAATTGTTTATTTAGGCCCGCTAGAAAGAAAGTCACTAAACCATTTTTATTAATTAACTTGGTATTTTTCCTAAATAAAAATGGGACCAATGTCTCAATTTTCTCCATCAAAAATCATCACATAAAAATTGTTTCATAATAATATGCATGCGAGGACCAATGTCCTCACCATTAATGAATATCTCGATTTATGCATGATCTGTATTTTATTTACAATGGGGGTTGTATTCCGCCCTTAGTTTTATTGTAATATTTTTACATGTGCTTTATTTTACTTATGCTTTTACTGCTTTTCTTAAATGTATGTTGTGCGCTTTAATTAATTGCATTAAATGTATGTGAAATGGGATGAAATAATAAATTCAAAACTCAATTATAAACTTAACCAAGGTATGAATAAATGAGAAGTCCCGAACTCACTCTGGTCTTTGGGGCTCAATGAGGCGAAAGGTCTAGGACTTCCAAAACACCTCTTGAGTCTCACCAAAAGACTTAAATTTACAATCCTAGGCTCTAGGGGGTAGAGGCTGAGGCCTCCAAGATCTCTCTAGCTAGCCCAAGATAGATATGTATGCGCCGTTTTAGGCTCACTGAGGCTAGATGACCTTTCCCAATGTTCTGTTGGGTGGCGACTCCAAGAAACCTCATTGTTGTCCAAAATAGACTCACTTGTAAATACCTTACAAGTTTAAATGAATCCCATCCTGAACGCCCTAAAGCGGGCTTTCGGGAGGCCACGGGGTTCGGCGCACGTCACAGGAAGCTCCGTCTTTACTTGGGAAAATGGGGAGATGGTTGTTACTACTACATGAGTTTGACGTTGAGTACATCACTCGGAAGACCATCAAGGGGCGTGCAGTGGCAGAGTTTTTAGCTAAGCACCCAATCCAAGGAGACTCATATGAATTCAACTTCCCAGATGAGGATGTGACAGCCATCATGGTACAGGGTTGGCAATTGCACTTTGATGGAGCTGTGAATAGCAAAGGGGCAGGAGTAGGAATTATTCTGATAACCCCAGATGACGAGAAACTCCCATTGTCTAAGAAGTTAAGATACAAGGCCACTAACAATAAAGCCAAATATGAAGCATGCACCTTCGGTTTAAAAGCACGGATAGCTTTGGGGGCAAAGAATGTGGAAGTATTTGGAGATTCATCTCTAGTGATTAATCAGATTAGGGGCGAGTGGGCCGTCAAAGAAGAACGGTTGATGCCATACATTAAGCACTTGAAGGATTTGAGGAGTCAATTCGAAGTGTGCACATTTCACTTTGTGCCGAGGGATGAGAATCAGTTAGCCGACGTGCTTGCAACTTTGGTATCAATATGGGATAATCCAGAAGGGGTGACCATGAAGCCGGTTTTGATCTCCAGTTTGAAAAGGCCAAGCTTTGAGTCCAAGCCAATCATGGAAATAAAAGCAGCAAATGGAAAGCCACGGTATTATGATATCAGGAATTATCTAGAAAATGCAATATTTCCAGGGGAGGCTACCGAGAAAGATCAGAGGATGATCCGCAAGCTATCTGCTCAATTTATCTTCATAAACGGAATGTTATATAAGCGTTAGGTCGACGGTATCCAATTAAAGTGTCTGGACGAGAGAGAAGCCAAAAAGGTGATGGAGGAAACTCACGCTGGCGTGTGCGGAGCCCACATGAATGGTTTGATGTTGGCCAAGAAGATTATAAAACAAGGGTTCTACTGGCTCACTATAGACACAAACTGCTCAAAATATGTAAAGTAATGCCAGCTATGCCAGCAGTATACAGACTTAAGACACTTACCTATTTTGGAATTGCATAACTTAACATCACCTTGGCCGTTCACAGTTTGGGGGATCGATATTATCGGGGAAATACATCCTACGGCCTCCAATGGACATAGGTTCATTATAGTCGCCATCGACTACTTTACAAAATGGGTAGAGGCAGAATCTTTCAAAAAGGTCGATGCTCGTGATATGGCCAAATTCATTGAAAAGAACTTGATATGCAGATACGGCCTCCCACACCACATTGTGTCTGACAATGGGGTCCAGGTCATGGCAAAAACGAAGAAGTTACTACAGAAATATGGTATTGAGCATCACAAGTCATCTCTATACCTTCCTCAAGCTAATGGAGCAGTAGAAGCCGCCAACAAGAACGTAAAGAGGATCCTGGCCAAGATGGTGCAGAATTATAAAGATTGGGCGAAAAAGTTGCCTTTTGCACTCTAGGGTTACAGAACGACTGTCAGAACGTCTACGAGAGCCACGCCGTATTCATTAGTATATGGGACGGAAGCGGTGCTACTAGTCGAGATAGAGCTCAAATCATTGAGGGTAGTCATGGAAGCTCAGATTTTGGAAACTGAGTGGGCACAACAGCGGCTGCAACACCTGAACATGCTAGACGAGGGCAGGATGAGAGCTTACTATCATAATTAAGTCTATCAGAAGAGGCTTGCCAGGTCATTCAGAAAGAAGGTCAAGAAACACCTGTTGAAGGAAGGGGATTTGGTATTCAAGCAAATGAGACCGGGTGCGCCCGATATCAGAGGGAAATTTAGACCAACATGGGAAGGGCCTTTCATCCTTAAGAAGCTATTGTCAAAAGGAGCGACAATTCTGTCAGATAGTGACGGCAATGTGTTCAAGGAACAGATCAACATTGATAGACTCAAGAGGTTCCATGGCTAAAGACAATAAAAATCAAAAGAAGAGAATAAAAGCCCCGCGGGTCAAAAACCGAAATAAGGCGGCCTTGCTAAAATTGAGTGCCTCGTCAGGGTGAAAATCGAAAAAAGGCATCCTAGTTGAAAATTAGAGGCTTGAGCGAAAATGTCCAATCAAAAAAACCCGAGAGGGCTGATTGGTAACAGGAGTTTATGCTGTCAAGATTTGGCTCCTTGAATGAATGTAGTTTTGCATTTTTGAATTAATGTTAAATGACGATCATGTATATTGAAATCATACTCAGATGTACACAATTTTGTGAAATGAAAGAAAACTGAATTCATTCATTCATATTATTTTCTAAGTTTTGTTCTAAAAAGAAACATATTGCTCAAAATGCATACAAATCTGAACTAGACCCTACTACTACTCTCGCCGACCAAATGTCTAAGTCGTCGAGTCCTATTATCAACGGTAAGGCTAAGCACCCATCTCTTGTATGCGCTAGTAGAAACAATAGAATGATTTCCAAAAGAGGGAAGGACAGTCTTTACTGGTAGTTCAGCCCAAAGATCATGATATCATGAGGCAAAAGCTACAGATAAAACTTCGCCTCGGAAAGATAGAGGGACTCTCACCACATCTTGAGTCATCTCGAACTGTCGAGGGCATCTTGCCGTGATGTAAAAGGTAGCCTCACGAAGTCCGCATAAGGGAACACATCCTGAAGAGCTATCAACTATCATAGCAGACAGGGGAAGCCAAGCATTCATGAAGCTAATGTCCTCATCTGTTACCTCGCTAAATCTGGTAATACCCTCGTCGGGGATCGCAAATGAGTACAGTCGCTGACAAGGAAGGAAGTGCCTCGGAGAATATTGACTAATGACCCTGGGAGGTGGTTCTGACAGCAGTTTCAACTTCTCTTGCAGCCATATCTAAAAAGGGAACAAAAAGGAAAATGTAAACAAAAGAAAAAAGAAAAGAGAAAAACAAATAGTAATAAAAGCCGCTGGAGTGAGTTGGGTTCACTTTAGGCAAAAGTACGGCACAGGGTTGTGTGAAAATCCGAAAATGACGCACTTCCCGCTAAGAAAAGCTAGTGTGAAAATCCACTGGGGATGCACTACCTTTTAAAATAATGACTTACCTGGAGTAATAAGGGGCTCCCAGAAAAGGAAGTAGAAGACCCGACGTGGACAAAGTCAAGACTTAGGATAGTCTCAGCAAGGACCAGTGGGAAAGGGGTCAGCTCGGGGTGAAAATCATCCAGGATCCCGAGCAGACGAGAGTCACCGGTCAGCTCCTTTGAGGTCACAATCAAGTACCTCATCAGACAGAATAAGAAGATGACACACGCGCGGTACGGAGGAACATTAGGGAACTTATCCAATGCCTCAATCAGTGGCTCTAAGGCAAATGTGGGGCCCTGAGGAATCAAACGGACGGCGTCTGAGGGGGCAATGCTTAAAGCCAATGCAACATCTCGAGTGTGAATCAGACCACAACGGGGATTGTAAGGTAAGGTGCTGGGAGGATACCAGGTCCCGATTAGAGCAACAAATTCTTCGGGCAGGAGGCATAATTCCTAATAAGTAAACCTGAAAACATGGAATCAAGGGTCCTAGAAACGAACCACAGCCAAAAGGAGATGGTACTTTATCTTAACTCTCCTCAGAAACTTCAGGCCAGAAAGTGGAGCTAGAGTAGAGTTTTCCCAAGTTTGTGGGTTAACCAAAGCTCGGTGCATCTTGACAATGGTTGTGGAGGACATCTTTCAAATGCTATGATTGAAAATCTAAGTCAGCGAAGGAAATAAGCAAGAAAGAGGAAAAAACCTGAGAAAAGGCTTGGATATAAGCTTAAAAAGATGAAAAGGCACGGAACCCAAGGAGAAAAGGAGCAATTTATGAGGATGAAATGACCGACGGGTTGCCTGTCTGTCATATAACCGACGGCAAGCCCTTCTGTCAGTATGAGGAGCCCGTCTATCATATGACTGGCGGCAAGCCCGTCGGTCAGCCAGGTTGACCAATGGGTAGATCTTTTTCCTGCATGTTGCATGCATAACACACACATGAAATAATTTGTGCATATTTTCTTTGCAATTTGACAGGGACATCTAGGCGCGAAAGTTGAAAAAAAAAGCATTTAATGAGGTAATTAATTGCCATTAATTAGAAATAAATTAGGGAATTAATTGGCATTTAATTCTGGATTTTAAGCAAAAGACAGGCTGCCCGTCACTCGGTCTTCCGACGGGAAGCCCATCGGTCAGTAAAAATTATAAAAGGGGGCGCTGACCGACGCCCTCCCACTTTCTTTTCTTCTTCCTTTTTCTTCTCCCTCACCAACCGATGCCCCCTCGATGTTTTGGCCTTTTCTCCCTCATTTTTCGCCCGTTCCGTGCGCCGTTTGCACCAAAACGACCCTTGCACAGTCACGCACACTTAGAAGCATTTTTGGAACTTTTTTGTCAAGTTTATTTTCGGCACATTTCCGTCGACATACATGTTAGTTTATTCATTTTTTCTACTCCTCTTTTTATTTCCTTCTAACAATTCGCATTAGAAATGCATGTTAGCATAGGTTTGCAAAATTGTGACATTAATCCTTCTTATTTTCTCTGAACTGTGTACGGAACACGTTTGTAAAAGTATGAATGCATATGAGCAAATAAAGTAAAAGAGCGTAAAAAATGAAAAGAACATCCATAGAAGATTTGGACTTACCTCTATTAGACTTAGTTCTAGGACCAACCCGAACTGGATAAGATACCGGAATAATTTAAAATATTGGCCTGAGGCCTGTCCAATTGTTGCCTTTTATGCAGGGGGTTGGGCATATTCTTGCCGGGATGCTACCCGACTAATTTAAAATGTTGTTTGGAGCCTAAGACCTGTCCAATTGTTGTCTTTTATATAGGAGGTTGGGCACATCCTTGCCGAGATGCTGCCCAAAATTTTTCATTTTTTGGTTAGGTACATCCTTATGGGAATGCTACCGAAATTGGCGTATTTTGGCCCGGGATGCCGCCGAAGTTCACGAAATTCACAATATTTCATTTAGTTGTTATTTACAGAAATAATGCAAAGCTAATTATGTTCTTCTTCTTTTCAGGATGCCTCCACGATGTCAGGTTCCTCATGATCAGCCGGAGCCCAAGCCTCCCCTATGGATGAGTGATGAGGCGAGGGAGATGTTTAAGTTGCAGGCTCACATACAGTTTCGGGCCAGCCGCTTCATTTTCAAACCCTTCCTAGAGGCCATAGGTATGCTGGAGGAGGTAGACGCGCTAGTGGCGGCTATAGGATGGGCAGGGTTTCTGTGGCCTACTTTTCACACACATCCAAAGGTAGTTCGAGAGGTTTTGGCTACCCTGCACTACAGGGGTTTTCAGAGATCAGACACGGAGGATGGGGTGATTCATTTTGGGCCAGAGGTTATCAGTACAGCATCACCCGCCAGAGATTTGCAGAGGCCATGGGATTGCCAGTTGGGCCCGATGTTATAGTGCCCCAGAGGGCTGTCCGGAGGCAGCACTGGGAGATGATAGCTCTGTCGGGAGTGTCGTATGACCACGATACGGCAAAGAGCATGGTGCTCTCGTCGCAGGCTCTCAGGTATGTTCATAGGGTACTTTCGAGCTCCTACCTGGGACGGGCAGGTAATCCAGGATCGGTGAACGGGGCAGAGATCTGGAGTTTGTGGGCGATGGTCGCCGAACGCCACCTTAATATTAGCCACGATATTGTGGCTAATTTGGTCAGAGTATCCAGGGGACAGCCCCTATAGTGTTCGCAGGAGGGGTGGTGACCCGGTTGTTGCTACAGTTGGGAGTCCGACCAGACAGTCTTGGTCTTGCATTGGAGGAGAGCATATACATGGATGCATCATCGGCTCTGACCATGGGGATGATAGTCCAGTTGTGACGCACGCTGAACCTCGATGTCCTCCCGAAAGCCCACTTCAGGGCGATCAGAAAAGGTTCATAAAACTTGTAAGGTATTTACAAGTGCGTCTATTTTGGGCAACAATGAGGTTTCTTGGAGTCGCCACCCAATAGAATATTGGGAAGGGTCGTCTAGCCTTATCGAGCCTAATACGGCACACACATATCCATTTTGAGCTAGCCAGAGGGATCTTGGAGGCCTCATCCTCTACTCCCCTAGAGCCTAGGATTGTGTATTTAAGCCTTTTGGTGGGATTCAAGAGGTGTCTTGGAAGTCCTAGACCTCTCGCCTCTTTGAGTCCCAAAGACCAGAGTGAGTTCGGGACTTCTCATTTATTCGTACTTTGATTAATTTTATAATTATGTTTTGAATTTATTATTTCACCAACTTTCCATACGATGCACTTTATTAAAGGCACGATCATTCACATCCAAAGCGGTAAATAGAAGCAAAAATCAAGATAAAGTGTTCGAAATAAATTACAATAACACTAGGAGCGGAATACAACTCCCATTTATAAAAGTGCAATACAAGCATAAAACGGGATATTCATTGGAATGAGGACTTTGGTCCTACCATACATATTTATTACAAAAATGGTTTTTTATGAAGTGTCAATTTTATTGGTTGAAATGGGACATTGGTCCACCGTTTTTGGGAAAATCTCCAGGTTTAATTGTTAAAAAGCTTTTGGTCCTTTTAACCTTGACGACATTAAAACCATTTCCATAACAACATAAATAAAAGGTAAGGGTAGAAAAATGAACCCGAATCGAGATCCTCAGGATGGCGCAACCACCATCTCTCATGACTCCAACTTCTAATGGTCAGAAAAGCACTCGCAAGGATAAACATGTTAGCAATAAAAACGTGAATAAAAATAAAAATGAGAATTCGCCTAGGGACGGCCTCCGGTAACATGCCAGCGGCCGTCCCTAGTAAGGGAAAACAAATTAATAAAAACAAACCTCTTAAATCTTTTGTAAGAAAAGGATAAAAAAATCAATGTAAGTCAAATTAAATTATGTGAATATTAATCCAGAATGTTTACCCTCGGATCTTACCTTTTAGGGTGGATGTCGAATGATTTTGTCCCCGTGTGCCTCGCAAGGATCAAATAAGAATCAGATCAAAGAAAGAAAATTTATGTTGTTCTTTCCTTGATAGTTTGATAGCGATCATGTGTTCGAATTAGTTATATTGATGGAAACGACTGAATTTCGTCACCTCAATTTGACTTAATTCATAAAAAAAAATTGAAGAAATCAATTAATTAAAAGAAGTTTTTATCAAAATAAAACTCTACAGATGAATAGAGATTTATAAACTTTTTGCGTAATCTGCTCACAGAAAAACCTTTTTCTAAAAAGCACTTTTCTCCAAAAAATATTTGATAGCTTTTTTCTAAATAAAATCTCTCTAAAATTTCTCTCTCTTTTTCCAAATTCCCCAAATTTTCTAACCCCTAAAACTGAAATTTGATCCTTTATTTATAGGGTTTTATGAGATAATTCAGATAAGCCTCTATCTAAAGTTTGAATTTTAAAAGGACTTTAAAATTCAAGTTTTAGATAAATTCTATCCCCATTTTGAAAAGAAAAAGAGATTAAATTTTATCCAATCTCGCGTGATCCGGTAAGTTACCGTACCGACGGGCTTCCCTGCACTTACCGACGGCCATCCCTACTAAGGGCAAATGCGGGAAACTTACTAGGGACGGGGCACGATCCTAGGGACAAGCGTCCCTAGATTGCCACGGGTCCGTCCCTACTACGCCTAGGGACGGGTATCACCCCAAGTAGGGACGGGCATCCCTACACATACGGAATGCCCGTCTGTGGAGCAAAACTCCCAATTTTACCCAAATTCTGTAAAATTTATCCAACTCTTTCAAAACTCCATGCTATAGAAAAAGATTTTAATCCTTGCGAGACCGAAAGATGAAAACCTCCGAATTTCATCCCCTTGCTCAAAAATCGACATTGATCTCTTCATCGGGTAACTCTGATCTGGACTACCTCAAGACCCGGTGTCTACAGTTGCCCCCAATTTTGGGGAAACTAGCGCACTAGTGCCTAGATGAGCCAAAATTCAGAGAAGAAAGGAAAGAGACGCATACCTGAGGCAGTCCTTACCTTTTCGCCGGGGAAGCGGCAATGCGTCTAGTTGGTTCTGGACTTATAAAACGCGGGGTTTACTCTTCTCGAGCTGCACCGAGTCTTCTTTGGACTGTACAAAGTGCGATAATTGCTCTCCTGAGCTGCACCAAGTCTTCTTCGGACTGTACGAAGTGCGATAATTGCTCTCCTGAGCTGCATCGAGTCTTCTTCGGACTGTAAAAAGTGCGATAATTGCTCTCCTGAGCTGCACCGAGTCTTCTTCGGACTGTACGAAGTGCGATAATTGCTCTCCTGAGCTGCACCGAGTCTTCTTCGGACTGTGCTTCCTTCTGGACTGCTCTTCTGAGCTGGGCGTTCTTCTGAACTGGGTGTTTTAATTTGGCGGCCTTATCGTGCCCCCAAAGTACAATTCTAATCTTTTGATTTCCTGTGATCCCGAAGGACATGATGTTTGATCTATTTATTCTTCCTTTTGACTGTGGGTCGATTTTGGATCGGTGTAAGACCATGTTCCTGTATTGCAAAAGACTTTTGTTAAATCTTACGCCAAGTACCTTGATTGGTAGAGTTATGAACATCTTATATCTCTCTTTATTATTCATCATCTTATTTTCCATGTGATCAATTCCTCTTTTCTTTTTTCTCTTAAATTTTCTTTTAAGAAATCATGAAGAAATAACATGCAAATTTAACAAGTTGATCCAAATTTTTTCCACTAAAAGGTTAAATTTTGTACAATATACAGATGTGATTACAAAAAGTATAAACACAAAACTAGAAGAACTCCCTGAACAATCTATAATGGCGCATAATCTGAGAGCTCCTCTGGGTCATCATCATTGTCCGATATATGAACCGGCTGGTCTCATGCTGGAGCAGCGGAGGGTCCTGCATCCGAGGCAGATGGCTGACTGGGAGGGGCTGACGGTCCGGCCTGCTGAGTAGCCCAATCCCTGGCTACCTGCTGGTATCTGGGAGGTACAACCACTGGTACCGATAATGGCCGTGCTCCTGCTGAGTCCTGCTGCTGGAACTGGACCTGAGCATATCCATCGAGAAACGGCTGTGCACAGACCGTCATGAACTGGAGTGTACTGGTAACAACCCCCCTAACTCTCTGAAAGTGTCGCCCAGGCGAAGGGTCTGATCTGTGGAGGTGGTCCTCATACTCCTCAGCCTATCCTCAGTCTGCTCTCTAAACTCCCGCAGGGACTGGGCGATGGGAGGTATGGCACCCTCCAGGACCTGAATCCTGAATCTGAGAGCCTCAACTGACTCATCCACCATCTGTACGAATGCGTTTATCCTTTGGGTTGCCTCACTCTGGGAGGCCCTCATCTCCTGCCTCAGCTGATCCGCGAGTCTCTCTTGCTCCTGCCTCAGATGATCAATAAGCCTCCCCTGGTTCTGGATGATCCCCTGCTGCTGATCCAGCCGATCTAATATGACTCTATCTCGCTCTTCGAGCTACCCGAGAAGGGCCCTATCTCTCTCCTCCTGTCTATGCTCCAAAGATGCGAACATAGAAGTCAATAGGGTAGTAAAATCTGGCTGCGCTGGGAAAGCTGATGATGAGGATGGAGGGGGAGCTGAATCTAGTGTCGGCTCAGGTGGTGGAGCTGTGGAAGTAGATGCTCCCGGATCCCCCACTCTAGCATATGGGCTAAACCTCTCAGGAGCTCGGGGAGCTATCTGCTGTACTCTCGATGATGGAGGCGTAGGACTCTGTACTCTTTGTCCTGGAGGAGTAGCCAACAACTCATCCATAGTAAACTCAATCCCCACATCAAAGGTGTACCGGGCTGCTCCTCGTGCTGCGGCTGCGGAGGCTGACCATCTGAATGCTCTGGCTGTCGGGGAGGCTAGTCCCCCTGATGCTGAGGGTGCTCGGGAGGCTGGTCCTGAGCTTGCTCTGGGTGCTCAGGAGGCTGGTCCTGAGCCTGCTCCTCTACTGGCTCTAACGAGGGCAAGCTAAATGCACGTCTAGTCTCGTGCACAGTGCGAAGTCTGTACCCCTCGGGGTGGCCCAGTATCGGTAGTATCATGGCCATCGTCATAGCCGCTGGAGCGTCCACATAAATACTCTCATCCAAAGGGCGCCCCAAAATATCTGGATGAACACCCAAACTCAAGAGCAATCTAGTAATGACCCCCCCGACATACACTACAGGGGCTGCCCCCCTGGATACCCTCACCAGGTTGACCAAAATCTCGTGGCTGATATTGAGCCTCTGGCCTGCCATCATGGCCCATAAACTCCAGATCTCTGCAGCATTGAGGGAACCTGGGTTACCAGCTCGTCCCAAATATGAGCTGGACAAAACTCGATGAAGATATCGCAGAGCCTGTGATGAAAGTACTGTACTCTTCGCCGTATCATGATCATACGGCACTCCTGGTAAGGCTATAACCGCCCAATGCTGACGTCTCACTGATCTCTGGGGTGTTATGACATCCTGCCCGACTGGAAGCCCCATGGCTTCTATAAACCGCTAACGGGTGATACTGAAATGGTGACCCTCAATCCAAAACTGGATGACACCCTCCTCCGTGTCAGATCTCTGATATCCGCCATAGTGTAGCATAGCAAGGAACTGCCGTACCACCTTTGGGTGAGTCTGGAAAGCAAGTGTCAAAAACTCTATCCAACCCGCGCCTGCCATCAGTATATCAACCTCATCCGCTATCCCCAGAGCCTCGAGGAACAGTCTAGAAACGAAGCGGCTAGCTCGGAACTGCACCTCAACCAGTGCTGCATATCTCTATCTAGCCTCGTCGCTTATCCAACCTGGGGCCTCAGGCTCGGGTTGATCATGCGGAGCATATCGTCGTGGTGGCATCCTGTGAATAAGATAAACAGTTAGTTTGGTATTGTGTATGAACAAACCTTATGATAGAAACTTAGGTGGCCTTTTTGACTGGATATGTCTAAACCAAAAAGGTTTTTAAAAAATTTGGGTAGCACCCCGGCAAGGGTGTACCCAACCTCCTACATGAAAAGACAAAAAGAAGGGACAAGCCTCAGGCCCCAAGCAACAATATAATATTTACATTTGCTAAAAAAAACTGGCAGCACCCCGGCAAGGGTGTGCCCAAACTCTTGCATAATGAAGAAGATATAGAACGGAACGGGCCTCAGACCCCAAACAACGATGCAATATAATCACCTTTGCTTTCTAATTCTCACATTATTTGCTTCAAAATTTATGAATTCCTAAGGCCATATTTATACTCTGAACACTAATTATTCCTCGAACAGCATACATTCGTGCACTCTTTATTCATTAAAACAAACTTTATCCTATTAACTTATTTACAGTGCCAATCAGGATCAACCAGGCCGCTAATTCCATTAATTCAAAAGAAAAAGAAATCTCCTTGCTCATAATAATAACAATAAAACAAAGACAAATGGGAGTATCTTACTAACCTGGAAGTCGAGACCCACTGAAGAAGTCAAAAACTAAAAACTGGCGCGAAAAAATGCAATTTGAAAAGACAAAAACGAAAAAGAACCGTTGAAACAAAGGAAAAGGCGTCGGTGTGAAGAAGAAGGAAAAGAAAATGATTTCCCGTCGGTACTTGCGTCTTTATATAGATTTTAAGTACCGATGGGCTTCCCGCCCATATAGCTACAGACGGGCATTCCGTCTGTCTATCCAGATTCCCTCATTAATTACCTAATTAATGCGCGTGATATGCACAATGCACGATTCGCCAGGTGGACAAGTACAGACGGGTTCACCGTCTGAATATAGGGATGGGTTAGCCGTCTGTCAGCCAAATCTATAAAATTCAACCATTTTTCTTGAATTTCATGCCCCTTCCTTATTTTAGCTCCAAAACAGGCTCTTTTCTCTAGTTTTTTCCTTTTTCCTCTTAGCAACTGTGGCTTTAGCTATCAAGACATGAATTCTCCTTTCCTTTCCAAGATGCACCGTGTCTTAGATGATGCTCAAATTTGGGAACACAGTACTCTTGCCCCCCTTTCTGGACTGAGGTTTTTACGGAGAGTCAAGGTAGACTACACCCTTCTTTTGGCTGCAACCCACTTCTGGGATCCTCGTTTTCATGTTTTCAGGTTCACCTATCAAGAAATATGCCCCTTGCCTGAAGAATTTGCTGCTATCATCGGAAGTTGGTATCCACCTGGTACTTTGCCTTGCGTACCCCGCTGCGGTTTGATCCAAATCCGGGATATTGCCTTGTCCTTAAGTGTAGCTCCTTCTGACGCCTCTCGTCTAGTTCCTCAGGGCCCAGTATTTTCTTTGGAACCTCTGATTGAAGCAATGGATGAATTCTCCAACATTCCCTCATACAGCGTAAGTGTCATCTTCCTCTTCTGCCTGATGAAGTATCTAGTCGTGACCTCAGAGGAGCTGCTCGGAGACCCTCGTCTGTTTGGAATTCTGGATGACTTTTATCACTAGCTCACACCTTTCCCCCTCATTCTAGCTGAGACTATCTTGGGTTTGGACTCTGTTCATGTCGGGCCTACCACTTCATTCTCTGGGAGCCCCTTATTACTCCAGGTACGTCATTGTTTTAAAAGGTAGTGCGTCCCTTGTGGATTTTCACACTAGCTTCTCTTAGCGGGAAGTGCGTCCTTTCGGATTTTCACACAGCCCTATGCCTAATTTTTGCCTAAAGTAAATCCAACTTACTCCAGCGGCTTATCTTCGCCTTTTATTTTATTCTCTTTGGCTTTTATTTTCTTTGTCTTTCTTTGTTTCCCCTATCAGATTTGGTTGCAGGAGAAATTAAAACTTTTGTCATAGCCCCCTCCTAGAGTCATCAGTCAGTACTCTACGAAGTGTTTCCTCCCTCGACGTCGTCTGTATTTACCTAGGACTCCTGACGAGTGCATTACCAGATTCAGTGAGATATCCGACGATGATATTAGCTTTACGCACGCTTGGCTTCCCTTGTCCGGTGCAGTTATTGATGGGTCTTCAGGATGTGTTCCCTTATGCAGGCTCCGTGAGGCGACCTTCTACATCACGGCTCGTTGCTCCCGTCAACTCGGAGTAACTCAGGATGTGCTGAGACTCCCTTTATCTTTTCGAGGTGGAGTCCTTTCTGCGGCCTTTGCCTCCCGCTATCATGAGCTTTGGAGCCGACTTCCATTGAAAATCGTCATACCTTTGTTCGGGAACCATTCTACCATCTCTACCAGGGCATACAAGAGATGGATGCTTAGCCCGGCAGCTGATAACCGAACACGACGATTGAGGCATTTGGCCAGCGAGGGTAGTAGTAGGGCATAGTTTAGCTTTACATGCATTTTGAGCAGTATGTTTCTTTTTAAAGCAGAATTGGACAATAATGTAAATGAATAAATCAAACTTATTTCATTTCACAAATTTGTGTACATTTCAGTATGACCTCAGCATACATGATCGCTTTTTGACTTTAATTCAATTATGCGAGACTACATTCATTCATGGAACTAAATCTTGACAGCATCAAACTCCTGTCTCCAATCAGCCCTCTCGGGTTTTCATGATTGGATATTTTCTCTCAAGCCTCTAATTTTTGCCCAGCATGCCTTTTTTCGGTTTTTACCCTGACAAGGCGCCCGATTTTAGTAGGGCCACCTTTTTTCGGTTTTCGACCCGCGGGGCTTTTATTCTCTTCTTTTGATTTTGGTCTTTAGCCATGGAACCTTTTGAGTCTGTCGACATTGACCGGTTCCTTGAATTCATTACCATCGCTAACCGATAAGATTGCAGCTCCTTTGGATAACAACTTCTTGAGGATATATGGCCCTTCCCAAGTTGGTCTAAATTTTCCTCTGATATCTGGCACTCCTGGTCTCATCTGTTTGAACTCCAAATCCCCCTCCTTCAGCGGATGCTTTTTCACCTTTTTCCCAAATGATCTGGCCAGCCTTTTCTGATAGATCTGATTATGATAGTAAGCTTTCATCATACTCTCATCTAATAAGTTCAAATGCTGTAACCTCTCTTGTATCCATTCGGCTTCCAGAATCTGAGCTTCCATAACTACTCTCAGTGATTTAAGCTCTACCTCAACCGGTAGCACTGCCTCTATTCCGTAAACCAAAGAATACGGAGTAACGCCTGTAGACATCCTCACCGTCGTTCTATAACCCCACAATGCAAAGGGAAGCTTCTCTGCCCAGTCTTTGTAGGTTTGGACCATCTTGGCTAGGATTCTCTTCACATTCTTATTGGCAGCCTCTACTGCCCCGTTAGCTTATGGTCGATAGGGGGAGGATTTGTGGTGCTCGATCCCGTTCTTCTCAAGAATCTTTCTGGTTTCCCCCATGAATTGCACCCCGTTATCAGACACTATGTGATGTGGGAGGCCATATCTGCATATCAGATTTCTTTCAATGAACCTGGCCATATCTCTTGCGTCGATCTTCTTAAAGGACTCCGCCTCCACCCATTTTGTAAAATAGTCGATTGCGACTATTATATATCTGTGTCCGTTGGATGCCGTAGGGCGGATTTCTCCAATAATGTCTATTCCCCAAGCAGCGAATGGCCAAGGTGACGTTAGGCTGTGTAGCTCTGACACTGGCAAATGCCTTAAGTCTGCGTATTGCTGGCATAGCAGGCACTGCTTCACATATTTTGAGCAATCGTTATCCATCGCAAGCCAGTAAAAGCCTTGCCTCATGATCTTTTTGGCTAATGTCAGCCTATTCATATGGGCTCCGCATATTCTGGCGTGTGTTTCTTCCATTACCCTCCTGGCTTCTTTTTTGTCCAAACACCTCAATTGGATACCATCAGCTTGCCGTTTGTACATTATCCCATTTATACAAATGAACTGGGTAGACAGCTTGCGAATCATCCTTTGATCCTTTTCGGTAGCCTCCTCTGCAAATGTTGCATTCTCTAGGTAATTCATAATGTCGTGATACCATGGCTTTCCATCCGCCACTTCTACTTCCATAACTGATCTCGATTCGAAGCTAGGTTTCTCAGAACTATAGATTAAAACTGGCTTCATGTGCACCCCTTCAGGGGGTTCCCACATCGATACTAGCGTGGCGAGCGCATCGGCTAACTGATTTTCATCCCTGGGAATGAAATGGAATGTGTATACTTCGAATTGACTGCTCAGGTCTCTTAAGTGCCAGATATATGGCATTAGCCTCTCTTCTTTCACGGCCCATTCACCTCGGATTTGATTAACCACCAAAGAAGAATCACCAAACACTTCCACATTCTTCGCTCCTAAAGCTATAAACGCCTCCAATCCAAAAACACATGCTTCGTATTCAGCTTCGTTATTGGTAGCCTTGAATCTCAACTTTTTCACCAAGGGAAGCTTTTCGTCATCCGGGGTTATCAGAATGACTCCTACTCCTGCCCCTTTGTTATTTACAGCTCCGTCAAAGTGTAATTTCCAACCTTGAATCCCAATAGCTGCCACATCCTCATCTGGAAAGTTAAACTCATATGAGTCTCCTTGGATCGGGTGTTCTGCTAGAAATTCCGCCACTGCACGCCTTTTGATGGTCTTCCGGGTGAGATACTCCACATCAAATTCTTGAAGTAACAGCAACCACCTACCCATTTTCCCAAGCAAAGATGGGGCCTCTTGCAAATATCTCAGGGGATTCTGCCTCGCGACTGCCTGCACTTTGTAAGCATGAAAGTAATGTCGTAATTTCTTAGAAGCCCAGATTACTGCAAGGCAAATCTTTTCTACCTCTGTATATTTGACTTCGTAGGCTAAGAATTTCTTGCTGAGGTAATAAATAGCAAATTCCACTCCAACATCATCCTCTTGGGCCATCATAGCACCTACAGAACTGTCCTCTATGGCCAGGTATAGGATCAGCGACTTGCCTGGCCGTGGTGGTATCAGTACCGGTGGATTCAACAAATATTCTCTGACAGCATCAAAGCCTTTTGACAACTCTCGTTCCATACTACTGGTTGATCTTTTCTGAGTAGTTTAAAGATTGGCTCACAGATCGAAGTAAGCTTAGCGATAAATCTACTAATGTATTGCAACCCGCCCAGAAAGCTTCTTACATCCTTCTCTTTCTGCGGTATTGGCATTTCTCTGATGGCCTTAACCTTATCCGGGTCAATCTCAATCCCCCTTTTACTAACTATGTGTCCTAGTAGCTTCCCTAAGGTAACACCAAAGATACACTTTTTAGGATTCAACCGCAAGTTGTACTTATCTATCCTTCGAAAGAACCTTTCCAGGGCTTCAAAATGGCCTTCTCTAGTGGCTGACTTGATCATCATGTCGTCCACGTATACCTCTACCTCTTTATGAATCAATTCATCCAATATCTTCGTTGCCATCCTCTAATAAGTGGCCCCTGCATTTTTCAGGCCAAAAGGCATCACGCGATAAGCGTACTTCCCCCACTCCGTGATGAAGGCCGTCTTGATCCGATCAATTATTTCATTGAGAATTTGATTGTAGCCCGCATAGCCATCTTCGAAGCTATACATCTTACAAGCAGCGGCGCTGTCTATTAGTACGTCTATATGAGGCAATGGAAAATCATCTTTTGGACAGGCCTTATTCAGATCCCGATAATCCACACATACTCTTACTTTGCCATTCTTCTTGGCTACAGGGACAACATTGGCCAACCATGTTAGGTATTGCACCTCGACTAGAAACTTGGCTTTGATTTGCTAGCGAATCTCTTCTTTCACTTTCTTCGCCTATTCCGGCCTAAGCCTTCTCAACTTCTGCTTAATAGGTTTATGGTCTGGATAGGTGGGGATAGCATGCTCTGTGACTTTCCGATCGATTCCTGGCATATCTTCGTAGGTCCAAGCAAAGACTTTTTCATATTTTTTTTAAGATTCTCTCAAATTTTTCTCGCTCTTCAGGAGTTATATTTGATGCTATCAAAATTTCTTTTGGATTTTCTAGGGTTCCAAGATTGAATGGAGTAGCATCAGTTGAATCAATATCAAATATGGATGGATAATGATCATGATCATGCATAGTGAAATCATCAGAAACATCACACAAGTAAGCAAAACCATTCAATTTATTAATAAGATTGAAATTGTCATTAACATCATCGAAAAGTTCTAGAGCAAAAAGAAAATCTAAACTATTTTCCTCTTCCTCCTCTGCTAGTGTATCTGCCGCAGTCGATGTTTTCGCATCACATCGGCCCTTTGGAGTCTCCTCATTCACCTCTCGCACAGCTTCCTCTATCTTGCCCTTTCCTTTCAGCTGGGTGGTTATCATCTTTTCAGTAATTATTTCTTCGAACGTCTCGCGGTCCCAAATTGCCCTACTGGTCATGATTTCTTCGTCCCAAAAACCCTCTGCTGGCTTGATTAATCCAATGCCCCAGTCATAGACATCATTGAAAACCTCGAACCCTGGCACAATTCTTCCATCCAGCCACTGCGGTTCATTTTCTCCTGCATAGGCACATGCTGCGGTTGCTGGCACAAAGGTCTTCCGAATATGGGGAACTTCCATTTTTGACTTCTCGCCTTTCTTTATAGCACCTGTATATCCAAGACCCCTCTTGTCTTTTTAACCCTTAGTGGTAACGGCTGTCGGTATCCCTTGAGAATTCTTGCCCAGCCCTGCACCAGGGAGGAATGACATTTTTTTCATCATATTCAATACCTGGGGGCTTTCTTCCTTCTGCTCTTATTTGCCTATCATGGTGACATGAAACCCATTAAACGGCTGCCTGGCTATCTCCAGTACTGAAACCTTATTCTCTCGTGCAGCCTTTATAGTCACGATCTGGCCCTCGTGAGGTATCTTTACCATCTGATGCAGTGTAGAGGGGACTCCTCCCAATCTATGAAACCACGGTCTGCCTAGCCAAGCTGAGAAATTGGCAGGTATGGGCAACACCACAAACTCTACTTCTGACTCTACCGGTCCCGTTTTCACCACCGCTGTGAAGGTTCCCGAAGCCTGCCTACGCGAGTTGTCATATGCCGTGATGGTAAGATCAGATTTTGCCAACATATCCTCTGTTACCCCAAAAGCTGCTATTGCTACCTGTGGGCATACATTTATGGAAGAACCATCATCCACCATCACACAGGCGGTATGCTTTTAGTTAATCTGTGCCCTTATGTACAGAGGGCGATTATGGCTGCGACCTTCTGCCGACAGATCCGCACTGGTAAAAACAACATTTTCTCCCGATCCTCCTTTTACTACCTCCAGAAGTTCCGTAGGTGAAATGGTTGTAGCCACAGTTGCTTCGCACAAAGCCTCCACCACCTTCTGCCTATGTGATGGCGACTGTCTCAAAAGATCCCATATTGAAATCTGAGCCGGCGTCTTTTTCAGTTGCTTGACAATCGGATCTTCCTCCGGCTCCTTTCCCCTTCTGTCCTCAATCGGCTCTTGTGGCTTCTCTACTTCCGGGGCTACCCTTCCACTTCGGGTCATAGCTCCCACTTCTTTCCTCTTTGGTTCTTCTCTTTCCTCTTCCGAACCCTAAAGGTCGGAAAATGTTTCCAAATCATCATTTTCAGTTCCACTATCATCAGTGGACTAGCAATCGATCACTGCAGCGGGAAGCCCTTCTTCACTCCCCTCATAGAGGCTTGTGATAGCAGTGTGGATATCGTTGCCGTATAATTCCTTCAGCACAAAGTCCTTGGGCAAACTGGACCCGATCATATTCATTGGCGGAGGCATGTTATTGTACCCAGCTTTCTTTTGACCCCCTCTCTTTTCTGGATCTGTGATCTGTTTTAAGTCGATCAAATCCTGAATTGCATGCCTCAAAGTCCTACAGTTGTCGGTTACATGTCCAGTGTGCTGATGATATGCACAATACTCATCGTCTTTATGTCCTGGCGTGCCTTGAGTTCTCGCAGGTCTGGGCGGTAGAGGTTGCAGCTTATTCTCTTTCATCAATCTTCTTAGTACCCATGATAAGGACCTCCCGAGATTGGAAAAATGTCTCGGAGTGGCGTTTGTAGTTGACACTTCAGCAATCTTCCTTGTACCACTAGCAGAACTTGTCGGTCTACCGGCCCCTTGACTCCCACTACCTCTCTTAGGATAGTTCTCATTTCTTGCTTTCCTAACAAGGTACTCTCCTTCAGCCTCAATGGCGATGTCCTTCAGGGACTCCCAATCTTTTAGTCCTTTCATCCTTAATCCATCCCTCAAATACGGGCTCGCATTTTTAATGAATAACCGTATTTGATCCTGGGTATCTGGTTTCCTCTTCATTTCCATCACCCGATTCCTCCACCGGGTTAGATACTCATGGAAGGACTCTCCTGCTCTCTGCTGTAACAGTTCCAGGTCCTTCAGGGTTACCTCCATTCTTGTACTACAATCATATTGCCTCAAAAATTCTTTTGTCAATAAATCCCAGTCTTCCTTAGTTCGGCGATCGAGCCCGTGATACCAACCCACCGCCGGGCCCGTCAAGCTCAAGCAAAAGTACTCAATTTTCTGCTTCCTTGTCAAAGTGGTGCCTTTCATCACTAATGAGTACTGTTTTATATGTGCTAGGGGATCAGAAGTACCGTCAAACTTTGGCACGTCCGGCATCTTAAAGTTCATTGGGACTAGATCTTCTCCTTCTAACTCTTTATCCTCAGGATTCACTCCTTGGCCCTTCGTCAACATCCTCGTTATAGCTTCAAATCTCTCTTCCACCTTCCTCCAGATGGTCTCTTCAATATGAGGGGCTTTCCCTTTCTCAGACATACGTTCCTCATATTCCTTGTCTTCCCAATCATCATCTAGCCTCAGGACAGGTCTTCCCCTATGTGCCCCTGAAGTAGTAGCCCTTAGATTCACGAGTGGCGGCCGAGTTTCATCTTGTGGGTCCTCTCTAACATCTTCCCTTTCATTATTCCTCACAGGAGGAGGCTGTGGGTTTTGCGGGGCTGCTTGTTGACCCATTGCGGCTATCATTGCCATCATCCGGTTCTCAAACTCTTCCAACCTTTGGCCCACTTCCTCTGCTATCATTGCCCTAGTGGCCTCTGCCCCTCTCGGTGAGTTTGCCATTTCTTCGGGTACAGAAAATTGATCTGAAGTGGCGTAACTGGTCTCAGAAGAATTGTCCGGATACTCTATCCTTTCTGGTAACTCAAAAAATGGATTTCTGCGTAGCCGTCCCCGGGACCCCCTTGTCCACCTAGGCGAATCTATGATGGCTGAAAAACACAAGGGTCAGGACTATGCATGATTGCGCAAAAAAAATGATGCATGATCGTGCTATGCAACACTTACAAGCCACATGTAAGCACATAGGTCCTTCCAACCTTATTACTCCCGCACACGAGGTTATAGTCTCTTTCCTAGATGGGATTGGCCCATGGGTCAGTCTGGGGACCCGATGAACGCGTATGGTGCACGGTGAAAATTCGGCAGCATAACCTCTCCTAACTAATGCACAGGCGGATGGGTTATGATCATTAAGTATTTAGGCAATCCGAATAAGGCATCCTGGGCCTATTGGGGCATGAAAGCCTTTGATTAGGCGACCAGTCAAACTATCAGGGTTTGTCCAATACATAATGATCCATACAGCAAGCATCATATTAAGGTTCATACCACTTAGGGGAAGTAACTATTTCCATTTACATGAGCTCTAGTCAAAGGGTGGTGTTTCTTTAGGGCTACCCAAGCATGGTCCCTGCTAACGGGTCTAGCTCATCACGAGCGTAACGACCGATCGGGTCACCATTTAATATACCATGATGGTACGAGGCTTGGACTGGTGATTATCCTTAACACTTCCCTAAATTGAGTGAAAATAGGGTCGTGCTTCGGGAACGCACCGGGGCTAAAAGAGGGACCAAACTAGCATAGATCTAAGGCTCTAATGCGATGTAAATGCAAGTTTTGAAAGATGGTGAAATTTTTAAGCTAAAATCTAATTGTAAATTTTAATCAAAGTACTTTCGAATCGAAGTCTCGAGTATGTCCCCAGTGGAGTCGCCACTGTGACGCGCGCCGAACCTCGATGTCCTCCCGAAAGCCCACTTCAGGGCGATCAGTAAAGGTTCATAAAACTTGTAAGGTATTTACAAGTGCGTCTATTTTGGGCAACAATGAGGTTTCTTGGAGTCGCCACCCAATAGAACATTGGGAAGGGTCGTCTAACCTTATCGAGCCTAAGACGGCGCACACATATCCATTTTGAGCTAGCCAGAGGGATCTTGGAGGCCTCATCCTCTACTCCCCTAGAGCCTAGGATTGTGTATTTAAGCCTTTTGGTGGGACTCAAGAGGTGTCTTGGAAGTCCTAGACCTCTCGCCTCTTTGAGTCCCAAAGACCAGAGTGAGTTCGGGACTTCTCATTTATTCGTACTTTGATTAATTTTAAAATTTTATTTTGAATTTATTATTTCACCAACTTTCCATGTGATGCACTTTATTAAAGGCGCGATCATTCACATCCAAAGCGGTAAATAGAAGCAAAAATCAAGATAAAGTGTTAGAAATAAATTACAATAACACTAGGAGCGGAATACAACTCCCATTTATAAAAGTGCAATACATGCATAAAACGGGATATTCATTGGAATGAGAACTTTGGTCCTACCATACATATTTATTACAAAAATGGTTTTTTTATGAAGTGTCAATTTTATTGGTTGAAATGGGACATTGGTCCACAATTTTTGGGAAAATCTCCAGGTTTAATTGTTAAAAAGCTTTTGGTCCTTTTTACCTTGACGACATTAAAACCATTTCCATAACAACATAAATAAAAGGTAAGGGTAGAAAAATGAACCCGAATCGAGATCCTCAGGATGGTGCAACCACCATCTCTCATGACTCCAACTTCCAATGGTTAGAAAAGCACTCACAAGGATAAACATGTTAGCAATAAAAACGTGAATAAAAATAAAAATGAGAATTCGCCTAGGGACGGCCTCCGGTATCATGCCAGCGGCCGTCCCTAGTAAGGGAAAACAAATTAATAAAAACAAACCTCTTAAATCTTTTGTAAGAAAAGGATAAAAAAATCAATGTAAGTCAAATTAAATTATGTGAATGTTAATCCATAATGTTTACCCTCGGATCTTACCTTTTAGGGTGGATGTCGAATGATTTTATCCCCGTGTCCCTCGCAAGGATCAAATAAGAATCAGATCAAAGAAAGAAAATTTATGTTGTTCTTTCCTTGATAGTTTGATAGCGATCGTGTGTTCGAATTAGTTATATTGATGGAAACGACTGAATTTCGTCACCTCAATTTGACTTAATTCGTAAGAAAAAATTGAAGAAATCAATTAATTAAAAGAAGTTTTTATCAAAATAAAACTCTACAGATGAATAGAGATTTATAAACTTTTTGCGTAATCTGCTCATAGAAAAACCTTTTTCTAAAAAGCAATTTTCTCCAAAAAATATTTGATAGCTTTTTTCTAAATAAAATCTCTCTAAAATTTCTCTCTCTTTTTCCAAATTCCCCAAATTTTCTAACACCTAAAACTGAAATTTGATCATTTATTTATAGGGTTTTATGAGATAATTCAGATAAGCCTCTATCTAAAGTTTGAATTTTAAAAGGACTTTAAAATTCAAGTTTTAGATAAATTCTATCCCCATTTTGAAAAGAAAAGAGATTAAATTTTATCCAATCTCGCGTGATCCGGTCAGTTATCGTACCGACGGGCTTCCCTGCACCTACCGACGGTCGTCCCTACTAAGGGCAAATGCGGGAAACTGACTAGGGATGGGGCACGATCCTAGGGACGGGCGTCCCTAGTTTGCCACGGGTCCGTCCCTACTACGCCTAGGGACGGGTATCACCCCAAGTAGGGACGGGCGTCCCTACACAGACAGAATGCCCGTCTGTGGAGCAAAACTCTCAATTTTACCCAAATTCTGTAAAATTTATCCAACTCTTTCAAAACTCCATGCTATAGAAAAAGATTTTAATCCTTGCGAGACCGAAAGACGAAAACCTCCGAATTTCATCCCCTTGCTCGAAAATCGACATTGATCTCTTCATCGGGTAACTCTGATCTGGACTGTCTCAAGACCCGGTGTTTACACCAGTTGCCAGGTGTAGATACCGGGTCCTGAGACAGCCCATATCAGAGTTATCCTATGATGATAGGATGCCTACTCACAGGCAAAAATGTTAAAAGTGATGATTTCCTGGTCAAATTTGTATTTTAGAGTAAAAAATAAAAAATAATAATAAAAAATATTTTTGAAAAATGGGAATAAGAAATTGTAATATTTTTAGTTTAATTTAAAATTAAAAAAAAATTCGCGAATGTTGGCCTGCCCAGAGCGTCGCCCGCGCGCTGGGCGAGCGCGAGCGCGAGCGAAGCCTGTCGTGCGCGCCAACGGGCATCGGTCGCCCCTGTTCCACCGCAAAACGCTCATTTCGCCCCAAAATCAGTTTTTTTCCGATTTTTCACCCAAAAATCCATTTTTTATCCTATTTTTTAGGGTTTTTAAAGGTTTTTTTCCTTTTTTAAAATTCAAATTAAATAAGATCTGATTGAATTGGATTTTTTTCCCTTAATTAATTATCTTTTCCTATTTTCTTCATATAAAAAGAAAATGATGGAAAGAGAAATGGGAGGGATTTTCTTAGGGTTTATTCTTTAGTTTTTTCTCTTCTTCTTCTTCTCAATTTTCTCTCTAAATTTTTCTTAGGTTTCCCCTCAAAAATAAAAAACTGAAAATTTCAATTCTTCATCTTCATCTTTTTTGGTTCAATAAAATTCCTTCTAAGAACTTTAGATGGAATTTTGTTGATAAAAATTAAATTTTGGGACAAATAAAACAATTGTTTGCTCTCAAATTTAATTTTTTGGCTTGTTATTTTTTTTCTTTGTTTTCAATTAAACTTTTTTCAAGATTTTTTTATTGAATCCCTTTTTGATGAAAAATTGATTTTCGGACAAACAAAATAATTGTTTGTTCTTGAAATCCATTTTTTCATTTGATTTCCTAAGAATAAGTTTTTTTTATAAATATTTTTTTTGAGACAAACAAAATAATTGTTTGTTCTTGAGAACCCTTTTTGTTTAATCAATAAAAATCATTCTTTAGGCAAAGAAATTAATTCTTTGTTCTTAAAGAAATTTTGATCATTTTTTTAATCTTTTTTCTTGGAATAAAATTCCAACATTTTCATCATATTTCACTCTAATCTTGCACATCACAAACAAGGAAAATCAATCATCATTTTTACTTTCATCGAATCCGAAACTCTGAGGGTAAACATTCTGGGCTTGACACTTTTCTTTTCTTTTATTTATTTTGTCCATATTTAATTGATTAACATGTATATTTTTTTATTTTTGTTCATTTATTTATTTATTTATTCTATTGTCTATACGTTTATATATTATTTTTGGTTCATGTAAATATTGATTTCTCATTATTTCTAACATATAATTAATTCATTCATTTGGATTAATCTTTTTGCCATGTAAATGTTTTATGTTAATTGTGATAACATTAATTAATCATGTCACTTATTTAATTATTTTCATCATTTTTTATCATTCTTTTTTTCATTGTTATTGTTATATATTCATTGTTTATTCATTTATTGGCTTATCCTCATTTTCATTATTACTATCATGTTCATATGTTCATGTATTAATTCATTAACATGCTTTATTTATTTCAATCACATCATTTAATTCATTTGTCATTCATAACACATTTTTCTCATTTATTTTAAATTGTTACATGTTAATTCATTTGTCATTTTGATGTCACCTTGTTTTATCTTATTTTATTTTATCATTTATTGTATATTTAACTGATTTAATTGATTTAATTACTAACGTTATTTTATTTGTGTTTTGTTTTTATTTCACATCGTATTTTCCTTTTTGGACATTTTTACGAGCACACGAGTAGATCCAGAAGGCTCATTTGGGGTTAAATATTTATTTTCTTTATTTGTAATATTTTATTTATTCGGATTTTTCATTTATTTTGCCATGTAATTTTTTTTATAAAATTGTTTATTTTAGGCACGCTAAAAAGAAAATCACAAAAATATTTTTATTAATTAACTTGGAACCTTTTCTAATAAAAATAGGACCAATGTCCTGATTTTCTCCATCCAAAATAAAAATTGTCACATCAAAATTGTTTTATAATAAATATGCATGCGAGGACCAATGTCCTCATCTTTAATGTATATCCCGTTTTATGTATGATTTGTATTTTATTTACAATGGGGGTTGTATTCCGCCCCTAGTTTTGTTGTAATTTATTTTCATACGCTTCATTATTATGCTTTTATTTATCGCTTCCTTTGAATGAATAACTTGCACTTTAATTAAACTGCACCGAATTGAATGAGAAAATGGATGAAACGCTAAATTCAGAGCTCGATTATAAAATTGACCAACGTATGAATAAATGGGAAGTCCCGAACCTTCTCTGGTCTATATATGATTTAAATACAAAAATAGCACATGCCACAATTTAGCACACCCACAAACACACATATCAAAGGCTCAAACTACCAGGGTGAAAATGGGGCGTCTCAATGAGGCGAGAGGGTCATCTCAATGTTCTATTGGGATGGGGCCTCCAAGACACCTCTTGTGTCCCATAAAAGGCTCAAAATTGCACAGTCCTAGGCGCCACTGTAACACCCCAAAACCACCCCAGTAGTTTGAGCCTGTCCGTGTATATATGTGTGTATTTTTATGTGTGTTTGTGTTAAATTGGATTAGTTAACTTATTTATTTATTGATTTATTTATTGTATAAGTGTGTGTATTAGTGAGAAGAGAAAATTAGATTAGAGTATGTGGGAGTGTATGGAAGTAAATGTGTGAATAGGAGTTAGCTTAGTGTGTATGGGCAAGTATGGGAGTAGGATGTGTTAGATGGCATGTGGCTTAAGGAGGGTGTGACATGTGGCAAGGAGGATAAGTGGGCATTTAATGAGGTTGGTGAAGAGTGAGAAATCAGCCATTTCCCTTTCCATTCCCGTTCTTCCTCTCTTCCTCACGCCATTTCCTCTTTTCTTCTTCTTTCTTCTTCTTTCTTCCTCTTCTTGGCCCGATCTTGCTCTCTTTTCTTCATTTGAAGTAATTAGAGTTGCTTGTCTTGTGGATTTAAAGCTTAAAGGTGAGTTGGGGTTATGGGTATTTTAGATCCTTCTCTTTCCTCTTCTCTAGGTTTAAATATTTGTAAATTCAATTGTGGGTTGTTCTAAAATTGATCTTGATTGTTATGGGTTTATGGTTCAGAGGAGGCTCCTAGACCTGATAAAGGAAAAGGAATCGCAAGCGGAAGCGGAGCTCGCGATTAGGAGCTAAGGAGAGAAGGTTTGGGAATTGTTCATATTTTTGTGTATTTTGTGATTTGAGTTTGATAAATGTGTTTATGCTTTGATTGGGATTATGAGTTGAGTGGTTATAACTTAAATTGAAATTAAAGTGATATGTGATGTAAAAGAATGAATATGGTTGAAGGAATTGTGGGAAAATATGTGAATAGTTGTAAGTGATGTTAAAATTGCTGTTTTGGAAATTCTTAGAATTAGATATGTAATTGACTTGATTTAATTGAGATAAATGATGATGAAGTTGGGTTTTTATTTATGTTATGAGTTGTGAATGCTTGATTTGCTGAATTTTGAGTTTTGGAATCAATTTTGGAAGTTTGGATGTGAAATTTGTGTGAAATCTGCAGAATTTGGGCGTAAGGGTTGAAAAACCCGTGTCTGTCGCGATCGCGACACTGTCGCGAGCGCGACAGAATGCGGGGGTTTCAATCCTCGCGCCGGCGCGAGAGATGTCGCGCCGAAGAATTCGAGGGAGCTCTCTGTCGCGAGCGCGACAACCATCGTGAGCGCGACAGAGTGCTCGAGCACCAAGCTTGTGTGAGGTTCTCTTCTGTCGCGAGCGCGACAAGTCTCACGAGCGCGACAGAAGAGCCATTCCCCCGTCCTCTCGCGACCACGAGATCTCTCGCGATCGCGAGACGAGGTGGGGAAGTGTAGCTTTGCTTCTGTCGCGAGCGCGACAGTCGTCACGAGCGCGACAGACGTGACTTCCAAATTTGATTTCTCCTTCTTTTGCTTAACGACTTAATTTCTTTTACATGCAGTTTTCATTAAAGCTTTGACTATCTGTTTACATGAAGTATATATATGAAAATGTGATAATATTTTGCATAACCTGCTAATGTCGGATAAGTGGATAGTTAGGCATGCCTAATAGAGTTATGTGCCGCTGCAGCTATGTGTACGATTTGGACCTTGATCAGGTCCCCCGATTGGATCCTCGCGATCCTTCTGTCGAATCTTTCTTAAGATTCTATGTGTAACCACTTGGAATAAAATAAAAAGAATGTTTGATACCTTTGGGTATCTATGTGTTTATCATATAGAACCGATACTCTCAAGTATCTATGTGTACTCGTTATCCACTCATTATGATTAAGCAGGTGTTATTGAGTGCCTTTGTGCAAGAATTCGGAATGAGAATGCAAATAAATGAATTGGCTATGTATGATGATATATCTATATATATATAATTGTATTGTCATCATGTGTTTTCTGTTACCGTCACTGTGAGTGGCGGTCATGCATTGTGTGTTTCCCCACTAAGCGATTTCGCTTAGCACGGGTGTTTATCCGTGCAGGTGTGGAAGGTTTTTGTACGCGTGTTCTGGGCGTGTCGCATCGGGAAGGCCAACGCAACTAGAGATGGGATGTTTTATAGTATAGGCTTTCCCTTCTTTTGTAAGAAATGTATTATTTTGATGGCCCTTTTGAACAGTGTATCTTGGGTTTTTGTAAATTGGTCCTTTTTGTAATCTGATGTAATATGTAAAGAACTATTTCTGTATATTAATAAAAGTGTTCCTATGGTTCTGTATCCCTCTTCTTTCTTTTAAAGTTCTTTTTATTTACGCTGGATATATTATTCTGTATGTGATGTTTGTATGTTTGTACTAGTGGGGTGTGACACTCCTATCTATCTTGGGTCCTTCTATCTCTAATCACAAGTAGAAGTATCCATGTTATAGGTTGGGGTGTGACAGCCACGAGACGAGAGGGCCATCCTAATATTCTATTAGGGTGGATGCCTCCAAGACACCTCTGGTTTGCCCGAGCGTGAGACTAGAGGACCATCCTATCATTAGGGTGGAAGCCTCCAAGATACCTTCAGTGTGCCTATAATGGACATAGCAGTGTTGTCTTAGGCTCACTAAGGCTAGACGACCTTTCTCAATGTTCTATTGGGTGGCGACTCCAAGAAACCTCCTTGTTGCCCAAAATGGACGCACTTGTAAATCTTTACAAGTTTTCATGAACCTCCATCCCAAAGGCCCTAAATGCGGGCGGTTCGGGGCGGCCCGAGGTTCAGCACGTGTCATACTAGGCCAGGCCGAGGAGTACAGGCTACGCACCATACACGAGACCAGATGTGCTCTCGGCCTCCCTTCGCTCCAGCCAGCAGAGGAGGAGCCTCAGGTGGAGGACCAGCCTCCCCAGTAGCCAGAATTTCAGGAGGGCCAGCCTCCCCAGTAGCTAGAATTTCAGGAGGGCTAGCCTCCCCAGCAGCCAGGGTTTCAGGAGGCTTAATAAGTAGAGGCTTAATAAAAATCCCCTCATAAGTTTGAAAACTTAATAATCCAATAATTCATATTTACTTTGCATGAAATTTTAACCTGTAAAGTTGGACATTAGGACTTAGAGGGTAATTGGATACTATATGTAGCCTTTTCGAATTTGAGCCTAATAGAAAATTTTACTACGTTATTATTTTGGATGCATAGTAAATTACATGTACTACCTTATCTCCTTTAAAAATATGCAATATTGTTCCATTGGAGATCAGAGGGTCCTAATGAATGCTGCTTCCAAGTCAATTGTCACCAAGCTTAATAAAGATATGAAGGTAAATGCTGACAATTATGAAATCTGGAATATGAAGATCCAGTATGTGCTTGAAGAGTGAGAGGCTCTTGAACCCTCAAGTTTGGTTATGATTGAACCTGAGAATGGCACTATAGCCTAGCATATGCAAGACCGAGATGCATATGTGGCATGGAAAAATAAGAATTCCACTGCTCACATCATCTTGTTAAGTGCAAAACGATGATGACCTCATTAAGCAATTTCACAAGTATCAAAATGCAATGGGTCTGTGGATCGCTTTGCAGGAAAAGTTTAGAGGTGTGTCTCTGACTAAGTTTCGATTATCAATGATCAAATTTGATACATATCAGAAAAAGTCTGATTATTCGATGCGAAAATATCTAAGAAAGATGAAAAAGAATAAGTGAGTTTAGTGAATTTGGTCATAAGTTGACTGACAAGCAGCAAGTCCAAACTGTTATCCATTCCTTATCCAAGAGTTGAGAGCATATGAAGATGTAACTAATTCATATGGGCAACATAAAAGGATGTTGTTTATCATTTGGAGGTTAAAAGGGATCGTTTGGCAGCGACTAAGGTCAATGCCATAGTGCATGTGGCACATTCTTGTTCTAGTAGAATGGGTTCTAACTAGAACAACAATAGAAGTTTCAAAAGTAGGGATAAGGAAAAGTCTTGAGAGCTTGAAAAGCAAAAGGAAAAACGGAATCACTAAAGGTTCAAAGGCAAAAAGGAGGTAAACATTTCAAGAGTGAAATGCTTCTTTTGTCTATGAAGATACACTATTCTAACTCAAAAGTGAGTGGGATTTATGTATCCAGTTCTGAATTTCATCCTTTGTGGGTGATAAATTCAGAACCAATGGACCATATAACTAAAGATAGAGATGTCTTTGTTATGAAATTTAGGTTCTGTTCTTACCTTATTGAAATTTATTTTCAATTTATATTTTGAGGATGACAGTGTATGCTTATACTTGAATGATTTCTATTATGGTTCTAGTTATATACTGAACGATTTAATTGTTATGGAAGTGGACCATGACTATTTAAATAAAACTAATTTTTCTTTTAATTTCTTATTTTTCACATTGTTATGAGAATAATGTGAAATTATGGCATGCTAAATTAAACCATATTGGATAAAACCAAATGAGTCGGTTAGTCAAAATAGGTTTAATAGGTGATTTAAATAAAGTTGAATTGCCCAAGCGTGAGCATTGCTTAAAAGGAAAAACTAGTTAGAAAATCATTCGAAAAAGGTACCAGTATCAAATTTCCATTGTAATTAGTTCATTATGACGTATGTGGTCAAATGAATGTGAGGGCAAGGCATGAGGCCTACTATTTCATCACATTTAAATGTGATTGTACTAAGTATGGTCATGTCTATTTGAATTCTCACAAGTCAGAAGCATTGAGTTACTTCAAGACTTATATGAGTTTAGTTGAGAATCAATTAGACAGTGAGATTAAGGCTTTAAGTATTGACCGAGGTCGGAAACATCTTTATGATGAATTTAAAGTTTTATGTGATGAAAAAGGGATTGAACATCAGTTGTTCATTCCTAAAAAATTCACAACAAAACGGTGTTGCGGAAAGGAGAAATAGGGCTCTCCTAAATATGGTAGATCTATGATGGTAAAGGCAAATTTGCCCATCTCCTATTAGGGAGATACTTTATTGACTGTCACATATGTTTTAAACCGTGTGCCCTCTGAATCTGTCATTTTCATAACTTATGAGTTGTTGACTGGTCGATAAGCTGACCTAAGCCATTTACAACTTTTAGGTTGTAATGCTTGCATCCATGATATATCAATTTGGTAAATTTAAGACCAAGAGGTGAAAAGAGTATCTATGTGAGATATTTTGAAATATCAAAAGGATATATTTTCATGGAAGCTAAATTTGACGCTTCATTAACTGCAGTATAAGAGATAGTTTGGCTAAAATGGTTTGTGAGCCATTTAAGAGTAACTACCTCAAAGGTAATAGTGACAGTCTATAGTGGCAGTCAGTCATTGATAGCTTATAATATAGCTAAGCATATCAACATTAAGTATCTATATATGGGAGATATTGTTGCACGAGGAGAAGTGAACTTACAGTACGTTTCTATGCATACAGATCCATTGAGTAAACCTATAACGAGAGATGTGTTTTGAGAGACACATTAAATCTCGAGGTTTGCATAAAATTTAATTAGTGCTGTTATATTTTATATGATCCCTTAATGTTATTATTTGTGAATAATAACCAAAGTTCATTGTTAGCAATACATGAGTGTGAATGTTTATATGTAAATATTTACTGTTATTTGTATGAGAGCATGTCAGACAAAGAAGTAGCCCACTCACAAGGGTGTTTACTTTAGTTTTGTCAATAAGTTGGCAAAGATTAAGATGAGGCAATTTTTGAACATATGAGAATACTTGAGAGCCTATTCAAAATAAAAGTGCCGTCTTGCAGAAATTACAAGATGAGTCTTGTTAAGGTGTGAGATAAAGACATACATAAAGTTGTATGCTTTGGATTGAGATCCAAATAAGGATTGTATGGAATCCGATGGTAAGTTATATATAACTACCATGTTCTGTCTAAAAAAAAGCCAGAAGTAGTCCTTAAGTAAGCGGACTAAAGTTGGGTATTTCGGTGCATCGCAACCTTACGTTTCTGTATGGTGTTATATATGTTGGGTTTCATCGGAATAATTCAAATTAAACGCAGCGGAATAAAACAGAAACCCAAAACAAGATCCATGTATTTTCAATTGATTTAAAAGGAAGAGATTAAGATTTACCGACCTTAGAACGAAATTAACACCTTGTCACACGATATCTTGTTTGAACATAGTCATGGTACATGTCAAACTTATATTGTTCAAACATATAATTTCTCGATTACTAAGTAGACTGATAAATTCAAATGACATTGATTACACTATCAATTCATTCGAGCACGGCCATGCATTTGACAGTCCTACTTATCGAGGGGCCCAATAGATATTTCTCTCAAAAGAGAGGGACAAATTCCATTTTGATTATTCACTTTCCTCTGCATAATTCTCATTATGTCCGATAATAAACTTTATGATTATCCGATTAAAGATAACGTTTGATTATGTCAAAACATAATGTTCCTTATGTAGGAAACTGTGATAACCTCAGGTCAAAGGATTCAATAACATATCTATTATAAGATCACTTATGACACTATCCCATATAGTGATCTTACAGTGGGTCTATCCAGTACTTTGTTCTCTAACAAATACCTATAGATTCGATTTATATCATCTTATATAATCATCCCATTATTATCAATACAAATCTATACTAGTCTTAATTTATCTTTATGCCCTTTAGTGATAAATGACTAGGGATATCATGAATAACATTATTATTCATAAACATTACAATAATGTAACATACCAGTAATATTAATGTGAAGAAAACCATTATATATAAATAAAAATGTAATGATTACATTAAGGTCCAAATGTTTGGCCTAGGACATAACCACTAATAATATATATACATTATTAAAATGTAAGACATGCGCTCCTTTAATGGAAGGAAAGAATACCATAACACATATTTTATACTGTGTGTGCTTATGTAACCAAAGGGATGGGAATTTAATAATATCATTGGTCTCAACTTTTCCTATTGTGAGACCCTATTTATATTTTAACCCTTAGAACCCTTAACTTATCCCTGAAATATAGTTCAATGTGGCTAGCTTAGTTAGTCTCCAAGAGGTCCGGGAAAAGTTTAGGCCTGGAGAATCTAACTAGAAAAGCGAGTTGAATCATGATGGATGGCATACAGTAAGAGGGAAAGATAGCCTTTTGATCACTTTCATAAGGTTTCGTGGTTCACTGGCTAGCCTATTATAGTTTCTATGAGAAGAAACATAATAGTGAACACAAAAATTATTTTATGAGATCATGAGTTAAAATAGTGAATGTGAGAAGGCAATTTAGAGTTAGGCATCTATGAAGAAGAGGATCTTGTTTTTTCGAGATGCTATATATCCCTAACAGGTGTATAGTACTAGCACTCTCGAGGTATGCTGGTCACACAATCTATTTGCTAGTATAACTGAAGGTTAAGACTGAAATTCGTTCCGTCATGTGCGAGTGGGAGATGATAGAGTTTGGGTACGCCCATAACTCTAATTTGGTTAAAGGTCCAATTCAGATAGAATTTAGTTATTCAATCTGATTAAGATTACTAAATCTTATCTCAGAAAGAGTCTGAGTTAAACTAGAGTTAGGTCTCTAGTTTTTAGGATCTCTATAAATAGATGAGAGATCTCAGTATTTGATAAAAAAACGTATATGCCACAAGGCTGCTTGTTTCCACTCACGCTTATTTTTGTCTTAATCTTTCAGGGGCTTTTAGATTATGAAATAGCCACTGTTATCCCGCATGTGGATAAAAGGCAGGCCAGTGAACAAAAACAAACGGGATCCTTGTAAACGCTTCCGCAATGAGTTTCTACGCTACAAGAGTTAGGTACCATTTATTAATGTTATCTCCTATTAAATTATATTTGCTATAATTTTCACCTTCAGTATCATTCACCCTGATGTCACTATTCATGACCCGTAAAATTATATTTGCGAAAACTGAAATTTTGGAGCATTACATGATAAGTATACGAGTTTAAAATATTTTGATATAGATATATGTTATATTTTGATATAAATAATAATTGGAGTCAATATAATAATCAAATGCATTAGTTGGTTGGATTATATAATAACCCATATAAATATTTTTAAATTTTAAAATAAATTATAATAATTCATTAAAATTATGAAAAATTAATTAGATAGATTGAATTAAACGGTTTGATAGAGTTACACTATACTTTAACGAGTATCCGCTGGCCATTCTTGTAATGAACAATCGAATCATCATTCAAACCCATTCTTTGACCCTTGTAGCCTTTCTTCCTTGTCTAAATCAAAGTATCGCTTGAGCTTATATGTAGTTCGTTCATTCGCGATAAGCGCGCCGAATTCTTCCAAATAAAAATGGATGTTTAAAGAAAATTTTCAATAAAACAAATTCACTAAGAGGCGTAATCAGTAATTCAGTTCGGTGGGGTCAAAAATTACAACATCTTATAAGAAATTTATTTAAATAAAAATTTGAATAATTGTGAAATTTTTTTAAAAAAATATTAAAATCGGTACAAATTTGTTATTTAAATTTATTTTTAAAAATGTATTAAAATATTAAAAATTGTACATATTTACTTTTATGAAAGCAAATATAGATATTTTTATTGATGGCTATAAAAATATGTATCGCATTTATTTCAAATTATTAAAATGATTCATATTTGCCCATTAAATTATGAAATAAAAGCAAATTTGTACCATTTAATATCTTGAAAATATTTTTTTTTTAAAAAAATAAATTTTAGAGACAGATATATACTATTTATAATAATTTAAGGGTGAATTTGAACTTTATTATTAAAAAAATAAATTTATTTAAATATTTTGGTGGAGTCAATTTAAAAAAATTAAACTTATAAAGTGATTTTTAATTTTTTTTATGATTAAATAGGATTATTTTAAAAAAAAAATTGAAACTATAAGGACTATTTTGAAATTTTTTATGGTTGAAAGAGGTTAATTGACCCCACTCAACATTCACTAGGTACGCCCCTGGCCTGAATCCACTGTTGGCCACCATGCATAGCGACTCGCGGTTGTTTTGGAAATTCTTCTCTTTTCATCATTGATTTCTATTTTGTTTTCCTTAGCTTCTATATATCTTTGTGAGGGAGGGAGATGGCGAGAATTTAAAATAATAACTTTTGTAATTTTTTAACAATATAACCAAGGAAAGTAGCTAGATTTTATATCTAAGTTGTTGTTTATCTCGTATCTTGCGATGCAGACCACACTCCAATTTCGTGGTAATAGATCATTTAATTTTATAATTTATAACAGTAAAGTCGCTAAATTTAAATTCATAACACTAAAATTATATAATTTTAACTATTGTAATTAACTAAAAAATCAGATTAACTGATTTTAATTGATTTCTTACAATTAACTGATATAAGAATGATTATTTTTTAAAATTTTTATGATATAATCAAAGGCCTATATCCCATCTCTCGTAATAATAATAATAATAATAATAATAATAATAATAATAATAATAATAATAATAATAATAATACGGGGGAGGAGGATGTCAGGCTATTCATACAGCATTTTTTTATTTTTTGAATGAAGATTAGAAAAGTCAAATACTAATTGAGCTCTAATAGTAATAGAAAAAAATAACTATAATTATCATAAGTTAAATAAAAAAAATGGATTAATTAAATTTTTTAATTATTATAATTAAAATCGAGTGATTTAATATTATAAATTCAAGTTAATTAACTTTAGTATTACAAGTTACATCTTTGAAGGATTTATTGTTGTAAATTACCTCTGATCCGGTCTATATGCGAAGTTAATCACGACCCTAGAGGATATGCTAAATTGTTATTTCCAAAATTAATAAAGGAAAATTAATTATTCAGGAAATGCCAGGTAATAATTGTAGTAGAATGATTGGAAAAGCAATGACACAAACAGTAGTGTAGGGGATTTAAAACCAATCTAAAAAGAATGAAGACAAAATGAATCATATTGTAGCATTGGGTGCACCCCATATGGCCACCCTCATTAAATGTTACTTTCAGGCATTTAGATCTCCCGAATCTCTCTCTCTCTCTCTCAAAAAACTCTGCAATTTTTTTTTTCAATAAACTCTGCAAATTTCCATCTTAATTCTCTCTCTTTCCTTAAAAAACACAACAAATATGGAATCCGCCAACAACTTTCTTCTTTCTCTCTCTTAAAAGATCTCAGATATATAAAAACAGCAGCAGGCTTGAGTCTAGGGTTTGTGGCTCATTTTAAAGGATAAAAAAGAAGAAAAATGGAATGGGTTTTATGTTTTTGGATTTTCATGTGTGTTATTATAGGATGGTTTTGGTATTATAAGAAGGAGAAGAATGAAATAGAGAAGAAAGTTCCGAAAGGAAACTTGGGTTGGCCTTTTCTTGGAGAAACTTTGGACTTCATTGCCTCTGGTTACACGTCTCAACCTGTTACTTTCATGGAGAAAAGAAAATCCTTGTAAGTTTTTTCTTTAATTAATCATCACTTTTTGCATTGTCAGGTCTTTGTTTCTTAATTTTTCTTTTTCTGATTTCAAATGGTTAGCAAAGTTAACTAATTAATCCAACTACAGATAGTTATGCTTGTTGTTCACTGACTAAACAAAAATCTTCCTGTGTTAATTAATACACGTATAATTATATTATGTTAGTTACAGTAAGTTATTTGTTTTTTTTTTTTTAATTTTTGTGATATCATTAGCCCCCTTTTTTTTTTAATTTATTCAAATCCTGATGATCGTGATAATATCAAGTGGTTTAATTCTTTCGCAAAAGAAAAAAATTGGTTTTATTTAATATTAATTAGTTAAATTGATATTATAGAAATTAGATCGTATCCATAACATAACCATGCATGACTCAGTAAATTAATTATCATAGTTAAACGGTTCAAGCTTAACTTGATTTAAGTACTTTTTTCCCCGATAAATTTTGATTTTAATGTATTAAATTTTGTTATCATTATATGCCTTTCATTCTCATAAATTTATTTTGCTTTTTTACTTATTATTGAGTCAAAAGAGGTCTGTTTTTAGATATAGCTAGACATATTTTCATTTTTCATACAGCTTAAAAAATGCAATTAATATTCTTAAAATTATATAATTTATCACATTGTTTCCTAATACATTTATTTTTATTAGATGCATATTTGAACAGTAAGGAATTCGAAAGGAATACATGAAATATTATATTATATAATATAAGAAAAGTAATTCCCTGAAATACATCAATTAATTTATGCCTTGAGGGCATGCTATTTATTTTTTGGCAAATGGGGAATGCTTTTAGTAAAGAAAGCAAGCAAACGTAAGCACATTTAAGATTTAACTTCTTTATATATAAAAACTAAAAACTTATAATTATATAAATGAAAAAGAGAAAAAAAAAAGTACTAAAATTCGGAACGGATGTGACAATATATATATAAAAAAAAAAAAAGTTGCAGAACGAGTGAAAGAAGTGAAGTAAAAGGATGAGAGCTTAAATAGAACTAGACTTGTAGATACTGAAAACTCCTTTTTCATTGTGCAGTCAGTGAGCACAGCCTATGTCTATTATTTTCAATCAGCTTTTTTACCTCTGCTGAAAATCACTGTTTTTTTCCTCTTACTACCCCATCCTATTCTCTTCCTTTTCAATAAAACCTATCATATCAAGTAACAAAGACAAGCACCAATACTTTGCATTCAACTTGAAGTTCCCCTAAAAAGGACATCGTTCTTATTTCTATTTGCAATATTTTTTTTTGTCCAACTATTTACAAAATTCACGGGTATTATGAATTAATAAAATAATTTAATAGCCTCTCTCTCTCTCTCTCTCTCTCTCTCTCTCTCTATATATATATATATATAAAATAGACTATTTTTTATTAGTACTTTACTCAATTGTCCTTTTAGGAAAAATGATACATTCAATTTAATCTATTATTAGTAAACATGTGTATTAGAAATTTTTTAAAAAAGGTAAACATTTGTATCAAGGCAAGACGTATACTTTTGTTTTTTGAACCAAAAGGCAAGAGGTATACTTGGAATAAGAATGCACAAAATTACATTAATGTTTTAAGAAGACACTTGTTTTAGAATAGAATAAAATTATTATCTCCCTGAAAGAAACACACTATATAAAATGGAGTAGTATTTTTGTATTGATTAAATATAAAAAAAAACAACTAATTATCTATCTTTATTAGAACACAAATATATAGTTTTCATCAATATGCAAACTGTTACTTTATTATTGTTATTGTTTTTTATTTGTGTGAATGCAGGTATGGAAAAGTGTTTAAAACTCATATATTAGGAACGCCAATAATAGTATCAACAGACCCAGAAGTGAACAAAACGGTATTACAAAACCGTGGAAATGTATTTATTCCTGCTTATCCAAAATCAATCAGGGAATTATTTGGAGAATTCTCTATACTCCAGATGAATGGAATTTTACAGAAGAAACTTCATTCACTTATTGGTGGTTTTTTAAGATCTCCACAGCTTAAATCTACAATTACTAAAGATATTGAGAACTCTGTCAAACTTACTTTATCTTCTTGGAAAAACATGCAACAACCTCTATTCCTTCAAGAAGAAGCCAGAAAGGTATAGAGTAATTAATTATTAACTCTCTATGGTCATTAATTTAAATGATACAGTATTTATAAATTAACTTTAATTGTGTTTCTTTTTTTTTTTCCTCAGATTACATTTAGGGTTTTGGTTAAAGCATTAATGAGCATTGGCCCTGGCGATGATTTGGACTTTTTCAAGACAGAATTTGAAGAATTTATCAAAGGCCTAATATGTATACCAATCAAACTCCCTGGCTCAAGACTATATAAATCTTTGAAGGTAATTAATTAGGATTTTTGTTTACCAATCCACTCATAGTGACAATATTTTGGGTTAATTACGTTTTTGGTTATCGAATTTTAGTGCTTATAAGTAAATGATTATAATAAAATAATTTGTAATACAAAAATTATCAAATTTTTATTTTATTTCAAATGAAGTAAAAATGATTGAAAATTTAATTTTTCGTCACCGGATAGCCACGCAAATATGTCACATCATCAGTAATTGTTTATAATGTGTCCAGTTAAGATGCCATGTGTCCTGTCTACATGGAGGAATTGACACATTAGCAAGTACTCGGGTCATGACAACATGTACAAAAAGACAAAAAAAAAAAAAAGTTTTGCTGATATATCAATTTCTCCATGTAAGCGGACCATATCGCATACTGACTCTGCGCGTTCTATAAGATTACTGATAAAATGGTATATTTGCAGCACTCAGGCGACGGAAAATTAAATTTTCGGTCGTTTTTACTATGATCGAAATAAAATAAAAGTTTGATAATTTTTGTGTTACCAATTATTTTATTATGGCCATAAAAATTCGATAACTACGGATGTAATTAACTCCAATATTTAAAGAGATAATTTTTAAATTTTAAAAAGTATTAATTACATATTTTCTTATGTATGCATAAAAAATAGATAATTAGTAAGGTAAAAATACGTAATTATAGAAAACTTGTATTTTAGTAAAGGTTAAAGGTGCATTTTTGCTCCTGTCGTTTGTCAAAATAGGTAAATTTGCTCCTAACGTTTATTTTGAGGCAAATTTGCCCTTAACGTTTGTAGAATAGGAGATTTTTGCCCCTACCGTCAATTGCCGCTAACTTTGACCGTTAATACGTTAGTTGACTGTTCGTGGAACACGTATCATACATCCATTGGACATGTGGATCAAACGTTTGGGTGCTAAAAGTGTATTTTTGCCACTAACGTTTTTTTAAATGTGTAAATTTGGCCTTAATGTTTGTAAAATAAGAGATTTTTGCTGCTACTGTTAATTACATGTAATTTTGACCGTTAATAAGTTAGTTGACCGCTAACGATGGTGACAAAAATTTCTAATTTTAAAAACGTTAGGGATAAATTTGTACCAAAATAAACGTTGATGATAAATTTACCTATTTTGACAAACGATAAAAGTAAAAATGCACCTTTGGCTTTTATTAAATTATATTACTTCTATTTCTTTTCAAGCATCACTTTTAGCTTTTTTTTTTTTTAATTTGATTTTAAGTATCGCTTTCCAAATGAAAAGTGTAATATAGTTAATTATTAATATTTTTTATAATATTGAGATGTATTAATTATTTTCTTAATTTGTGTGTCAATAGTAAAAAACAATAATGCAAAGAAGAATGAAAGTAGTAATAAATATTTTATAAAATCGATATTAATTAATAATTTTCTTATAATGTGAGAAGGGTTGAAAGTTTTTATATTAAGTGAAATGGGGGAGTAGTATATTTCATTAATCTCTTAATATTTGGTTTTTAAGGTGGATGTAACCAAAAAAATATAAATAATTAATAATTTTGTTTTTGGATAAATTTGAAATAATTTGACAAAATTAAATTTATTTAATTTAATGTTAATAACAAGAGAGAATTTAGAAAATTGAAAAAAAAATATTTAATAAAAAAAAATTTGAAAAAGAAAATTAAAAAGAAATAAAAAGATATTGTGAGACGAAAGCATCATAGTATTTTTGCATTATTATTTGATAATATATGCAGGCGAAGGAGAAAATGATGAAAATGGTGAAAAAAATTGCGGAGAAAAGGAAAATGGCGATGGAGAAAGCAGAAGATGAGAAAAACATGAGAGTAAATGATGTATTGGACTTAGTTTTGGGTGAGAATTTTATGGAAGCAAACAGGAACCAACCTCTGTCGTTAGATTTCATATGTGGAAATATTATAGAGATGATGATTCCTGGAGAAGAGACTGTACCTATGGCCATCACTCTGGCTGTCAAATTCCTAACTGATTGCCCTCTTGCTCTTAACCAATTGACGGTACGCTATCCATATACTATATTTTATTTTTTCTTATTTATTATGGTGCAATTTTTTTTTTGATATTTGATAAAATAAAATAATAATTTTATTATTAATATTTTAATTGATTCAATATTATCTTTTAGGGTTTAAAAATTGAAAGAAATTTATATTCGATTATTACATATCAAAAAAATTTTAATAAAATAATATTTTTTTTAATTTTAAAATATAAAAAATAATATTGCACTAATTGAAATATTAAAAAGATACCATTGCACTTTTTATTAAATATTAATTGTAACAACCTTGCAAATGTGGCCTTTTTCTAAAATAAAGAAACTATTAAAGTTTTATTCCCGTCTTTAGAATTTATCAAACTCTTATGAATCTGATTTATTATCTAAACTTTTATTTTCCGTTACCTGATTTCCTACTAAAAAGTTTTTAGTTACAAGTTTAAAAAAAAAATAGTTATAAATTATGAAAATGAAAATTTTATTGATAAATTAGATTACAGAAAAATGGTTATAAAGTATGAAAAATAAACATTTAAGTTTTAAATTAGACTCATAATAATTTTATTTCTTCTTATCTTTGCCGCAATCTTATTTCATATTTTAATTAAAGCTTTATTTTAGTTTATTTTTTTTTCTAAGTCTTGCAATAATAATAATAATGATGATGATAGAACCTTGTCAATCCAATAGTGGCAATTGGTATATGCATGTGAGATTTGAACTTAAGATATAAAAAAAATTAATTTTTATGATTAATTTTTCTTAACAGTAACAAAAATAAATTTAATTGCACTAAATATTTATTATTGAATATATATATATATATATATACTACAAACATAATACTATAAATGTATAATTAAAAAAAATACAGTTTTTAAATACAGTTTTCTTAAAAATAGATGATATAAACTGAAAATAGTTTTTACATTTTAAAAATAAAAAATAAAAAATCTACAACTTTACCGGTAGATCTTAAGCTTTTCAGTTTTCAGCATTTTGATCGAACGGCTAGGATTAGTTATTGTTATGAGCCCCACTTTTTGTCTGCTGCATGACACATTCAGATATTCTCGAGTATTTGACTTTTCTAAAAGGTCCTTTTCATCGAACACACGTGAGTACGTGTAAAATAATAAAAAGGACCTTGACCCCACATATTCATGTGGATGTATCCTAGCCGTACGTTTTATAGAATTGAACGGCTGTCGGATGAGGACCACCTATTAAATGCTTGTCTGTGAGTTGCAACCAATGGGGCTATCCTAATTCCTAACTTTATCTTCCACGATTTAAATATTTTTCTGGCAAAAAAAAAATAAACTTATGTGACAATTATCTGTACTCTCATTATTTCCTTTTTTAAATAAAAGGGTCCAATTGAAATGTATCTCACAGCTCTAAGTAGGCATGTGCAAAATTCGAATATATCCGATTTGAAATAGTTATTCGGGTAGGATTATACGGATAGTTCGATTCGGATCGGGTGTTAGAAATTTTGAAACTTTAGATCGGGTTAAAACTTTTAAAATCCAAACCCGACCAAAATAGTATATAAACTGTTTTTTTTTTTTTTTTTTTTTCTAGTTACCAATCCCACCCTCCTCCTCCCCTCTCTCTCTCCCTTTCGGCTCTTGCTGGTTCTCTCTCTTCCTCTTTCTTCTCAGATTTGTCACCGTCGATCACTTGCCTCTACCATCGCCGATCTCTCTCTCGGCTCTCACTGCTTCTCTCACTACAAGACAGTAACATATTAGCGACGGAATTTCGTCGCTAATCGTAAGTAGCGATGGAGAAACTCTATCACTATTTCGTCCGTTTCTAAAAATACCGACGAAAAATTGAATTTATTTTTCTGTTGCTAATTTTAGTGACAGAAATATAGTTTCCGTCGCTAAATTTAGCAACAGAAGTCAAATTTCCGTCTCTATTTAGATTCCTAACTTTCCGTCGCTAAATAAAGAATGACATATATATTTCGTTGCCAAATTTAGCGATGGAATCTATATGTTCGTTGCTATTTAGTGACGGAAACTTGACTTCCGTTGCTAAATTTATGAAATGGGAGAGAGAAAAGGGAGGAAAGAGGAAAAAAAAAGGGTATTTATATTTCTGTCGCTATGAAAATAGTGACGGGATGTCTTTTCCGTTGTTATTTTTTCGTCGCTAATAATTAATTTTCTTGTTGTGTTTAGCGAAGGTTTACATTTCCGTCACTAAAAACTGGCAAGTGAATTTCCTTCCATTTTTAGCGACCGAATTATTTTTCTGTTGCTAAATAGCTACAAAATTTCTATTCTATCGCTATTTTTCTGTCGCTATTCTTGTGCTCTCTCTCTTTCTCTCTCTCTCTCCTCAGATGTGCCACCGCTAGTCACTTGCCAGCCAAGAAGAGTGTGTCCACCGACAAGAAGCTTCTAGTGACATCTGCTCCGGCGAGAAGCAGATAGGGAGACAGGGAGAGGGAAAACCAAAAAAAATAATAAAAAAAGAAAAAAACCCAAATTTAATCAGGAGATTTGGGTTTTTTTCTTTTTCTTTTTTGCTTTTGCTATGAGGAAGCAAATGTGGGTTTCTTTTTAATTTGCCGACGAAAAAAGGGTATTTATATTTCTGTCGCTATGAAAATAGTGACGGGATGTCTTTTCCGTCGTTATTTTTTCGTCGCTAATAATTAATTTTCTTGTTGTGTTTAGCGAAGGTTTACATTTCCGTCACTAAAAACTGGCGAGTGAATTTCCTTCCATTTTTAGCGACCGAATTATTTTTCTGTTGCTAAATAGCGACAAAATTTCTATTCTGTCGCTATTTTTCTGTCGCTATTCTTGTGCTCTCTCTCTTTTCTCAGATTTGCCACTGCCAGTCACTTGCCAGCCAAGAAGAGTGTGTCCACCGACAAGAAGCTTCTAGTGACATCTGCTCCGGCGAGAAGCAGATAGGGAAACAGGGAGAGGGAAAACCAAAAAAAATAATAAAAAAAGAAAAAAACCCAGATTTAATGAGGAGATTTGGGTTTTTTTCTTTTTCTTTTTTGCTTTTGCTATGAGGAAGCAGATGTGGGTTTCTTTTTAATTTTCTTGATTTTGATTTTGTTGTTTGCATGTTGGTTGGATTTTGATCTGTTTTTTTGTCTGTTTGGATTTTGATCTGAGCATCTATTGTTTGTTGGATTTTTGAATCTGAAGCAGATTTCGGATTGATCAGGTCGGGTCCCGAATAATTTCGGGTTCATCGGTTTGGGCCCCTACTAAAATAAAAAGTCGGTTCGGTTTGGGATATTAGATATATTTTAGGTGTTGGGTTATTCGATTTCGGTTCGTGTTGTTTCGAATCCGACCGATTCAGACCCCTAACTCTAATCAACAAAACATTACTATTAAATTAAGGGTGTATTCGGTAATATTGTATGTTTTTAGTTTTTAATTTTTTAAAATTCAGAAACTTTTTCTTATTTATTTTACAAAAATTGTTTTTAAAATTTAAAAACATCACAATTTTTAATTATAATGTTTCTAATATCCATTAATAGATATTATGCATATATATTATCTAATTATTTATATTGAATAATAAATATTTAATGAAATTCAAAATTTATTAAAAAAATTCATAATAACAAGAAAATCGATGATTATTTAAGAAAAAAATAACAATATAAATGTTAATTATTATAATTTAATCACAATGTCTATGCTGTTCAATCTCGAATATTGTTTATTTGACGAAATTTGACGAAATTGACTTGCATTTATATCAATAGTTTCACGTGTCTCTGAAATTTTGGCTTCACTATTTTGTTGATCATCTTTAAATACAATATTTACATTTATATATTCTACAAATAAACAGTATATATTTTCATGCATTCTAATAAAGTTATGTAGCAAAAAAGTCGAACTAAGAGCAAAATGGTCATTTTGATATAAAATTAAATTTTAGGGACTAAATAGTAATTAAATATAAAGTTTGGGGCAAAATTATAAAAAAAAAGAGAGCATAATATGGAACTTTAGGGATAAAAATATAATTTTGAATAAAGAAAAAGATTTTAGGGAATAAATGGTAATTTTGCTATAAAGATTGAACTTTAGGGACTAAAATAATAATTTGGCAAAAGGACGAGATTTTAAAGGGGTAAAATGGTAAATCTAGTACAATATGGAACATTAGTGGCAAAACTGTAAATATGAAGACAATGGAAAATAAGAAGGGCAAAATGGTAATTTTGTAATCAAAATAAAAATATAAGGATAAAATTATAATTTTAGAGATAGAAATATAAAACCTATAAATTAAGGAAGGAAAGTAAGAAAAATGTAGATAAAACCTTAAAAATCACCTTTTGCACTTTAATGGTTTTTATTTTTTTAATTTTAAAATACATTATGTATTTTTTAATAAAAATGAAAAATTAAAATTTATACGAACACTTTTTTGTTTTATTTTTTAAACAAAAATGAAAAACTAAAAATAAAATTCACCCCGAACATATCCTAAAATTATTGTTTTTTATTTTTTTTATTTTTTTTATTTTTTATGTTTTTGCATATTGTATTTTCTTTCTCTGTCATTAGGGTAATAATTTCTTTTTTAATTTAAATGGTAATAAAGTCATCGGTTAAAGAATCTATATTGCATATTATTTTGTTTTTAATTTTTAACCATCAAAATCTAATTAATCCACATCAAAATATATAGGAAAAAACAGCAAACAAGAAAGAAACTAACTATGAGTATATAGTAGCTATGCATTGTTTATTAATGCAGATAAGTATAAAATCGAATGTGTACTTAAAAAAATTCAAATCATATTATTATTTTCTGTCTGAAAGTTTTTGGGATACTTATTCCGATTCTTGATTACAAACTAATAGTATCAAAGTTTCTTGATATTTATTATATTTTCCAATAATTGATTGAAAAAAAAAAAGAAAAGATTTTGTAGATTTTGAGAATTGCCGTTCTGTTGTTATATAATAAATAGTCACAAATAGCAAAAAGTTCTCTTGGTTGGATGCATTAAAAATTCTAGAAAAGGTGGGTGAAAAATAATTTTCTTGTGATAGTAGCTCTGCAACATGTACTTGGGGTTCAAGAATGTACCCTACCTTGGTTGTGAAGAAAAATTGACAGAGTTCAAGTTAGATTTAGTTCTTTTGATATTTTACTTTAATTATTTGATGTAAATTCTTTGATGTTATTAGTTTTGGTAATAATGTGTATATATATAGGAGGAGAACATGGAATTAAAGAGGCAGAAGACTGAATCATGTGATGATTATAAGTGGACTGACTATATGTCTTTGCCATTTACTCAAAATGTAAGTCTCAAATATTTCATGTTAAATTTGGTCCTTTTTATAAAATAGAAGATCAAGATTAATTCATTATTATTATTTTTTTGTTACACAGGTGATCAGTGAAACTCTTAGAATCTCAAATATCATTAATGGGGTTTGGAGGAAAGCTCTCAAGGATGTAGAGATTAAAGGTAAGAGCCATAATTAGAATCATTTAATGTCCTTTTTCTTAATGAATAATAAAATGTGTTTTTCTTTTTTCTTGAAAGATAATAAAATGTGCGCATATGGATTGTGGGATGGAAACTTACTAGCATGCATATTGACTCATCCCTTTATTTTTTAGTTTAAGTAAAAAAAACAATTTTACTAATATATAAATGTTTAGAATTTATTTTTTTTTTTATGTTTCAATCAATAGTCCACGCATGTGTACCGGATCACCCCTTTGTTTTTCTAGTGTAAAAAAAAAAAAAAAACAATTTTGCTAAATATATAAATATTTATCATGCCAAAATGTTAAATATATTTATCATCAACTTCAGCTCTAACAATAATATTGAAATGCAGAGTAATTTGACGAGAAATGTGATATAATTTTCAATTAAAAAGAGTTGGTGATGTTGCAGGTAATTTGATTCCACAAGGATGGTGCGTCTTGGCATCGTTTACATCTATTCATATGGACAAAGAAAATTATGGGAATCCCTATCAATTTGATCCATGGAGATGGGAGGTAAACTATATATATATATATATATATATATATATATATATATATATATATATATATATATTTCTCTCTGAAACTAAGGTCAACAATTTTTTGTTTTATTTGGATTTTTAAAATTCCATCATCTGCCAAAAATAATAATTAATAATATGTTTTTCCAAAAATTACAGAAAGCAACAGCTGCTGTTAATAACAATTGCTTTACACCTTTTGGTGGTGGACAACGGTTGTGCCCTGGACTAGAACTATCCAAACTGGAAATCTCCATCTTCCTTCACCATCTTGTCACTACTTACAGGTGATTTTCCACTCAACTTAAGATCTACTGCAGTCAATTATTTCTTAACCAAAAATATATTTTTGGATTGCACTGCATAGCCGTTTAATAAAAAAATATTTTTTTTATTTATTTTTATATTTTTTTAATTTTTATATAAGAGTGCTTATTGGTGAGCATATGGGGCACAAATCAGAACTGGAATGATGCACATATCACCTTGACAAAGACTTTTATTTATACGCTTTCAACTTTACTAATTACGTTTTACATATTTGAATTGACAAAAATAATTTATTACACATCTGAATTTAAATTTGGGAATGTGCACACATTATCTTTTAATATTAACAAAATATGTAACTATTATCCTTTAAATTTTTTTAGCATGTGCATTTTATTTGATAAATATGTACCCTTTACTTCCTAAATATAATAAAGAGGATGCACGTACAAAAATAATTTTGTTAACGTGTGCCAGTATAAGTAAATAATAGGTTATTTTTGCCAAATTCAGGTATGTAAAAAGTCATTGAGAAAGTTGTGCTGTATACCTATAAACTTTTGCCTCCAGTTGTGTTTTTATACGCTATCCTATTAGAATTTAGAAAATATTTTTTTTTAAAAAAAAATGGATTTTTTTTTAATTGTAAGGATATTGTTATGCAGATGGATAGCTGAAAAGGATGACATCGTCTACTTTCCTACAGTGAAGATGAGGAATAAGCTACCAATCAGAGTCACTACCTACAATACTTGACTCTTATCAATAACATAATTTTAATATTAAAACTTAGTAGTGATACTGATCTGATAATGATTACGGTTGTGATAATTTTAATTCAAGTCTCAGTCAGAAGTGATGTGAACTCTCGTCAATGTTACTAATAAGCTACAAATCTTAAAAAATATGTTCTTTTGTTACTTGGAACTATTATAAATTTTTGCATTATGTTTTCATAATTCAACATTAAATTCCTTTACTTTTTTAAGCACTAATTTACTTCAAAGATGTCATATTTGATGAAAATGACAAGCACATACTGTCAACTGTAGATTTTAACTGAATTAAAATTTTATGGCACATGTTTGTCATTCTCCGTGCATATTTATCATTTCTATCAAAACTTTAGTCTTTAAATTTAACGCGAGTATTTTTGAAAAAAAAAAAAAATCTAATTTTGAATTTTTAAAATAGAAAGATAGAAAATCGTATAAATTCGAAAATTCAGGGGTGCATTTTTCCTAAACCTAAAGGGCTGAGATGGGTAAACCGGAGAGAAGCATGCATGATATGTAGGAGGCCACAATGCATGGAGCTCTACATGTGTACAACCATAACAAGAATCTTTCTTTAACTAACCGAATTAATATAGAAAAAAAGGGACACCCTATTATTGTAGAGATTGGTTATAATGTCACTATCTCTTTTCTTTAAGAAGGTGGGGTGAGGAGAAGGATGTGTTTGGGCCCATTACAACTTGTGATGATTTGAGTCTAACTCTCATATCGAAGTCTAAATCCACTAAATTTCTTGTCTGATTTGATAGTAACATTTGTGGCAGTTTTGCAAATCAAAGAGGGTCAGTTTGCTTTGGTTTTGTAACTATATGAAGGACAATTAAAGGAGTGCTCATGCTGCTTAAATTATATATGTACAGAGTATAAACATATGCATATGATTCTTCAATTATATTAGGTTGGTGGAGCCTCTTAAGAATAAATCCACAACGGAACAAAAATTATGATTGGATAAATAAAACAACAACAAAATAAATAAAATAACAAAATAGATAATATCAAGAATTTACGTGGTTAAGCAAAATGCTTACTTTACGGGTGAAGGAGAGCAGAAAATTATTCTACTAATAAATTTGAAGTGGTACAAAAAAGGTGTGGAGAAACTAACTCTCAAAATCCCATAACCCAATTACACCCAAAATCTCACTAATTCTTAAATGAGAATTTCTCTCAAACTAAACAAAATTTAATGAAGTTTTTGGCACACTTAAGATATGGTTTATAGCCATGCAAATTAATGTGAAAACATTACTCAATTTCAACCAAAAATAATTATATTTCAACCAAATCAACTAAATTTCTACAAATGTGTGCTTGGTAGAAATCATAAATCAACTAATGTGTGCTTGGTAGGCTAATCTTGATAATTTAAAAACACATTTACAAATCTCCACCTTGTTTTGAAATTTTCTGTGATTCTATCATCACCATTTATGCCCCTTACGGGCTAACTTCAATTTTCAAAAATACCAATCAAGTCCAAGCATTGCTTGAACTTTCTTATTGAAAGAGGTTTAGTCAACATATCAGTTGAATTGTTTGCAGTACCAATTTTCTCAACGCCTATATTTCCTGTAGAAATAATATTTCGAACAAAATGGTACCTCACATCAATGTACTTTGTTCTTTCATGAAACATCTGATCTTTAGTAAAAAATATAGCACTTTGACTATCACAATAAACAATTATCCTTTCTAAATTTGAATTGAATTCACCAATGAAACCTCTTAGCCAAATGGCTTCTTTAATTGCCTCAGCAATTTCCATGTACTCTGCTTCAGTAGTGGATAATACTACTACAGACTGTAAGGTAGCTTTCCAACTGATAGCAGTATTACCAAGAGTAAATACATACCTAATAATAGATCTTCGTCTGTCGAGATCACCTACATAGTTGAATCAACATAACCGACCACATTTTCCTTGCTCCTTCCAAATTCTAAACAATGATCCGAAATTCCCCTTAAATATCTTAAAATCAATTTAACTGCCTGCCAATGCTCTTTTCTAGGATTAGACATATATCTACTAACAACACTTACAACATGAGCAATGTCAGGACGAGTACACACCATAGCATACATGAGACTACCAACAGCACTTGACTAAGGAACATATGACATATTCTCAATATCTTTGTTTAACTGTGGTGACATAGTAGTAGAAAGTTTAAAATGAGCAGCAAGTGGAGTACTTATAGGTTTAGCATTTTTCATGCCAAAACGCTCCAACACTTTTTTAATAAAGTTCTTTTGAGTTAAATAAAGTTTACCTCTAACTCTATCTCTTTGGATCTCCATGCCAAGAATTTTCTTAGCTGCTCCTAAATCTTTCATCTCAAATTCATCACTCAACTCTGATTTTAACTTGTTGATCTCAAATGTATCCTTAGCTGCAATGAGCATATCATCAACATAGAGCAGCAAATACACGAATGAACCATCTGTTAGCTTTTTGAAATACACGCAGCTATCATACTGGCTCCTACAATAACCATGTCCAACCATGAATGAATCAAAACGCTTATACCACTGTCGAGGGTACTATTTTAAACCATACAATGATTTCTTTAACAAACAAATATGGTCTTCTTTGCCTTTAATCTCAAAGCCTTCGGGTTGCTGCATATAAATTATCTCCTCCAATTCTCCATGCAAGAAAGCAATCTTTACATCTAGTTGCTCTAACTCTAAGTTATGCATAGCAACTAATGCAAGCAAGACACGAATAGAGCTATGTTTGACAATAGGAGAGAAAACATCATTAAAACCAACTCCCTGTACCTGACTATAGCCCTTAGCAACCAATCTTGCCTTGTATCTAGCATCTTTACCACCTGAAATGCCATCTTTCCTTTTGAAGACCCATTTGCAACCGATAATCCTTTTATTTTTAGATGGCTCGACCAACTCTCAAGTTCTATTTTTGTGAAGAGATTCTATCTCTTCTTACATAGCTATCAACCATTTTGTGGAATCATCACGAGAAATGACTTCTGAATATGTGGAAGGATCACCAACTCCATCCGTCTCTAGTACAGCAATGCACGCAAAAGTGACATAATCTGATGGCCTTATAGGCTTTCTTCTTTCCCTTCTTGGTTTGTCTCTTGCAATAGGATGCTCTTCTTCCTCAAATGTTGACTCTTCTACTTCTGAAGAAGTGGGCTCCTGAGTATTCATTAATGGAGCTAATGGATTCTCCACCTCAATTTCAACTTTCACCTGCTTGTTTGAATTAAGAACATTTGTGTCAGAAGAGACAGAGGACTCCCTTTTTGGATAAAGAATGGCTGATTCATCGAACACAACATTCCTGCTGATGATAGACTTTGGTGATCTAGGATCAGGATACCAGACTTTATATCCTTTCACACCAGAAGGATAACCGATAAATATGCCCTATTTAGATTTAGGCTCCAATTTCCCATCATTGACATGAACATAAACAGGACATCCAAATATTCTCAATTCAGAATAATTAGCAGGCTTTCCAGATCAAACTTCTTCTGGAGTTTTACAATCAATTGAAGCAGATAGAGATTGATTCACCGAATAGCAAGCTATAGAAGCTTCTTCTACCCAAAAGTCTTGTGGTAAGCCAGAATTTGATAACATGCAACAAACTTTCTCTATAGAGTTCTATTCATTCGTTCAGTTACACCATTCTGTTGCGGGGTTCCTGGAACTGTGAGGTTGTAGACACCGGGTCCCGAGGCGGTCCAAGATCAGGATTACCCGATGATGAAATAAAAGATCGATTTTCGGTAAGAAATGTGAGAATCGATTGTTCCCTTGTCAAAGGTGTGTTTTTCGAAAAATAATTAAAAATATATTTTAGAAATTAAAAATTAAAATGGGGTAAAAAATATTAATTTTGTGTTAAGGTTTTATTAGAAAAAAAAAAAATCACGAGTGCCACCTGCGGCAGCGCGGGGCCGTCTGCGCGGCAGGCTGCCCCAGCGCCCAGGGGCGCCTGCGCGGCAGGCCGCCCCAGCGCGCAGGGGCGCCTACGCGGCAGACCGCCCCTGCGCGCGGGCAGGCAGGGGGACCGCGCGCCCCCCTGCGTGCGAGGCAGGGGGACTGCGCGTCCACCCCCTGCGCGCGAGGCAGGGGGACCGCGTGCCCCCCCTGCGCGTGAGGCAGGCGCCTCGTGCGATGCAGGGGCACCGCGCGGGCCCCTGCTCGCGCAGCAGCCTGCCGCGCGCGTTGCAGGGGCACCACGCGCGCAGCAGGCTACCGCGCGCGCTCTTCCCTCTCTGCGCGACTGCTTTTGGTCGCCTGCTCCTGCTTTTTTTCAGTCTGTTCTTTTCAGTCTGATTTTTTCGTTTGTTTCACCATTTTATGCTATTTTGGATTAACTAAAAATAAAAGCTATTCTTATCCTTTGCCTTTCTTGGCCAAGGTAAGAATTAAAGAGGATTTTCCCCTCATTGTGAAGGGACGGGAACTATTTTTCAAGGAATTGATTTGCTTTTCTCTCTAGCTTTTTCATCTCCAGCAAACTAGTTTTTTTTCTCCTTCAAAAAGTTCTTAAATTCATTTTTCTTTTTTTCAAGCTTTAACCTATTCATTTTTTTTCTTCAAAAAATATAATCTATTTTTGGGTGATTTGAGCTTGGAAAATTAATTTCCTTTGCTCAATCATCCACCAAAGAAATATTTTTATCAAAATATCTTCTTAATTTATTTTGAAATATCAACTTCTATATTTTTTTTTCAAATATTTATCACCAAAAATCGACAAGGGGAACAAATTGAGACATCGCTTCTCCGATCTAAAAATTCTGAGGGTAAACATTTCGGATCCGTTCTCGTTAATTTTTATTTATCATTTGTAGTTATTAATTTTGTCATTTCCGCCATTTTTTCCATGTTTATTTTCTAATAATTTTCATGTTGTTTGCTAATGTTTGATAGTTTGGGTTTATTTGTTTTTTTTGGCTTGATTTCCTTGTGGCTTCCAATCTAACTTTGGTGATTTTAAATTCCCACTTGACTTGCCGTCAAACTTTTCCCTCCTTATCATTATTATTATTATTATTATTATTATTAACATCCTGTCAACCCTATTATTATTATTAATGTTATTATTATTATTATTATTAGTATTATATATCCTATTTGTGCCATTGTTATCATCATTATTATTATAATTATTATTATCATCTATCAGCATTATATTAATATTTGTGTGTCTCATAATATTATAGTTGTCACCATTATTTATTATTTATTACTGGTGTTATTGTTACGTGTTGCATTTGTTTGATTAATTCACTTAGAATATTTGCTAATATATTTTGATGTTAATTTTTGTGTGAGATTTTATTTGAGTAAGGCTATGTGAGCGCCCCGCGACTCCCCGGATGGGTTGTAACGCGTGGACGTACTCTCCGGTTTGGGTGAGATCTTTCCAATCCCTCCCTTCATGTTGTGATTATTTGTAAATAATTATTTTATTTATGCACGCGTGAGATAAAAAGTCACAAAAATACTATTACAATTAAATTGAGCTTTACTAATAAAATTGGGACCAATGTCCCTTGTTTTAGCCTAACAATAAAAATATCGCAATTAAAACGAAGAGTCAATTTTCTCCAAAAACCCGATTTTCATTCAAATAATCAAAACGACTCTTCGAACCCTCTTTAAATTAATACGAAGGAACCAATGTTCCTAAACTTCGAACAAGTGCGAAGGAACCAATGTTCCTAAAATAATGCCCCGATTTATGTATGTCTTTTTATTTTGTTTTTGGGTGAGTGTTTTGAATTTATATTCTTTTATTTTAGGCCCTTGTATTTAACTTTGGGGCACCTTTATTTATTTTTGGGGATTGTATTTCGTCCCACTTATGTCTTTAATTTCCCTTTCATTGGGGTTGTATTCCGCCCCTATTCCTCTTGTAATTGTGTGCTTAGGTGTTTACCGCTTTCATTTATTGCTTTATTTATCGCTTTTATTTTATTGCTTTCGAATGCTTGATATGCGCAACTTAATTTAATGCACCGAATGTGTGAGATGAGAGATATAATTTTAAGAAGTTAAGAACCCATTTATAATTAACCAAAGCATAAATAAGAGGGAAATTTCGGACACCATATCTCTGGTTTAGACCGTTAGAGGTGAGAAACCTTTTCCCAATTTCTTGCAAATTGGGTGGAGACTCCAAATGCCTCAAAGGTGCCTTTAGGTGTCATTAGACTAGGTTGTTCTCCACAATGTTCTATTGGGAGGGATACACCGATGATGTCTCATGGCGCCCATGATAAAAAAGATGCAAATTAATACCTCGAATCCCAATGGCGGATTCAAAGCGAGGGCCCTTGCTGGGTTGGTCCGGCACGCGTCACAGTGACGACTCCACTGGGGACTTTGTGTTTGAGACTTCACTTTGAAAGTGCTTTGGTTAAAATATATAATTGGGTTTTTAAGACTTAAAATTCTATCTCTCTCCAAAATTGCATCATATCATTTTAGAGCCTTAGACTTACGCTAGTTGGTCCCTATCTTACCCTGGTGCGTTCCCGAAGCACGACCCTACTTTCACTCATTGTAGGGAAGTGTTAGGGATAATCACCAGCCCAAGCCTTGTACCTTTTGGTATATCAAATGGAGACCCAATCGGTCGTTATGCTCACGATGAGTTAGACCCTTTGGCAGGGACCACGCTTGGGTAGCCCTAAAAGTTTCATCACCTTGACTAAAGTTCATCTAATGGCAAATAGAAACTTCCACTAGGTGGTATGCTCCTTAAAATGATGCTTGTGACATGGGCCATCACGTATTAAACAGAATCAAGTAAGTTAAGTGATCTTTTATCAAAGGCTTTCATGCCCCGGTGAGCCCACCTTAACTTGATTGAATTGTCCAAATACGTAATGGCCAAAACTCATACGCGTGTACATTAGACTAGAGCTGTTATGCTACCGGCTTTTTGCCGTGCACTTCGCGCGTTCATAGGGTCCCCGGCTGACCCATGGACTAAGCCCACCTAGGAAAGAGGCCACATTGCCCCGTGTGCAGGAGAAATAAGGTTGGAAGGGTCTGTTTACTTGCATGTGGTTATGGAGGCTGCATCAATACGACCATGCATTCTTAATGCCATCCATTCATCATGCTAATGAATTGGATTTTTTCAGCCATCATAGATCCATTTGAGTGGTCCAGAGATCCTAGCGGGAGGTTGGTCAGAAATCAAGTAGTTGAGCCATCAAGTTTGGCATCTGCATCGGGTTTAGATTGGGATAGAAACTCAGACTCTTATTCAGAACAATCCTCTGGATCAGTAATGGCAGAATTACCGCAAGAGTCGGGTGCTGTAACAACACAGGACTTGGACAAGAGGTTCAAAGATTTTGAAAGAAAGATCTTAGCCATGATGGGGAACTTCGTCGCCCAAATGACACCACACGCCGGACAACCGTCTGGAGCTCCAACTGTTGACCCGGTCGAAACACCTGTTGTGGAGACCACTATACCAACTACTACTGTGCCACAGCCAGTTACTGAACCTAGAGTGGCGGCACCAGTTGAGCAACAGAGGGTAAGGATTTCGGACCCGAGGGATGATTTCTTAGGGGAAGAGGAAGATGAGCCAGTAGTCCCTCAAGCTGTGAGGTGCAAAGTTCCTAAGCTAGAGGATGATGTGATGAGGAAGATGGAGGAAAGAATGGAGGCCATCGCGCGAATGTTATCGGTCGGAAAGGGGGTTATCCCCGAAGATGTAGACTTAGGTGAGGAAGAGCTGCTGCCTCAGAGATTTAAGATGCCGGATCTTCCAAAGTTCGATGGCACTTCTGACCTTTCAGCCCATCTTAAGCAGTATGCCTTAATCATGAAGGGCACAGGTCTCACCAAGAAGCAAAAGGTGGAGTACTTTTGCCTTAGTCTGACGGGGTCGACGGTGGATTGGTACCACGGTTTAGACAGAAGGTCAAAAGAAGATTGGGATCTGCTTACGGGAGAGTTCATGAGGCAGTATGACTATAGCACCCGCATGGAAGTGACGATAAAAGATCTTGAGCTCCTGCAACAAAAGTTCGGTGAATCTTTCCATGACTACCTTACGTGGTGGAGGAACAGAGTTATGGAAATGAAGCGAAAGCCAGACACCCAAGACCAGATCAGATTGTTCATCAGGAATGCTAGCCCGTATTTGAGGGAAGGGCTCAAGATGAAGGGGCTTAAGGATTGGGAATCCCTGAAAGATATAGCTATTGAAGCCGAATCAGAATACCTAGCGAAGAAAGCCAGCAATGACAGTTTTGTTCGAAAGAACTAAGGGACCCAAGGGGGAAATAGGTTGGGTGGCGCTGGAAGCAGCAGTAACAGAGTGGGCAAAACAGCTGAAGTTTCAGCCACGGATGCAAACCGGAGACATTATTCAAATTTGGGGAGGCCATTGTCCTGGGTTCTTGAAAGATTGGTGAAAGAGGGAAAACTCCAGCCACTACCAGCAAGGCAAGCCAAGACCTATGGCCAGCCAAACCATAGAGGGGATCAATACTGTGCCTTCCATCAGCACACCGGCCACCTCACTGACTCTTGCAGAACTTTAAGGGATCGGGTCCAAGATCTCATTGACAGTAAGCAGATCTCCGACCTTGAAAAGAGGGAGAAGAAGAAGAACACCGGGTATAATGCCGTTCCTCCCCCAGTCTTCATGATAGGATTAAGCTTGCCAGAGTGGTATGTGTTGAGGGATCTCTACGGCAATGATTACGTGGCTATCGTCCGCCCCGAACAGGAAGTCAATAGGGAGAAGCCCCAGGTCAACATGATAGAATATTGGGACTCAACAAGTGATAGTGAGACCGAAGAGGCCGACGAGCCAGAGGATGTATGGAACTCTGGGGGTGAAGGAGAGGAAGTGCGAGAGGTACAGGTTGTCACCCGCGGTGGAAGAGTGGTGCCGGAGGTTGAAAGACAACAGGACCCGGTGCCTCTAAATGAAGAGCGGGAAATAGAAGAGAACCAGATCCTGAAACAACTGAAGAAGGCAACAGTACAGATATCTATCTGGGACCTATTGAGGCAGTCCCCAAGCCATAGACAGAAGCTAGTTGAAGCCTTGTGTGAATCGACAGTCGCCATCACTATCTCACCCTCCGAGTTGTTGGGCATTGTGAAAGGGGGATCTGAAGAAAACGTAGTTTACACTGATGCCGATCTGCCAATTGAGGGTCGTAATCACAACCGACCCCTATACATTAGAGCTCAAATCAATGGTAAACACACGGCCTGTGTCATGGTGGATGACGGGTCCTCCATTAATGTCTGCCCACTCGTGGCCCTGCCTGCGCTTGGTTTGAATGAAGGTATGTTGAGCGAATCTGACTTGACCATCACTGCGTATGACAACTCGAGGAGACAAGCTGCGGGAACTTTTAAGGCACAAGTCAAGACCGGGCTAGTGGAGATAGAGGCTGAGTTTGTTGTCCTGCCGATCCCGACCAACTTTGCCGTGCTGCTTGGAAGGCCTTGGTTTCACAAGTTGGGAGGGGTTCCATCTACGCTCCATCAAATGATCAAGATCCCTCACGAAGGCCAGATTGTGACCATTAAAGCGGTTAGTGACAATCAAGTGTCGGTGCTAGGGATTTCCAATCAACCCTTCAGTGGGTTTCACGTGGCTATGGTGAACGAGGAAGATGGCTCGGAGGTGAGCCCCCAGGTTGTCAATATGATGAAAAAGATGAACTTCCTTCCCGGGGCTGGTCTGGCGAAGAGCTCACAAGGGATCCAGGTGCCCATCAGCACAAGGGGGCAGAAAGATAGAAGGGGTTTAGGCTACACTACTGGGACTAAGGGGGACAAGCCTGCAAAGAAGCCTGTGGAAGTGCTGCACATTTTAGAAAGTTTTGTACCAGCTGCATCGACGTGTGCCTACTGTGGAGAGACTGAGCCCCAATGGATTGGAGGCAAGATTACCCCTGGCTTTGAAATCTTCAACGATGTGTTCGACTGGTCCGAGGGAATGGTCAAGGCGGTGGAAGCCTTCTGGGATGAGGAAATCTTCAATTAAACTCTAGCATGGGATCGGGAGGTTCCCGAGGAGATTATCACTGAAAGTTTGCTGGCTACCCAGGCAAAGGGCAAGGAGAAGATCGAAGATGAAGCAGCAGTGCCAGAATTAAAGAGCTTGAAGATAGCCAACAATCAAGACGACGGGCCATCGACCTCAGCATCGGCGCCAGTGGAAGACATCAATGACAACTTTTCTGATGTACTTTTTATTCCCGAACTATTTGATAATTCTGTCTGTAATTCTGAGTATTTTAATAATATGAATGACTTTGCTTACTTGTGCGATGTTTCTCATGATTTCATTACGCATGATCACGAGCATGAATCATTTATATTGGACATTAACTCAACCAATACTACCTCATTTAATCTCGGGACTTCAGAAAATTCGAAAGAAATTTTGATAGCATCCGATGTGACTCCTGAGGAGAGGATAAAATTCGAGAGAATTCTGAAAAAATATGAAAGAGTCTTCGCCTGGACCTATGAGGATATGCCAGGGATTGATCAGGCAGTTGCCGAACACGCCATTCCGACCTATCCAGAGTGCAAGCCAGTCAAGCAAAAGCTCAGGAGGCTGAGACCAGAATGGGCAGAGAAGGTAAAGGAGGAGGTGCACAAACAGTTCGAAGCCAAGTTTCTGGTAGAGGTCCAGTACCCAACGTGGTTAGCTAACGTTGTCCCCGTAGCCAAGAAGGATGGGAAGGCCCGAGTATGTGTTGACTATCGAGACCTGAATAAAGCCTGCCCGAAAGATGACTTTCCCCTACACCATATTGATGTACTGGTGGATAGCGCGGCCGCTTGTATAATATACAGCTTTGTGGACGGGTACGCGGGGTACAACCAAATCCTTAACAGGATTGTGGATCGAATCAAGACAGCTTTTATCACAGAATGGGGGACATTCGCCTACCGAGTGATGCCTTTTGGGTTGAAGAATGCTGGGGCAACGTACCAAAGGATGGCTACTAAGATCTTGGATGACTTGATTCACAAGGAGGTTGAAGTGTATGTCGATGATATAATGATCAAGTCGGCAACTCGAGAAGGGCACTTCGAGGCCTTGGAGAAGTTCTTTCAGAGGATTGACAAGTATAACCTTCGCCTCAATCCTAAGAAGTGCATTTTCGGAGTTACCTCTGGTAAGTTACTAGGCCATGTGGTAAGCCAAAGGGGAATAGAAGTGGACCTTGATAAAATCAAGGCAATCAGAGAAATGCCAGCCCCCCAGAAAGAAAAAGAGGTTAGGAGCTTCCTGGGAAAGCTTCAGTACATTAGCCGGTTCATAGCTAAACTAGCCTCGGTATGTGAGCCTATCTTCAGGCTTCTTCAAAAGAATCGGCCAGTTCGGTGGAATGACGACTGCCAGAAGGCTTTTGAGATTATTAAGGACTACCTTCTGAATCCCCCAGTTCTGCAGCCCCCACGACCTGTAAAGCCATTGATCCTTTACTTAGCAATAGAGGAGAATTCTGTGGGTGCCATGATGGCCCAAGAGGATGAGTTTGGGGTTGAATTCGCAGTTTACTACCTCAGCAAGAAATTCCTCCCTTATGAAGCTAAGTATGTCGAAGTAGAGAAGATTTGTCTGGCCGTGATCTGGGCGTCAAAGAAACTTAGACACTATTTCCACTCTTATAAAGTGCAGGCAGTCGCCAAACAGAACCCTCTCCGTTACCTTTAGGAAGTGTCATGGCCGGACTTGTACCCTAGTTGCAATTAGTTTAATTTGGGGCCTAAGTGTAATTGAGTGTGTAGGATTGGACTTAATTGAAAGGCTAAAGGAATTTAAGAGGTTGAAAAGGGAATTGTGCATGATTAGTAAGAAGTGGATTAACTAAGTTAAGTAAGTGTGGATTAGAGAATAAAATAACTTGATTAAATGGATAGTGGAGGCAGAATTGAGAGTGGAATCCGTGTGGCATCATGAGAGTAAGCCACCTCCTTCTTTGCATGCATTTGCCTAAAGAAGTGAGAGGTGAGTGTGTGTTCTCCTCATTCTTCATTTTTTTGCATTTGACTTTGTCTTTCTTCTTGCTTCCGTGAGTGAGGATGAGAGTGGTTTAAGTGGATTTATGCATATAGCTAACTGGAGCAAGAATTAAGTGTTAAGACCTAAAGGTAAGCGGTTATGTGTGCTTATTCTCATCTTCTACTCTTTCTTCTTAGTTGAATTGGTTTGGATGGGATATTGCTGGATTGAGCTTGAGTTTGAGCATTTGTATTGTATTGATAGCCGAAGAAGTGAAGAAGGATAAAGGGAAAGCTGTGGTTGGAGAGTCGAGCGTTCGTCGTAATTAGGAGCTAAGGCGACGAGGTTTGGGAACAAACCCTAAATGTGTAAATTGTATGATTTGTATTGGTCCAATAGGGACTTTGATATGAGCTGTATGTGTATGTGGTAATGTGTTTAGTGAATGAATTGCTTGAGAGCATGTATGCTATGTGTGAATTGGGATTGATTATAAATTGTGCCAAAGAAGAGTGCCAAAACAAGAAGGGAAAAATAGGTATGTGCTAATTGAGTGAGTGGTTGATGAATTTGGGTTGATTGCCAAAAGTGAGAGTGAGATTTGAAGTCTTGATGTTGAAGGAGAATTGGACTGGAAAACACAGTTGTGCTGGTGATAAAACATAGCTGTGTTATAGTGCTTTTGCATAGGTCACGGTGACAATGGAATTGATTGTGACCGTGAGGTATGCCTGAGTTCAATTCTGCCGATTGGATTTTGGTATGTCACGGTGACAATGAAATCCATTGTGACCGTGAGGTACCTAAGGGAGCATTCTGTTTTGCAAAGTATGGATATGTCACGGTGATAATGAACTTCATTGTGACCGTGACATACCCTCAAGTTGCATTCTGCCGAGAGTTGGGAACATGTCACGGTGACAATGAAATTGATTGTGACCGTGACCTGCCCCCAGTTTGCATTCTGTTTTGAACTTCAACATGTCACGGTGACAATGAAATTCATTGTGACCGTTACCTACCCTATTTTGGCAATATAACCCTAATGTGTTTGGACTTTCTAACGGTAAGGCTTTAAGCTGGAATGAAGAACATTATGAGTAAGTGTTATGTGTGTATTAGGTAATGTACATTTGCATACTATGTGATGGTTCTTGAATGCAATCAATTATGTGAATATTAACTATGAAAAATGAATTGGAAGCATAATGGGTATGCAAGTGTAATGCTTAGCTATGTGCTAATACGAATGTGTAAAGTGAATGTGGTATGGGCTATCTACGTATGTGATGTGAAAAGTGATCAATGTGAACTGAATAATTTATTTAAGGGTCAATTTCACTCATGGTCACTCAACTTATCACTTATCGCACAAAAGTAACTGACTTTTTTTTTCTTACTTAAATGTCACTGAATTTCTAATATTTTTGCAAAAAAGTCATATTTACCGGAATCCGGCGAGAACCCTTACCGGATTGATGACATGGCATATGACACGTGGCAACGAATAGTAAATATATGACTTTTTTGCAAAAATGTTAGAAGTTCAGTAACATTTAAGTTGGAAAAAAAGAAAATTGGTTACTTTTGTGCAATAAATGATAAGTTTAGTGACTGTGAGTGAAATTAATTTAAATGTAGCATTTGTTTTAGATATTGTTAAACGACATGTAGTTTTTGATATGGCATGCCATGTCATCAATCAGGCGAGGGTTCTCTCCGGATTCCGGTTAAAATGACTTTTTTGCAAAAATGTTAAAAGTTCAGTGACATTTAAGTAAGGAAAAAAAAGTCGGTTACTTTTGCGCGATAAGTTATAAGTTGAGTGACCGTGAGTGAAATCAACCCATTTGTTTAACAACTTAAGCCTGCGAGTCAAGTAGTGGATAGTTAGGCATGCCTATAGGGTCAAGTGCTGCAGCCCCATGCGTTTAATGTGTCTGATTCCATGGGAATCACAATGCTAAAATAATGTGAATAATCCTTGCTGGATTTTATTATAAGTGGAATGATATTTTGGTACCTGAGGGTACCCATGCGTAAGTGTAATCTCGATGAGATTCTAGTACCTGAGTGGTACCAATGCGATACCCGTTATCCGCGTCATTGAATTGCAGGCTAACTGACTAATCAAATATTAAATGGAAGTGACTGTAATATAATAAAGCATGTGATATGGATATGTTAATAAGTGAATGATGTTTTGACTGAATATAGTAACGAACATTACTATGCTTGAAATGGTACACGCTATGATAATAATTGTTCTGGCATGACTTCTAGTATGTAATGTATGATGTTTCTGATGTGTGATAAATTATTTGTTATATATGAGTTCCCCACTAAGCGTTATCGCTTAGCATGGATTTACTCTAATCCGTGCAGGTACGGACGAGAGGTGATCGGAGGACTCCCCCTCATTTTGTACGGTCAACAGTAGGAAGTAGAAAGTGTAGGTTTTGGGTTGATATTTTGGGATCCTTTTTGTATAAGCTTTTGTATAATCAGAATGTGTATCGGATATGTAAAGGCATGTAATAATCTGATAACTATGAATGTTGGCCTAAGAGTATAAATAAGTGTGTGCAATGCGTGTGGCTATGAAGAGTGCACTATAAGTAGTTGGCATGTGATGCTTGAGTTAAGATTGTATGTGATGAAATTTTATTATTCAGGTTAAGCATGTGTTTGTTGTGTGTGTGTGTTCGGCCTTCTCTAACCAAGATTAGCTGAGCTAGTCTGTCATTAGGGAACGGGCGTCACAAGTTGTGGTATCAGAGCCCAGGTTGAGTCTTTTCTGGGAGTTGGGTAGATAAGATGTGCATAGTTTGTTGACCTAATGAGGAAGTCCTTGTTTAATCTGTGTAGTAACGATGGATTCTGGAAGGCATACCGGAGAAGAATCTACTGAAAGTGTGAATCCTCGTGAAGCTGAGGTGACGGGGTCTGGACAGTCTAGATCGGTAGGTTTCGGGAATGAGATTCCGTTTGGGCCTATGGAAGCTATGATGAAAATGACACAAGATATGGCAAGACTGATGGAACGTATAATGGCGCCTAGAGCCCCAATAGAATCTTTGAGAAAGCATGGTTTGGAGGAATTCCATGGAACAAGGTTAGATGAGTCAGAAAAAGCAGAGTACTGGATTGAGAAGGTGGAAAGGATTCTTAAGGAGATACGGTGTCCTCCTGACCAGTGGGTTGAATGTGTGGAGTCACTACTCCAAGGCCCTGTATATGATTGGTGGAAGCTGGTCCTGCAAAACCCGATGCTTCCTGAACCATTAAACTGGGAGTTCTTTGAAAGGGAATTCAAGAACAAGTATATCACTAAAGCACATCGAGAGGCAAACTAGAAGAAGTTTTTGAGTTTAAGACAGAACCATGACGGTGGCGGAGTATGAAGCGGAATTCTGTCGCTTAAGCAAGTATGCGCCAAAAGGTGTTTTGACTGATGTGTTGCGATGTCAACAGTTTGAGGACGGGTTGATTGAGGAGATTAAGGCATTGCTGATTTCTCTAACAACATAACAGAATGTAAGTTATTATCGAATTGTTCAAGCAGCTTTGAGAGCTGAAAGAACTTTGGGAGCTCAAAGAGAATGGAGACAAAGGAAGAATGCAAGTAGAGGTGGTTCCCAGACGGGGAAAAGATCAAGAGATTCTATTGTGGCACCACCTGCGGAATCAGGGTTCAGTTCTGCAGCGAGAGGTAAGAAGTGTGGCGCTCCCTCAGCATCTGGTACGGGAAGAGGAACATCTGGTAACAGAAGTGAGGTTCATGAGTGTCCTCATTGTGGTAAGAGGCATAGAGGAGAATGTTGGAGAGTGACGGGTGCTTGTTTTAGATGTGGAAGCACTGAGCATTTTCTTGCTAATTGCCCGAATGCTTATGAGATGTCGGGAAATCAACAAGAGCAGAGTAGGGGTGGTTCAAATTTGCCTTCTACTAATAGAGGAAGAGGAAGAGGACGTGGCAGAGGTAGCCAGTCCAGGGGTGCAGTTGATTCTGAGATTGTGGATAGGCCTGATACGGCGCCAGTGCGGACTTATGCTATGAGGGCACGAGAGGATCAGGATGCGCCTGAGGTGATAGCAGGTATTATTCTACTCTGTGGTGTGGAAATGTTTGCACTTATTGATCCTGGCTCAACTCATTCATATGTGTGTGATAAAAAGATATGTGAAAAGATGCCTAAAGTTGAATGTTTAAAATATGATATATGCGTGTCTAGCCCTTTGGGAGGTAATGTTAATGTGAATAGAGTGTATAGAAACTGTGCATTAGAGGTTCAAGGTAGTGTGTTCCCAGCGGATTTGATTGAACTACCGTTTGATGAGTTTGATTTGATTTTGGGTATGGATTGGTTAACTAAATATGATGCGGATGTTAAGTGCAAGAAGAAGATGGTTATAATCTATGATGATAAGGGGAACAGAGCGACAGTGAGAGGAGTGTGCACTAATCCTCTTGTAAATGTGATATCTGCTATGCAAGCCTGTCGGTGTATGAGAAAAGGATGTGAAGGTTATCTAGCTTTGGTGATAGACAGTAAGAGAGAACATGTGAAGATACAAGAGATACCGATAGTCAGAGAGTTTCCTGATGTGTTTCCTGAAGAATTGAGCGGTGTACCACCGATAAGAGAGGTTGAGCTATCGATCGATGTGGCGCCAGGAACAGTACCGGTATCTAAGGCACCATACAGAATGGCTCCAACTGAGTTGAAGGAATTGAAAGAACAGTTGCAAGAATTACTGAATAGGGGTTTTATTAGACCTAGTGTTTCTCCTTGGGGAGCACCAGTGTTATTTGTTAAAAAGAAAGATGGTACAATGAGAATGTGCATTGATTATCGGCAGTTGAATAAAGTGACAGTAAAGAATTGATACCCTTTACCTCGGATTGAAGACTTGTTTGATCAGTTAAGAGGAGCTGGTGTATTCTCAAAAATTGACTTGCGTTCAGGGTATTATCAGTTGCAAGTGAAGAAAGAGGATACACCTAAGACTGCATTTAGAACTCGGTACGGGCATTATGAATTCCTAGTGATGCTGTTCGGGTTAACTAATGCGCCTGCTGCGTTTATGGATTTGATGAATCGGGTGTTCAGACCGTATTTGGACCAATTTGTAGTGGTATTCATTGATGATATTCTGGTTTATTCAAGGGATGAGAAGGAGCACGAGCAGCATTTGAGAATTGTGCTTCAGACCCTGCGGGAGCATCAGCTGTATGCCAAATTAAGTAAGTGTGAGTTTTGGCTCAAAGAGGTGTCATTTCTGGGTCATGTGATCTCATCTGAAGGGATTAAAGTAGATCCAACTAAGATAGAAGCAATTGTGAATTGGAAACCGCCTAAGAATGTGCTGGAGGTTCGCAGTTTCTTAGGGTTGGCTGGATATTACAGAAGGTTTGTGAAAGGATTTTCAGTAATAGCTTCACCGTTGACAAGATTGTTACGAAAAGGAGTGAAATATGAGTGGTCTGAAAGATGTCAAGCGAGTTTCGATCAGTTGAGGAAGATGTTAGTAGAAGCACCGATTCTTACACAGCCTATGACTAGTAAAGAGTATGTGTTGTTCACCGATGCTTCAGGTGTTGTTCACCGATGCTTCAGGTGTCGGGTTGGGTTGTGTATTGATGCAAGAGGGGAAGGTGATAGCTTATGCATCAAGGCAACTGAAGCCGCACGAACAAAATTATCCGACTCATGATTTGGAATTGGCAGCAGTAGTGTTTGCTTTAAAGATTTGGCGACATTACCTGTATGGTGAGAAGTGTAGAATTTACACCGATCATAAGAGTTTGAAATATCTGCTTACACAGAAGGAATTGAATCTGAGACAGCGAAGATGGCTCGAGTTGTTTAAGGATTATGATTGTATTGTGGATTATCACCCGGGAAAAGCTAATGTAGTGGCGGATGCTTTGAGCAGGAAATCAATTTCAGCATTACAGTTAAAGCGGATTAAGTGGAGGTTTTCTGCAGACGGAGCTTTATTGGCACAGTTGAAAGCAAGACCGGTCCTGAAAGACGAGTTAATGGTTGCTCAGAGAAATGATGCGAGGTTGCAACAAGTTTTGCAGTCAGTCAGTGATATGGATAAGACTGACTATTCAGTGAATGAAGACGGGGTACTGCTGTATAAGAATAGAATGTGTGTGGCAAGTGATAAAGAATTAAAGAAGAGATTGATGCATGAGGCTCATAATACAATTTTCACTATGCATCCAGGTGGAAATAAGATGTATCAAGATATGAAACCGTTGTACTGGTGGCCTGGGATGAAGAAGGATGTAGTGGAATATGTGTCTAAGTGCCTTGTCTGTCAACAAGTTAAAGCGGAGCATCAAGTGCCTCAGGGGATGTTGCATCCACTCCCTATTCCACAATGGAAATGGGATAATATTACGATGGATTTTGTATCAGGATTGCCTCTGACCTCAAGACAACAAGATGCATTGTGGGTTATTGTGGACAGGTTTTCGAAATCGGCTCACTTTATACTAGTTCGGATGGATTATTCTATGGAAAAGTTGGATGAATTGTATGTGAGAGAAATTGTCCGATTGCATGGGATACCCTTGTCTATTATTTCTGATAGGGATCCCAGATTCACTTCTAAGTTTTGTAGGAGTTTACAAGCAGCCTTGGGTACGAAGTTGAATTTTAGTACTGCTTTTCATCCACAAACTGACGGACAATCGGAAAGAATTATTCAGGTTTTGGAAGATTTGATGCGAGCATGTGTTTTGGATTTCTCTAAGAGTTGGGATAAGTATCTTCCACTTATGGAATTTGCTTATAACAACAGTTATCAGACCAGTATCGGTATGGCACCGTATGAAGTCTTGTACTGAAGGAAATGTCGTTCACCGGTTTGCTGGACCGAATTGAATGAAAGCAGAATTATTGGACCTGATCTAGTGAGGGATACAGAAGAGAAAGCTAAGATCATACAGCAAAGGTTGAAAGCAGCAAGTGACAGACAGAAGTCGTATGCTGATTTGAAGAGAAGGGACATTGAGTTCAGTGTGGGCGATAAAGTGTTTCTGAAAGTATCTCCTTGGCGGAAGGTACTGAGGTTTGGCAAGAAAGGAAAATTGAGTCCAAGGTTTATTGGACCATATGAAGTTCTGGAAAGAGTGGGATCCGTGGCATATCTCTTGGCATTGCCTCCGGCGTTAAGCAAGCTTCATGATGTGTTTCATGTGTCCATGTTGAGGAGGTATAGATCGGATGAATCTCATGTGCTAACTGTGCAAGAAGTGGAGGTTCAGCCAGACTTTACCTATGATGAGAAACCGAAAGCGATTTTAGCAAGAGAAGTGAGGCAACTTCGGAACAAGCAAATACCACTTGTAAAGGTGCTTTGGCAGCATCATGGTGTTGAAGAAGCAACCTGGGAACCAGAAGCGGCTATGCGAAAGCAGCATCCACAACTGTTCCACTCAGGTATGAATTTCGAGGATGAAATTCTTTAAGGAGGGGAGAGTTGTCATGGCCGGACTTGTACCTTAGTTGCAATTAGTTTAATTTGGGGCCTAAGTGTATTTGAGTGTGTAGGATTGGACTTAATTGAAAGGCTAAAGGAATTTAAGAGGTTGAAAAGGGAATTGTGCATGATTAGTAAGAAGTGGATTAACTAAGTTAAGTAAGTGTGGATTAGAGAGTAAAATAACTTGATTAAATGGATAGTGGAGGCAGAATTGAGAGTGGAATCCGTGTGGCATCATGAGAGTAAGCCACCTCCTTCTTTGCATGCATTTGCCTAGAGAAGTGAGAGGTGAGTGTGTGTTGGCCTCATTCTTCATTTTTCTGCATTTGACTTTGTCTTTCTTCTTGCTTCCGTGAGTAAGGATGAGAGTGGTTTAAGTGGATTTATGCATATAGCTAATTGGAGCAAGAATTAAGTGTTAAGACCTAAAGGTAAGCGGTTATGTGTGCTTATTCTCATCTTCTACTCTTTCTTCTTAGTTGAATTGGTTTGGATGGGATATTGCTGGATTGAGCTTGAGTTTGAGCATTTGTATTGTATTGATAGCCGAAGAAGTGAAGAAGGATAAAGGGAAAGCTGTGGTTGGAGAGTCGAGCGTTCGTCGTAATTAGGAGCTAAGGCGACGAGGTTTGGGAACAAACCCTAAATGTGTAAATTGTATGATTTGTATTGGTCCAATAGGGACTTTGATATGAGCTGTATGTGTATGTGGTAATGTGTTTAGTGAATGAATTGCTTGAGAGCATGTATGCTATGTGTGAATTGGGATTGATTATAAATTGTGCCAAAGAAGAGTGCCAAAACAAGAAGGGAAAAATAGGTATGTGCTAATTGAGTGAGTGGTTGATGAATTTGGGTTGATTGCCAAAAGTGAGAGTGAGATTTGAAGTCTTGATGTGGAAGGAGAATTGGACTGGAAAACACAGTTGTGCTGGTGATAAAACATAGCTGTGTTATAGTGCTTTTGCATAGGTCACGGTGACAATGGAATTGATTGTGGCCGTGAGGTATGCCTGAGTTCAATTCTGCCGATTGGATTTTGGTATGTCACGGTGACAATGAAATCCATTGTGACCGTGAGGTACCTAAGGGAGCATTCTGTTTTGCAAAGTATGGATATGTCACGGTGACAATGAACTTCATTGTGACCGTGACATACCCTCAAGTTGCATTCTGCCGAGAGTTGGGAACATGTCACGGTGACAATGAAATTGATTGTGACCGTGACCTGCCCCCAGTTTGCATTCTGTTTTGAACTTCAACATGTCACGGTGACAATGAAATTCATTGTGACCGTGACCTACCCTATTTTTGCAATATAACCCTAATGTGTTTGGACTTTCTAACGGTAAGGCTTTAAGCTGGAATGAAGAACATTATGAGTAAGTGTTATGTGTGTATTAGGTAATGTACATTTGCATACTATGTGATGGTTCTTGAATGCAATCAATTATGTGAATATTAACTATGAAAAATGAATTGGAAGCATAATGGGTATGCAAGTGTAATGCTTAGCTATGTGCTAATGCGAATGTGTAAAGTGAATGTGGTATGGGCTATCTACGTATGTGATTTGAAAAGTGATCAATGTGAACTGAATAATTTGTTTAACAACTTAAGCCTGCGAGTCAAGTAGTGGATAGTTAGGCATGCCTATAGGGTCAAGTGCTGCAGCCCCATGCGTTTAATGTGTCTGATTCCATGGGAATCACAATGCGAAAATAATGTGAATAATCCTTGCTGGATTTTATTATAAGTGGAATGATATTTTGGTACCTGAGGGTACCCATGCGTAAGTGTAATCTCGATGAGATTCTAGTACCTGAGTGGTACCAATGCGATACCCGTTATCCGCGTCATTGAATTGCAGGCTAACTGACTAATCAAATATTAAATGGAAGTGATTGTAATATAATAAAGCATGTGATATGGATATGTGAATAAGTGATTGATGCTTTGACTGAATATAGTAACGAACATTACTATGCTTGAAATGGTACACGCTATGATAATAATTGTTCTGGCATGACTTCTAGTATGTAATGTATGATGTTTCTGATGTGTGATAAATTATTTGTTATATATGAGTTCCCCACTAAGCGTTATCGCTTAGCATGGATTTACTCTAATCCATGCTGGTACGGACGAGAGGTGATCGGAGGACTCCCCCGCATTTTGTACGGTCAACAGTAGGAAGTAGAAAGTGTAGGTTTTGGGTTGATATTTTGGGATCCTTTTTGTATAAGCTTTTGTATAATCAGAATGTGTATCGGATATGTAAAGGCATGTAATAATCTGATAACTATGAATGTTGGCCTAAGAGTATAAATAAGTGTGTGCAATGTGTGTGGCTATGAAGAGTGCACTATAAGTAGTTGGCATGTGATGCTTGAGTTAAGATTGTATGTGATGAAATTTTATTATTCAGGTTAAGCATGTGTTTGTTGTGTGTGTGTGTGCGGCCTTCTCTAACCAAGATTAGCTGAGCTAGTCTGTCATTAGGGAACGGGCGTCACAGGAAGCACCCTCGTTGTTAGGAAAAATGGGAAGATGGCTAATACTGCTACAGGAATTTGATGTGGAGTATGTCACGAGAAAGACCATCAAAGGTCGGGTAGTTGCGGAGTTTCTTGCTGACCATCCAATTGAAGGAGACCAGCTAGAGTATGAATTCCCCGACGAACATGTGGTGGCCATCACCGTACAGAAGTGGCAGATGTATTTCGATGGGGCAGTAAAGGAGTAATTCTGGTAACCCCAGATGGAGAGAAGCTTCCCTTAGCCAAGAAACTAAGGTACAGAGCCACCAATAACGAGGCTGAGTATGAAGCCTGCATCTTTGGGTTAGAAGCGCTCTCAGCCGTGGGGGCAAAAGTAGTAGAGGTCTTCAGGGACTCATCCTTAGTAATCCACCAAGTCAGGGGTGAATGGACCGTTAAGGAAGAGCGGCTGTTGCCATATATGAGGTGTTTAAAAGAACTAAGTGGCCAGTTTGAAATCTGCACCTTTAACTACGTGCCCCGAGATGAGAACCAATTGGCAGACGCATTAGCCACCCTGGTATCCATGTGGGACAACCCTGAAGGAATAGCCCTGAGGCCTGTGCTCATTTCTAGTTCAGACAAGCCATACTTTGAGATCGAGCAAGTCGGGAATGTCGAGGCTACGGATGGGAAGCCATGGTACTATGATGTCCAGAATTATTTGGAAGGGTCGATATTCCCAGAAGAGGCTACTGAAAAAGACCAGAGGATGATTCACAAGCTGTCCACTCAGTTCATCAGCGTGGACGGCGTGCTGTACAAGAGACAAGCCGACGGCATACAGCTAAGGTGCTTAGATGACAAAGAAGCCAAAAAGGTTATGGAGGAGACCCATGCAGGTGTTTGTGGGGCCCACATGAATGGTCTAGCCCTAGCAAAGAAAATCATGCGGCAGGGGTTTTTCTGGTTGACAATGGATACAGATTGCTCTAGGTATGTGAAATAGTGCCAACTATGCCAACAGTATGCTAATCTGAGACACCTCCCCGTTTTGGAGTTGTGTAACCTGACGTCTCCATGGCCGTTCGCCGCGTGGGGAATTGACATTATAGGAGAAATACACCTGACAGCCTCCAACGGACACCGATTTATTGTGGTCGCTATCGATTATTTCACCAAGTGGGTCGAGGCTGAATCTTTCAAGAAGTTGGGCGCTCGGGAGATGGCCAGATTCATTGAGCGACATCTGATTTGTAGGTATGGGCTCCCGCATCACATTGTGTCGGACAATGGGGTACAATTCCAAGCCGAGACTAAACAGATGCTCAAGAAATACGGCATTCAACACCATAAGTCTTCTCCATACTGACCGCAGCCTAATGGAGCAGTCGAGGCGGCTAATAAGAACATTAAAAGGATACTGGCTAAGATGGTGCAAACCTATAAAGACTGGGTAGAGAAATTGCCATTTGCACTTTGGGGCTACAGGACCACTGCCTGAACGTCTACAGGGGCTACCCCTTTCTCCTTGGTTTACGGGACGAAAGCAGTCCTACCGGTAGAAATAGAACTCCAGTCATTGAGGGTGGTAACAGAAACTCAGCTACCAGAAGCCGAATGGGCCCAGCAGCGACTACTACAGTTGAACCTATTGGACGAAGATAGGATGCGGGCATACTACCACAATCAGATCTACCAGAAGAGATTAGCTCGCTCATTTGGGAAGAAAGTAAGGAAGCACCCGTTAAAGGAAGGAGACCTAGTCTTCAAGCAAATGAGGCCAGGGGTTCCGGACTTTCGGGGCAAGTTTAGGCCAACTTGGGAAGGACCCTTCATTCTGAAGAAGCTTTTGTCTAAAAGGGCTGCAATTTTGACAGATAGCGATGGAAATGAGTTCAGGGAGCCAGTCAACGTCAACATATTGAAGAGGTTCCATGGCTAAGGGCTAGGAAAAAATGCAAAATAAAATAATGATCATGTGTAATGAAATCACACAAGAAAAATGTACCTGTATGCAATTAGGCACTCAGAGTAGTCCTCTTATTCGATAAATGTCCATAGTTCCTTTTGAATAAATAATATGTCACTCCCCAATTCGAATGAGCACAATTTATCCATGCAACCGACAGAAACTTTATCCTTCAAAAAAAAAAAAAAAAGAAAAGAAAAAAAAGAAGGCCGTTAGAGATGAAAACCGTGACTGGCTCTCTAAGCAAAAGTTAGGCCAAATGGCAGGGTGAAAACCTGGGAACAGGCAGTCTGCCCTATAAAAAATGAAATCAATAAAAGTCGTTGGATTGGGTTGGGTCAATTCCAGGCAAAAAATAAGGCACAGGGTTATGTGAAAATCCGACAAGGACGAATTTCCCGCTAAGAAAAGCTAGTGTGAAAATCCACAAGGGACACACTACCTTTAAAACAATAACGTACGACACTTGGAGCGATAAGGCGGCATTATCTCGAGCAACCCCTTTAAAGAAGAGACGCACATCAGACAGTTCTCCCTGAAAATTATGAGTCAGAGTCCCTAAATCAGGACAACGCCTTCAGGCCCTCGGGGGCATAATTGACCAAACGAAGCCACGAGTCGCTTCAGTAAAAGTTATCGCACCTCGATCCCTGGGCCACTCAGATGAATGGTGTCACCTGCATCCTGCATAACATATGCACATGCACATGCATAACTTACCCTTGCATACAAATTTCTTTTGATTCCTCAGGAAAGCCTGGTGTCTAGACACACCGACAAGCTGGTGTTTATCAGTCGCTCAGCCGTGGTTTCACACACTGACCAGCTGGTGTTTCATCAATCACGTCCTACAAAGTCTGGCGCCTTCACACACCGACAAGCTGGTGTTTATCAATCGCTCAGCCGTGGTTTCACACACCGACAAGCTGGTGTTTCATCAATCACGTCCTCCAAAGCCTGGCGCCTTCACACACCGATAACCTGGTGTTTATCAGTCGTTCAGCCGTGGTTTCACACACTGACAAGTTGGTGTTTCATCAATCACGTCCTTCGAAGTCTGGCACCTTCACACACCGACAAGCTGGTGTTCATCAGTCGCTCAGCCGTGGTTTCACACACCGACAAGCTGGTGTTTCATCAATCACGTCCTTCAAAGTCTGGCGCCTTCACACACCGACAAGCTGGTGTTTATCAGTCGCTCAGCCGTGGTTTCACACACCGACAAGCTGGTGTTTCATCAATCACGTCCTTCAAAGTCTGGCGCCTTCACACACCGACAAGCTGGTGTTAATCAGTCGCTTAGCCGTGGTTTCACACACCGACAAGCTGGTGTTTCATCAATCACGTCCTTCAAAGTCTGGCGCCTTCACACACCGATAAGCTGGTGTTTATCAGTCGCTCAGCCGTGGTTTCACACACCGACAAGCTGGTGTTTCATCAATCACGTCCTCCAAAGTCTGGCGCCTTCACACACCGACAACCTGGTGTTTATCAGTCGTTCAGCAGTGGTTTCACACACCGACAGCCTGGTGTTTCATCAATCACGTCCTTCAAAGTATGGTGCCTTCACACACCGACAAGCTGGTGTTTATCAGTCGCTCAGCCGTGGTTTCACACACCGACAAGCTGGTGTTTCATCAATCATGTCCTCCAAAGTCTGGCACCTTCACACACCGACAAGCTGGTGTTTATCAGTCGCTCAGCCGTGGTTTCACACACCGACAAGCTGGTGTTTCATCAATCACGTTCTACAAAGTCTGACGTCTAGACACATCGACAAGCTGGTGTTAATCAGTCATTCAGCCACGATTTTCACACGTCGATAAGCTGACGTTTATAAATCACGTGACCAATAATAGTCCCGTAACGCCGACAAGCTGGCAAGACCAAGTTCGGAAAAGCGACCGCCTCAGGTACGCGTCTCTTCCCTTCTTTCCTGAATTTTGGCTCACTTAGGCACCTGAATTCTAAGTTCCCTAAAATTGGGGGCAACTGTAGACACTGGGACCCGAGGCGGTCCAGGATCAGGATTACCCGATGATGAAATAAAAGACCGATTTTCGGCAAGAAAGGTGAGAATCGATCGTTCCCTTGTCAAAGGTGTGTTTTTCGCAAAATAATTAAAAATAAATTTTAGAAATTAAAAATTAAAATAGGGTAAAAAATATTAATTTTGTGTTAAGGTTTTATTAGAAAAAAAAAATCACGAGTGCCACTTGCGGCAGCGCGGCAGGCCGCGCCTGCGCGCCCCCCTACGCGCGAGGCAGGGGGACTGCGCGCGGTGAGGGGGCACCGCGCGCCCCCCTGCGCGCGAGGCAGGGGGATCGAGCGCCCCCCTGCGCGCGAGGCAGGGGGACCGCGCGTCCCCCCTGCACGGGAGGCAGGAGCCTCGCGCGATGCAGGGGCACCGCGCGGGCCCCTGCGCGCGCAGCAGCCTGCCGCGCGCGGTGCAGGGGCACCACGCTCGCAGTAGGCTACCGCGCGCGCTCTTCCCTCTCCGCGCGACTGCTTTTGGTCGCCTGCTCCTGCTTTTTTTCAGTCTGTTCTTTTCAGTCTGATTTTTCCGTTTGTTTCACCATTTTATGCTATTTTTGATTAACTAAAAATAAAAGCTATTCTTGTCCTTTGCCTTTCTTGGCCAAGGTAAGAATTAAAGAGGATTTTCCCCTCATTGTGAAGGGACGAGAACTATTTTTCAAGGAATTGATTTGCTTTTCTCTCTAGCTTTTTCATCTCCAGCAAACTAGTTTTTTTTCTCCTTCAAAAAGTTCTTAAGTTCATTTTTCTTTTTTTCAAGCTTTAACCTATTCATTTTTTTTCTTCAAAAAATATAATCTATTTTTGGGTGATTTGAGCTTGGAAAATTAATTTCCTTTGCTCAATCATCCACCAAAGAAATATTTTTATCAAAATATCTTCTTAATTTATTTTGAAATATCAACTTCTATATTTTTTTTTCAAATATTTATCACCAAAAATCGACAAGGGGAACAAATCGAGACATCGCTTCTCCGATCTAAAAATTCTGAGGGTAAACATTTCGGATCCGTTCTCGTTAATTTTTATTTATCATTTGTAGTTATTAATTTTGTCGTTTCCGCCAGTTTTGCCATGTTTATTTTTTAATAATTTTCATGTTGTTTGCTACTGTTTGATAGTTTGGGTTTATTTGTTTTTTTTGGCTTGATTTCCTTGTGGCTTCCAATCTAACTTTGGTGATTTTAAATTCCCACTTGACTTGCCGTCAAACTTTTCCCTCCTTATCATCATCATCATTCTTATTATTATTATTATTATTATTATTATTATTATTATTATTATTAACATCCTGTCAACCCTATTATTATTATTATTATTATTATTATTATTATTATTATTAGTATTATATATCCTATTTGTGCCACTGTTATCATCATTATTATTATAATTATTATTATCATCTATCAGCATTATATTAATATTTGTGTGTCTCATAATATTATAGTTGTCACCATTATTTATTATTTATTACTTGTGTTATTGTTACGTGTTGCATTTGTTTGATTAATTCACTTAGAATATTTGCTAATATATTTTGATGTTAATTTTTGTGTGAGATTTTATTTGTGTCGGGCTATGTGAGCGCCCCGCGACTCCCCGGATGGGTCGCAACGCGTGGACGTACTCTCCGGTTTGGGTGAGATCTTTCCAATCCCTCCCTTCATGTTGTGATTATTTGTAAATAATTATTTTATTTATGCACGCGTGAGATAAAAAGTCACAAAAATACTTTTACAATTAAATTGAGCTTTACTAATAAAATTGGGACCAATGTCCCTTGTTTTAGCCTAACAATAAAAATATCGCAATTAAAACGAAGAGTCAATTTTCTCCAAAAATGGGATCACTCATCCCGATTTTCATTCAAATAATCAAAACGACTCTTCGAACCCTCTTTAAATTAATACGAAGGAACCAATGTTCCTAAACTTCGAACAAGTGCGAAGGAACCAATGTTCCTAAAATAATGCCCCGATTTATGTATGTCTTTTTATTTTATTTTTGGGTGAGTGTTTTGAATTTATGTTCTTTTATTTTTGGCCCTTGTATTTAACTTTGGGGCAACTTTATTTATTTTTGGGGATTGTATTCCGTCCCACTTGTGTCTTTAATTTCCCTTTCATTGGGGTTGTATTCCGCCCCTATTCCTCTTGTAATTGTGTGCTTAGGTGTTTACCGCTTTCATTTATTGCTTTATTTATCGCTTTTATTTTATTGCTTTCAAATGCTTGATATGCGCAACTTAATTTAATCCACCGAATGTGTGAGATGAGAGATATAATTTTAAGAAGTTAAGAACCCATTTATAATTAACCAAAGCATAAATAAGAGAGAAGTTCCGGACACCATATGTCTGGTTTAGACCGTTAGAGGTGAGAAACCTTTTCCCAATTTCTTGCAAATTGGGTGGCAACTCCAAATGCCTTAAAGGTGCCTTTAGGTGTCATTAGACTAGGTTGTTCTCCCCAATGTTCTATTGGGAGGGATACACCGATGATGTCTCATGGCGCCCATGATCAAAAAGACGCAAACTAATACCTCGAATCCCAATGGCAGATTCAAAGCGAGGGCCCTTGCTGGGTTGGTCCGGCGCACGTCACAGAGGTGTCTAAAGATTCCTTCATCTTTGCAAAATTTATTGAATTCATCATTACAAAATTCTAAATCGTTATCAGTACGAAGGCACTTAATCTCTTGTTTGTCTGGTTTGCAACCAAGGCTTTCCATTGCTTGAAAGTAGCAAAAACATCATTCTTATGCTTTAAAAAATAAACCCAAACCTTCCTGGAGTAATGATCAAAGAAGGTAAGCATATATCTAGCGCCGCCTTCTGTAGGAACACGAGCAGGTCCCCAAAGATCGGAATGAATGTAGTCTAGAGTATCTTTAGTTCTGTGAACACCCGAATTGAAACTGACTCTCTTTTGCTTGCCAAAAAGACAATGCTCATAGAACTCTAACTTAGATGTACTCTGACTAGAAAAAAGACCTCTCTTACTCAACATCGTGAGGTCTTTCTCACTCATGTGCCCCAACCTCATATGCCATAATTTGGTGGCATCTGAATCTGACATAGTAGAGGAAATTGCAGCAATGCCTGTGACTGTAGATCCTTGCAAGATATACAGCCTTCCAACTTTTCTAGCCTTCATAATGATAAGAGCACCTTTTAGGACTTTTAAGACTCAACCTCTACCAGAGAATCTGCAACCGTTGTCATTGAAGGCAGACGGAGAGATGAGATTATTCTTCATTGCTGGAACATGTCGTACGTTGGTTAATAGTCTAACCACGCCATCATGTATCTTAATTTTAACAGTACTAGTTCCAATGACTTTACAAGGATGATTATCGCCCATCAACACAACTCCTTTATCTACTGATTCATAAGAGCAGAACCAGTCTTTATGGAGACATATATGGAACGAGCAAGCGGAATCTAGGATCCACCCTTGTCCAAATCTGGCACCATAATTAGAAACGGCATAGACATCGCAATCCACCTCATCTTCGACAATACTGGCTTCGGTAGAGTTCTCTTCCATTTTACTCTTTTCTTTATTCTTGTTCTGCAACTTGAAACATTCAGCTTTGATGTGCCCTTTCTTCTTACAGTAATTACAGGTCAAATTGCTGCACCTGTATCTTGATTTAGATCTAGATCGACTATTGGTGCTGCTCGAATCTTTCACTGTTGATCTTCCTCTCACAACCAGACCTTCTGCGGAAGAACCACCTTTGTCACTACAAAGCCCTTTATCAATAAGGTCTTTGGAGAATAGACTTTCTTTAGCCTCCTCTACAGTAATGATTTTTCTACTGTAGATCAAAGTCTCCCTGAAATTTTTAAAAGACGGAGGTAAAGACCATAATAATATATGAGCTTTATCTTTTTCTTCATATTTGATGTCTAGATTTTCCAAATCTAGAAGAATAGAGTTAAATTCATCAAGATGTGACTTGAGAGAAGTGCCTTCTGCCATATTAAGCATATGTAAACGATGCTTAACAACTAACTTGCTAGTGAGATTTTTTGTCATGTAGAGAGACTCGAGTTTCTCCCATAAATCTTTGGTAGTCTTCTCATGGATGACTTCACGTAGAACCTAATTTGACAAGCATAACTGGATGGCAGCTAGAGCTTTTTCTTCTAACTCTTATTTCTGCTCCTCTTTCATCGTGGCAGGTAATTGGTCTTGGCCTAAGATTGCTTTGTGCAATCCATTTTGTGTCAAAATTGCATTCATCTTGATTTGACATAAGGCAAAACTAACAATGCGATCAAATTTCTTGATATTAAATTTTGTAGTTGCCATAACAACGTCTAATAATTTTTTTTTAGATGGCTCTGATACCAGTTTGTTAGGAATAAATCCACAACGGAACAAAAATTAAGATTCGATAATTAAAGCAATAACAAAATAGATGAAATAACAAAATAGAGAACACTAAGAATTTACATGGTTCGACAGAATGCCTACTCCACAGGTGAAGGAGAGCAGAAAATTATTCCACTAATAAACTTAAAGTGGTACAAAAGAGGTGTGGAGAAACTAACTCTCAAAATCCCATAACCCAATTACACCCAAAATCTCACTAATTCTCAAATGAGAATTTCTCTCAAACTAAACAAAATTTAATGAAGTTTTTGGCACACTTAAGAGATGGTTTATAGCCATGCAAATTAATGTGCAAACATTACTCAATTTCAACCAAAAATAATTATATTTCAACCAAATCAACTAAATTTCAACAAATGTGTGCTTGGTAGAAATCATAAATCAACTAATGTGTGCTTGGTAGGCTAATATTAGTAGGATAATCTTGATAATTTCACAACACATTTACAGAGCCGTATATATTATTCCTAGTAAACCAATGCCGGTACTGCAGTAAATATTATTAATCCTCAGCACCAATTTTGAGTAGGGCTGATTATAAAATCTTGAGTTTCATTATCTTTATTATTTTAAATTAACAGAGGTTGAGATGAGTATTAATTTCATACATCATGCGTTGAATAAAAAATATTTATTTGGTTTTCATCAAGTGGTCTATATTCACTCATCACATCAAATTGCTTCTTGAACCATGCTTGTAGCTAGAATTTTTTGTTTAATGACAAAGTTTCTTTAAGTATTGATACTGAAAGAGTAAACCCAAGGCCGTGATTAGTTTAGTTCTTAATAGCCTATTTTGAACTCGATTTCACGGCCCTGGATTAGCTAGTATGCCCTACAATTCTATATAAAACTCATTCTCGTGTATTTAAATAACGATATCAATGACATTTTTTTTTATTTCATAATACTTATGTTTAATTACATTTGTTTGTTATAACTTAAACAATGCAATAAAGTCCATGATATTAAGACACAATGCAAAAAAAAAAAAAAAATTATGAGGAGTTTATAATATTGTAAAGGATGCAATTACAATTAAGAAATCATATCAAACTCAACCGAACATCCAGTAAGATCAGCAAAAGCAGAACATCCAGCAGATAGGTCAAATATGTAAGGCCCCAAAATACACTCTAGTAGTAATATGCCACTTTTAGGATGAATCACATAGTTAATTATATGAAGTCAATTAAAGTATAGAAAAAGACATAGAGGAAATTAACATAAAAGACGTGAGCAATTCGGTAATTTAATTGAATTGAAATATACATGCATAAATAAATATGAGACATGAAATAATATGTTAATAGAGATAAATTGCATGCATTGAACGAAATAAAGAAGATTGGGGAAAATATCATAATTTGCTAAATCCTACCAATTAAAGAGTGGCATGTGTGTGTATGTCTAGAAAATGCATGAACATTCATCAATTTAGATAAAGTGACCGATCATATAAAAGGAAGAAACACATAATTTTTACACCATTTTCTCACACACAAATTTCATGCTTAAGAAAGCTTAAGTGAGAGGAGATATCCTAGAGCAATACTATGCAAAATAAGGTAATTGTAGTGTAATTCTAACTCAAATTTCATCTTTTTCATGCGCTAAAATAAGGGAGTTGTAATTTGTGAATAAATATGGAATTGATGTGTGTGTATGATGTATTTTAGTGGAAGAATTCAACAAGAGCAAAAAAAAGGAGAAAGAGGGAAGTTATAAAAGGAATTCAACTAATAAAAAAGGTATGGGAAACCCTTGATTGATGTCCATAAATATAATGATTTGAATTGAGTTCAGATAGTATAATTATTGGAAAAGATGTAAAATTGATCTTGGTGGGTTTAATTGAAGCTAAAATATGTGGTTTTTGCATGCATTTGAGTTTTCTGGACAGTCCTTAGTATTTTGGCCATAACTTGGCCTATAAAACTTGGAATTGAGTAATTCTAGTTAGAAATGAAACGTACGACATAGCCCCACAATTTTTATGAGAGACCTAAATTTAGTTTTGCCTCTAAGGCTCTTAAAATTGAGCTTAAAGACAAAGACCTGTATCTGCCCCTTGTTTTGAAATAGTCTATAATATTTTATGTGCAATTCTCTCTACAGAACTCCAAATGAAATAAATCAAAATTATACAGAAACTAGACTCAAAGTGGAGTAATTTATGAGGAGAATATGACTAAATTCTTTCTCAATCTTTCCCAAAAATATTTTAAATTTAGAACTATAATTTTATCCCTGAAAACACCTAGGAGCAGTTAGTAATATTTTGGCCATATCTCTCATTTTATAGATCCAAATGATTTGATTTTTGATCCATTAGAAAATTAAGAATAGGGGACATTTGTTATGAAGACCACTTGGCCTAAATAACTATTTTCAATGTCAAAAATGCAGTTGAATCTAGACCTGAAATGCTACTCTGGATTTTGCCATCCAGAACCATTACACATGGCTGTCAGGGTGTCTAGACAGCCGTGTGGGATTTTAGACAGCCGTGTAAAATGGTTTTGAAACTCCAAAATGCATCCCACATGGTTGTCAGGGATTCCTAATAGCCTTGTGACCTTTGTTTTTGACCCAAACGTGAATTTTTCTTGCCTAAATAACACTGAACCTTTTCGAACTTTTAGGCACTTGTTCAACACATGTCCAAAGAAAAATAATGACTATATGAACATGTAATATATGAAACTACATTAAGATAGCGATTGGAACCTAATGCATGCTTGGTAATTAAATGCATGCAAGTGATTTATATGCTTATGCATTCATTATGAGTATATGGCATGCAAATGTGAATATGTATAGTGATTAAATGATTACAAATGAATACATAGTGACATGATAATGATTTAAAAGGTGAAATAAGAGGATAGAATAAATGTGAATATGTAACGCCCTAAAATTTCAGTGTTATGAATAATAACTCTGTAAGCTGAAAATTCATCGAAGGTTAATTTTTGACCCGCAAGGTCTAAAATTTTCTTTAAAAATTATATAATTAAATATTGAATAAATTGTAGTCAAATAAATACACAAATAATAATAATAATAATAATAATAATAATAATAATAATAATAATAATAATAATAATAATAATAATAATAATAATAATAATAATAATAATAATAATCTTATGAGTCTAGATTTAAAGGGAAAAATTTAGAAAGATAAAGAGAGGAAGAAAGGGGGTATAGGTAAGAATGAAAATGGGAAAAGAGTGGAAAAACAGGAAGAAGAAAAAAAAAATTGGGAAATAGGGGAATTGAAGAGAGGGAACCTGAGAAAGAGAGAGAAATAAAGGAAGAGAGCGAGAGATCGGCAGAGCACGGTAGAGGGGCAGGAGGCCTGCGATGACGACAACAATGCATCGACGCCGCTGCAGCCCTGTATGCACTGGGTTCCGAGGCAGTCCAAGATCGAAATTACCCAATGATGTAAAATGATCTCTTATTTACAGGCAAAACTGTAAAAAATGATGTTTCCCTTGTCGAGACATTTTTTTAATAAAAATAAGAAAATAAATAAATAAATAAATATATAATAAGAAAATTATATATTATAAAACAATTAAATTAATTAAATTTTTTTTTTTAACTTTGTGGCCATGTACGACCACAAAGTTTGTGGCCATGGGAAGGCCGCGCATCCCCCATGGGAAGGCCGCACATCCCATGGGAAGGCCACACCTTGTGGCCTTCCGAGGGCCACACGCTCCACCTGCAGGCACCCCTGCTCTGCACTGTCCTGTCCCATTCCACTTGTAAAACACAGTTTTGGGACCGTAAAAAAATCAATTTCTTTCACGTTTTAATGTTTTTTGGAAAAATAAAATTAGAAAAGTTAGTTTGGTTTTTTTCCATTCCGAGAGATGAAGAAAATAAAAGGGAAATTGATCTTCATTTTGCAGCGGGGCTGCTTTTGGAGGAAAAAAGATAGCTCTTCCTTCTTAGAAAAAAAAAGGCAGACGAGAACTAAAATATTTCTAAAAAATTTGGGAAATTTATTTTCTTCTTCCTTCTAAATGGGTTTTGGTTCTTAAATTGATTTGAGCAAGGTAATTTCCTTAGCTTGATTACTCCATCAAAAATCATTTTTTGAGTTTTTTTTTTTGCGTTAAAAAACTTAGATTTCTTGAATACTTTTGGTGTTTTGCCACCGCAAACTCGACAAAGGGACGGATTGAGACATCCTATTTTCGATCTATAAACTCTGAGGGTAAACATTCTTGAATCCCTTTTTTATCACTTCATTTCCTATTTTTTGCCGTTGTTATGAATATAAAGGTTTCATTATTATTGCATGTCATAGTATCTTGATTATTTTTGTTACTGTTATCATTCTCGTATTGTTGATTAATATTATTAGTGGTTTTATTATTAGTTGTTTTATTAATGTTATTAGTTGGCTAATACTATTAGTTGTCCTTTTATCCCTGTAGCTATTATTTTCTTTATAGTTTGTCAATGTGATTTTTGCCGCCAGTGTTGTTATTATTTTTGTTGACATAATTATTATTATTATTATTATTATTATTATTATTATTATTATTATTATTATTGTCATTGGTACTGTTGGTATTATTACAAGTGATGTTGCCATAATTAGGGCTGTGCAAATGGTCGGTTTGGTTCGATTTTAGACCGAACCGAATAGACCAAAAATCTAATTTATCAAAATAAAAGAACCGAACCGTAAATCAAACTATTTAGGACCGAAACCGAATAGATCGAATTAATTTTGGTCGATTCAGTTAGGTCCAATCGGTTCTTCACAAGCAATTATTTCTTCAATTTCAAACCCAAGAAAATGGAAATCCCAAACCCAAAATAGATATTACATTTCTTTTATTTCTTCTCTCTGTTCTTCAAACTCGAGCAAAAAACTATCAAAAAATTAATAATCAGCAACAACAAGCATAACAAATTCATATTATCACTCCCAGATCTGCTCACATGCTCTTCTTTGCTTCTTCTACCACCGCTTGGCTCAAAGTTCTCAGCCATTCTTGTTACATCAATTTGACTATTGATGTTGGGTTGTTGCTGAACAAGAATAGAAGCCATGAGTCATCAACAAAAGTAAATTATTAAAGAGAGAGAGACAGAGAATGACAGGCTGTAAGTCCAGGAGAGTTGAACATTGATCATATAAAATAAGAGAATAAACAAAGTGATCAAACACTAGAACTAGCATGTGAATGATGTGATAAATTAGATAAGAAATCAGATCATCAACTTAAGAACCAAACAGATGATCGAAAAGGATGAAAAAGGAGACCTTCAAAAGAGGGAAAAAAAGAAAACGAAAATAGAGAGGGGAAGAAGAAAGATAAAATTGATTCACTTACTTCGGTGGCGACCTGCGGTGCATAAAGGAACTAGCGATCGGTGGTGGCAACTTGCGGTGGATCAAGGCCGTGGTGACCGGCGGCTAAAGGCGGTGGTGAGGGGGCATAGTGGATTTGGGAATTAGGGATGAGAATTTTCCTTTTATGTGAAAGAGAGAACTAAGGAAAGGAGTAGAAGATTTTTCTATATACATATATATATATATATATCAAAACGGTGTGTTTTGTTTAATTTGGTCGGTTCAGTTCTTTTGATTTTTCAATTTTAAGAACCGAACCGAATTAACCGACCTTTAATTTCGGTTCAAAACCAAAAAAACTGAAAATCGAATAGACCAAAATCCATTCAGTTCGGTTCGATTTTCAGTTCCTGTTCGGTTCTGCACACCCCTGGCCATAATATTTGTTATTATTATTATTGTCATTATTAATGTCATATTTATTATAGTATTATTGTTACTTTTACTACTAATATTGTTATTAGGATTGTGCTATTGTTACTATTATTATTATTATTATTATTATTATTATTATTATTATTAATGTCATCATTCTTATTATTGTAATTAATATTATTGTGGCTATTATTATTATTAGTATGGTTGTTATTATTATTATTATTATTATTATTACACTGCCACTGTTGTTATTACTATTATTGTTATTACTATTAATATTGTTATATATTTATTATTATTATTATTATTATTATTATTATTATTATTAATTATTGCTATCACATATTTGTGTTTGTTGCATACTGTTGCCACAATTTATTGTTGACTATGACTTATACTTCATTGATTTTATATGTATGTGTTTAGTGTTAGAATTATTACTAATATTTTCATTGTTATTTTTTTTCTTGATGGGGTAAAATGTGGGTCGCTCGCTTGAGTATCATCGTGACCACACGAGGGGGTCATGGCGCGGAGGAGACCACATCGTTTGGGTGAAACCTTTCCTATCCCCTACTTATGTGATTGTGTTTTGTTTGTAAATAAAATATTTTATTTTATATGCGTGAAAGATAAAAAGTCGCAAGAATATTTTTATAATTAAATTGGGATTTTTTCCAATAAATTAGGACCAATGTCCTTGATTTTAGCCAAAGAATGTAAATGTTGCCACAATTTATTGTTGACCATGACTTATATTTCATTGATTTTATATGTATGTGCTTAGTGTTAAAATTATTACTAATATTTTCATTGTTATTTTTTTTCTTGATGGGGTAAAATGTGGGTCACTCGCTTGAGTATTGTCTTGACCACACGATGGGGTCATGGCACGGAGGAGACCACATCGTTTGGGTGAGACCTTTCCTTTCCCCTACTTATGTGATTGTGTTTTGTTTGTAAATAAAATATTTTATTTTATATGCGTGAAAGATAAAAAGTCGCAAGAATATTTTTATAACTAAATTGGGATTTTTGCTAATAAATTAGGACCAATGTCCTTGATTTTAGCCAAAGAATGTAAAATATCACAAGATAAAACGAAGAGTTAAGTTTTCTTAAAAATGGGATCACTCATCCCGGTTTTCAAGCCCACAATCAAAATAACTCTTTGATCCCTCTTTAAGTGAGTGTGAAGGAACCAATGTTCCTAAATCAAATAAATATCCTGATTTATGTATGTCATTTTCTGTGTCTGACTTTGTTTACTTGTTTAGATTTATGTTTATATATATCTTGTGGGCCCTTATAATTAAATATTTTTGGGGCAACTTTATTTAAGCTTTGCTTTTCATTTAGGGAATGTATTCTGTCCCTATTCCTATCTTGTAAATGATGTGCTTTACGTGTTTGTTTATGGCTTTATTTACTGCTTTTCTTTACAGCTTTCTTTTATCGCTTTCTCTATGATTGTAATGCGCCTTTAAATTAAATGCATTAATCGCGTGAGATGAGAGATGGAATTTTATAAACCTAAAAACTCATTTATAATTAACCAAGGCATAAATAAGAGTGAAGTTCCGAACACCTTCTCTAGTTTAGACCGTAGAGGTTAGATGACCTTTTCCAATTTCTTATAAATTAGTTGGCGACTCCAAAATACCTCAAAGGTGCCTAAAGGTGTCATGAGTCTAGATGAACTCCCCAATGTTCTATTGGGTAGGGATTCCAAAATACCTCATGGTACCCAAGATTAAATGACGCGAACCAATCCCTTGAGCCCTAAAAGCGGGCTTTCATAAAGAGGGCCATACCGGTTCCGGCGCGCGTCACAGTGGTGACTCCACTGGGGACTTTGTAACTTCGCTCTGAAAGTGCTTTAGTTAAAATTTATAATTGAGTTTTTAAAACCTAAAATTCTTCAAAAATTGCATTGTATCATTTTAGAGCCTTAGAATTATGCTGGTTTGGTCCCTCTTTTAACCCCGGTGCGTTCCCGAAGCATGACCCTACGTTCACTTAATGTAGAGAAGTGTTAAGGATAATCACCAGCCCAAGCCTAGTACCTCTTAGTATATCAAATGGAGACCCAATCGGTCGTTATGCTCATGATGAGCTAGACCCATTGGCAGGGACCATACTTGGGTAGCCCTAAAGTAACACCACTCGGACCAAAGCTCATGTAATGGCAGTAGATACTTCTCCTAGGTGAAATGAGTCATAATACGATGCTTGTGATGTGGGTCATTATGTATTAGACAAAATCAGGCAAATTATGTAACGACCGGGCCCGTACGGAACAGAATCAACTCCCCGAAACACATCCCGTCGGGAGGATACAGAACTGGGTCCCAGCCATTACTCACAGAACTTCACACTCCCCTTGTGCATTTTTGCCTTCCGTGGGATTCGAACCAAGGACCTGGGGATAAGTCCTTTAATTCTTAGAATCCCACTACCATTAGGCTAGTAGCCTAATGGTAGTGGGATTCTAAGAATTAAAGGACTTATCCCCAGGTCCTTGGTTCGAATCCCACGGAAGGCAAAAATGCACAAGGGGAGTCTGAAGTTCTGTGAGTAATGGCTGGGACCCAGTTCTGTATCCTCCCGACGGGATGTGTTCCAGGGAGTTGATTCTGTTCCGTACTGGCCCGGTCGTTACAATAAAAGGCGCCTTTTTATTGTAACGACCGGGCCCGTACGGAACAGAATCAACTCCCCGGAACACATCCCGTCGGGAGGATACAGAACTGGGTCCCAGCCATTACTCACAGAACTTCACACTCCCCTTGTGCATTTTTGCCTTCCGTGGGATTCGAACCAAGGACCTGGGGATAAGTCCTTTAATTCTTAGAATCCCACTACCATTAGGCTACTTAGCCTAATGGTAGTGGGATTCTAAGAATTAAAGGACTTATCCCCAGGTCCTTGGTTCGAATCCCACGGAAGGCAAAAATGCACAAGGGGAGTGTGAAGTTCTGTGAGTAATGGCTGGGACCCAGTTCTGTATCCTCCCGACGGGATGTGTTCCGGGGAGTTGATTCTGTTCTGTACCGGCCCGGTCGTTACAAATTAAGTTGTCTTCTATCAAAGGCTTTCATGCCCCGGTAGGTTCGCCTTAATTTGATTGAGGTGTACAAATACATAATGGCCAAAACCCATATGCATGTGCTTTAAATTAAGAGTGTTATGCTGCCGGATTCTTGTCGTGCACTATGCGCCTTCATCGGGTCCCCTGTTGACCCATAAACTAAGCCCACCTAAGAACAGACCGCACGACCTCTTGTGTGGGAGTAATAAGGTTAGAAGGATTTACCTGCTTGTATGTGGTTAACTATGCTACATCAACACGACCATGCATCTTTAATGTCATTCATGCATCATGCTAATAATCTGAGTCTTTCAGCCATCATAGATTCATTTGGGTGGTTTAGGGATTCTAGTGGAAGACTGATCAGAAATCCATCGGTTGAGCTGCCAGGGTTGGCACCTATATCGGGTTCAGATTTGGATGAAAGTTTAGATTTTTCTCCAGAACCATCCTCTGGGTCAGTAATGGAAGATTTACCACAAGAAACGGGTGCATTGACAACGCAAGATTTAGATAAAAGATTTGAAGATTTTGAGAGGAAGATGCTAGCCATGATGGGGAACATCGTTGCTCAGATGGCACCAAATTCCAGGCAACCATTTATGGCTCCTACTGTGGAGAAAGTTAAAACACCTATTATAGGGGAAAATCCTATAGCAGTTGCCACTGTGCAATAACCACTTGTCGAGCCTAGAGCAGCGACACCAGCTGAGCAGAGAAGGGTGAGCATTTCAGACCCAAGGGATGACTTCATAGAGGAGGAAGAGGATGAGGCGGTCATTCCTCAAACTGTGAGGGGAAGAGTCCCCAAAGTGGAGGATGATGTGGTGAAGAAGATGGAAGAAAAGATTGAAGCGATCACACATCTACTGTCAACCGGGAAAAGGGTTAGTCCTGAAGACATAGAGTTGGGTGATGAAGAGCTGTTGCCCCATAGGTTTAAGATGCCAGACTTGCCAAAATTTGACGGTACTTTAGACCCTTCTGCGCACATTAAGCAGTATGCCTTGATTATGAAGGGAACGGGGCTGATAAAGAAAAAAAAGTGGAGTACTTTTGCCTTGGTCTGATGGGTTCGGCAGTCAATTGGTACGATGGGTTAGATAGGAGGTCCAGGGAAGATTGCGATCTACTGATGGAGGAGTTTATGAAGCAATATGATTGCAGCACCAGAATGGAAATAACACTGAAAGACCTTAAGCTTTTACAGTAGAGGCATTGTGAGTCTTTTCATGACTACCTCACTCGATCGAGGAATTGCGTTATGGAGATGAAAAGGAAGCCTGATATGACGGATTAGATCAGGCTGTTCATTAGGAACGCGAGCCTATACTTGAGGGAAGGACTCAAAATGAAAGGGCTGAAAGATTGGGAGTCTTTAAAGGATATCGCCATAGAGGCGAAGAGCGAGTACATGGCTAAGACGGTGAGTGGCGAAGCATTTGCTAAAAAAGGCTATAGCAGTCAGGGGGCGAATAAGTGGGCAGGCTCCAGCAGTGGCAACAAAACTGAGAAGATGGCCGAGGTGTCGGCTGCAGGTGTGAACCAAAGTCACTTTTCAAATTTGGGCCGACCTTTATTATGGGTGTTGAAGAGACTGGTAAAAGAAAGGAAGTTGCAACCCCTGCCGCCTAAGCTAGCCAGAACCCAAGGACAGCCGGGGCATAAGGATAACGAGTTTTGTGCATTCCACCAGCACACCGACCATATGACAGACCATTGCACGAGGCTAAGGCATGAAATTCAGGAATTGATCGACAGTAAGCAGATCACTGATCCTGAACAGAGGGAAAGTAGGAAGAAGTCTGCTTGTAATGCCGTGCCACCACCGGCCTTCATGATTGGTTCAAGCCTGCCTAAATGGTATGTACTGCAAGACTTGTTTGGTAATGAATACGTCACTATCACTCGCCCTGGGGCAAGTGAAGGAGGGATTTTCGTAGCGGCGAAAAATTATTGGTCCACTAGCGAGAGTGGGGAAGAAGATGAGGAGGGAAAAAAAGAGGGATCTAACTAGGCATTAGAAATGGCTGATCCTTCACGACAAATTGAAGAGACTCATGCCTTAATTCCCCAAGAGATGGATAGAAGGTTCGAGGAGCTTCAAAAAAGGTTGTCGGCCATGAGTAACGAAAGAATAGATTCCAGGGTGCTAGTTCTTCAAGCTCAACTTATGGCAACTACCCTTAACTAAGTTGAGCCGGCCACTATCGAGAAGGCCTATGTAGCGACGACTGCAGCGTCTCCTTTTACTTCCAAGCCTAGAGACAAGGTTACACTTGTTTCACTAGTTAAGCAAAGAGGAGATATGGGATCTACTCTAGAATGTGACATTGTGCCTGAAGAGGGTGGAGACCCAGCGATGATGCATGCCCTGGAAAATAGAAGCTCAGGTAGCCCTAACAATGGTAAGGGAAATGTTAGGGCTACAGGAGTCCCAGCCACTAGAACAACTCAGTGCCACCTCACTGTCTCGGGTAGGCCATTATCTTGGCACTTCACCTGTCTCATCAAGGAAGGGAAGTTACAACCCTTGCCAGCCGGGCCTGCCCCGAGTTAAGGACAGCCTAGGCATAGAGCAGATTGGTACTATGCATATCACCAGTATTCAGGGCATAGAACAGATTGCTGTCGTCCGCTGAGAGACCGTATTCAAGAATTGGTGTCGGACCTAGAAAAAGAAAAGATAGTAGAAGCACCAACCGTGGAAGTGAATCAAAGGAACTATTCTGATTTGAGCAGATCCTTGTCATGGGTTTTTAAGAAGTTGATAAAGGAGGGGATGTTACAACCAATGCCTCCTAAGCTCGCCAGAAACCAGGGGCAGCCCAATCACAGGGCGGATCAGTATTGTGCCTTCTACCAACATACCGGGCATTTGACGGACCATTATCGGATTTTGAGGCATCGGGTTGAAGACCTCATTGATAGCAAGTAGATCTCTGACCCAGAAAATCGAAAGAAGAAGTGGGAGATAGATTGAGTGCCTAAATGGGGAGGGAAGTCAGTTCTCGCGAATGATGATGAACCATTGGCCAAAACATCTGTGCTGGTGGAAGCAGGAGGGTGTTAGCTTTTTAGATGTTCTTTTTTATTTTTAAACTATTTAATGACGATGTTTTTAATTCTGTTTTTTTTATTAAATGAAATAAATGGCTTCGCTTATTTGTGTGATATTTTCTCATAATTTCACTACGCATAATCATGACATATTCATATTTGACATTGATTCAACTAATGGCATTCCATTTAATCTCGGAACTTTGGGAACCCAAGGGAAATCTTGATAGCATCTAATGTAACTCTTGAAGACAGATTAAAATTTGAGAGAATAAAAAAAATATATGAAAAAGTCTTTGCCTGGACCTATGAAGACATGCCGGGAGATAATTGTGGAGTCACCGAACACACTATGGAGGCATATCACGATCATGGACCGGTCATGCAGAAGCTTAGAAGGCTCAAGTCGAAAGAGGCAGAAAAGGTTAAAAGGAGAGATTCATAAGCAGAAATGGGGCCAAATTTCTTACTGAAGCGCAATGCCCGATTAGGTTGGTCAACGATGTCCCCAATGGTTAAGAAGAGAAGTGCGTGTATGTGTAAACTATCAGGATTTGAACGAAACTTTTTTAAAAAAAAAGAGTGGGGTGGGGGGTGAAAAAAAAATATATGAAAAAAAAAAGAGAGAAGGAAAAGAATTAATATGTAGATTTGGTAGAAAACCGTTGATATGGGACAAAGCAAAGTCATCTTGGGGGAAAACTTTGTTCAGATCCCGTTGATCTACACATACCCGTACTTTTCCATTCTTCTTGGCTTCCAAAAAGGACCAAAAGGGTTCTATTGGCTTACAATGGATACAAATTGTTCGAGCTTGGGGAATAGATATCTTAGGGGAAGTGCGCCCTACGGCCTCCAATGGACATAGGTCCACCATAATTGCTATCGCCTACTTCACTAAGTGGATAGAAGCCGGGTCCTTCAAGAAAGTCGACGCTCAGGGTATGGACAAGTTCATCGAAAGAAATCTGATATGTCGATTTGGTCCCTCGTACCACGTAGGGTTCAAGAACGGAAGGCCAGTTTATGGCTAAGGCTAAGGAGCTGCTCCAGCGGTATGGCATTGAAGATCACTAGTCCTCTCTGTGTTTCCCTTAAACCAATGGGGCAAGAGAGGCTGCTAACAAGAAGACCTTGGTCAAGATGATTCGAAACTATAAGGATTGGGCAGAGAAATGGCCTTTTGCACTTTGGGGCTATAGATCCACCATCGGAACCTCTACAAGAGTCACCTTTTATTCCTCGTTATAAGGAGCAGAAGCAATACGGCCGTCGAAGTAGAGCTCAAATCTTTAAGGGCAGTCATAGAAGCCCAGATTCCAGAAGCCGACTGGGTGTAGTAATGGCAACAGTAGTTAACATGTCAGACAAGGACAGGTCATGGGATTACTATCACAGTCAGATCTATTAGAAAAGACTTGCTCATTCATTTGGAAAAAGGGTCAAAAAACACCCGCTGGAAAGGGTAGATTCAGTCCGCAGGCAAATGAAACCAAGCGTTCCGAACATACGAAGTAAATTCAGGCCAACATGGGAAGGTTTGTTCTTAAGAGGTTGATATCCAAAGGAGCAGCAACTTTAATAGACAACAAGGGAAGCAAGTTTAGAGAACCGGTCAGCATCGATAGACCTAAGAGGTTTCATGGCTAAAGACTAAAAATCAAAAGAAGAGAATAAATGCTCCGTGGGTTGAAAATCGAAAAAAGGCGGCTTTGCTAAAATTGGGCGCCTCGTCAGGGTGAAAACCAAAAAAAGGCACTTTGGGCAAAAATTAGAGGCCTGAGAGAAAATGTCCAATCAAGAAAACCCGAGAGAGCTTATTGGAACAAGAGTTTTGATGCTTTCAAGATCCATTTTGAGATTAAATGTAATTTTGCGTTCTGAATTTATGTTAAATGGTGATCATGTATGGAAAAATCATACTGAATGTACACTATTTTGCAGGAAGATATGAAATAAAGGCAATTAAACTCATGTGTTCATTATTTTCTAGTTCTTTCATAAAACGAGAAACATCATTCATCATTGAATGCATCTAATCTAAATAACTATGTGTGACGCGCGAGAAACCCCGCTCAAGCATCCGGATCATTCTCGGAAGTCTGCTTTTAGGACTTGAGACCAGATGGAGGTTCGTTAGAACTTGAGAAAGCTGGTCGCTTTGCAATGGACAGGCAATCACCCCTATTCCATCGTTGGCAATCAACCTACGAGGGCGTCTATTGGGAATCATAAGGTAGGTATCATTGAGTCGCCACCCAATAAAATATTGGGAAATGAATTCTAACCTTATGAGACCAAAACTAGAGAGAGTTCGGGACCTCACTCTTATTTATACCTTTGGTTAATATTATATGGTTGAATTAGAGTTAATTATTTTATCCCTCTTCTCACATGATCATGCAATAATTTAAAACGCATTTCAAGCATTGCGGAAAGCAGTAAAGAAAGCGATAAATAAATTGCAAGTGAAAAATATGGGACAGAACAATTCCTCAAAATAATAAAAGTGAAAATAAATAAAGGAATAAAATTACCCCAAAAATTAATTACAAGGGCCCAAAATAAATAATTGCACAAGAAAGGATAAAATACATCATACACAAATCGGGACATTTATTAGATTTTAGGAACATTGGTTCCTTTGAGTTAACTTGAAAGTTGAGAGTTATTTTTGGGCGATAAAAGTGATAGGGATAATTGGATCCCATTTATGAAAATTAACTCTCTTTTGAAAATGAAAGTTTATTGGCTAAAATCAGGACATTGGTCCTATTTTATTAATAAAAATTCCAATTTTATTATTGTAGAAAAAACGTGAGTTTCTCTAACATAACGCATTTAAAATACTATTTTGTATAAAATATATAAAACAAATAAAATAAAGAAAATAAAAAAGTTAAAATGCAAACTAAACTTGAAGGCCTCTAATTCCTTGATTCTCCAGCTCACCTAAAAAACGCTACTCAAAGTGAAACAAATAAATTTGATGGTCAACAAAACAAAAGAATAAAATAAAATGTTAGCAAATTAGATCAAATTAATAAAGCATGATATAATATAAACAATCAATTAAATAAATTAAATAAATCAAACAATCAATTAAATAATATAGATAATAAAATACATTATAATAGAAATAAGTCATTAAATGAAATAGAATAAATACAATAAACAAAGACAATGTTAATAATTATAATAGGAAACCAAGTTCGGTAAAAAATGGTAAATTAATGAAACAAATTAATAATTAAAAGTAAGAATCTAATAAAAACAAAATTGGTATTAATAATTTTACAAGCCTATGTTTCATACGTCATGCCCGTAAATTGATTAATCTAAGTTGATGGTAATCATAACAAACACATTAATCACAAACAAATAATAAACAACAGTGACGCTCAGATTAATATATAATAACTAATAACTTAGTGATTACACCACAAACATATTAATAATATACAACAGCAACACGTAAATTAATTATATCATCTAACAACATACAACAACAGATTAATAATAGCCACAAACAGAGTAATAATGGTTTTAATCAGAACAATAAGCAATGAACAACAACAATTTAATAAACATATTGAATAAACAACAACAAATATTTCAATGGAGAAGACACAGTGAAGTGAATGACATGAATCAATGAATAAGCAAAGATTGGCTTTTAGCTCGAAAATTTACCCTCAGAAATTTAATTTCGGCTGTAAAAGTAGAACGTGATGATTTCTTCGTAAATTGCTTTGAAAAAGATGAAAAGAAATCAAAACGACTGTCTCAAAATTCTTATTTTTGGAAAATCAGATCGCAATAATTGAATCCTAAACGCAAAGAATTAATTTCTTTAGCTCAAGAACAATTTCAAAATATTTTTTTTTGAAAAGAAAATCATTTTGCTCTCAAAATTTTTGCTTTTGAAATTTCTGTTTGTCTCCTCCCGTTTCTAGTTTGACATTCTATTTATATGAGGAAATTAGGTTTTCTAGAAGTATTTTAATCCCAATAAAATTCTTGTTTATCCTTTAAAATTAACTTTATCCTTTTGCAAATCGAAAAAAGAGTTTTAATTGAATTCAAACTGAAATTCCACGAAAACCAGTGAAAAAATGAAGTCCGCGCAGAGACATGTGAGGTGCGGCCCCAAGCTGTGAGGCCGCACCTCACAACGCGAGGTGCGGCCCTAAGTATGGCCGCACCTCACAATGTGAGGTGCGCCCTCAAGGAAGGCCGCATCTCACAATGTGAAGTGCTTTGAGGCCCCCACCTCACAATGTGAGGTGCTGTGATGCCCATTCTCAACCACTGGAATAGCTCAACTGAAGCAGTCGAGAATGATCGCCACACAACAATCACAAGCACATAACATTATCATTCACGCATTCACATGTTAAAACCTTTACAAATAAATTTCATCACTTACGCATTCACATGCAGCGGATATCTCATGCATAATTTACACATTCACCTACTTATATACATCATACATATATACTGTATACCTACCAATATAATGACACATTCGAATACTATATACCTACCAAGCACATATTGATATGTTACTTAACTATTACATATGTACTTGTTGCTAGATACAAAAAGATTAAACATTATATACAAAACTCATTGCCCAAAACCCAAAACCTACACTATAAGCTCCTAGTGTTGACCGTTGGCAATATGGAACTCGTCCTTCACGATCACCTCGCGTTCAAACCTACACGAAACCCGTGCTAAGCGATAACGCTTAGTGGGGAAACAATATATATATAGCATACAATACAATAATTACACAGTTATAACATATTACAAGCATAATGATAATCAATTCAGTTTATCAAGATTCATGTATCATATAGACGTATATGCTGTAGTCATATAATTTAATAGTTAAAATCATGCATAATAATCGTCATTGTAATGGTGTACTCTTAATACTTTTATTAGTTTAGTCTTGCCTGCAGTTCAAAGATGTGGATAATGGGTATCGCATTGGTACCCCATGAGTACAGTAAATTTAATACAGTGTATTCGTAGATACTCACATTCGTATTGGTACGCTAAGGTACAGTAAAATTTAACATATTCAATGTTCCACATTGAAGAATCCAGCAAAGATCCAAATTGCATTGTGATTCCAGAGGAATCGAACGCATTGGCCTGCAGCACTTAGACATTATAGGTATGCCTACCTATCCACTACTTGACTTGCAGGCTATAATTATTTAATTCGATTATCAATTTATTTGATCACATGGTTCAGCAGTTACAATAAGCCATTAGAGCAAATATTTATATTGTTCCTCTATTACACGCATTTGTAAACCAATGACAAATCACATTGTTGGCTACCATCACACCATTCTTTCAACTCATCACATATCTCATGGAATAACATGGCATAGATTATAATATAACAACCACATAACTCATTAATCACATATGATCATCCCATTAATATCAACATTAAACACTTATTAAGTGTTATTATACTTAATTAATCATTGCTTTATCATTTGGACATCAACCACAAATGACTAAGAAGTTTGCACAAAAATAGGGTACCTCACGGTCACAACCATTTTGGTTGTCACCGTGACATACCACAGGTTTCAAAACAGAATATAATCTAGGGTATCTCACGGTTACAACCATTTTGGTTGTCACCGTGACATACACCAATTACCCGAACAGAATGCAACTCTTGAGTATCTCACGGTCACAACAATTTTGGTTGTCACCGTGACATACTTCCTTGGTGCAAGGCAGAATGTAAATCAAGATACCTCACGGTCACAACCATTTTGGTTGTCACCGCGACATACCAAATTCACTTCGGGCAGAATAGAATTCATGGCACCTCACGGTCACAACCATTTTGGTTGTCACTGTGACATACCAATCACAACTAGGCAGAATGCAACTTTGCATACCTCACGGTGGCAATCTCTCGATTGTCACCGTGACCAATACAAGAATTGCAAATCACCATTGTGCAAACCACCTTATTTCTCATGTCATTCATAAGACTTACTATTCCACTATTTCATCTGCATACCATTATGCAAATCAACTTATTCACTAGCATATTGCACAATTTCCATTCAACTTAACTCAATTCAAGATGCATAGAATTAGGCACATTACAAGTTCCACAACCCTAGTTATAGTTCATCATGTTATAAGCATCCCCTATTCACATGCCATTAGAGCTCCCCAAGCAAACACATACCAACCAACATTTTCATACCATTCACACAACAAATATGCATATGCCAACATTTAACATTCAATATAACAAAGTCATTTAACACATAACCAAAACAAGCAAGTTTCCCAAACCTCCTCTCCTATGCTCCTAAAGATCTCCTTTTGAGCTAGGTTCTCCAATCTTAGCTTTCCCTTTGTCTTGCTTTGATTTCTCAGCGACACACATAGTCCAATTTCCAGAATTAGAACACAACATCAAATTCCATACCAAATCAAAATCAAAGAGACAATTCAGATGATGAAGAGGAATCCAACTAAACTACTTACCTATCAATTACCGCCTCTTAATACTTGTTCATCATAGCAAAATTCATTGGATCAAAATAAGAATTCTAAAGGGAATCACACGAAAAAGAAGGGTAGAAGAAGCAGAATTGAGAGAGATAGAAATGGCTAGAAAACACATGCAACAAAATGGACTTTCTCTCTCTACAAACCCCTTATATTGCATGGAGAGCACTTGGATGGCAGCTCCACACTCCCGCACGTGGAATCCACTAAGTCTCCCTAATCTCACTTAACTCAAATCTGATTATTTAAGCTAATTAATCCATCTTAGTGTTAATCATGCACAATTGCAATAAGCCACTTAACTTTCTTTTAGCTATTTAATTAAGTCCTTCACTTCTATTTCAATTTAGTCCACATCTCAAATCAGCACACACACACACCTCCTCAATGTGACAAGTTAAACCAATTACTACCAAGGTATAATTCAGGCCATTATAGGTGCGCCCTCAAGGAAGGCCGTACCTCACAATGTGAGGTGCCTTGTGCCCCACCTCACAATGTGAGGTGTGCCCTCAAGCAAGGCCGCACCTGTAATGGCCCCAATACCGGGTTAGCCGGAAATAATATTTCCTGATAGTGAATAGTGACACCAGGGTGAATAGTATTTTCCGGAGTCGAAAAATATTTTATTTTATTAATTGAAAATATAAGTTACAATAAGTTCGAGATTAAAATTTGGAGTGAAATCGAGGTCAAATAAAACCTCAAAAGTCAAAAATAAGAAAAAGTAGCAGTTCCGATATGAATAGTAATTAGGTTGACTGGGAGTTTGACCGGTCCGTAAAGAGTGCTACGGACTTCAGAAAAATAATTTGAGAATATGGACGTACTCGTACTAATGAGTAGAATTATATGGTAATGAAAAATTTAATTTTGGTGACACTGTAAAATTAGGTTATTGAACTGGTACGTAATTACTAGACCGAGAAATGATTTCCGATTGACCCCAAAATATTATTGGAGTCTAATGAATATGAGTTAAGAATTATAGAGTCATTTTTATGAGGAATTGACCTTAGAAAGTAAGGAAAAATATATGATTTCGGTTTGAATAGTACTCGGTTGACCGGAGGTTTGACCGAGGCTTTAAAAATAGCAAATGATGTCCAAAAATTGTAGAAATTTCCAGTTAGGCTCTAAATGATATGTAGAATTTTTGATAGTAAAACCGGAATTTTTTCGAGAACATTGGTAATTATTGATCTGGATCGATTTGATTGAATCGGACCAAAAATGGACTCCGATTGGGCTGAAATTTTGTGCACAGCCTAATTTTTACATGATATAAATTATGGAATCAAATTGGAGTGAAATTGATTCGGAAAGTGAGAGAATTAAATTGATGTGGTATAATTGGATGATTATCTAATTATTGAGCTAATCAAAGTCAACCTACTCTCACCCACCTATTTAATGCTAGTAAATCTGCAGATTTATTGAGGTTTCTCACGTTACTCTCCTCATTTCTCTTCCTCTTCAAAACCGTGACCTTACTCTCCCATTCTTCCTCAATTTTCTTCACAAATTCATCATTTTCAAGCCCCTCAACTGAAATTGAACCTCTTTTTTTTTGTTAATTGGTGAATGCTACTCTTCATTTGGGAAAGAATCCATGATGAAATCAAGGGATTTCAAGTGAGGGGTTTAAGTGGAGGTAAGAGGATTTAGTTACTTTGATTTGATTTATTAGTTTTAAATAATAGATTAAGATGTATTAAGTATAATTATGAAGCTATATTAAATAAAAGAAGGAAATTAATGGGTGTTTATTTGATGTGTATTTTCAGCCATGAGAGGAAATCAAGGGGAAAAAGAGTTTTCCAAGGGAAAGGCTAAGGAAAAGGAAGCTTGAGGAGGGTTAAGCATGCAATTGAGGTTTGCGATTACCTAATCCATGAATTTTCTTTGGAAAAATTAGGGTTTTCTATTATATTTATTAGTGATTATATGTGATTTGCATGTACAATTGAAATTGAGGTGTCAATTGAGCTTAGGGAGGGTAACTAAGCCAATTGGAGTGATTAGAAGGAAATAAAACTAAGTGCAAGTGTTAGAAATAATGTGACATAATGGTATATTTAGGTATATTTGAGGTATACCTAGTCTTTAAATTAAATTAAATGCTATATACATGTGAATTGAGGTTGAATTTAGTGAATTGAGTGGTAAAGGGATGAAAACTAAAATGTTAGTGAAAAACCCTATGTTGGCCGAATGGTTTAAGTGGAAGAATATTATATATTATGTGGTAAACATGTTATATGAAATGTAAAATGAATAAATGAATGAATTAGAAATGAAATGGAGGGTAAAATGAAAAGAAATGCTTGAAAAGCAAATGATTGATTTAAGTGAGTTTGTGTTAAAAGTACGTGCAAATGAATAATAAGCTTAGAAAGGTGACTAAGAACCCTTAATATGACAATTTGAATGTTTAAATGAAATTAGACATGAAACGAAGTGTCCATAAATTTATCTAGAATTTATGGAAATTATATGAATATTTTTGAGTATGATATTCCATAATACTCAAGGTGAAAATAATAATAATTATTGAAATAATTGAAATTATATGTATATGTGATGTTATTTTGACTAAGTGAATAATCGAGATTGAAATGATAATGAGGTGAAAGAAATGAAAATAAAGTGACTAAAATGAAAATGAAAATGAAAATGTACTGATAAATCATATGTTATACGTCACATGTCATTTGTAATATGAAAGTGTTAAAAGAACGAAAATGGATTTGAAAGTCTCTTTGAAAAGATAAATTTAGATAAATGTGGAAGTTTTTCCCTTAGTGGTCTGGCGGTTTAATCTAGTACTGGATATGTTTGGCTAGCCATAGGGACACCATTGATACCGCGGTGCAAGTCATGGCGACTTGCTTTGCTATGACAGATTTGCGATGGTCTCTTATAGCCCTCTGTTATATGTCATACGTCACACGTCATACGTCATATGTTATATGATGGAGTGATCTTTCGAGGTCATTCCCTATTGTATTACAGTGGGACTCTGGGGCCCACGTCCCGTATATCCAGTTTGCAGATTATCTGCCGGGATTGTACTAGGGGCATAAAAGTGATATGATTGCAAAATGTTTGAAAATGCAAAAAGTAAAATGATCAAATGAAATATAACATGAGTGTAATATGACATAATGTATAATGCAAAGGCATAATATGATAAAATGTAAAATGAGAAAAAGTAATATGATGCAAAGTAAAACGACATAAAGATATAAGTATAAAAGTCTAAAATGTGCAAGTGTAATATGCAAAAGTGTAACATGTAAAGGCATAATATCACACGGCATTATGTAATATGACATAATATGTAAAAGCATAATGTATAAAAAGCTTAAGTGTGATAAGCAGAATCGTAAAATGATATGATTCTGTCAAAAGTAAAATGACATGAAAATGTGAAAAGTAACATGAAAATAAAAAGTTATATGGAAAAGGACTTAAGTGAAAGAAAGTAAAAAGTTTGGGGAAAAAACGTAATTTACCCAAATCATATGCCAAACGGGTCATAGTGATGGAAATGACCTGAAAATGCAAAAGGTATAGTGAACATGAAAATTTAAATGAAAAAGGACTCATATGGAAGAAAATAAAAGTTTAAGGACCAAAACGTAATTTACCGTAAAAACAATTAGTCGTGAGACTAATTGGCAAATTATAAGCTAAGAAGTGAATAAAGGTGAAAATGTAGTGAATAAATGATAAAATTACAAGTAAATGTTAAATGAAGGACCAAATTGTAATTTTACCAAAAGTAGGGGCAAAATAGTAATTAAGTGTAAAAGTATACTAATAAGTAACATGTAAGTGAAAAGTGAAATTAATATGTCAGTCCCGTGAAAAGTCCAAAGTCCAGGGACTAAAATGTAATTTGCCATGAAATGACGAAACAAGGACTAATATGTAATTTGTAAGCCTAATAATGATTTAAAATGAAAAGAGAAATGAACTAGTGGCATTTCCGTAAATAACGTCAAAAGAAGGGCAAAAATATAAATTTGCCCTAAAATTGATAAAATAAGGATTAAACGGTAATTTGTATATGAAATGATATGTTAAATAAATAAAAATGATTAAGTGAGTGATTAATGAATTTAAATGCAATGGAAAGATGTAATATGAACTAATATATGAAATGAACATGAAAGTAATAATTTGAGGACTAAAATGTAAATCTATATGTCAAAAGTATAGAGAAGTGTTATAAGAATACAATTACTGTGGAAATAGTAAGATAGAGAAAAATGTGAGCAAATGTGTAAAGTGATAGTCAAATGAGAATTATATGGTAAATTGTACACTAAGTAAATAAATGAGAGAAAATTTACTTAGTAGCATGTTGGTAAATAAGTGGAACCAAATGGCAAAGTGGTAGTTTAAGAAAATGAAAGGGGGATATGATAAGCTCTGAATATATTAGGGATTAAATTGTATTTTTGCCAATAAGAATGGCAAATAAAAGACTATAGTGTAAAAAGAAACTAAGTAAGGCTTAGTGAGTGATCTAAATGGAAGCAAGGAATAGTGTATTATTATGCATGTATGTGTGCATTGGTTAGCATTGAAAATTATTAGATTCGTAATCACTACTGAGCATATTTAATGCTCAGCACGTAGTTTATTTGAGTGTAGGTACCAAGTGGAACGTCTGTAGAGCAGGTGACCCATCAGCTTTGAAATAGGACCAGACCGGTTGATTGAAGTTAAGAATATTTTGTTATTGTTTTTAGAATGTATGTGATTGTTATAAGTTAATGAATTAGTTAAAGGTTATTGTATGTTTTATATGTATTGGATTAGTTTATAGGAATTAAGATTTGAATGAGTATTGAATTATGATTGTTGTGCCCTGAGTTGGGCTGTGTGGTTGTTGAATTGCAGGTTTCGGATTAGTTAAGTGGTAGCTGTTATGCTGCCGAAAATTTATTAAATGAATAGTATTAGTGGCATGTATATATAAAAGTTTAGCCTTGATTATGTATCGTTTAATATGAACATGTTAAATGTTATAGATAATGATGAATGACATGATAAGTTACATAAAATGTCTGAACTGGATTAAATGATTTGATAAGTTTATAAGTGAAGAAAAAAAAAATTTATCGCATTTGTCATAAGTATCGATTAAATAATAGTGTCGTGACACTCGATATCTGTACCAATTGCGGGTATGCGACGTTACATTTAGTGGTATCAGAGCAAGTTTGGGCGATTCTAAGATCGGAGTGGGATTGAATGATTGAGTTAAGTTCATATACATGCCAATTAAGGAAAATGATTTTAATAGTGCATAGTTAGAGCAGGATATTCTAATGAGAAATTCTGGAAGTCATAGTGTATTGTTGAACAGAGTGTATAAAAACCGTTGTATTGGTAAATTTGATGTCATTGTAAAGATGAACTGAGTATGACATTAGGTCATGATTGTGTCAGAATGTAAACGATCTGTAACTCAAATTTGGAGTTCTTGTTTTTAGAGAAGGATTTTATGATATATGTAATGATATTTTTAGAAATGATTTATACTGTATAATAATGGAAAGTGATATATTGTAACAATGACAGTTGATGCTGATTTAGAGAATAACATCTTTGACTGTGACTTTAGTAAATTTCAAGGATGAAATTTCTTTTAGTGGGAGAGAATTGTAATGGCCCCAATAATGGGTTAGCCGGAAATAGTGTTTCCTGATAGTGAATAATGACACCAGAGTGAATAGTACTTCCTGGAGTCGAAAAATATTTTATTTGATTAATAGAAAATATAAATTACAATAAGTTCGAGATTAAAATTTGGAATGAAATCGAGGTCAAATAGAATCTCAAAAGTCAAAAATAAGAAAAAGTAGCAGTTCCGATATGAATAGTAATTAGGTTGATTGTGAGTTTGACCGGACCGTAGAGAGTGCTACGGACTTCAGAAAAAAAATCTGAGAATATGGATGTACTCGTATTGATGAGTAGAATCATATGGTAATGAAAAATTTAATTTTGGTGACACTGGAAAATAAGGTTATTGGACTGGTACATAATTACTAGACCGAGAAATGATTTTCGATTGACCCCAAAATATTATTGGAGTCTAATGAATATGAGTTAAGAATTATAGAGTCATTTTTATGAGGAATTGACCTTAGAAAGTAAGGAAAAATATATGATTTCGGTTTGAATAGTACTCGATTGACCGGAGGTTTGACTGAGGCTTTAAAAATAGCAAATGATGTCCAAAAATTGCAGGAATTTCCAGTTAGGCTCTAAATGATATGTAGAATTTTTGATAGTAAAACGGAAATTTTTGGAGAACATTGGTAATTATTGATCTGGACCGATTTGATTGAATCGGACCAGAAATGGACTCCGATTGGGCTGAAATTTTATGTACAGCCTAATTTTTACATGATATAAATTATGGAATCAAATTGGAGTGAAATTGATTCGGAAAGTGAGAGAATTAAATTGAGGTGGTATAATTGGATGATTATCTAATTATTGAGCTAATCAAAGTCAACCTACTCTCACCCACCTATTTAATGCTAGTAAATCTGCAGATTTATTGAGGTTTCTCATGTTACTCTCCTCATTTCTCTTCTCTTCAAAACCGTGACCTTACTCTCCCATTCTTCCTCAATTTTCTTCACAAATTCATCATTTTTAAGCCCCTCAACTGAAATTGAACCTCTTTTTTTTGTTAATTGGTGAATGCTACTCTTCATTTGGGAAAGAATCCATGATAAAATCAAGGGATTTCAAGTGAGGGGTTTAAGTGGAGGTAAGAGGATTTAGTTACTTTGATTTGATTTATTAGTTTTAAATAATAGATTAAGATGTATTAAGTATAATTATGAAGTTATATTGAATAAAAGAAGGAAATTAATGGGTGTTTATTTGATGTGTATTTTCGGCCATGTGAGGAAATCAAGGGGAAAAAGAGTTTTCCAAGGGAAAGGCTAAGGAAAAGGAAGCTTGAGGAGGGTTAAGCATGGAATTGAGGTTTGGGATTACCTAATCCATGATTTTTCTTTGAAAAAATTAGGGTTTTCTATTATATTTATTAGTGATTATATGTGATTTGCATGTACAATTGAAATTGAGGTGTCAATTGAGCTTAGGGAGGGTAACTAAGCCAATTGGTGTGATTAGAAGGAAATAAAACTAAGTGCAAGTGTTAGACATAATGTGACATAATGGTATATTTAGGTATATTTGAGGTATACCTAGTGTTTAAATGAAATTAAATGGTATATACATGTGAATTGAGGTTGAATTTAGTGAATTGAGTGGTAAAGGGATGAAAACTAAAATGTTAGTGAAAAACCCTATGTTGGCCGATTGGTTTAAGTGGAAGAATATGATATATTATGTGGTAAACATTTTATATGAAATGTAAAATGAATAAATGAATGAATTAGAAATGAAATGGAGGGTAAAATGAAAAGAAATGCTTGAAAGCAAATGATTGATTTAAGTGAGTTTGTGTTAAAAGTACGTGCAAATGAATAATAAGCTTAGAAAGGTGACTAAGAACCCTTAATATGACAATTGAAATGTTTAAATGAAATTAGACGTGAAAAGAAGTGTCCATAAATTTATCTGGAATTTATGGAAATTATATGAATATTTTTGAGTATGATATTCCATGATACTCAAGGTGAAAATAATAATAATTATTGAAATAATTGAAATTATATGTATATGTGATGTTATTTTGACTAAGTGAATAATCGAGATTGAAATGATAATGAAGTGAAAGAATTGAAAATGAAGTGACTAAAATGAAATTGAAAATGTACTGATAAATCATATGTTATACGTCACATGTCATTTGTAATACGAAAGTGTTAAAAGAATGAAAATGGATTTGAAAGTCTATTTGAAAAGATAAATTTTGATAAATGTGAAAGTTTTGCCCTTAGTGGTCTGACGGTTTTATCTAGTATAAGATATATTTGGCTAGCCATAAGGACACCATTGATACCCCGGTGCAAGTCATGGTGACTTGCTTTGCTATTAAAGATTCGCGATGGTCTCTCATAGCCCTCTGTTATATGTCATACGTCACAAGTCATACGTCATATGTTATATGATGGAGTGATCTTTCGAGGTCAATCCCTATTGTATTGCAGTGGGACTTTGGGGCCAACGTCCCGTATATCCAGTTTGCAGATTATCTGCCGGGATTGTACTAGGGGCATAAAAGTGATATGATTGCAAAATGTTTGAAAATGCAAAAAGTAAAATGATCAAATGAAATATGACATGAGTGTAATATGACATAATGTATAATGTAAAGGCATAATATGATAAAATGTAAAATGAGAAAAAGTAATATGATGCAAAGTAAAACGACATAAAGATATAAGTATAAAAGTCTAATATGTGCAAGTGTAATATGCAAAAGTGTAACATGTAAAGGCATAATATCACACGGCATTATGTAATATGACATAATATGTAAAAGCATAATGTATAAAAAGTTTAAGTGTGATAAGCAGAATCGTAAAATGATATGATTCTGTCAAAAGTAAAATGACATGAAAATGTGAAAAGTAACATGAAAATAAAAAGTTATA